>OY856187.1:249747079-249775477 GCA_963693315.1 Diogma glabrata | reverse complement strand
CTAAACATTAATTTTGAGGGCTCATATTTTAGGAGGACGTTTTCTTGGGTATTTCCAACAAAATTTCGGTGGGGCACCAGAAAAAAAGAAATGTCGCCCCAAAAAAAAGCACCCTAATATATATATATATATATATATATATATATATATATATATATATATATATATATATATATATATATATATATATATATATATATATATATATATATATATATATATATACATATATATATATATATATATATATATATATATATATATATATATATATATATATATATATATATATATATATATATATATATATATATATATATATATATATATATATATATATGTATATATATATATATATATATATATATATATATATATATATATATATATATATATATATATATATATATATATATATATACAGTAAAACTCGCTTTTAGCGTACACCCTATATAAAGTACACTTGGTCTATAGAGTACAGCAAATTTTTTTTTTACATCTATAAAAATTTTACGAACAAATTATCCTTCTTATAAGGTACCCCGGCTTATAAGGTTATAACGTACGCATGTTTAGTCCCGTGAACTATTTTTCTATGTAATTTGCCCAGTTTATAAAGTACGAATAGAAAATAAGAATACAAAATAAACATAAAAAATTAAAAGTCGTAAGTATTCGGTGCTTTACGATATTTATTATTTTTCTACGAAATGTCTCGGCTTCCGTTCATTAATTTGTTGTGATTCATGGGTTAATTCGCAAGTAAGTGTTGAGAAAATATTTGCTAATTTAGCAGTTCGATTTCTATAATGCTTTTATGTTTTAAAATCAAATTAAAATGCTAGTGATCACTTCGGCCAATAAATTAAAATATTTGGTGGAAGTCGATCAAAAGAAATCTTTCTCAAGTTAGGGTAATCCTCTTAAAAATATTGCTCTAAACTATAAAGTTCAAATTTAGGATTTTGTAAACTCTTGTGAATCGAACGTTAAAGATAGAGCGAAAAAACTCTTAAGGCTTGAAGCCACTTACAACAGAAACAGAATTTCATATACAAATTTTACAGAAACAGAATTTTTTTCTGTTAAATTTGTATGAAATTCTGTTTCTGTTGTATGTGAATGCCCGGCTTTAGATGTCTTTCATTTTATTTCGAAGTCGTGATAAAAAGTTAAAGCAACTACAATAAGCTATTGTTTCAAAAAACCTGGGATAAGTACGATCGTATACTTCGACAGTAACTGATAACAGGACACAATATGTGTCACAAAAGCACATAGATACCTGGTAAGATCTAATTATCACAACAATATACGTTCTGAGGTGTCGATGAATGTTTTTTTTTTTCAAACCTTAGTGGATCGAAGGCACTCGTGAGGATCGAATGCACTCGTGACTATTGATTCAGGCAAAGCATTCCATTTGTACGATGTATGGACAAAGAAATCTATCTTCATTTTAACACTATGACAGTGAGTGACCAGTAAAACACCATTGACCATTGACAAGTAAACGCGGTAAAAAATATGGTTGACGCATGATGGATCCGATTCCATCCGAGCACTGCTGGTGACGATATTTATAAAAAACAACGAGATCAGAGAATTAAGATTTGAAGTTAAGTTTCAATCACAACTCGTGTAGCACGTTTTTGAACAGAGTTCAAAAGAGTCAGGATGAAAACAGATGCAGCACCCCAAACTTGACAACAATACTCCATACAAGGACGAATGTAGGACTTACAAATGAGGAGTTATTAATATGGAGTGAAATATTTTTTACATCTATTGAAGACTGAGTTTTCTTGGCGCGCTCTTTGCCATCGCCATTATACGATCATTCTAGAGTAAGTCGATAGAAATTTTGATGACCAATAAAATTTTTCACATTCGTCTATTTGGTTGTCATACACACTAATCGAAATATCTTTGGCAAACTCGGTCGTTGATCTGGCAACAATCAATAGCCATGTTTTGGTGAGTTAAAATTGAACACATTTCAGTCACCAAAATTGGCAACTTTTGCCAGGCTATCATTTACATTTATGGTATCTCTCCGGACTGGCTTTATTCGTTCATGCATTTTCCCTTTTAAAGATAGGAAAACGAGCGATTTGTGCAGTGTACTATCATCTGCAAAATTATTTATTGGGTTACTGGTGATTTTCATTTGATGTAAAAGTAAAGTGGTGACAAAACTAAGCCTTGGGTACATCAGTGTTAATTAATTTAGACGCGGAAGAAAAACCATCGATGGATACCGAAATGTATCGGTCGGTGAGAAAGTTTTGAATAAACTACACAACTGCGGGGTTAAATCCGTACGCTACGCGCTTGCTGATCAGGTTTGCAGCCCGGATTTGATCAAATACAATTTGACGACCAAATTGTAATTAAAGTGGAAAATATTATTCAATGTTGCCCTAAACAACAGAAAATTACTGATTATTTTTCAGTAAAAAAACTGTCCATCGCAGCTTAATCTGAGTAGACATATTCAGACATTCTCATTCGAAAATATTTATATATACATATGTTTATGTACCGTCGGTTTGACTAGCTTTAACATAATTATTTTATTAATGAATTGTTTTTAAACTATTCCTATTTTTTTGTGATCGCTTTTATATCAATTAACATGTAGTAAATAATTTAATATGAAATGCAATGATATAATGAGAATAACAGGCAAATTTGCTTATGCTTTTTTAATTTTTATGGATATAACGTACCATGGTGTATAACGTACGCTTACGTCGGTCCCTTGACCGTACTTTAAAAACGAGTTTTACTGTATATATATATATATATATATATATATATATATATATATATATATATATATATATATATATATATATATATATATATATATATATATATATATATATATATATATATATATATATATATATATATATATATATATATATATATATATATTTATATATATATATATATACATATATATATATATATATTATATATGACCTAACTTATGAAGTTGTTATTTTTATTCCTCCCACCGACTAATTATGTTCCATTTGACTCGAAAATGAAGTGTATGCAGTTTTACTGAAATCGGCAAATAATTACCCACCGCGCAGTGGCGTCGAAGATAAGAAAATTAGCAGAATAATTGGATTTTTTATGTTTATCAGATATAATCATCTTAAAATATAATATATCTCATAATTTTTATTAAAAGCTAATTACTTTACGATTCCAACGAGCCTAAATATGTAGAAATCGATTTTAGGAAAGCGTTTTTATCGAATTTCTTCTTTTTAAATCCAAAAAAAAAATTTCTGCGAAAATTCAGAAAAAAATAAATTTTTATGTTAGATTTAGACTTTGTTTGAGTAACACAAATTTTTACTTTTGGATACATTGCTAGCAGAATTAACTGGACATGGTAAAGTAGATCGTTTGCCAACCATAGTAACATTTGGTAATATTGAGAAGTTATTAACGGTTCCATAATGCGAAGAAGGGAGCGGCTTATTGATTGCGAATGCGATATATGAATGCCTTGAAGAATGGAATCTTACTGATAAAGTCGAAGCCATGTGTTACGACACGACATCAAGCAACACTGGACCAGAAAAAGGTGGAAAAAAAGATTGGCGACAACTTGATTCGATTCCCATGTCGTCATTACATACAGGAGATTAAACTACGGGCTGCTTATGATCTCAAATTTGGAAAGACCACAGCACCCGATGTTTATTTGTTCAACAAATTTCAGAAGGCATGGGACAATGGTAAAATTAATCCAACAATGTTCAAAAGTGGAATATCGGACAAAAAACTGGGAAACAAAATTCCAAAACACTCGTGAGACGCTCTAGTAATTTTTTGTCATGAAGAGTTGGAAAAGTCACACCCACGCAGCGGATATAAAGAACTTTTGGAAGCTATATTGATTTTTCTTGGCGAAACCATTGAGAATTACAAATTCAAACGCCCAGGTCCGATAAGTCACGCCGTTTGCATTTTTTCGAGACGTTTGCATTTTTCTGATTATGTTGTATGTAAAAATTTGGTTCAAATGCATAGATGGAACAGCAGCCGCAAATCAGAATTTGGATTTCATCAAATCGGCCATCGCTTTTAAAAAATTGACCAAAGAGTTTCAGAAGAAATGTTGAGAAAAATTTGTTATCATCTTCACTATTTAACGGGGGCAAATATTGGCTTGGCTTTTTTCGACCCAGAGATTTCGTTTGATGAAAAACGAAAAATGGTTCAAAACCTTGAGGTCCCGGCACGAGACATCCCCATCGCACCCCAAACTCGCAAAAAAGATTTTGACGCAGTCAAACATATGCAACTTTTTGCTAATAAGAACATTAGTGATTTTGTCACAGAAAAAACTCAGAGTTTTTTTAATTGATTTAGAATTTGTATTGATTTTTTGTTACATCACCCATCGGAATGAGGATTTCGTCAAAGCCACGTTGTTTTGCATGTTAAGTTTGCATGTTGTTAATGATACCGCCGAGCTCAGTGTTAAGTTGATGACACGGAATACAACAACATTCTAACTAAAGACGAGGAAGGTACACAATACACCATTCAGGTGGTCGAAAACTACAGATGCAAATACCCATCATACAATAAATCTAATTTAATTTATTTCTTTTGGAAAAATGTTGCTTTTGAATG
The DNA here is from genome assembly GCA_963693315.1 of Diogma glabrata. Classification (NCBI taxonomy): domain Eukaryota; kingdom Metazoa; phylum Arthropoda; class Insecta; order Diptera; family Cylindrotomidae; genus Diogma; species Diogma glabrata. The sequence goes on along the minus strand of OY856187.1, from coordinate 249,770,809 downwards.
AAAAATTATTATAAATTTAACCATAAAAATTAATGTTTTTCTTTGAAAAAAGATTACCATGAATTAGTGAATTTTCGTATATGTAAGAAGAAAAATTAAGATAAATCGCTTTTCTAAGATCGATTTCTACATACTTAGGCTCGTTAGAATCGTTAATTAATTAGCTTTTAATAAAAATAATCAAAATTATGAGATATATTATGTTTTAAGATGATTATTTATATCTGATAAAAATAAAAAATCCTATTATTCTGATAATTTTCTTATCTTCGACGCCACTGCGCGGTGGGTAATTATTTTCCGATTTCAATAAAACTGGATAAAGTGGGAGCGAAGAAAAATATGGTTTCAAAATTGTTCATACATATCTGGTCATGTCTAATATATATATACACCTATCCTCCGCTTAACACGGCACTCATTTAACACGTTTTCGACTTTACACGGTTTTTGAAATCAAAATTTCCAAAAAAAAAAATGTCAAAAAAGACAAATTTTGGTATTACACGCAGTTATATCTACTTTATTTTAATTAAACCTTCTGGTATACCACTTATGATCATATACATAACAGGTCATTCAATAAGTCCGTAGGATAAGTAAGAAAAAAACAACATTTTGACAAAACTCGATTTTTTTATTCAACATAGTTGCCTTCGAGGGCGATACAACGAGTATAGCGATTTTCCAACTTTTCTATACCACTTTTATAGTACGATTTCTTTTTCTCGTCAAAATAGGCCTCAGTTTCAGCGATTACTTCATCATTGGACTTAAATTTCTTTCCAGCAAGCATTCTCTTGAGATCTGAAAACAGGAAAAAGTCGCTGGGGGCTAAATCTGGAGAATATGGTGGGTGGGTAAGCAATTCAAAGCCCAATTCATTCAATTTTGCCATCGTTTTCATCGATCTGTGACACGGTGCATTATCTTGGTGAAACAACACTTTTTTCTTTTGCAAATGTGGCCGTTTCTTTGCGATTTCAGCCTTCAATCGATCCAAAAGTTCACAGTAATACTCGCTGTTGATGGTGGTTTCTTTTTGGAGATAGTCGATGAATATTATTCCGTTCGTATCCCAAAATACAGACGCCATCACCTTACCGGCCGACTGTTGTGTCTTTGCTCGCTTTGGATTCGGTTCGTCGACTGCTGTCCACTCAGCTGACTGTCTTTTGGATTCTGGTGTGTAATTGTGAAGCCATGTCTCATCCATTGTCACATATCTACGATAGAATTCCCTTTTATTGCGGTTTAACAGTGCCAAAGACTCCTCCGAAGCATCGATTCGTTGTTGTTTTTGGTCGACTGTGAGCTCACGCGGCACCCAATTTGCACAGAGCTTTCGCATACCCAAATGTTCATGTAAAATGGTAAAAACACTACCATCGGCTACCTTTACAATGTCAGCTATTTCGTGCACCTTCAATTTGCGATCGTTCATAACCAATTTGTGGATTTTTTTTATGTTTTCTGGAATAACAGCCTCATTTGGGCGTCCACTGCGCTCTGCATCTTTTGTGCTGGTACGACCACATTTAAATTCAGCCATCCACTTCTCTACCATTTGTCTCGATGGAGCAGAGTTTGGATAGTGTTTATCAAGCCATTGTTTGGTTTCCACTGTATTTTTTTTCATCAAAAAGCAATGCTTTATTAAAATTCGAAATTCACTTTTTTCCATTTTTTTTTCAAAAACAAAAGTTTCTTCACACAAAATGCTATAACTCACGAATAAATAGTCAGATTGCTGTCAAATTTATACACGTATCGTTTGAAGGTTAGTACTAAATAAAAATCATATGGAAAAAATTCTAGTAACGCCATCTATGTGTCATCCTACGGACTTATTGAATGACCTAGTACAGGTTGTAATTAAAACAAGAAAACAAGAAAACAAGAAACTTCAACATCGTTGAACGCATGTTGTTGCGGTGACCGTGATGTTAAAAGTTTTTATTTGTTGTTTTGATACATATTGTAGTTCCTACCACACAACATATTTTATTTAAAAAAAATAAAAACAATGGAAAATAAATTAATGATATGGCTTGAAGACCAATATCAAAGACGCATTCCAATTGGTCTCAATATTATAACTACTAAGACTTTAAAATTTTTGGAATGTGAAACAGTTGCCATCTACTTAAATAGATCTACTCCATCTACTCAAATAAAATGCCTTTTAAGTTTTATTGCAAGTCATGGCCATGGTTGGTTCGAAATATTTAAGCACGGGCATTTTTTGCAAAAATCTAAAATTAAAAAGCGCATCTGCTGATTTAGATACAGCACAACAGTATGTACCCACTAAAATTGACTAAAACTGTGAAGAGTTAAAAATTCCATCGTTTCTGTTCATTCAAAAACTTAGCACTTCACCGCTTCACAATTAAAAAATTTGGCTGCTGATCAGGTTTTCAATACTAAAGAGTGATTAGGCTTAGGTGGCAAAGTGTCCAGGTAAGAAGCAATAAACAAATCTTTCCATTTATTGGAATGCCAATACAAAAGCTTGGGTTTAAGCGATATTGTTCATTGATTTGTCTCATAACTCTTACGTACCAGAAGTAAAATAGTATTTAATCAAAATAATATTTAAGGTTCTTCTTTTACTGGACAATGATCCATGTCACCCTCAAGATTTGCAGCCTACAAATGAATAAATTTGTATTTCTACCCAAAATTAAAACTTCTTTATTGCAATTATTATACCTGAAGATAATAAATAATGCAACTACTTTCAACAACATGATCCGAATATTGAACTAGCTCTCCGATTTCTGAGAACTGTCAACAAGTTTTTAAGTCAATATGAAGATGTGTGCAAATTGCAAGATATAACTAAAAAGAAAGCACAATTATTAATTACAGATTTAACTTCCAAGTCGCACTGAACTGAATCAAGTTATTCAAGATTTTGTGAGCAATTAAACTCAAGTAATTATGGAATTAATTTGAATTTTTCCAATTCAAAGGTATGGTTGGAAATATCTCAGAAAAAAACTCTGTTTTTCTCTTTTACGTGTTTCGGTTGGGATAAGTTAAGTTAGGTTTGATTTAGGTCAACATGCTAGTATGTGCATGGTTATGTTACATGCTTCTTTTTGAAAATCAATTTAACTGTTATGTCGATATCTTATGTGATTAAACTAGTACTTTTATGTTTTACCGAATCTGTTTGTCACTCAAGAATTGACCAAAAACCCACGTTTTTCGTTTAACACGGTTTTCCATACAAAATTTATATTTTCGATTAACACGTTTTTATCAGGAACGTATCTACCGTGTAAAGCGGGGGATAGGTGTATATATATATGAGCAATTTCACGCAAGTTCAGCAAATTTTTGGGAAATTTTGACTTGACCCCTTTTAATTTTGATTATTTTTTGTTTATAGATAGTCTTTCATAAATAAAAAATACAAGTACTCTTAGAATTTTTTTTTCGACCAGGGGTGTTCACAGGGTGCCCCTCAATTTTTTGTTATTTTGTGATGTGAGTGCATTTTGACGAGCGATTGTAGAAAACTACTGAATCGATTTTCATAAATAATATGTCGTTGAATAGGTATTAGAACAAAGTTTTTAAAAATGTACACTGTTAATTTTTTGAAATAATTTTTAACGGTGGACCATAAGAAAAAAACGGTGTAATTGAAAAAAAGATGGCATAGCCTTTTTTTTTTTTTAAACTAAATTGAAGCTTATTTTATATCTAACCACTTGTGAAAGTTTGGCACTTGCATTATTTTTCGTTTTAAAGATAAAACTCGTTGTGCATATGACTGTCGGGAATCAGTTTTTTTTGTTCTGAAGGAAAATTATAAAATTGGCGATTTTTTGATTCAGATTTTTTTTTATGTTAAATATCAAATATTTTATTATTAAATGAACATTTTAAAAAGCAATTTCAGTCAAGTTCAGCAAAATTTTGCGACATTTTGACTCGACCTTTTTTAATTTGGTTTATTTTAAGTTTATATATAGCCTTTGATAAATGAAAAACACGACTTCAAGTAGAATTTTTTTAAAATATAATAATATAAATTATTATATTTTTAAATATAATAATATAATTATAATAACAATATAATTATAATAACAATATAATTATAATAACAAACAACAGTAATGCTACGCGTCATTTGGTTGAAAAACGTAAAACTCTACATAAAAATAATTTTCAGCATTCATCTGCGACGGATAAAAGAGGTGTATCCACAACAGATATAAATGTTGTGGAGCAGTTCTATAAAAGTGATGAAATCAGTAGATGATTGCCAGGCAAACGAGATGCAATATCTTTTAAAAAAGGAGATGAGCGCATAAAAACACAAAAGCGCTTATTGCTATGTACATTAAATGAAGCTTATGTGGAGTTTAAAAATAAGTTTCTTGATGTGAAAATAGGATTTACTAAATTCACGTCCCTTCGACCACAAGAATGTATAAAATTATCCCAAGGAGTTTATAATGTGTGCGTGTGTACCATACATCAAAATATGAAACTAATGATTCAACACTCTAAGATGTCTTGAATTACTGATGCTGCTTTCCAGAATTATAAAACATTAATTGACTTTGTTTCATGTGGTGAATTAACAGAAGGTTGTCATACTTTGAAGTGCAATGAATGTTCAAAAAAACTTCAACAACTGGAAGAAAAATTACTAAATGATTTTGACGTTAAAGGAATCCTTCAAGTCCAATATCAACAATGGAATACCACTGATCGATGCAATTTGGATACTTTAATAGAAACTGTAGAAGAATTTATGAAAAAATTTATTTACCGTTTACAAATTTTGATACCACACAACTTTATAGCAAAACAGCAATCTACATTCATTGAGGAAAAAAAATTAGAAGAAGGAAGTGCTTCGTTCAAGGGGATTTTTCTGAAAACTACGGCTTCATAATTCAGGATGCGGTTCAAGGCTATTATTATAATAATTCACAAGGTACTATTCATCCATTTGTCATTTATTTTAAAAGTGCCGAAAGTGAATATATACAGCACCGAAGTTTTATACTCATTTCGGATATAAACGATCACAACAGTACTACAGCCCATCTTTTCATTACAAAACTTATTGAATTCATCAAAACGCATATAAATTCTAATATTACGAAAGTAATTTATAACACTGACGGTGCACCTTCTCAATACAAAATAAACATAACCTAATTAACTTATGCCACCATAAAAAAGACTTTAAGGTTGATGCAGAATGGCATTTTCATGCTACCAGCCATAGAAATGGACCTTGTGATGGAATTGGTGGTACACTGAAGCGTGCTGCACACCGTTATAGTATGGCGAGCGAAGATAATATTATTGATACACCAAAAAAACTTTTCGAATGGGCTTTAAAATGGGAATCTACCATGAACTTTGGATACGCCGATAAAAATGAATATCAATTAACATAAAAAAAATTACAAAATCGATATAAAAATGTGATTACTATAAGTGGAACTCAAAAATTTCATTCTTTTGTACCATTAGATACTAAGACAATAAATGCAAAAATGTTTTCCAACTCAAAAGAAACTTTTAAATCTAAAATAAGTAAATAGTTTTTAATAACTATATTTATTTTCTTTAACCTACATATATAATTTGTATGATACTTTAAAAAGTTTATTCAATAATAAAATATTTGTAATTTAATGTTAAAATACAATCTTTTACTTTATGACCATAATAACATAATACGAGCATAATACTTCTCCAGCCAAAAGTTCCTAAATAGATTTTGTTATTTATGCGGTTTTTTTGTTTGCAGTCGAGACTGTCAAATTATTTTTTATAAGAGTGACAAGTGATTACTAAAAGTGACAAATAAACATTTCATTTTTTTATGCCATCTAATACAAAGAAAATAATTGCAGAACTGTTTTCCTATTCAAAAGAAACTTCTGTTTGTAAAATAAGTAAATCATTTTTAACAATTGTATTTATTTTATTTATTGTACTACATATATAATTTTTATAATGTTTTAAAAAGTTCATCTAATATTAAAATATTTGATATTTAACATAAAAAAAAATCTCTTAGCTTATAACGCCATTTTTATAATTTTCCTTCATAACAAAAAAAACTGATTCCCGACAGTCATATGCACAACGAATTTTATCTTTAAAACGAAAAATAATGCAAGTGCCAAACTTTCACAAGTGATTAGATATAAAATAAGCTTCAATTTAGTTTAAAAAAAAAAAAGGCTATGCCATCTTTTTTTCAATTACACCGTTTTTTTCTTATGTTACACCTTTAAAAATTATTTCAAAAAATTAACAGTGTACATTTTTAAAAACTTTGTTCTAATACCTATTCAACGACATATCATTTATGAAAATCGAATCAGTAGTTTTTCTACAATCGCTCGTCGAAATGCACTCACATCATAAAACAACAAAAAATTGAGGGGCATATATATATATATATATATATATATATATATATATATATATATATATATATATATATATATATATATATATATATATATATATATATATATATATATATATATATATATATATATATATATATATATATATATATATATTTATGTATATAATTTTTTTTTTCATATTGATTTTCAGTCTCCGCTTATCATTTATAGTCGATTGGCACCAAAATTTTTCCGAAATTCCGAGATGAAGCACGTTGCAATAGGTAGATTTTTATATGAAATCTACCTAAAACATATAAATACTTTAATTTGCACACGAAATATAATATATTTACTAATATGTTCTGTAGTTTATCAATTTAATTTTTAATTAAAAAATAACTAAAAATTAAATATGTAAAACTATGGAGGGGCTGAAATCTCACAGCTCTGAGATATCAAGACTTCGGTCTGGGTTAAGGATTTTTATATAGTTTTCGGCAAAAAACTTTTATGAGGACATGGTTTTTAGTTTTGGACAGTGATGTATATCAAACATAACTTTTTGTTAAAGCACATGTATTTTTTATCTCTATTTAGATATGTATTACAAAACTAACACGAAACATCAATACGTTGTTGGAAAATTATAACAGATCATAAATTAACATAATTTAGTGAAAAGATGATACAATCAGCAAACTACTCAAAACCTCTCCACTTAGCGTTTCGAGAAAACATTTCAAAATCACAAATTCATATTTCTTCCAAAATTCCAAAAATATTGTAAAAATTAAATAAAATCAAAAATTCAAACTTTTTTCAAACAAAATTCTAAAAATATTTCAAAAATTATTACAAAATCAGAGATTAAAACTTTTTCAAAAACTCTAAAACTATTGCATAAATTATAACAAAATCAAAAATTGAAACTTTTTCCAAAGTTATAAAGATTATAATATAATCAAAAATTTAAAATTTTTTCAAAATTCTAAAAATATATATAAAATTCAAAAATTCTATTTTTATTTCAAAATTCTAAAAATATTCCAAAAATTAGAATAAAATCAAAAATTTAAACTTTTTCCAAATTTTAATAATATTCCAAAAATTCAAAAATTTAAACTTTTTCCAAAATTCTAATTTTTTTTGGAATATTATTTAAACTTTTTCTAAATTTTAATAATATTCCAAAAATTTAAACTTTTTCCAAAATTCTAAAAATATTGCAAAAATTATAACAATATCAAATATTGAAACTTTTTCCAAAATTATGATAAAATCAAAAATTTTAAATTTTTCAAAATTCTAAAAATATTCCGAAAATTCTTACAAAATCAAAAATTGAAACTTTTTTCAAAATTTTAAAAATATATATAAAAGAATTCTATTTTTTTCAAAATTCTAAAAATATTGCAAAAATTATAACAAAAACAAAAATTAAAACTTTTTCCAAAATTCTAAAAATATTGCAAAAATTATTAAATAATCAAAAAAACAAACATTTTTCAAAATTCCAAAAATATTTCAAAAACTATAACAAATTCAAAAATGTCCATATCCAAATTCATGTTCAATTACATTTACGTCATAAAAACAGCTACATTTTTTTTCCAAAAAATTGGCTAAAAAATAAATGAAATCATTTTTTGACACACGTGACAACATATTTTTGACTAACTTATAATGCCATAATTCTCAATAATAATAATAAAATTTCATTTCAAACAAATAATTTTTCCAAAAAATTTGGTAAAAAAATAAATAAAAATCTCTCTTTTGACACACTTGACAACATTTTTTTGACAAACTTATAATGCCATAATTGTCAATAATAATAATAAAATTTCATTTCAAACAAACAATTAATTTTATTTTTTTTTCCAAAAAATTGGGTAACAAAATAAATAAAAATCTTTCTTTTGACACACTTGACAACATTTTTTTGACAAACTTATTATGCAATAATCTAGTTTTTGATCTCACATACCAATCCCTACCATCAAGATTTCTCCAAATTTAATGTTCCTACTCGTAATCACTTAAAATGAACGTTTTTTAAGCCAAAAATATGAAAATTTGCTTACACACATAATGATTTTTTTGACACACTCCCGGTACAGTTATCGAACACAGCGTCCTTTCTGACCTGTGCCTTGAGTATACCTATTTTTAGAAAAAAAATTTTTGAAATCCTTCCAGCGATTTTCCCTGCAGCGTAGGTAATGACGGACGGCCGGCCGGCCGACAGACAGACATACATTTTTTTTTGCTTTTTTAGAATCAGTAGGTCCTAAAACGTCGAGAAATGCCAAAAAAGTGGGGGTAAGAATTTCACTTTGCGCTCATGAATGTAATACTTAGGTCTTTCAGACCGAAGTAATAATTAACATAAAGTTGTGTTGTAAAGGGTTTATATTGCCAGACCATAGACACATATAAAATAAATGGTTCATCGTAAATATCAATAGTAAATATCAATCTTCTCTAAATTGATCGAAATGACATAAAAAATATTACTTTAGGTTAAAATTTATCCATAGCTGTTTATCGTAGCTAAGGAACGACTCAATTCTGTTAATCAACGACGAAATTTAGGGGTTGAGAGTTGTTAACACTAAAAATAGGACTTTTTTGACAATAATTCAAAAACTGTGCATCGCAAGATTCTAAGAAAATTGTTTTGTTTCTTAATTTTGGTGTTCTTTCAAATGACACCCCACTCATGCGAGACAAAAAACCTTTTTTTCACTCTTCCCCACTCCCATCCCCTAAACACATAGAAATAAAACCACTTGAGGCTTCGCTATATTTTTCATTAAGGGCTTATCAAATTTCCTATCTCTATGAATTTTTTCGAATTTTTCTGTCAATCAACGACGAAACGTTTAGGGGGGACCAACTTTTGTTGCACTTTTTTTAGAATAATTCAAAAACGGTGCATCGCAAAACTCTAAAAAAAAATCGTAATGTTTCTTAATTTTGGTTTTCTTTTAAATGACACCCCACTCATGCGAGCCAAAAAACATTTTTTTCACCCTTCCCCACTCCCATCCCCTAAACACATAGAAATAAAATCACTTGAAGCTGTAGTATTCCTAAACTAGGAATATACATATAAAGCAATAGATCTCCAAACTACTCAATAAAGTTTAAATCACGCATAACCAAACCACGCATAATCCCATAAAACACCCAAAACCCCTATTTCATCTAAACGATACAACATATAATCCCACAAAACACCCAAAACCCTATTCTCATCCAAACATTGTATTAAATCATTGATATCATGTATATCAACAATCTCCATCCAAAACGCTATTGCACCACGAAACTAATTATTTCATCATACTAAAAAATCATCCAAACAATTTCCAAAAACTCAATTTCAAATATTTCATAATATTCAGAAATATTTACTTTATTACAAAAAAGCCTAACTTAAGCAAAATTCATAATTTCAACATCGCATGAAATAAATTCCAAACAAATCAACTTAGCAACAAAGTTTGGATACCAAAGAATTTTCATACAAAATCACAACCTAAGCGAATCCCACGAATTCAAAGAAAATATTCTAAGCAACAAAGTTAAAACCATATACATTTTCATACAAATTTTTTTACCGGAAATGAAAAACCAGAAGTTGGGATGCAGAACTTTTGTGAACCGTACCAAATGTTTATGTACCAAGTTTCATCCCATTCGAATATCAGGTACAGATGTTATTAAGCTTAAAAAAACAGGTGTTTGTGATACCCCCCACCAGTTTGTTCACTATCGCTCAAAAACTAATCAGTTTCTTGCCATACATATTTGCATCTTTTTCCAAAGTGTCGTCAAAATTCATTCCCGAACGAATGTTTTATGCTCCCAACAAACATAAAAAGCATTGTGGAAAAAACCACCTGTTGTATGGTGGACCCCCCCCTCCCCCATCCAACCCTTTATCCAATGTCTCCAAAAGCTAATAAATCTTTTTCATGTTACTTGAAAGCTTTTACCAACGTTTCATGAAAATCGATCGGTACTTGTAGGCTACAGTAGGGATAAACACCTGGAAAAAAAACTTGTTACCCGGAAGTGTCAAACCGGAAATTGGTATGCAGAAATATTGGAAACAGTACTAAAACTTTATATACCAAGTTTTCATAAGAACATAAGACGGGATTAGAAGTGATTAAAGATCTAAACTTAGAGGTGTTCGGGAGACCCCCGCCATTTTGTCCAAATTTAAATTGAATTCAGATCTTCCATTTTCAAGTGAACTTGAATCATTCGCCAAAGTTTCATCAAGATCCTATGCAGAAAGGTCTTGACTATATTGCATTTTTATACTGATGTATACGAGGAGCTGACCTATAATCCCCCATCCGCCAATCAGCTGATCACTTTTTTTTCAATTGTTATGGTGTAAACATGTATCATACAAATTTTGAAGCGGCATCAAATTACTTTTGGAATTCATTTTTTTTACCAGTTTAAAAGTCTCCCACAACCACACTCCCCACTACTTTAGCAGCTGACCGCCAGATTTATCATCAGCTGGAGTTAATTAATTAAAATAAATAAAAATCAACCGGAATCAAATGACTTTTTCATTTGCAACGCTGCCTCCCGGTCTATTAATAAAACTATGAAATTATGTTTACATAAAAAAAATAGCAAATACTACATTTTCAATAGAAGCTAGAAATAATTAAATCATAAGTTTTGATTGGTTGAAAAAACTTAGTTTTTTATTATAAAACCCACGAAAAATCTAGCGAAAGCGTTAGTCAGTTAGTTAAAAACGTATCGCGAACGAGATCACGAGAATCTCTCCAACCTCTTGGACCCCGAAGTCAGTCAGTATTATTAAACAAAACCCGGTCGCCGCGAAAAAGTTTTGGTTCCGTAAAACAAAAAACCAAGTGAAAATTAAGTTACAATTGTGTTAAATAAAAATTAAGAAATTGTGTTTGAAAAAAAAGTTTCTCTAAAATCATTTTTATACAAAAAATTTAGAAATTGTGTTTGATAAAATTACAAGAAAAAGCTTTTCCAAAATCATTTTTATACCGAAAAATTAAGAAATTGTGTTTGATAAAAATTACAAATTAAAGCTTTTCTAAAATCATTTTATACAAAAAGTTAAGAAATTGTGTTTGATAAAAAAGTTTCTCTAAATCATTTTTTCAAGAGAAACATTAAGTGAAATAAACATCGTTTTAACTTGAAAAATTAAAGGATTGGTCTTTTATTGGTTTCCAAAGGCAAACCAATCGAGAAACACCATTCAGGAAAGTCAAATAACCAGGTAAGAGTTTTTCACTCATAATACAAGTGTACGTGACGAAGCAGCACCTGGAAGAAGTAGATAGGTCATCTGGACCATTACGATTAAACCAGACGCTCAGATAACCTATTACAAAGCTTCGCTATATTTTTCGTTAAGGGTTTATCCAATTTCCTATCTCTATGAATTTTTTCAAATTTTTCTGTCAATCAACGAAGAAACGTATAGGGGGGGGGGGACCAACTTTTTGTTGCGCTTTTTTGGGAATAATTCAAAAACGGTGCATCGCAAAATTCTAACAAAAATTGTAAAGTTTCTTAATTTTGGTGCTCTTTCAAGCGACACCCTACTCATGCGAGCCAAAAAACCTTTTTTCCACCCTTCCCCACTCCCATCCCATAAACACATAGAAATAAAATCACTTGAGGCTTCGCTATATTTTTCGTTAAGGGCTTATCAAATTTCCTATCTCCATGAATTTTTTCAAATTTTTCTGTCAATCAACGAAGAAACGTATAGGGGGGGACCAACTTTTTGTTGCCCTTTTTTGAGAATAATTCAAAAACGGTGCATCGCAAAATTCTAACAAAAATTGTAATGTTTCTTAATTTAGGTGCTCTTTCAAATGACACCCCACTCTTGCCAGCCAAAAAACCTTTTTTTCACCCTTCCCCACTCCCATCCCCTAAACACATAGAAATAAAATCACTTGAAGCTTCGCTATATTTTTCGTTAAGGGTTTATCAAATTTCCTATCTCCATGAATTTTTTGAAATTTTTTTGTCAATCAACGAATAAACGTATAGGGGGAGGACCAACTTTTTGTTGCACTTTTTTGAGAATAATTCAAAAACGGTGCATCGCAAAATTCTAAAAAAAATTGTAATGTTTCTTAATTTGAACTTAATTAATTTGTTTCTTAATTGATAACCCCACTTGACCGGGTTTTAAATGGTGTATTTACCCCTTCTCATATCCTCCCCCTTAATAAATATAATTATTAGTATTTGGTGTTTTACTATATTTTTCTTTAAAAACTTACTAATAGTCCCTGGGCCTTCACCTACATAATTTTGTGATTACCACATATTTTATACTTCGTGATGCGCCTGTCCTTGACGAGCCTGAAAACATTTGTTCTATGATTTTTCTCAAAAATCGCCGCTTTTGCGTTCGGCAAGCTCCGAAAAATGCCGATTGCCCGCGATCTTGTAAATTTGCTACCACATTTAATTTTTTTGACTGTGGAGGTTGGAAATTTGTTTTAGAATACGAGGGTAAGCTTGTCCGACCAAAATGTGTTTGCTATTGTCGAGTTCGACAACTGACATTTTGGATGTTTGGGTTGTCGGACTAGACAATAGCAGACAAATTTTTGTCGGACAAGGGTACCCTTGTGTTCTAAATCAAATTTCCAACCCCCATAGTTACACAAAACAAAAATTTACAAGATCCCGGACAATCGGCATTTTTCGGAGCTTGCCGAAAGCAAAAGCGGCCGATTTGAAAAAAATCGCAGAACAAATATCGCAAATAAAATATGTGGTAATCACAAAATTATGTAGATGAAGGCCCAGGGACTATAATTTTTCTATCATTTAAAATACTTTTTAAGTTTTTCGATTGCTTAGGCTCGGAGCTAATCCAGGAAAGAAAACATACTGAAAACGCCATTATTTAGAATTACTCAAAAAATGTTGGGGTGTAAAATTCCAATATACATTTTTTAGAAATACTGAAGTGAAGCCCTTTCATATGATACCCTACTTGACTCGATATAAAAATGTATTTTCTCAAAGGCCTCACATCGTAGCCCTGTTAACCAAACAAAAACCATTTAATTTTTTTTTCAACTCCTCATTTTGTGTGGAGAGATTAGTTTTATACGCATACCAAATTTCAGGTTCATTGAATTTATAGTAATCGAGATAATCGAAATAATATGAAAAACACGTTTTACTCTCACTAATAGTGTTCCGTATAAAAAACAGAACTCTAAAAACATATATTCACTTTAATTTACACACGAAATATAATTTTATATACATATATAAATACATAAATACATTTAGTTACATGTTTATTAATTTATCAATTTAATTTTTAATTAAAAAACAACTAAAAATTAAATATGTAGCACTAATTTAATTTCCAACAAAACTTACTCTCAAAACTGAGATTAAAATAGAAGATTTTGTGTTCGAAAAAATAAATTGATATTAAAATAGCAGAAAATTTCCCCTCCGCAAATTGAATATCAATTTCGAACAGTCTTCTATTTTTCAATCCTGCTATTTATTTTTGGGTTGAAGAATAGAAGATAGAAGATCTTTACTGAATAGGGCCCATTGGGGTCTATTCAGTAAAAATCTTCTATCGAAAATTTCTGCTATTTTTTTACTTTTTGTATGAAATTTTATAAACATCAAAATAGAAGAAAAAAATAGAAGAATTGGTATTCAATAGCAATATTTTTCTTCTCAAAGTCTTCTATTCCTAGAAGATTTAGATATTTTATAGAAGTAAGTAAAAAGTTGCTTTTATGGTTAGAAGAAATATGTTTTGGGATATTCTTTTGAAATGTACAATTATTTGTCGATTTTTTTGATTTTTTTTTTAAAAATCTGAAAATTTGGTATGTTATTGGTGTTGACGAATTAAAAAAACCAAATTAAGGATTTTTTATTTTATAGCTTTGAAATGGAGTTATGCGGGTATGAATTTATTATAATTTTTTATGGTTTTCCGTTATGCTATCGGTGTTTTCTAATAAATCTCACAATTTTTCATTGAATTGATATTTTTTGCAAGTGAGTTTAGAAATAGTTATATCATCGAGAAATATTACAAAATACTAATTTATCTCATATATCCGCTATGTCGAAATTGTTTTACTGAAAAAGCTTATATCTCAAAATAGCACTTTTTTCACAAGTTTTACAAATACAATACACAGGGCTATTATATTCTGAAGAAAAACTTTTAGGATCCCAAACAGATTTTTTGAATATTATTATAGGACTATTCTTTTGAAAATGCACATGTTTTATTGATTTTTCTTAAAATGCATAAAAATTTGGTATATGTTTAGTATTTAGTACAGTAACTATTTGTTTTTAACAAATAATCCTTATCTGGTACAACTTAAAGTATTTGAGCCTTTAGGTGGCTAAGATCGTAATTGGATTTCTACACATTTAGATTTACAAATTCCAAATTAATTTAAAGCTAATCCTCGTGTTATTTGGGATTATAAAGCTGCGTATTGGGAGGGTCTTAGAGGTATTTTTAAGCGGCTTCCTTGGAAACGTAATTGTCTTACCGTCCATGACCCTAACCTAGCTGCGTTATATTTTTCGGAGGCTATTCTTGAGGGCATGCGGAGATTTATTGCTAATAAATTGGCCGTTCCTAAGGCTGATCTGTTAGAATTAAGAAAAAGGCATTTCAAAAGTTTAATCTAAACAAAACCAATGAAAACCTTAGACAATACCGAATTGAAAGAAATATATGCAGGAAACTAATAGATGCAGAACAAAATCTCTTTAATAGGAAAAAAGCTGTCAAATTTGCTGAGTACGCTACTGATTCACGTAATTTCTTTAAAGCGGTTAAGGCTGTTCAAGGAAGGCTAAGCGGTTAAGGCTGTTCTCTACCTCCTCTTATTGATAGAGATATATCGGCCATTGACCCAAAAGAAAAAGCCAAACTTCTGGGTAGTTATTTCTCTAAAAATGATTCCAATTTCTTTGCGAAGCCCGGTTCATAGAGTTTTATTCTTAATGGAACGTATAGTTTTTCGTGGAAAATGGCAAGCGTTCAACCAGTTCCTAAAATAGGTGGTAAAACAGATCCTACAAAATACAGACCCATTTCAATTTTATCAGTGGTTTCTAAAATTTTTGAGCTAGAATCTAATGAGTTTCTTAGAGAAAAGCGACGGGAGAATCGCTTTTCTTTGTCACTCATGTCTGGAACAAATCACTTGAAAATAATGGTGAAACTTTCGGGGTTGCCCTTGATATACCCAAAGCATTTGACAAAGTTTGGCACAACAATCTTATTTGCAAATTAAGATGTTATGGTTTACAAAGGATACAAAGTTACTTGGATACAAAGCTTTATTTCCGAGCGGAAATTTCGGATCAACGTTGATGGTGTCTCTTCGGAAATATTCTCAACTAATACAGTAGCTCCTCAGGGTTCTACTTTGTCACCAACTCTCTTTCTTATTTATGTTTGGATTGTTTGTTGGATTCCACCAGTTAGTCCTATTCTTGGTTTTGCTGATGATAGCACTCATGCATGCGTCTCATGAAAACCCTAAATTATATTCACCATTAGCGTTTAATAACTGTAGATCAAATATGATAGATTCATCAAACAATGGGGGTGTGTTAATAGACAAGCTCCTCGTGCTACACCCTGGCTTACGCGAATAGTCTATTTCAACTTGGTAGCCAAATAATTCATTGCGAACTCTTGGCTGTGATACAAAAAAAAAAAAATAAACATGAACCAAAATCAAAATAACAACGGTACTTTTCAGCAACATAAGACAAAAAATATTGGACCCTCAGTCCGTATTGGACCCTCAGTCCGTATTTTGCAATTGAACATTGAAGGCATAAGCAAGTCAAAAACTGAACATTTACAAAGATTATTAAAAGATTTAAACATCGATGTGGTAATTCTGCAAGAAACGCATGCAGCAGATGAAGCGCAACTTACCTCTAGAGGAAACATTGTTGGTTACAAATTAATTAGTGCTATTTATCATCAAGCATATGGATCTGCCACGTATGTTAAGTCAGAAATCATGAACTGCACTCATGTACTTACACAGACGGACAACGATATACATCTTATTGTTGTTGATATATCAGACATGAAGATTGTAAACGTATACAAGCCTCCAAATACAGGATGGCCAGCTGCTACTCTACCATTATTTCATCACCCAGCAATATATACTGGTGACTTCAATAGCCATTACACCCAGTGGTCCGACTCAAACAAAAATCCCAATGGTAAACAACTGACGGACTGGGCGGATGGTAACAACATGTTCCTGGTATATGATGCGAAAGACTTGAAAACCTTTAGATCTGCTAGATGGCGACGTGATTACAATCCCGACCTCTGTTTTTCCACAAAAAACGAACAACGAAACCCTATTCCAATATCTAGGGCTGTCTTACAAGGTTTTCCACGCTCTCAACATCGTCCAGTAGTTCTTGAGGTAGGAATCCAAATTCCACTCGTTAACTCTACTCCTCAACCTAGATGGAATTTTAACAAAGCTGACTGGGATAAATATAGGTTGGAGTTGGATGCAGTGATACGCTGGATCCAACCCATTCCTAAAAACTACGGTAGGTTCGTTGGAGCCATCATCTCAACTGCTAAGAAATGCATCCCAAGAGGCTTCCGTGAAGAATACATTCCTGGCTGGAGTAGAGAGAGCGATAAATTATATGAGGAGTACCTTAGTAGTGGTGAGGCAGACGTGGCTGATGACTTAATTTACTCACTGGACGCCGCGAGAAAGCAAAAGTGGATTAGCGAAAGCAAAAGTGGATTTTTACAGGCGATTAATCTGGCATGAAAATAGACTTTTTATATGCTATCGTAGACAAAATTAGTAATTACTTCGTTGGTTGCTAATTATATTTATTAATTTTAATAATGTTCGTCAATCAATATATTAAAATAGACTTTGTTTAACCAAAGTGAAATTTATTTGCATTGGGCTGAGTCAATTTGTTTCTAGGAAATAACTAAAGAAAATTAATTAATATCTATCTCATATATTTTAAAAGTATTTCAACTGTTAGTTTTAACAAATTATGAAAAATTTTAAACAATGATTGAAAAATAACTTTTTAAAATCAAGTTTATTCAGTTTTCGCATTTCCAACAAAAGTTTTCCTTTGTGATGCTTATTTTTTTTTTACACCATCTGAAAGTAGACGTTTCAACACACATAATGATCAATGTTTTTTTTGAAAAAACTGTTTCCTATACGGGAGAATTTTTGTGTGAAAATGAGGTCACTTTTTTGGTTTAAAATAACAATTAAACGTAAAAATAAATATTTTGATTCCAAAAAATTACAGCGTATTAGGGACATAATAAGGTACGTTTTCACCGAATTGTGTGGAAAAAAAAAATTTTTGGTGGGAGATAAAAATTAAAAACGAAAAACCCTTTTTTCCTCGGTTTTTTACCTATTTTCACGGCAAATTTTAGGTTATGTGAAAAAATGGTTTAAATAAAAGTTATAACCTTTTTATTACCTATAACCTTTACTTTAAACTTTTTTCGATAGAAGGTCTAGTTTCGCTGAAAATCATGAAAAACCATTTTCTACCCCTAAAATCTCACCCCATTTCACCACCGCAACTCGGAGCACCTTTAATTTTTGTTTCTTATCATTTGCGCAATATTTTATTATATATCCAATAGTTTTCATCCTGTTACTAATTTTTTCCTCACAAAACGCTAATTTGACTGGTCTAAAAGTTCCTAAATATATTTAGTTATTTATACGGCTTTTTTGTTTGCCGTCGAGACTGTCAAATTATTTTTTATAAGAGTGACAAGTGATTACTAAAAGTGGTAAATAAACATTTAATTTTTTTATGCCATCTAATACAAAGAAAATAATTGCAGAAGTGTTTTCCTATTCAAAAGAAACTTCTGTTTGTAAAATAAGTAAATCATTTTTAACAATTGTATTTATTTTCTTTACTGTACGTATATAATTTTTATAATATTTTAAAACGTTAATTTAATAATAAAATATTTGATATTTAACATAAAAAAAATCTCTTAGTTTATAAAGACATTTTCATAATTTTCCTGCAGAACAAAAAAAACTGATTCCCGACCGTCATATGCACAACGAATTTTATCTTTAAAACAAAAAATATCGCGTGTCCTAAACTTTCACAAGTTGTAAGATATAAAATAAGCTTCAATTTAGTTTAAAAAAAAAAAAAAGAGGCTGCGCCATATTTAAAGTTTTTTTCTTATGTTACACCGTTAAAAATTATTTCAAAAATTAACAGTGTACATTTTAAAAAACTATAATACCTATTCAACGACATATCATTTATGAAAATCGATTGAGTAGTTTTTCTACAATCGCTCGTCAAAATGCACTCACATCACAAAATCACAAAAATTGAGGGGCACCCTGTGAAGACACCTGGTAGAAAAAAAAATTCGAAGAGAACTTGTATTTTTTTATTTATGAAAGACTATCTATAAACAAAAAATAATCAAAATTGAAAGGGGTCAAGTCACAAGTCAAAACGTTGTTGAATCTTCGTGAAATTGCTCAAATATATTATATATTTTTTTTTATTTTCTGTCTCCGCCAAAACGATACCAAATTTTTCCGAAAAAGAGAGGAATTTAGAGAGAAGACAGGAGAATAGGATTATTGTCGGAAGAGGATTTTTACACGGATAAGGAGGGAGGAAGCAAGAGGTAATGGTCAAACATTTTAAGTAAAAACATATGAATTATATGTAATTGGAATAGTTCATGCAGCAAGAGGAGAAAAGAAGAGTACGAGTAAAGAAGAAAAGTGAGAGAAAGAAGAATTATAACGGAAATATATAAATAAGGGTAGAGGGAAATCAAACTCGAGTGGGGACCCGTCCAGTGGAAAGGATGCTCGAATGCCAAATTTTAAAGCCAGAATTGATTTTGGACGTTTTAGAGAATTCGAGCATGTTTAGTCAAAGAAGATAGAACTGGCTAGATTCTAGAGGAAGATTATCGTTGAAATGAATGCAATTGTCAAGATTGAGAGAAGGAAAAATCTCACAATAGAAATGCCCTTGTGGTTGAAATAGGACTTCATAACAGTATTGCAGGCTTTAATGGAGGAGAATTGAAGTAGAATAATGGATTTATTTTTAATGAACCAAAAACAAACGGATAGGGATGTCAGATCAAACTTAGGAAGAAGAAATAAAAGCAATAAATGTACACATGCTATAGTAGGTCAATAGAAGAGAGAAGGCCGGCGACTAAGATGTCGCGTCGCCTATGCTTCCAAAGTAATCCTGTATTTTGGAGTTTAAGGTCATGAAGTTCCATAGTCAAAGGACCAAGGTTTTGGTTCATTGATGAGTTTTGGTTTTGGTTGAAACTCATCCCACTGTTGCCGGTCTCAATATTTTTTATAAATATCACCAACAGCAGTGTTCGGAAGAAATCAGATTAAATAATGCCACAAACTCAAACATCATGCCGCAAAAATATTCTTCTCTTTTACACAACGCTTTTTTTTTATTAAACAAAAATAAAGAAAACCTAGAAAACCAAACCAAAATGGTGAAAATATTATTAAATTTCATATCAAAGGTTAATCCTTTTACCAACATTTTTATAATGTAATAGAATTGTAATTAGGGCTCCCAGTCATCCCGATTTCGGCGGGATTGTCTCACCGTACAAGTTTTGTCCCGACGTCCCGGTTGAATAGTTTTCTGATGTTGGTGTTTCAGACTAAACCATAAACTACAAAATACAAACTACATTTGTATTTGAAAAACACTCAGCCACAACGCTATAACTCTGTGAGCACCGTATGATATATATATACATATTCTAATTTGATAGGCGATTTTTTTGTAGTTGTAGCAATTTAACTTTGTTTGGCTAAAAAATGGGTAAAAAATGGACATCAGAAATTTTTTACTACTAACCGAAACCGAGCAAGAAATCATCAGTTGGAGGGTTTGGAAATTGTAGAAGATATAGTAGCAGAGATAATAATGATAATGAAAATTGTCAAGACGATAATGGTGAAGGTTGCTGTTGGTGTATTCGAATCCGACATTGATGAAAAAAGTTCTGCATCTTCAACGGCTAAGAAGCTTAACTAGCAAAGCGACTTGAAAAGTTTAATAAAATTTAAAGCAAGAACTTTTATTGGCTCTTAATTAGCCTAACATAAAATGACATAACTGAAAATGACATAAACAGGCTTAGTCTCAACGGCATATTAGAAATTTGAAAGCAAGTTTGTCTAAAAAAACATCATTTATACCAGCAAAGGGTACCAGGTATTGGTCAAATAAATGTCATTGCAGCTGAGACGGGATTTGCGTATCATGCTGTAATGCATTCCCAGTCTTATGTGACTACCGATTGTTCAGAAAAATTATTTTCTTCATTATTTAAAGATTCAACCATTAGCTAGGCAATTCAGCTGCCGTAAGGAAAAATTAAGAAAAGTTATTTCTAAAGTTTTAGGTCCAGAGTCTAAAAACTTCTATTGGATAATATTAACAAATCTTTATATTTTTTTATAAGCATTCTAATAAAGGGAACGTAGAAAGGTTTCCCATAATTATTACGTTTTTCGATAAAAATGTTGTTACAACAAGCGATTTGTTTCTATTTTATAGTTTGGACAACGAAAAATCAGATAATATAGCTGAATCGCTTATTTCAAAAACAAATTTAATAATCTTTTTATGGATAAGGTAACATCATTCTGCGCAGAAAATGATAATGCTAATTTTGGTAAAACTAAAGAGTAATTACAGAAGTAGACAAAGTTAATAAAAATATTATTCCAATTGGTTGTAACTGCCACATATTTTCTAATTTTAACTGTGCTCGATTTGACTGAACCAACTGATACAACTGAAAAATTGAATGCAATTGTTGTTGTTTTTTTCAGTTGTTTCAGTTTTTTTTGAGCCGTTAAGAAGTTACTTTCTGACCAAAAAAAATGTTTCAAATACAATTAAATGTTTTTTTAATTTTTAATTGCTTTTACATGCCAAAAAACACATTAAATTTAATCTACATTTTGTTTAACGCTGCTTTTATGGGATAGTTACAATTATAATTATTACAAAAAGTAAAATTTAAATAACATGTCTCTTTTCCTACAACTTTTCCATTTATGTGTAGGTGCGTAATATTTTTCTACATATTGTACCACCGACAGAGTTGGTTTGTTTTAAACACTTTTGTTTTAAACACTGTTTAAAACAGTGTTTAAAACAAATTGTTTTTTTAAATATTACAATATTACTTCTTTGCTATCCAATACAACTGTTGTGCACTGTGGTGTTTTATCGTTTTTAATACATTTACAGTTCTTTATAGCACCATAAACGCACCATTTTAAACATTTTTAAAAGCTATTGTATGTTTTTTTTGTTAAGAAAATGCGTTCTAAGGTGTTGATGAACGCAAATCTTTATATTTTTTGTTTTTTGCATATATGTTTTAAAGAAGGTTTTTATATCACATATAAAATATGACATAGCCCAATATTTCATGATCGGATACAAAAATTTACAGCAACAAAATTAAAAATGGGGTTGCCAATAATCCATCTAGTGGTATATTCTTCTTTGATCATGAGAAGTACTGTCTTCCTAAATTATTAAAGCCCACACAATAGAGTTATATGAAAGTTCGATTATTCGAGCAAGCAATAACGTGCCATAATTAAGGAATACTTCATAGATAAAATTTAGGGTTGACTAGGTAGTGATATTTCACTACTATTATGCCAGTGGTATGTGATATCTCACGTTAACTCGTATGTCAATACTAGCAAAAATATTGGTACAAAACTGCTGGAGAATCTGGATTCGATTACCGACAGACGATCGATGGAAGAGCAAGTACAATTTTAATTGATAAATAAAAAAGTGGTCAATTTGTGCTATTGCTGTGGATCAAAGGAACATCCCACTTTTGAAAAAGAAATTAAAAATGCGGTACGAGATTTGTAAAATTAGGTTACGTATTTCATATCATTGATATTAAACTTTTTTTACCAGAAACTTAACATAGACTTGATAAAATAGACTGAGAAACTTTATCAAATTTTAAAACCAGTCGCAAATGCTTTGGACAAATAAACGCAGTCCTAACGAATAAGATCAAATTTGGAAACAATAACGACATGATTAAGATTTTATTTTTGGCCATCAATTTTGATGTAAAAAGCAAATTTAACACGCATATTCAGCATCTTTGACACCGTTACATTACGTCGCTATGTCCGAATGCACTTGTCAATGAACATTTCATTGTTTTATTACAATTTCATAATTTCATAGGGATAAACTACTCTTAGGCATATTGGACAACTATTTGAGTAGCTACTGAGAATATTCAAAAAATCTTGAGAATCTGATCCTTAAGAATGAAACGTGATCCTTAAGAATCGCCACAAAATCTTGAGAATCTTTCCGAATATCTTGAGAATTTTCAAAGAATCTTGAGAATATTTTAACGTACAGACTACCTTCAGATATAATCTAGAGAATCATGGGAATCTTGAAAATCTTAAGAAAACCTTTATTAATCTGAGAATATTTAGGACACCTATTTTCTTGAGAGTTTTTTCACTCCAATTACATATTTTCATTTAAAACCAAAAAAAACTAATCTTCGTAGTATAAAACATATTTAAAACAAAAAAAAAAACACAAAAAAACAAAAAAAAATTGTTTTAAACAATAAAAAACGCGTTTTAAACAAAAAAAAACAGTTTTTGTTTTTTTTTTAAACAGTGTTTTTAACCAACGCTGTCCGTCGAACAACTTTTGAAAACTACTGGAAGCCCTAATTGTAATGGGAGTTCCGAGTTACTGTGTAAAATATAGATTCGAACCATATATTTCAATCTCCATATATTTTCTCGTGAATCTTGATGGAAATTTTTTTTTGATTTTTTATGTTTAAACAATTTAATGTTTATTTGTTTAATGTTTTAAGAATTTTTTTAAAGAAGATGTTTTTATAGAAAAGTGTTTCCTCTTGTCATTACAAAAAACCTTGTTAGTCCAAAGTTTAAATGCTAATGCCTATATTTTCCAGGTAAATTATTTTCGAATTAGATTACGAAGTCATGTAAACTGCTCACATAATTTAAAAAAAAAATGAAGTTGTGAAATATTATGATAGTAATTTATTTTTGTAAGATAAGAATTATATATTCAATTATATATTAATAAAACTTTTAGAAACACATTTTTAAATTCTAAGATA
>OY856187.1:249551303-249746879 GCA_963693315.1 Diogma glabrata | reverse complement strand
ATAATATGAAAATTACTTTGAGTGTGATGTTAAACTGTTGTGTGACATTTTTTTATGTCGGGAAATGAAAATAAAAAAGTGCTTTTGGTAGATACTACTATGACCAACGCATTACAAAATAAATTGGAATAGGTGAAATTTGAAAGTGAGTAAATTTTATTTTGTGTTTATTTTTGTGCATATTCATTTTAATTTGATAACTATATTTCAATATATTAATATTTTTTTAAAATTCGTTGTTTTTAATATGAAAATAATTCATTGAGTTTTGTGCGAGGTTATTGTGTATTTGTAAATATAAAGTAGTGTGCTATGTAGTAGTAGCCATATAAATTCATGGAAGAGAAGAAGAAGATGAATAGATACATAAAATCGTATAATAAAATGAAAAAAGAATTGTTTTTTTAACTTTGATATTTTTTTTATGACTGATAAGTTTTATTGCAATTGCGTGTTTACACAAAATTTTTCCTGAATTTCCTTAAACATGTAATTGTATTGTGTGTGTATTGGTGTAAAATTGTAATTACGTTTCACAACATATTTTTTATTCGACTGCTCTCTTGTGTTCGAGAATTTTTTATTTTATGAATATAATGACGATAAGTGAGCTTTTTGACGTTTCGTGAAAGAGCTTTTTTAGTAATAAAATTTTCGTGTTTATATAAATGTTTGTGATTTGACTGGAATAATTGAATTTTTTTAAATAATTTTGATTTGGAATCTTTAAAGCTTTTTTTATTTTTATGTCAACTTAATCTATATTTGTGTTGGTATTTTAAAATATTTTTATATATGAATGGAGTTGAAAATTATATTTCAAAGTAAGCAGATTTTCGTAGTATTTTTGTAATCTGCTGTGTAAACCGGCAGACATTTTCTTTTTTCTAACTTTTATTTATTTAGTTGATACGAAGTTTTTTTTGTAAGAAATAGGAATATCCCTCTAAAGTCTAATCATAAACGATCTGAAAAAATAACTGAATTCTTTTAGAATTTTTAGTATGTGAATTAATAATTTCTTAAGAAATGGATTATGATTTTGATGAGAACAATTTTTCTTAATTATTAACATTTTTCAATTAGAATTTTCAATCATCGTTTTGAATATAACATAAGGCGCGTTCCATTGTAGATCATACTTGCTCAAAATTACTTTCATCTACACCAGTGACTCTTAACCTTTAAGCAGTCTCGGTCCCCTTAAAATAGCCTTTAAACACTCGCCGTCATCATACTCTGTAAAGTAATATAATAATCATTAACTAGGAATCGCCCAGTGGCCGAAATTCGGCCATTGTAAATGGAAATTGTAAAAAGACCTCCCAACAAAAAAGCTACAACACATTATTTCAGAGTTTGATTTACTGATATAATTGATTTTGTATTGTGACTTTTGCCCCACTTTTGTTGAGGCAAACATTTTGAAATTGTACCACAAAAATAGTGCTTACGTATTTATATATAGATTGATTTTGAACTCTGAAACAAATAACTTGAAAAAAAAACCGAACAAAAAAACTCACAAAAAATACTCCTTTGACATTTTTCCCTTTTTTCTCAAAAATCGTCAAAATTCAAAAAGAATATTTTTCGGCACATCTACTCAAGACCTTTCCAACGAAATACCTATTGCCACACTTTGTTGGGACAAATATTTTGAAATTTTACCACAAAAATAGTGCTTACGTATTTATATATAGATAATATTCGTTTTAAAATAATGAATCTTTTTGACATATTATGATAAATAATTAATTAAAAATTTGTAAATACAATACATCTAAAGCAGAATCTTACTTAATCGTATTTGCAAATCCATTTTTTACTGTATTCAACACTATAAAATACAAACTTCAAAATTGAACCCTCATGTAATAAAGATTTACATACGTGTCTTGATTCATTATTCCGACTACTATATTCATGGCTGCGTCCACATCACTACCTTGACTTCAGTGAGTGGAGTCAGTTATGAGGAAGATAACAAATCGTTTATCGACAACAAATAACAAAACTTATACATAAGCCTCCGGGTAGCGAAATTCGACGTCCACGCCGTGCTGCCTGTGTAATGCTAACAGAATTAGGTTAGTGTATTGGAGACAAGCAGAGTAAAAACTGCTTAGTCAATGACGCTACATCACGACGAATTGGTGCCTTAAAACCAATGCGACTCAAGCGTCTGTTTTCCATGTCTGGGGCGGCTTGGAGCGAGCGTCTGTCTTGAATCAAGCGGCTCGCTATATAAACGTGTAAAAAGGTTGTTTCTGGTAACCTTAAGATGCAGAACGAACCCATTCACGACAATTTGCGTTGGACCTAAGGTTAACAACCTAACCCCGGAAAAAAAAACTACTTTGTTAAATTTGGAAATCAGAAAGAGAATATCAGACCCGGACAAAACAACAAAATTTTACCTGGACGTGAAAAAGGACCAGACTACCTAATCGGAACGTGGAACGTGCGCAGTCTGAGCGCTCCTGATGCTCTAATAATTCTAGAAACAGAGGCTGAGAGGTATGGATATCATAGCTCTGCAAGAAATTAGACAGCCAATAATCGGAAAACAAGATCTAGATAGCCACTCTTTATACTGTAGTGGTCATCCTTCTCGAAGAGAATTTAGTACTGGTTTTCTTGTTGGTGCACGCATACAAGTGATGAAATTCATCCCGGTCAATGAGAGGATCTGTTACCTACATGTACACGGTACATACAGCAATATTTCTTTTATTGCCGTGCTTGCAACTGAAGCTAAGACCGTCAACGAGAAGGATACTTTCTACATAGTACTGGAAGAGGGTATGAAACAAACACCAACACGCGACTTCATTATGGTTTTTGGTGACTTTAATGGGCAGGTTGGAAGAGATATCTCTTATGGAAGTGTGGTGTGTCCCAACAGCCTGCATTTGAATTCGAATGATAATGGTGAGAGAATGACTGAGTTTGCATTATCAAATAATTTGAGAATTGCCAGTACTTTCCGCATTGATCGATTCATAAGCAGTTTTGGGTCTCGTCGAATGGAAACACTCGAAATCAAATAGATCACGTGATAGTAACAGCCCGTTTCTTTTCTAGTGTTCTGGATCTGCGATCTTTTAGAGGTGCAAACATTGGAAGTTATCACTTCCTTGTATGTGCTAAAATAAGGTTCCACTTTCCAAATCCAGGCAATAGGCATTCCAAAATTAAATCAACGGAAACGTTTTAACATCTCATCATTAAAGAATGCTGAAACAGAAGAGGGATATCAAAACCATATTGCTGAAACATTGGAAAGCGACGTCGATAAGCCATGGTATTTGCTCAAAGATGCTGTCTTAAGCGCTGCTGAGGGAATACGTGGACGACCACACAACCACTCCCAGAAGCCATGGATGGATCAAGCATGTCTTGACGCTATTCAATTTCAATACAACAGAGTTTGCTATCTAAAATGTCTACAAGGACGCAACACCAGGTTCACGAAGGAGAACTATAAACAAGCAAGACAAGCCGTTACAAAGCTATATAGACGAACATAGAGAGAATGGTGGAAGAGAAGGTGTGAGGAGATTGACAGCTTCAATAAGGAACATCAATCGCGTAACTTATTTCTAAGGTTAAAACCTTAAAGAAGGGACCTCAAACTAGATCGACAGCTATTCAAAACGAAAATGGGGAGCTACAAGGAGACCTTAAAACTATTTTTGATACTTGGGCCGCTTATTTTGAGAAACTTCTCAACTTAAGTGACCAGCAACAAGTCGGACGACGGGCAAAGCTTATTCGTGCGTCAAAGGTACATGTAGACGAACCCACCAATGAGGAATTCGAAGCGGCGCTGTCAAAATTAAAATGCAATGAAGCACCTGGTATCGACGATATAACATCCGAAATGATTGTACATGGTGGTGAAACTCTGTCCTTAAGATTGTTTGAACTTGTTCAATTGATCTGGCGGACTGAAACCATGCCACAGGACTGGAACTCAGCTATGCTGATACCAATCCATAAAAAAGATAATCGCTTACAATGTATAAACTACAGGGGAATCGCTCTACTCTGCACAGCATATAAGATCTTTTCATAGATTTTGCTAGCCAAAATCAATCCTTGTGCTGAACAACTGTTTCGAGAATATCAGTGTGGCAAGGCCGAGGTACCACCGATGCCATTTTCTCGATAAGGATGATTTTGGAAAAGTGTCGAGAGTTCAACATACATGTGTACCAACTCTTCATTGATTTCAGACAGGCCTTTGACTTTCTCAAACGAGAGACTCTATCCAGATTCCAGAGCATGTCAATGGGAATCTCTGGTAAACTGGTTGCACTATACAAAATGACAGTACAGAACTCTCAATGCTGTGTACGATTGGAGAACGAAATATCGAAGTTCTTTAAAGTCGACTCAGGGTTAAGACAAGGTGATGCTATTTCTCCTATACTCTATAATCTAGCCTTGGAATATGTGTGCCGTCAAAAGAAACTACCGACTAACAATAATATCTTGTCAATAAACTCAGTACAAGTGATCGCGTACGCTGATGATGTTGTCATCCTCGGCCGAAGTGAAGCTGTTATGAGTGAGACTTTTAAGTCGCTTGAGAGTGGTGTTAGAAAAATTAGTCTTCGAATCAACTACGATAAAACCAAACATATGAATGTCTCAAGAGAGGTTGAGAAGAAAGATTTGATGTGCGGCAATGAACGAATTGAGGGAGTTGAATCCTTTAAATATTTGGGATCAATGCTTGACTCAAACAACAGCATACTGCATACTTACTTATAAAAGCTCGAAGCTGCAGGTAATCGAATTTTCAACTCAATTAAACCTCTCCTTGGATCACCGTATATATCCACTAACACCAAACTCAAGTTATACAAGATGTTGATTAGACCGTGGTGATGTATGGGTCACAAACGTGAACCCTTACACAAAATGACGAATCGCATTTATCTATATTTGAGCGTAAGATCCTACGCTACATTTTTGGTCCACTTAAGACAGACAAGACAATGGAGAGTACAGAACGCGATATAACTTTGAGATCATAGACCTTCTTGAGGTTCCAGATATAATAGGTTGTATCCGTTCCAACAGGATTGCTTGGTTTGGGCATGTTCTACGAGCTGATTCACAGTTTGGAATGATTAGAAAAATGTACGTTAGTACCCCAGGGAGTGGGTGACCGCCAGGTAGACCACGACTGCAATGGGAGACGGACATAATAAACGACCTTAAACAAATCGGCTGCTATGGTAATTATGTCGCTGTTGCGAATGACCGTGGTGAATATTCGAAGCTGATTAGCTTGGCAACGCTCCTACATGAAGCATGAACGTCACAAAAAAAAAATACATAAGCCTATACGAAAAACAGTTGACAATAAAATGTAAACATCTACTTTGAAGGGTAAAGCAAAATGTACAATGAGCGATTACGGTAGTACGAATAATACTTATTTAAAAATATTGGGTTTATATCAATTATGAGAATGTGTTCCAACTGCTGCTAAGTGGTACGCAACCTACATTTTTCAAACCTGGGATTCAATGCTAAACATGTTAATTTGTTCCAGAAAATAAAAAAATGTAGTCAATCATTTATTTGACTTGAATCAACATCTTTTTTCTTAGTAATTATAAAGAAATGTATGCTTTTATCAATATATGAAATGTGTGTGATTCATTATTATTATTCAGACTCGATTATGGTTTTGTTTTTAATTTTTATTGACCGTTGTGGAAAAGCCCTTTTCGCACAGATACTTATACGTATAATGGTAAAAACATGGTAAAAATGTGCAGATATTTCTTGCATTACATATTTGTAAAAAAGATTTGCAAAATTGGAAAGTGAATTCAAAACTTTCTTGCTAAATTTAAACAAATTATCATCATGGGCTAAACTGGCCAGATGAAAATCTCAAATTTCACTGCGTCCCACGAACAAACACTGCGAACGAACAAACACTGTGTCCCACGAACAAATCTGCCTCCCGACACAAACATTTGCACCACAATTACCCGCATTATCGAAGTCATCAAAACCTTAACGTATAGTTTTTGGCTTTTGCAGCATCTTCTTGAAAGCAGTGGTAAAATGGGTAATATCGTTTTATATTTCCCGAGCGGAAATTAGCTAGGGACAGCCTGAATACAGTCAGGGCCTGATCAGGGTCAGATAGGGCAAGCCCTATTAGGGCAATCTGATGTGGGCCTGTTCCGGACCTGAATTAGAATACCCTTTTAGGGCAAACCTTATTTGGATACATCCGGCCCTGATTTGGTTTTTCGTATCTGACCCCTAGTTGGGCAATCTGATCAGGGCCTGATGCAAAATGCCTTACTAAGGTTTGCCCTATTTAATTTTATATGGAAAACTTGGTCAGTGCCTGATCCGTTTATCCCAATCAGGGCCTGATTAGGCAAAAGCGTTACACTCATGATCAGGGCCCTATCAAAATATGGCTAGCCAAATCAGGGGCGTATTTGAGCCCTAAGAAATTTCTGCTCGGGTTCTTACAGTTTTTATAATGTTATTTGTTGATTTATCTGTTGAGAAAGAGAACAAACTAGTGGAATTTTTTTTCATAGTGTTATAATTAAACTATAAGTACCTTATTGTCTATAATAGTATATTTTCCTACAAGAGATGAAAACATTGTTTTTTTCGTGAGTAAACATTTGTTCACGAGACGCGCTAGCGTCGAGTGAGACATGTTTACGAACGAAAAACGTTTTTATCTCGCGTAGGAAATGCAATTTTTTCTATGATAGTAATATATAATCGATATTTACTATAAATTATAAAGTTAAAAATCGATAACAAGACATTAAAAATTCATATTCTATTTTTTCATGGTTACGTTGTTTAAAATACTTTGTAAAATTATATGAAAACCCATAGCAACTATAATTTGTTATTTTTTTACACTAGTGAGTTTAATTTTCGCATAGAAAAATTTATTATTTATTTATTTATTTAGTTTAAAAAACTATTCTTTTTATAATACCAAAAAATAATAATACAAATTTTCATATAAGTTAATTATTTCTAATAAACACTATAATTTGTTTTTTGAATCTATTTAAATTTGTTTCATTTTTTTAATCACCCGGCAACTCATTTAACATTTAAGACCATTGTACATAAGCATATTACGTGTTTTTTCATTATTAACAAGATTTAGTCTAAAGTTTGATATATTTCTTAACTGATATGAGTGTATATTATGCACATAAACAAGTTTTTCGCTTAAATATTTTGGAAGAATATTATTCTTAATTTTGAAAACCATTATATAAACATTCATAACAATTCGTTGGCGTATTGATAACCAATCTAAAGCTTCCAACATCCATTCAATTGAGGTGTACCTATTAACTTTTAAGATTGATCTCATTCCTTTGTTCTGGAGTTTCTGCAGTCTATTATTCATCTCATTATTACACATAAAAAGTATACTCGAACAATATTCAAAATGTGGCCTAATTAACGTATTATATATTCTAATTGCACAGCTAAATGATAATTTTTGTCTAATTCTTTTTAAAAAATAAATTTTCGAAGCTATTTTTTTACAAATGTAATTTACATGACTCTTAAAATCCAGTTTGGAATCAATAATAACACCCAAATATTTGATTTCATTAACAATTTCAATTTTTTGACTATCAATAATGATGATAGGTTCCTCATCATCAGCTAATTGACCATTTATAACTGAACATTTTGTTTTATCTACATTCAATTTTAGTTTATTCATTTTAAACCACAAACTTAAGTTTTGTAAATCAGCATTAATTTTGTCAACGCATTCATCAACATTGTCTCCAATATAATACAATAATGCATCATCCGCAAAGAGTACTAGATTTGCCATTCTTACTGCTTTTTCCATATCGTTCACATAAATTAAAAATAGTAGTACACCCAAAATTGTTCCTTGAGGAACACCAATTAGGACATCAATAGCAATTGTAATGACGTTGTGATTTTTTGAAAGCTGTATTTAAATTTTGTTGGACTCGATTTCTGAACATGTTCAAATGATCAGAGCGTTCTATCTCTTCACCAGAATCTTCACGAAGTCTGTGTAACGATCTCATCAGATGATAGATGTTGCCATCTGATATTGGATGTTGACCGAATAGCAAATAGTACGGAGAGTACTTGGTCGCTGAATGTACTGCAACTCGCAGTGCATAAGCAATTTTACCAATTTGTGAATCCCATTTGGTATGTTGACCTTTTATGAAAGCTCGGATTGCTGATAAAACTGACCTATTGACACGCTCTGACGCATTGCTCTGCGGACTATAGACACCGGTCCTAATATGTTTGATGCCGAAATCTGACAAAAGATTTTGAAAGTTCCTACTAGTGAACTGTTTGCCATTGTCACTGTGTAGAAACTCTGGTACCCCATATGTTAGAAACACTTCATTTTTCAGAAAAGCATTCACCTTCGGTGAAGTTGCGTTTCTAAGTGGTTTCAGTAGTACAAACTTCGTAGCATGATCCAGAACAATCAACAATACCGTATTCCCAAGTGTAGAACGAGGGTACGGTCACAAAAAATCAATATAGACTCTCTGCCATGGACGTGCTGTTTTGAATTGATATTGCATCGGAGGACGCAATATCTGATTCGTGGCTTTTGTTTGTTTACATGTGTCGCAGGACACAACATAGTTGTGTACCTGTGACGCCATGCCCGGCCAATAATAAAGACGTCGAAGTAATTCTAATGACTTTTTAACACCTCCATGAGCAGCAGTACTATCATCATGATGTTTCTGAATCATGTTTGAAGTCATCGGTTTTGGTATCCAGAGCTTCCACACAGAAATATCGTTAGGTATTGCATCAGGTCTTGGCTCAATACGTATGAATAGCTTATCATGCACAACTTTGACTGATGGAAAGTCATTGGGTGATGATTGAACTTTAGCTATCATATCAGTATATTCTTTGTGCCGATAACCTTCATTGTCGAGTTTAATGTCGTTAATGTGATGTGTCAATGCTTCCGTCAATTCTTCATGTGTATCGTCATTAAGACGAGATAGAGCATCAGGGACTATATTTTGGGTACCTTTTTGGTGGACAATGGTAAAATCCATATGTTGAAGTTTTAAGTTCCACCTAGCCGGACAACCACTCAACTCTTTCTGTGACATAAGCCACTTCAGACTTGAGTGATCAGTCACAATTGTGAATCGGTGACCTTTAACATAGCCACTAAATTTCTTCACACCAAGAATTGCCGCAAGATATTCAAGCTCTGAAGCTGAGCAGTTCCTTTGAGCTTTGTTAAGTTTTTTCGACATGAAGGCCATCGGACACTCTTGTCCATCCTCGTCGACCTGATATAGCACACTACCTACCCCTATCAGACTTGCATCGCATCTAATAAAGAACTCTTTATTATAGTCAGGGTTTACTAATACCGGTGCTGTAGTCAGCAATTTTTTCAAATTTTCAAAAGCTATCTGAGCTTCTAAAGTCCATTTCAATTTGCCAGAACTCTTTTTTAATAAATCTGTTATCAGTGATTCCACGCTTGCATAATTTGGTATAAAGCGTTGATACCAACCGGCCATTCCCAATAAACGACGTATTTGTTTAACTGTTGATGGAGCTGGATACTCAGCAACAGCTCTTACCTTGTCTGGATCAGTTCTCAGACCATCTTCACCAACCAAAAATCCTAAATACTTCACCTCTCTCAGAACAAATTAACTTTTCTTGAGGTTTATTGTTAACCCAGCCGCTCTTATCAATGAAGAGACTTTGGACAGCAATTCCATATGTTCCTGGAACGTGGAAGAGACTACCAATAGATCATCTAAATAAACAAAGACATTCTCGTGATATTGATGTGGTATCACTTTGTGCATTAGCCGACACATTGTCTGGGGAGCATTGCACAATCCAAAGGGCATAACCCGGAATTGATACAATGGACGACCAGGCACTGTGAAGGCTGTCTTGTCTCTAGATGCTTCTGCCAGAGGAATCTGCAAGAAAGCATCTTTGAGATCAATACTAGAAATGTACTTTGTGCTATTTAGACAACCTAGTAAGCCATCAATCAAGGGAAGTGGGTAAGCGTCCTTTTTGGTTAGTGAATTGACACGACGGCTATCTATACATAATCTGTTTTTGCCAGATTCTTTTTGTACCAGAACCACTGGCAAGCACCAAGAACTGTTACTCTCTTCGATCACACCCATTTGAATCATCCGGTCGAGTTCAGCATAGATCTTTAGTTGAACAGGCGGCGATGTGGGATAATGCCTCTGTTTAACCAACATCGATGACATGTTCAACTAAAGAAGTCTTTCCGAGCCCAGACACTTCAAATGACGGAAAAGAATCCTTGATCATATCCAGTTCTTGTCGCTGGTCAGTGGTGAGGTTATGTGTATTTAAATTTTGTGGCTCTGTACGAGTCAGTTCACTAACAAAGGAAGGAACAATACCAAATTTCTCCCAGAAATCTATGCCCAGGTAGAGCTCTTCTCGTAATCCAGGGACAATATGAAACCGCATTGGTTTAGTGGAGCCATTCACTGTTATTGGAACTTCTATGTAACCCAAAATTTTATTTGCAGTACCATCCGCCGTACGAATACACGAAGTGTACTTACGGTAGGTTGTACCCGATGATTCCAATAATTCCAAGGAATTTCTTCCAAGTATAGTGATTGACGCTCCACTATCCAATAATCCCGAGATGTTTTTGTCCAAAATCCTGATTTTTAATCGCGGCCGAGAATCCTTTGTTTCTGAAAGGATAGATGAAATACATGCTTTGCGAAATAATTTCCTCATCCTCCAATATTTAATACAACGTTCAAGATGTCTAAAATATGTTCGATGTAATGATGGAAATTAAATGTAACTGATGAATTTATTCTGGTTTCTTTAGTGGTGGCAGATCGTCCTGCGTTCCTACGTCTCTCGTTGTTTTCTTCGGGCTCATCGGATGTTGAACCGAGGGTACCAGTCCCGAAGTACGTACTCCCGGACGATAGTTTAACGACGGATGACAGTACGAACAGTTTGCATAAATAACGTCAGGCTTATGACATTTCCAACAATATAACTTTATTTGATTTCGTGGACAATCAGGAGCTCGATGTCCATTCACTCCACATTTATAACAGACGATTTGTTGTCTTGTCATTGATGGACCTGGTTGATTATTATTAGATGACATAATAGGTCGCGGCAATATTCTCCTTGGTTGTAAATCCACAGCTTCAATATATCCATCTTGTTCTGGTTCCACTTCTGATTCATAGTCGTCCATTTGCTGCAGCTCGCTAATTCTTAAATTTGATCCTCTGGTCGGGACTGGTGTAGACCACAATCGTTCGATCTTCTGACACAATGTCCGAAGCTCGTCCATAGTTGTGATTGTTGCAGCAAGTGTAGCGTTTCTAAGTTGTACACTCAGTCCTTCGCTAGCGATTTCCAATAGTTCATTTGCGGCAAATGGTCGATCTAATCTTCGGTTCAACGAATCAACTTCCACTAAGTACTCGTATACGCTCTCCTTGACTTTTTGCTTACGGTTCAGTAGAACACGTAATACCGCTTTGTCGTCGTTGAGCGTACCGAAGGTGCGCAGGAGTCCTTCCCTTAGCACTGGGTAAGTCACCTCCTCATATTCATGAGTTAAATTCAAATAGTATTTATCGGCCGCTGCCTTGAGGTACCGTGGAACGATAGACCTAAGGTCATCCCAGGACACACGGTCCCTCCTGGCAGTCGCCTCTACTGGATGAACAAACTCATAAACATAAGGGGGGGTGACCATCCCCTGTGAAGTTCGGGACCCAATTTGAGTCGTAACGACTCAAATTGTTCCTACGTACCTCTCGGTATGCTCCCGGTGACAATGCTGGAGCAGCGATACGAGGTACCTGAGGAAGTAGGTTGTATGCTGGTGGTGCTGTAAGTGGAGCTTGAGGATATAATGATGGTTGTGGTACCTGTGGTACTTGTGAATAATTTAATTGAAATTGTTGTTGTACCTGTGGTACTACCTGTGGATGATTCAATTGATGCTGTTGAGCTTGTTGTACTAAAGCCGGATTATTGAATATGTGTTCGGCTTGGAACGATGGACCCAATTGTGGTATTGCAAAGTTCTCAGCTCTCAGACCTGATTGCTGAAAATATGCTGGTGGTAATTGTTCCGATCGTCTCAGTTGTTGATGGTCTGGATGGTTCAGACTGTGTATTAGAAACTATATTATTGATTTTTGTTCTCTGTCTTCTGTTTTTTAGATAGGAGGCGAACCATTGGAGTTCAGTACCACTAATACCATAACATTTAAGTTTTTCTAATAAGATGCTACGATCAACTGTCTCAAATGCTCTTCTTAGGTCCAAAAAAAACTGCCACTACTACTTTATTATCATAAACGGCAAGTTTCCAATTAGTGACAACTGACAACTAGATTAAGAAGTGACTCACAATTATGCTGCTTTCTAAAACCAGATTGATAGTTAGATAATAAATAATGGGTTTCGAGATATCTTTCTAATTGAATATGTACGGCTTTCTCCAGTATCTTTGCTTCAATAGAAATGGTATTAATTGGTCTGAACTCACTGCATTTTTTTGTATTTTTCACCTTCTCAATAGGAACTACTATTGATTCTTTCCAACATTCGGGAAATTCACCATTATTCAATGAACCATTTACAATTGAAGTAAAATTTTCACCAATCAGATCGAATGAATCAATAAACACTAGTTTATTATCTTTTTTTATTTATCATTTTTAAGATACCTTCTAGTTCATCTTTTGTTATATTCTCAAATTTAAACGAATGCCTACTATTTTCAACTATATTTTGGTATGTTACTTGTTGTAAATTTACATTTATCTCGTTAATACTTTTAACAAAAAACTGATTGAATTTATCCGCAATTATTTTGTGATCAGATATCAATAAATGCCTTGTCTCAATGGAACTTTATACTGACACAAAATTTATTGTGGTACTTGTTGCCGTGAATTTAAAATTCGCAGTAGATATTATCAAATTAACAGTAGATGATATCAAAAGGCATAGAGTTACAGATAAACATAAAAAACCGTTTTTATCCGCTGCTGAATCCAGCTACCTAAACAAGTTTTTTAAACCATTAGAAATGGAAAAAACTAAAATAAGATGTCTGCATATACCACAACTATAAAGCTTCCGATCGATGGTATACACATCTAAACTAATTTAATCATAATTTGATAACAAATTTGCATGTGCCATAAAATCAGAGGCCATTATCAAAAATATTTTAATGGATCATGTCCTGGACTAAATTAAACTAGATTTGTTTGTCACAAATTTTATAACGATTTTATACATCGAAATATAAAGAATTAAAAAATATTTCCGATTCTTGTCCAATATTTTAGAGAGGAGGATGGAGCAAAGTTTAGATTATTGGATTTTTCTTCTTTACATTGAGGCATATTCTTGAAAATTTAAAAAAATTTAACATTAAAAAAAGTTGGTTTAGTTTGCACTCATAACACGAGTACTCATTTTGATGGTGTTTTACGTCATCGGTGTGAAAAATTCTTTAAGCAAGCTTAACTCGAATTTGAACCAGAATATATTGGGTATTGATGAGTCGTCTATATTCTAAATACATAATGCAATTAAAAAGGCTAGTAGTAGAAATAGTATTCACGCTCCACTGAATTTATGCACAATCTAGCTAGCATATTCCACTATTAATCAAACTGATTAAATGCGAATCATTTACCGCTATAAGAATAGCTCAAACAATAAATAATTGGAAAGAAAATCTTCAGTAAAGGCTAAATTCAGGATATTTACCACGGGTTATGGGAAACGATAAAACAAAACTTGGACATAAGTATCGAAAAAACTGTAATTTATACAATATGCCTACATTTTATTCGACATGTTTAGAATATTTACGAAAATGGACAATCTAGTGTGATCATAATAAGGATAGCCATAATGAATAAAATGTTTTTTTTTTGTTTTTGGTTAAAGATTATACCTTTGGAAATATGTGTATAAAATTTGAAAAATTGACTGAGTTTACAGTCTTTTTATTGAAAGAATTTGGTTATGCAATAACTCTATTTCGCTCTTTGTATCGAAGCTAATAACTTTGTTAATATTTCCATAGTCCTTAATTATGCCCGTCAAAAAAATTCGTGAAAATCACTTTTTTTTCTGCTGTCACAGGGGCTATCTCCTTTAAACGAGTTAATAGCTAAGGTTAAGCGTAGCCGATTGTGAGAATTTTAATTTTTACTATTTTAAATAGTACAAAAAATAAGAGCGAAAAATGAAAAAAGTTTAATCGGTCGACAATGTGTGAAAAATCAAAATAAAAAACGACTATGAGTTCAGTCCTTCAACAGAAAATGCGGCGAAACTATAATTTTGCCAAACAATCGCTACCAATTTTCTCAAAAATTTGGGTTTAGATTCTACTTACCGTCTACTTCAAAGTTGACCTGTACCGAGGTCCGACAGTTGCTTTTACCCTGAGGGTGGATGCCACGTTTTCTCGAGGGTGAAAAATGATTCATTAAAAATTATTGCAGGAATAGATAGATTGACTAAGTCTAAGCAACTTTTTTTCCATGAAGTTTTTTTCTGAAAGTCAATATTGCTCGACTTATTCGCGAGTGAAAATGTCAATTTTTCAATCCAAAAAACCACGTTTTATTACCTTTTTTCGCAAATAACTCAAAAAGTAAGGATTTTATCAGTTGTAATTTCCCAAGGGCGGTGATAATTCGAAATAATTTTTTGCGAAAATTTCGAAAGCAAGTATATTGATAATAAATACAAATAAAGCAAAAAATTATCGGTTTAAAATTTGAAAATTATCCACGAGCCAATGAAATTTTTTCGAAAAATTTTTGATTTTACGAATTAAATTATTTAGCAACACTGCGAATCAAACCGCACAATAAACCACGAGTCCGAAGGACGAGTGGTTTAAGTAACGGTTTGATTGAGCAGTGTTGCTTAAAAATAATTTAATGAGTAAAATTGAAAAATTGTAGACAAAAATTTCAATGAAGAGTGGTATTTAATGAGATAATTTTTTTTAAATTATAATTTTGATTTAAAGATATAATTATTAGTTTCTAAATAAAATTTTTCTACAAATTATTCATTTAATAAAAAATTATTTTAAAAATGCAAATAATACAAATGTCCGTTTTCATTCATAAATGATTGTATGTTTATGTTTTTTGTCAAAAAAAAATTACAAATTTATTGTATTTATGCGCCTACTAAGATGAATTTATATTTCATTTTCTTAGAAAAAAAATTAACAACAAAGAATTATCATAACGACAAAGCAAAATTATCGACGACAAGAAGAATTGCCGACAATTAAAACAAAGCCTACTGTTTAAAAATCATAGTTTGTATGAATGAAATATAAATTTTCTGACAGCAAAAAAAAATTATCAGTAGTAATTTCCCAAGGGCGGTGATAATTCGAAATAATTTTTTGCCAAAAATTTCGAAAGCAAGTATATTGATAATAGCACGAGACCGTAGGCCGAGGGCTATTATCAATACCACTTGCTTGAGGAACTTTTCAAAAAATTATGAGAATTTATCAACGAACGAGAGGAATTCGTTTAGAAAATGTTTTGCCATTTTTATTTCTTTATATATTTTTTATGAATTATACGTTGGACTACTGCGATATCAGTTAATTATTTCAAAATTTATTTGAAAATTGTTTGCCTTAGTTCTCTAAAATGTAATGACATCATTCAATTTCACCAATAAAATTTGAATTATAGGGAACGTGCCTATCTGATTGTTACGCGCCAAGTGTGAGGTATACAAACCTTTGGCTAATTTGAAATTAGTTTGACGTTTGTCGTTTAATATTTATTAAATCAAATCGTACTTTTTCCTTAATATTACTAAAAATCTCCCTTCCTGCTGCGTAAACTTTAATAAATATTTATCTATTTATATATCGTCGCCTTAATAATGAAATAACGTATGCCATATATACGTTGTTATTATATAATGGGTGCGCTGCATTCCCCATAAGGATGTCTATAGAGTGGCATTTTAACATTTTCCAATTATTTTATAACTGGGGTGAAAATTAATATATTGATAATTAACGTACATGCAAATTTGAATTTAGTTAAATATTGAAACAGCGTAAATGCATGTACGATATTTCAATTCCTACAGAATAATAACTTGGGTAAAATCATTGTCGTATATATTACATACATTACGATCGCCGCACGAAATGATAAATCTAAAATATTGTATAAGCATCATTCATGACTACATGATAGACCGGTTCATATAAATAAAAAATTGTAAGAATATCATGCTTTAGTTCAATTATAATTTATTTTAGGCTTAATCGTACTTCCATGCAAAATGAAATAACGTATATGAAATATGAAATAACGTATAAGGTACCTGAATGACTTTTCACCTCGTTTTAGGTAGAAAAGCCAGCAGGTACCAATGTGAAATTTTAATATGTTGTGGGGAAAATAGGCAAGATTAATTGGTAGAAATTTTTTTTCCAATATCTTTATTCATTCAATAGTGCTGCCGAGTTTACGAAAATCAGAAAATCGAAAAATCTTTAAACTCAATTATCTCGAAACTACACTTTTGCGAATACGTTGTTTCATTATTAAAGCGACGATATATTGTATAAAATATCGCATAATTAGTGCCTAATTTACGTTGTTTTTTTTTTAATATTTTGACAAGCAACAAAGCAATCGAATAATTTGAACTGAATACTAGATCATAAAATTTGTTTAACGTGTAATTGGTTGAAAAAAGAGCCAATATTTACAGACCCCAACACTTAAGCGCGACGATCGAATCAAATAGCAATGCACGATCCCTATTTATACGTCTGGCCTACTGGGATATTAAAAATTATCAATCTAATTTTGTAATAATTAACTGATATCACAGTAGGCCAACGTATAATTCATTAAAAAATATCGACGGATTATATAAAGAAATGAAAAATGGCAAAAAATTTTCTATGCGAATTCCCCTCGTTCGTTGATAAATTCTCATAATTTTTGGCAAAAAATTATTTCGAATTATCACCGCTCTTGGGAAATTACAACTGAAAATTTTATGCCTTAGTTTTATTTTAATTTAAACCAATGAAATTCTCTAAAATGTAATGACATCATTCAATTTCACCAATAACATTTGAATTATACTAATAACAAATATTTATACGTCTGGCCTACTGGGATATTAAAAATTATCATTCTAATTTTGAAATAATTAACTGATATCAAAGTAGGCCAACGTATAATTCATAAAAAATATATAAAGAAATGAAAAATGGCAAAAAATTTTCTAAACGAATTCCCCTCGTTCGTTGATAAATTCTCATAATTTTTTGAAAAATTCCTCAAGCAAGTGGTATTGATAAAAGTTCTCGTCCCTACGGCCTCGTGCTTTTATCAATATACTTGCTTTCGAAATTTTTGGCAAAAAATTATTTCGAATTATCACTGCCCTTGGGAAATTACAACTGATAGAAATGTAGCTTATAAAAAACAACAAAAACAGTGGGTTTATTATATATTATGTCTGCAAACTTAATAGAAACGGAGTAACAGCTTGTTGAAGGTTGGTACTTTTTCGTCAAACGCCAAAGTTGAAAGTTTCAACGTGCAATAAACAAAAAACTATTCATTTAAAATTTAAATATTATGTGTCCAAATTTGTCTTTTATTTGATACATATTTTTGTATATTTATAGTTATCATCCTGGCATATTCTAGTATTATTAATACATCAATGCTTCTTATATACCAATATACGTGTTCTCATATCTGTAAAAATATGTGAATGGTTTTTTGACCATAACTCGCTTATTTTAAGCTATCATATCCTCAAAAAGCTATTTTGTAGGTTATTTCAAAAGCTATAAGTTTATTGTTTTCAGTCTTTATTTTTAAAAGAGTTTGAGCTGAAAATGCTTGAACAATTTACTGTTTACGAACTTATGCCAACTGTGCAAAGGCCGATATCTTACTCAATTTTTATCCTGTAGATAGAAATAGACAAATAGAAAATTTTTAGAAAAGCGAAACCTACAATTATGTATTTAACAAAATTTTGTGTATATCATTACTTAATAGTTTTGGAGTTATTTTGAAGAAAATGCAATTTTTTTCAAAATTACAAAAATGCTCACTTCACTTCAAGCTCAAATATTTTAGAAGCCAAGCACTGTAAACTAATGAAACTTCTAGCTAGAGCATATTACAAGTACATTAATAAAGTGAAATGTGAAGTGGGACTAATTAGTTTTAATTGGAGTGATAATTAGGGGGTAATTTCCACCTTTTTTGTCACCGATTAAAATAGAAACCAAATTTATTTTCGTCATAACTTGCTTATTTTTGATTTTATTTAGCGTATGGTTTTTGTTGTGACACATTAAAAACAAAAATAATTTAAGTAGATAGATAGATAGATTTTCATTAAAAGATTTTCATATGAAATCTACATAAAACAAAATATGAATACACATTAAACGAGCTTACAATCAATTTGATTGCGCGTCTTTTAGTTAAAAATTAAAAAGTAAAATATTTGAACATTGGGCAGTATATTTTAACATTAGATATTTACATCGAGTGAGTATATCCATGCTACTACATAGGGAGTTGCCAATTGGATGTCTGAGAGATCGCCATTGTATCGTCGAAGTGGGCACACTGTTGCAATGTGTTTTATGGTTTGTTGTGGAGCTCCGCAGTCACATTGAGGGGACTCTGAGATTCCCCACTTGTAGAAAGAATCAACACAACGTCCATGATTCGTTCTTATTCGGTTTAGTATGGTCTAGGTATGACGTGGCAGATCGAAACCAGGTTGGGTAGAAGTCGGGTTAGTAATAGAAACGCCAGGAGTGTTGTAATCATTCCAGGAGGTGTCCCAGGCATCCAAGATATTAAAATTAGTTGCCAGCAGGTTGCTGGCAGTTTTATGTGGAGGCTTTCTTGACTTCAATCGACAACGAGTGTGGTCACCGTAATATTCGTGCAAGGGTAACGTGATGTTGTTGGTTACCTTTTTATGTTCACGCATGAGTGCATGCGAGCGTCTGAGTGCAGGTGGAGCGATATTGCTCAACACAGGGAGCCAAGGTAAAGGAGTGGACCTGATAGTTCCATTTATAGTACGCATCGCGGCATGCAGCTGGCAATCAACTTTTTGAGTATGTGTTTATTTATTTTTGATGCTAGGAACAGTAGAAAGTTTTATAAAACAGAAATATAAAGGTCATTTTAACCACGATAAAAAACGTTATGTTGGTTTTCCCCGAAAACGCATTTTTTTTGTTCGAATTTCACGTTGAAACTCTCAACATTGGCGTTTGAAGAACCAACCTTCAACTAGTTATTACTCCGTTTGTATTGGTTCTACCAGCACCCGACCATTTGTTTTTTTGTTTTTTATAAGCTATATTTTATTTGTTAAGCTATTAAATCCTTTTTAGGGTTCCGTCTTTTATACGGAACACTATTGGTGAGAGTACGACGTGTTTTACTCATTACATATATCGATTATTTCAAGAACCGTAAATCCCATGAACCTGAAATTTGAAATGCGCATAAAACCTGTCTGATGTTTGATAAACTCTGAACGAAAACTATAACGAAGTGTCAGTTATCACTACGGTGACCATCCGTCCTGTATTTTACAGGACTGTCCTGTTTTTTGCTATGCTGTCCCTTGAGATTTTTTTGCAAATACTGGACAGTACAATGTCCCTTATTTCTTAGTTTGATATGCAAATGTCCTCTTTTTTGCATAAACTTTACACGAATATGCATTTAAAATAATAATTTCTCTAAATTTCCCTAAAATTTGTCTTAATTTCCTGAGTATTACAATATTGAGCCAAATGTCAAAATCATAGCCCCACTTTTTGGCATTTTTCAACGTTTTAGGTCCTAACGATTCTCACACAGCAAAATCAAATGTTTGTCTGTCTGCCGACCAGCCATTACAACTGATAAACACTAGAAAGCTACTTTAGCGAGCAAAAAAATTGGGTACCTCTTTGAATAAAATAAAATTTAGTATTTAATTTTAATATTCTAGTCAAGAAGACGTTTGTTATCAGTCCCTGGGCCCACGCCGATTTCATGTGATAATTACCACAAATTTTATACTTCGTGTAGTCCTTGACGAGTCCGAAAACTTTTGTTCTGCCATTTTCCTCAAATCGTCCGATTTTTCGTTCGGCAAGCTCCGAAAAATGCCGATTGACCGCAATCTTGTAAATTTGCTACCACAATTTTTTTTTAACTGTTGAGGTTGGCAATTTGCTTTAGAACACGAGGGTAATTTGTCTGCCATTGTCCGACAACTGACATTTTGGTATGTTTGGGCTGTCGGACTAGACAAAAGCAGACAAGTTTTGTCGGACAAGGTTACCCTCATTGTATAAAACAAATTTCCAATTCCCATAGTTAAAAAAAAAATTACAAGAGCCCGGGCAATCGGCATTTTTCGGTGCTTGCGGAACGAAAAAGCGGCCGAATCGAAAAAAATGGCAGAACAAAAGTTTTCGAACTCGTTAAGGACAGGCGCCTCACGAAGTATAAAATATGTGGTAATCACCACATGAAATCGGCGTGGGCTTTTTTTTAAACATTTTTTTAACACACTTTTATTTGAGGTAGGTAGCAGAGGACCTTTATTTTTTTAGCATAATATTTTAGTTAATTAATGTCCTATATTTTCCTTTCCAAAAAATGGTCACCGTAGTTATCACATAAATTATTTTTCTGTATTTTGAGAGCGTGAGATTGGGGAAGGGTGGAAAAAGATATTTTTTCGACCCAAACGAGTACGGAGTAGGGTTTCGTTTCATAGGTCATATGAAGAAGCAGTTAATTTAAAAAACATTGTAATTTTTTTTAGGTTTTTGAATTATTGTCAACAAAGTTCAACTGAAAGTCGGTCCTACCCGGTCCTTCGTTTCGACGTTGATTGACGGAAAAATTTGAAAAAATTCACGAAGATAGGAAATTTGATAAATTTTAACGAAAAAATAGCGACGTCTCTTTATAATTTTGTTTCTGTGGTTTTAGGGGATGAGAATGGAGAAGGGTGAAAACTTTTTGACCCAAAGTGTGATATGAAAGAACACTTAATTTAAGAAACATCGT
Source organism: Diogma glabrata (assembly GCA_963693315.1). Lineage (NCBI taxonomy): Eukaryota > Metazoa > Arthropoda > Insecta > Diptera > Cylindrotomidae > Diogma > Diogma glabrata. The sequence goes on along the minus strand of OY856187.1, from coordinate 249,725,634 downwards.
CATGTTTTTTTAGAATTTTAAAGTTCACAGTTTTTTAATTATTGTAAATTATTATTGAATTGTTATTTGAATTGATAATGTATATTTCCCAATTTAAACCATTTACAAGCTGGTGCAATTAAATCTCTAGTTAGCTACCATGATCTATTGATAATATTTAACGAGAGGTAACATTTTGTGTATTATTTCGATCAATTTTCAATCGATAATGCTATTGAAATTTACGAGAAAACAATAATTTTTATGTGCCTATGGTCTGGCAATATAAAACCTCTACAACACATTTTAATATAAATGGTTTTTGGTAGTTTGTCCTTCTACGTTCTCGGAACCCTTTTTAAGTTTATTCGCGAAAAACCACATGAAAACGTCGATTTTTGTATTAAAAAATGGACATGCTCGCTTGCGAATAAGTCGAGAAGTATTGACTTTCAGAAAAAACTTTAAGCACAAAAGTTGCTTATTATTAGTCAATCTATCTATTCCTGGACTTCTTTTTAAAAAACCATTTCTCACCCCCGAAAATGGGTGGCATCCACCGCCAGGGTAAAAGCAACCCCTGGTTCAGGGTCAACTTTGAAGTAGAGGGTAAGTAGTAAATCCTAGTTTGTGTGAAAATCGGTGCTGTTTGGTAAAATTATATGGGAAAATGGTCATATACTGGACTATATGTATGTACAAATTCATACAAATTATAATGAGCTTTGATTTTTGGTTTTTTGATATACTGTTTTCGAGAAATCGATGCGGTCATGGGAGGGAGCATTTTGTTTAGAACTTTACAGCAAAGCTGATAACTTTGTTACTATTTGTTACTATTTCAACTTTCACTTTGTTTTAAACTTGTAAAAAAAAACGAATTCCAAAAGTAATTTGATGCCGCTTCAAAATTTGTATGATGCATGATTACACCATAACAATTGAAAAAAAATGATCAGCTGATTGGCGGATGGGGGATTATTGGTCAGCTACTCGTATACATCAGTATAAAAATGCAATATAATCAAGACCTTTCTGCATAGGATCTTGATGAAACTTTGGCAAATGATCCAGGTTCACTTGAAAATGGAAGATCTGAATTCATTTTAAATTTGGACAAAATGGCGGGGGTCTCCCGAACACCTCTAAGTTTAAATCTTCAATAACTTCTAATCCCGACTTATGATCTTATGGAAACTTGGTATATAAAGTTTTAGTACTGTTTCCAATATTTCTGCATACCAACTTCCGGTTTGACAGTTGCGGTTAAAAAGTTTTTTTTCTAGGTGTTTAACCCTACTGTAGCCTACAATTACCGATCGATTTTCATGAAACGTTGGTAAAAGCTTTCAAATAACATTAAAAAGATTTTATTAGCTTTTATGTACTCCATTGGACAAAGGGTTGGGGGTCCACCATACAACAGGTGGTTTTTTCCACAGTGTTTTTTATGTTTGTTCGTTCATTCGTTTGGGAATGAATTTTGACGACACTTTGGGAAAAGATGCAAATATGTATGGCAAGAAACTGATTAGTTTTTGAGCGATAGTGAACAAAGTGGTGGGCGGTCCCCCAAACACCTTTTTCTTTTAAAGCTTAATCACATATGTACCTGATAATCGAATTGGATGAAACCTGGTACATAAACATTTGGTACGGTTCACAACAGTTCTGCATCCCAACTTCCGGTTTTTCGTTTCCAGTAAAAAAAATTTGGTTTGTAATTCTTCGAAGTTTTTTCAGTGCCTTTAAGCACACTGCAGCCTACCATAATGAAGTGATTATGATGAAACTTATGGAAAAAGTTGCAATTAGTGAAAAATAATTATCATCTTTTGGGACACATTGATCAAAGTGGCAGGTTTAAAGTTTAAAGTTTGTTGGGAGCATACAGACTTCCTTCATTAATCAATTTTAGTGACACTTTGAAAAAATATGGAGACTTAAATGACAAAGAACTGATTAGTTGTTGGACAATATTGAGATAAGTCGTGTGGGGCCTCCCGAACACCTGCTTATTGTGCCACAATTTTTTTAATGTTTGTTGGGAGCACCAAATTTTTTTTACCGGAAATGAAAAACCGGAAGTTGGGATGCAGAACTGTTGTGAACCGTACCAAATGTTTATGTACCAAGTTTCATCCAATTCGAATATCACAGACAGATGTTATTAAGCTTTAAAAAAAAACAAGTGTTTGGGGGACCCCCCCATCACTTTGTTCACTATCGCTCAAAAACTAATCAGTTTCTTGCCATACATATTTGCATCTTTTTCCAAAGTGTCGTCAAAATTCATTCACGAACGAATGTTTTATGCTCCCAACAAACAAAAAATATTGTGGAAAAACCACCTGTTGTATGGTGGACCCCCAAACCCTTTATCCAATGTACTCCAAAAGCTAATAAAATCTTTCTAATGTTATTTGAAAGCTTTTACCAACATTGACTCCTCTTAAGACCTAGGTCCATTAAGTCTTAAAAAGTCCTAGGTTCTACTTCCCAATCAATATTAATTCAAATTAGGAATCTTTTGATTGCTTGTTGAAAATCAAAATTTTACGATCGATCAAATTACCCGGGTAGTTAATTGAGACACCCGGGTAGTCGGATATGTGAAAAAACCCAAAAATGCCCGGGTACACGATGATAGACATTGTATACCCTAGTTGCACGAGGCAGAACTTGTCCTGGCGCGCAGACTCTACGGTCCATTATAGCGCCGAACAAAACCCAACAGTTTGTATAAATATGATTACAAAGTTTTGGGATGCTCTTTTTTACAAAAACCGAAATTTGAAATAAAATAACTTTACATCGATATTAAAATTTAAAATACCTACTGTTACGTTTTACACTTGCCGAATAGCTGATAAAGAACCCTTCATCCCCAATTGTTACTTTGCCAAAATGCTTCAGATAGATTTGAAAGTGGATGATTTTAGTAACTTTAATAATATGTTTTTTTACAAGTTGAATGTTGATTTCTTTCATATACGAAAACTCATCAGATTGATTGACATCAAATGAGTTCAAATTTATTATTAACATCAAATTTAATTTAATTGAATTTAATAGAAATAAGATTTAATCTGCGTCAAAACACTATCAATTAATATTTTGCAACACGGTCTACATCTATTGAATACCTACTTCTTTTCTAGATATTATATTCTATTACATATCAATTATTCTATTTTTATTAATAAAACAAGTCCTATTTAGTTTTAATTGTTTTAAAGACCATAAACAAAAACGTTCTTCTGATCATTTATGTCCTTATTCATTTGTTCAGTGTTCACATCAAAACCTCAATTGACGACATTCAATACATCGTATCATTGAAAAATTCATTCAACGATCATGAGCGTCTCATTTTTATGGTCTTCAAATAATCAAATTCAGTATTTTTTCTCATCTAATATATATTTTTTCTCATCCAAAAAATTTTCTATGTTAATGTTAAAAGGATAGTTAACTTGCCATTCTCTTGGTTTACTAGGAACCAATAGGTCTACCGAGAGAGTATTCTCTATTGGTAATAAAAGTAAAACTTAATAAAAATAGAATTTATGCTGTAAAACATAACTTATATTTTTGGGGATTTTTCCATTCAATTTCTAGACAGTACTACTGTGAATTCATAGAATGTGTAATATATCCATTATAGTCAACATTCACGAGTCACGAGTGTATAGCCATTATTGATTGCTTTCAATCAATGCGAAATCAATGAGTGACACCTGGTCAATTGATGAGGTTATGAGTTCGAATCCCAACCGAAACACGTAAAAGAGAAAAACAGAGTTTTTTTTCTGATTTATTTCCAACAATACCTTTGAATTGAAAAAATTTAAATTATTTTCCTTAGTTACTTGAGTTGAATTGCTCACAAAAATCCCGAATAATTAAAATTCCCCAAAATGTTGTCTAATACGCAAGCGCATATTTGACAATAATTGACCAAGTGTCACTCATTGATTTCGCACTGATTGGACGCAATCAATAATGAATATACACTCGTGACTTAGAATTTTGATTATAATAGAAATATTACACATTCTATGAATTCACACAATAGTACTGTCTGGAAATTTAATCGAAAAATCCCCAAAAATAATGTTAAAAAAAACATTTCCGATAAACAGGAGTCTGATGACAGTTGAGAATTCAACTTAAGTAAATAGAGTGATGATGAAGTTTCAACTTCAAAATATCATCGCATTGGTGGCGAAGTGGATAGCGTGTCTGCCAAAGGATTTGAACTCATTCTGGCACTGATGAGGTTATGAGTTCGAATCCCAACCGAAACACGTAAACGAGAAAAACAGTTGATTTCTGATTTATTTCCAACAATACCTTTGAATTGAAAAAATTCAAATTATTTTCCTTAGTTACTTGAGCTCACAAAAATCCCGAATAACTTATATTTGTTATTGTTATTGTTTTGTGCCTCTTGAGCGATTAAGCTCAGCAGCCAAATTCTGTAACTGTGAAGCGGTGAAATGTTAAAAATTTCCTCGTTTCTTTTCATTGAAAAACTTATCACTTCACCGCTTCACAGTTACAGAATTTGGCGGCTGGTCAGTTTAACATGGACGATAATTTGGTATTATAAAATTTTATGGACCTCGTGTCTACAGTCTTCTGCGATCAAGTTGATTAATTATTTGAAAAACAAAAACCACAAACTTTTTAATCAGTTTTTGGAATGTTATTAAATTAAATTAGTTGTATATTTTTATCAGCTACATAATTATCTGTAATTATTTGACATAATTTGGGAACATTGGAAAAATACGATTCTGTACTTTGAATCAATTTTGTTTTCATTGTTTTTGTTTCATCGAATGGATAAATGTATGTTGGTTTATAATGAACAACGCCAAGTAAAACGGTGTCCATTTTTATCGCCTACATATTAAATAAGATATTTGATTTGGTTTATTCGGGACATATGGCTCGCTAGGAGGGATCAGTTTTTGTTGATTTGTAATCTTTTTTTATTTTTGATCGACGGACGGGTGATATACCTATGTACTCCAACCTCTGCTATTGACATACGAACGTGACATATCATTTAACACTAGCAATATCAGTGACGAAATGCCAATCGCAGGAATAACTGTATATCAGCATCAGGGGCGTGCGGTTTTCACACGTTGATACCAATTTTTTTTTAATTTTTTGATTTACGGGTGCTACAACGCCGCGTTCTACGGTCCCTGCTAATGACATACGAGTTAACGTGAGATGTCACATACCACTGGAAATAGCACTGAGATATTACTTCCCGACTAGCAATTTGTTCAGGGCATATCATAATAGGGCATAATTATGATCCGAGCCGGATCAGGGTGTAATAAGGTAAATCCTAATAGGGCATTTGCATCCGGCCCCTATCAGAAATCATACTTGATTTCACTATTAGGGCGTACCGTATTTGTCCTGATCCGGCCCGGATTTCGAAAACCTATCTCATCCCTACTAGTAAATGCCGGACCAGCGACGGATCGGAATCATATCTGATTTCCAATTAAGGTTTGCCCTATTTGTCCTGATCTGACCCCTATTTCATTTTAATAAATTTCATTTGGTTAAACTTCGCTAGAGTATTATCCATCTTATATATACATAGTTTGCGAAATTTCACATATACTTTAGTTATCGCTTCTCTGCGTTGTGAATACATATAGGTAAGCATAAAGTTTGAATATTTTTATAAATATTTTTGTCTAATGTATGTAGCAGTAAATTGTCTAATTTTTCTAATGTATGTTAAAGAAAATTCCCTATTTTAAATGATCCGGTCCTCGTCCGTTTCTATTAGGGCTGCCTGATCCGGTATGGATAGTTTGAGGCGTTACATTACTGATCAGGACCTGTTCAGTGTGCCTGATACGGTCCCTATCAGTAGTAGGGAAGTCCAGATCTGAGCCCTTATATACACCGAAAAAAAAACGTTGGTAGAATCAACTACAAAGCTTGTTTGATTTTGCGTCTAATACGAACGTGGTTATTTTAACCAATGTAGCATTGTCAATTTATTTTAAAAAACGTAACAATTTTCATTATTTAAATCAACCACGACGTGATCAATTTTTCTTGTTCATATTTTTCAGTTCAGTTTGTTCATGTTTTTTGTTTGAAAATTATTGTGTTTGTTAAAATAAAAAACTAGGAGAAAAGAAACTAATAAACAAAATAAAGAAAATGAAAATAAACAAAAGAATAGAAAAATAAAAAGTCTTTATATATTTTAACATGGCTGGTTTTATTTAACATTTTACTTTAGGAAATAATTTAGATGTGTTTAATTGATTTAAATAATTTTCATATTATTTGCATATAAAATTATGTGCGAAAGAAATTTTTCAGTTAATGTTATAACAAAAATATCGTTAATGAAACAGGCCCTTTCTATAATTAATTTTGGTGATTTAAAAAAATTATTACATTTTTTTAATATTTTTTATTGGTCTTGTTTCATGTCCATTTATCGATATTTTAATTTAATTTTTCATAATAATGAGAAAATTATGGAAAATTAGTATAATTTTCTACACATAATTCAAATATTTAAATTTTTTGATTTCTGAATTTTGGTCTTTTAAATTGTATCATTAAAAAAATGGCGAAAAAATGAACGCATCCTTTACAAACAAAATCACACTCATACATTTCCTATTTAGAACGTAAATATACGAACGCTAGCTTTATGCATAAAAATGTTTGTCGGGATTGATGCGAAATACATACTTCTAATATAAAAAATTTCAAATATTATATTTACGAAAAAAACGAACTCATACAAACATCGATATCAGCAAAAACATAACAAAGATGTACCAAACCAAAAGATTTAATACGGCGCACAATGGTTCAAAACCTATTAAAACACGCGCATAATTATTTTGCTCCCTTTTAAATAATTCTACATGGATGTTTAGTATTTTTTTCGTGTAAATACTAATTCTTGAAGTGTTTTGAAGTATTTGACATGAAATTTTATTATTATTACTGTGAAGTATGGCATAAGTTTGTCAAAAACATGTTTTCAAGTGTGTCAAAAGAAAGATTTTTATTTATTTTTTACCCAATTTTATGGAAAAAAATAAAATTAATCATTTATATGACATGATATGTAATTATTATTATTGATAATTATGGCATTCTAAGTTTGTCAAAAAAATGTTGTCAAGTGTGTCAAAAGAAAGACTTTTATTTAGTTTTTTACCCAATTTTATGGAAAAAAATAAAATTAATTATTTGTATGACATGAAATTTTATTATTATTATTGAGAATTGTGGCATTATAAGTTTGTCAAAAAAATGTTGTCAAGTGTGTCAAAAGAAAGATTTTTATTTTTTTTTCCCAATTTTATAGAAAAAATAAAATTAATTATTTGAATGACATGAAATTTTATTATTACTATTGATAATTATGGCATTATAAGTTTGTCAAAAAAATGTTGTCAAGTGTGTCAAAAGAAAGATTTTATTTATTTTTTTACCCAATTTTATGGAAAAAAAAATTAATTATTTATATGACATGAAATTTTATTATTACTATTGATAATTATGGCATTATAAGTTTGTCAAAAAATGTTGTCAAGTATGTCAAAAGAAAGACTTTTATTTATTTTTGTACCCAATTTTTGGGAAAAAAATAATATCAATTATTTGAATGAAATGAAATTTTATTATTATTATTGAGAATTATGGGATTATAAGTTTGTCAAAAAAATGTTGTCAAGTGTGTCAAAAGAAAGATTTTTATTTATTTTTTTGCCCAATTTTATGGAAAAAATAAAATTAATTATTTATATGACATGAAATTTTATTATTACTATTGATAATTATGGCATTATAAGTTTGTCAAAAAATGTTGTCAAGTATGTCAAAAGAAAGTCTTTTATTTATTTTTTTACCCAATTTTTGGGAAAAAAATAAAATTAATAATTTGAATGACATGAAATTTTATTATTATTATTGAGAATTATGGCATTATAAGTTTGTCAAAAAAATGTTGTCAAGTGTGTCAAAGGAAAGATTTTTATTTATTATTTTACCCAATTTTATGGAAAAAATAAAATTAATTATTCATATGACATGTAATTTTACTATTTTTATTGATAATTATGGCATTATAAGTTTGTCAAAAAAATGTTGTCAAGTGTGTCAAAAGAAAGATTTTTATTTATTTTTTCACCCAATTTTATGGAACAAAATAAAATTAATTATTTATATGACATGTAATTTTATTATTATTATTGAGAATTATGGCATTATACGTTTGTCAAAAAATGTTGTCAAGTGTGTCAAAAGAAAGATTTTTATTTATTTTTTTACCCAATTTTATCGAAAAAATAAAATTAATTCTTTATATGACATGAAATTTAATTATTTTTATTGAGAATTATGGCATTATAAGTTTGTCAAAAAATGTTGTCAAGTGTGTCAAGAGAAAGACTTTTATTTATTTTTTTACCCAATTTTTGGGAAAAAAATAAAATTAATTATATGAATGAAATGAAATTTTATTATTATTATTGAGAATTATGGGATTATAAGTTTGTCAAAAAAATGTTGTCAAGTGTGTCAAAAGAAAGATTTTTATTTATTTTTTTACCCAATTTTATGGAAAAAATAAAATTAATTATTTGAATGACATGAAACTTTATTATTACTATTGATAATTATGGCATTATAAGCTTGTCAAAAAATGTTGTCAAGTATGTCAAAAGAAAGACTTTTATTTATTTTTTTACCCAATTTTTGGGAAAAAAATAAAATTAATTATTTGAATGACATGAAATTTTATTATTATTATTGAGAATTATGGCATTATAAGTTTGTCAAAAAAATGTTGTCAAGTGTGTCAAAAGAAAGATTTTTATTTATTTTTTTACCCAATTTTATGGAAAAAATAAAATTAATTATTTATATGACATGAAATTTTATTATTACTATTGATAATTATGGCATTATAAGTTTGTCAAAAAATGTTGTCAAGTGTGTCAAAAGAAAGACTTTTATTTATTTTTTTACCCAATTTTTGGGAAAAAATAAAATTAATTATATGAATGAAATGAAATTTTATTATTATTATTGAGAATTATGGCATTATAAGTTTGTCAAAAAAATGTTGTCAAGTGTGTCAAAAGAAAGATTTTTATTTATTTTTTTACCCAATTTTATGGAAAAAATAAAATTAATTATTTATATGACATGAAATTTTATTATTACTATTGATAATTATGGCATTATAAGTTTGTCAATGTTGTCAAGTATGTCAAAAGAAAGACTTTTATTTATTTTTTAACCCAATTTTTGGGAAAAAAATAAAATTAATTATTTATATGACATGTAATTTTATTATTATTATTGAGAATTATGGCATTATAAGTTTGTCAAAAAATGTTGTCAAGTGTGTCAAAAGAAAGATTTTTATTTATTTTTTTACTCAATTTTATGGAAAAGAATAAATTAGTTATTTATATGACATGAAATTTTATTATTATTATTAAGAATTATTTCATTATAAGCTTGTCAAAAAATTAATGTCAAGTGTGTCAAAAGAATGATTTTCAATTCTTTTTTTAGATAATATTAAATAGTTATTTGGATGAAATGAAATGTAATGAACATGATATTATTATTATTGAGAATTTTTTTGCATTATAAATTTGTCAAAAAAAATATTGTCAAGTATGTCACATAAATGATTTCGTTTATTTTTTTAGCTAATTTCATGGAAAAGAAAATTAGCTAGCTGTTTATATGACATGACGTAAATGTGACATGGTTGAATTTGTTATAGTTTTTGAAATATTTTTTGGAATTTTGAAAAAAGTTTGTATTTTTGATTTTGTAGAATTTTCGGAATATTTTTAGAATTTTGGAAAAAGTTTTAATTTTTGATTTTATTTTAATTTTTGGAATATTTTTGGAATTATGAAAAAAGTTTCAATTTTTGATATTATTATTATTTTTGCAATATTTATACAATTTTGAAAAAAGTTTGAATTTTTAAGAATTTTTGGAATATTATTAGAATTTAGAACCAGTTTAAATATTTGATTTTTTTCTAAGTTTTGGAATTTTGAAAATAGTTTAAATTTTTGACTTTGTTATAATTTTTGCAATAGTTTTAAAATTTTTGAAAAAAGCTTTAATCTTTCGTTTTGTAATAATTTTTGGATTATTTTTAGAACTTTGAAAAAAGTTTGATGTTTGATTCTATTTAATTTTTACATTATTTTTGGAATTTTGAAAGAAATGTGAATTTGTGATTTTGTAATATTTTCTCGAAACGCTAAATGGGGAAGTTTTGAGTAGTTTGCTGAGTGATCTTTTCACAAAATTATGTTAATATATGATCTGTAATAAATTTCTAAACAGAGATAAAATACTGGTACTTCTACAGAGAATTTTGTTTTTGATATACATTTCGCTGCCTAAAACTAAAAACGAATTTAAGAAAAAATTAAATTTATCTGTTGACATGCCAAAACAAGGTAACAATGTAAAAGATAATCTTTTGTATTTTTTTCTTACAACTAAGATAAACTTTCAATACTTGATTTTTCGTGACGAATACTTTAGGTTTTGGATCTTCTAATGATGGCAATACGTCTAGGCGGTTTTTCGAAAGTGAAAAAGTCACTGCAGAAATCACAGTCTTGCACTTATCCATCAACTTAACGTTATTCTCACTGCAATAAATTGCTCTGAAGATATAGATTCTAATAAATTTTTTAATTATACACTAGAGACTGCAAATACAATTGTAAAAGAGTATGATTGGTGGCCTATGTCAACAACAGTACATAAAATACTGATGCACGGTTATGACATCATAGCTCAGTCCATTTTGCTAGTCGGTTAGAGAAAAACTTTATTTTACTGAAAATTAAATAACTATTGAATAATACATGAATATGTGTATATAATTTTGTAACAGGACAACTGTCCAAAGAAGCTCAAGAGCACTGCAAGAAAAATTTTAAGACTTTCAGGAGTAGATTCGCACGAAGAGATTCAAGAATTCACTATCTTACAGATATTTTTATTCGATTTCTTGTTTTTTTCGGACCCATTAATATCAAAAATGCGAACATCCACTTTAAATCGCGAAACACATGAACTTCACAAAGATGTGAAACAATTATTCAAAATTACAGTTCAAGAACAAGACACAGATGATGAAGAAACTGTTTAAAATTATAAAAAAAATTTAATATTATCAACAAAAACAAATGTTACGACAGTATTTTTTTAATTTTGATTATTTAAATAATAAAATATGGGAAGGGCTGAAATCTCACAGTTCTGAGATATTAAGATTTCGGTCTGGGTTTAGTTTTCAGAAACAAACTTTTCTGAGGACATTGTTTTTAGTTTTAGGCAGCGATATGTATATCAAAAATAAAATTCTCTGTAGAAGTACCAGTATTTTATTTTAACATAACTTTGTGAAAAGATGATACACTCAGAAAACTACTCAAAACTTCTCCATTTAGCGTTTCGAGAAAATATTACAAAATCACAAATTCATATTTCTTTCAAAATTCCAAAAATAATGTAAAAATTAAATAGAATCAAACATCAAACTTTCTTCAAAATTCTAAAAATAATCCAAAAATTATTACAAAACCAAAGATTAAAACTTTTTTCAAAAATTATAAGACTATTGCAAAAATTATAACAAAATCAAAAATTGAAACTATTTTCAAAATTCCAAAACTTAGAATAAAATCAAATATTTAAACTGGTTCTAAATTCTAATAATATTCCAAAAATTCTTAAAAATTCAAACTTTTTCCAAAATTGTATAAATATTGCAAAAATAATAACAATATCAAAAATTGAATCTTTTTTCTTAATTCCAAAAATATTCCAAAAATCAAAATAAAATCAAAAATTAAAACTTTTTCCAAAATTCTAAAAATATTCCAACAATTCTACAAAATCAAAAATACAAACTTTTTTCAAAATTCCAAAAATATTTCAAAAACTATAACAAATTTAAAAATTTCCATGTCACATTTCCGTCAAAGAAAAGAAAAAAAAAATAACGATTTAAGGACGGTTTTACGAAAAAATGTAAATTTGACGGTTTTTTTTCGGGCAGTTTTTGCAATAATAATGAAATATCTCTAGAATAGGCAAAAATATGCAGATGAATTTAAGTGCCTCGCTTAGTACATACATCACTAGTAAATATCCAAAAAATTTGGTCGTAAGCCAGAGTAAGCCCTTCAAGTGCTTGATGTTTGAAAATTAGGCGAGCAATCATATTAAAGGAAATAAGTATCATGATTTAAATCTAACATATATACATACATACAAACTATATACATGAATTTGTGACTTTAAAAGGTTCTAGTAATGTGCATAAACATTTTTAAAGAGTAATATAAAGTCTCATGTATGTGTGCTTATGGTACTGCTGACATAAACTTTCAATAAAAATAATTAAAAATATATGCAATAAATAACAATTATTTTTTCTTTTAATTTATGTTCATAATAGTGATGTATTTAATTTTTTTTTGTTGGTAAAACTGTTTTTTGACATCCTTAATATGTTAGAAAACAAAACTAATGGTCAGTTATGAGAAAACAAAAAAATTTTTTTTTTCACTTATGCGCGTGTTTTAATGCGTTTTGAACCATTGTGCGGCGTATTGCTTGATTCTATCACAAACGTATTCAATATCACTATTTTTAGTCTAATTTTTAATTTACCACGTTTGTAGTCAATTGAAAATTAAATCACAATTGACTCAACTAAAAACATGGTTAAATCAAATATGTTTGTGATACTTATAAAAAAATATATCAACAACGGTTAAATTGTTAATTTAAATACGGAGCGTTGGTTGATTCAATCACAAACGTATTTAGTTTCCCAATTTTCACTTAATTTTCGATTAACAATGCAACATGTTTGAATCAACCAAGATTTTTTCTTTCGGTGTAATGCTAGTCGGGTTGTTAAGATAATATCTTAGGGGTGTTGGCCGATGAACTCTATTTAGTCAACTGTTGCACCCCCAATCAATGCTATGAAATATTTCTTAAAAATGGACCGTATTACCTGCTCAAGAATACGACAGAAGGAACTTGCTCACATGGTCAAAAAACATGTTAAATTTGGATTATATGGCAGCTCCAGTTTAGTTTTGTTTCTGCAAATTTTTAAAAGATTTGTTTCTTATTTTATTTTTATTTCCCCCATCCCATCATAAAATATTGGCCTATGTTTTATTTGATTATATGATAGGATTTTTTGTTTTTATTAACTGTTAAATCGTGTTATTATCAACTCAAATTAGAGGGCAAAGTAGCACTTTATTATCAAGGGTAGATAAAGTAGTACTTTAGCAGCAAGGGTAGATAAAGTATTTTGGTATAAGTATTTTGCTGCTGATATTCTTCTGTTGATTTCCATTTTTGAAAGCACAGGTATTCTCTTTGATAAACCATTCGCGATTTTTCAGGCAAAAATCTACGAGTTGCCTCTAAAGCCTCCTCTTCCACATCAGAAAGCAGTTTTTCTTCTGTAATATCGCACATATTCACAAACCCAAACTAGCTAATTTTCAAATTCACTTTTTGCAAAAAACAAAAAAACTAATTTGTTTGTTTGTTTATAAACTCTGACTTAGTCTGGCCGAAAGCTGTGGCGTGGGATTGGCCCAGGTTTAGTCCCTTAGCTTTTTCTTACCCGTGAACAATCAAAACAATAAATTAAAACCACCACAAAATACACCTTCACATATTCCACTTTTCCCTCACAAAAATAATCCAAATTTCAAAAAAAGTGTTTCGGCTTATCTACTGCTCAAGACCGTTCCAATAATATATATTGCCCCACTTTTGTTTGAGCAAATAACTTTAAATGGTACCCCAAATAAGTGCTTACGTATTTATATATAGATATCTAAAATGTTATAGAGCAATTCCTGGGAAAATTTACATCCATTTTCTTCGAGTCTTTTAATTTTGATGAACACAAAATATGTTCAAAGTATGCGACCGGAAAAAACAAAAATGCAAAAAAAAAATTGTTTTGTCGCTCGCATAGTGAGCAAATGCACATGGAAAATATAGGGTAGGGGTATCTTTAAAATTATGTAACTCACTCAGTCAATTATTGTCGGATTTCAACTATTTTTTCTTTATTTTATTCATAAAAAATCATACTTTTTACAAAAATTATTTAAAAAAATTAAATATTTAATTTTTTGTTTTTTTTTTATTAAATGTTTAATTAAATCTGTTATAATAAAAAAGCTCCGTAAAATTTTAATCCCAAAAATTTATGAAAAATAGCCCCAAGTATGCCCAATAATCACAATAACCAATATCAAAACTAGAGGAGGCATTCTCTTATAGTTTCAAAGATATTGAATTTTAAGTAATCCAACATCCGATAAATTTGATCAATTTTTACAGTAAAAAAATTAGTATACCATCAAATGTCAAAAATGCCTCGCTAAATTTTAATCCCTAAAATTTATTAAAGATAGCTCAGAAATATAGATAGTATGTAGCTTTCTAATCGAATTCAATTAATCATTTTATCATTTTACAAAGTCACGAATTCCTGGCATTTGTCGTGAGATGCCATCTGAATTAAAAAATGAAATTACTTCGGCGTATTCAGCGGAATTTTTTGATTGTCGATTACTTTTGATTTGTTTTTTTTGCTCCCCCCCTTGGATGGAGAGGCTACATACTAAAAATATTTTTTTTCAATAACACAAAAACTGCACCGCTAAATTCTAAAAAAACTGTACTGTTTCTTAAATTAAGTGCTCCTTCATATGACACCCCATCCGCTTGGGTCAGAAGTGGTTTTTTACTCTCCCCACACCCATCCCCTAAACACACAGAAATATAGTTATTTGAGACTTTGCTATGATTTTCATTCAAAATTTACAAATTTTCCTGTCTGCGAATTTTTTCAAATTTTTCTGTCAATCATCGTCGAAACGTAGGGAGCGAAACGATCTGAATTTTGCACTTTCTTGATAATAACTCAAAAACTTTACATCACAAAATTCTAAAAAAATTGCAATGATTTATAAATTAGGTGCTCTTTTAAATGACATCTCACTCGCTTGGGTCCAAAAAGATTTTTTTTACCTTCTTTACCCCGGTCCCCTAAACACACAGAAATATAATTATTTGAGACCTCTCTATAATTTTCATATAAAATTTACCGAATTTCCTAACTGTGAATTTTTTCAAATTTTTCTGTCAATCAGTGTCGAATCGTAGGGGGGGAACGGTCTGAATTTTGCACTTTTTTGTCCATAACTCAAAAACTCACCGCAAAATTCTAAAAAAAATTGCAGCAAGTTTTAAATTAGGTGTTCTTTCAAATGACACTCGCTGGGGTCAAAAAAATTTTTTTTACCCTCTTTACACCGGTCTCCTAAACACACAGAAATATAATTATTTGAGACCTCCCTATAATTTTCATACAAAATTTACCGAATTTCCTAGCTCTGTGAATTTTTTCAAATTTTTCTGTCAATCAGTGTCGAAACGTAGGGGGGGAACGGTCTGAATTTTGCACTTTTTTGTCCATAACTCGAAAACTGTGAACCGATAAATTCTAAAAAAGATTGAAACAAATTTTAAATAGAGTGCTCTTTCAAATGACACCCCACTCGCTTGGGTCAAAAACATTTTTTTTACCCTCTTTACACCGGTCCCATAAACACACAGATATATAATTATATGAGACCTCGCTATAATTTTCATACAAAATTTACCGAATTTCCTAACTGAATTTTTTCAAATTTTTCTGTCAATCAGTGTCGAAACGTAGGGGGGGGGGGGGGGGGCGGTCTGAAAGTTGCACTTTTTTGAAAATAACTCAAAAACTGTGCATCGCAAAATTCTAAAAAAAATTGCTATGTTTTCTAAATAAACTGCTCTTTCAAATGACACCCCACTTGACCCAATTTTAAATAGTGATTTTACCCCTCCTCATATCCACCCCCTTAATAAATCTAAGTATGAGAATATGACTCTTTTATATTTTTTTTTTAAAAACGTACTAATTTTTCTATCATTCCAAATACATTTGAAAATTTTCGATCAGTTCGGTTCGGAGCTAATCGAGGTAAGAAAACACGAAAAAAACGTCATTATTCCAAATTATACAAAAAATGGTGAGGTGTAAAATTCTAAAATAAATTTTTAAGGAATACTAAAATGAAGCCCTTTCATATGATACCCTACTTGAATCTATAAAAAAATATATTTTCTCAAAGGTCTCACATGGTACCCCTGTAAACCAAACGAAAACCACTTTAGTTTATTTGTATCCGTCATTTCATGTGAGCAGATTAGTTTTATACGCACCTCAAATTTCATGTCCATAGCATTTGTAGTTTACGAGATAATCGATATAATGTGAAAAACTCGTTTTACTCTCACCAATAGTGTTCCGTATAAAAAACGGAACCCTAAAAAAACGGTTCATATTTTAAATTAAGATAGAACTACATTTAAAAAAAAAGTTCAAATATAATTGATTTTAATATTTTTTGTTAATGGAAGTTGTTTTAAAAAATTATGAAAAATTAGAATTTTAGTCGTACTAAAAATCTTTAAAATTAAATATCTTAAGAACAAAAATTAACGGCCTCTTTGTTAATTTGATATATTTTAGGGTAAGGATAGAACTATTTTCAGAAAAAAAATTAATTTAATTCCAATTGATCTTCGAGCCTAGCGCCATCTTTAAAAAAGTTTTTTTAATATTTTTATTTAAAAATTAATTACAAAAAATATCAATTAAATTTTTTCAAACGGCTTACTAATCTATCAAACAAAAAAGGTTTGCTGAAATCGGTAAAGCCGTTATTGAGCTATTCAATTTCAAAGTTACATCGGATCGGCAGAATTTTCATTTTTCATGCATGTTGGGGTGCCCCTATGCTCAAACTATGCACTTTTAAAAAATTTTAAAATAAGTTGTATTTTGTCCATACTACTTACTTATATGCCAAGTTTCAGGAAAATCAAAAATGGTCAAGTTTTCACAACTCGGTCTAGAACACGTTTTTCTTCAGTTATACAATTTGTTTGAAAAAATAACAAAATTACAAATAACAAATGCTACTTTACAGCCGCCGTAGTAAAAAATAAAAATGGCGTTACTTTTGCAGCCGCAGTCAAAAAAGTAAGACTTTAACTAACTCCCTAGCGTCAGTAAAGTTCAACTTTACAGCCGTTTGCCGAAAAAAGAATTTCCATATACATATGTTTTATATAAAAAAAACTAAACATTTATTATATGAACCGTTTTTTTTTAAAGTGGTATAAGTCCATTTTTTCATAGTTTTTTTGTTTTTTTTTTTAAATAAAAAGTGTTGTGTAATAGGGTTTAGAATATGTGTCACAACAATACATAAATACCTTTTAAGACCTAGGTCCAGACCTAGGTCCCACAACAACTGGCGTTCAAAGGTGTTGATGAACGCTTTTTTTTTTTTTAATCCTCTGCGGGTTGAAGCCACCTGAGACTAAAGGTTCCGGCAAACTATTCCATTTCTATGCAGTTCGGACAAAGAAGTCCTTCTGCGATGTATGACAGCGCGGGATCTCGACCGTTTCACTGGTTGCGGTAGCCGATTGCCGAGTGGAACGGGGGTAAGAATAAGATTGAGGCATGATGCCGCTGATTTCATCTGAGCACTGTTGATGACGATATTTGTAAAAAACAACGAGGTCAGCAATCAAGTTTTGATGTCAAAGCTCGATCACCCACAATTCGTATAGCCCGCTTTTGAACAGAGTCCAAGAGGGCCAAGATGGAATCAGAAGCAGCACCCTAAACTTGACAACAGTACTCCATACAAGGACGAATATAGGACTTATAAACATGGAGTAATTGGTATGGAGTGAAAAACTTTTTGCATCTATTTAGGCGACCTAGTTTTTTACACGCGCTTTTTGCTATCGCCATTACATGATCGTTCCAGAGTAGGCCATTTGAAACTGTGACACCCAATAAACGAATGTTTTTACATTCACCTATTGGTTCATCACACATACTGAATAAAATATCTCTGGGGAACTCGGTCTTTGATCTGGAAACAATCAACAGCTGTGTTTTCGTACACAGTAAAAAATTTTCATTGATAATTTTTTTTTGCTGTCAGATATTTTATTTTTGATTCATACAAACTATGGTATTCAAACAGTAGGCTTTGTTTTTGCTGTCGGCAATTCTTCTTGTCGTCGATAATTTTGCTTTGTCGTTATGAAAATTCTTTGTTGTCATATTTTTTTCTAACAAAATGAAATATAATTTTATCTTAGTAGGCGCATAAATGCTATAAATTTGTAATTTATGTTTGACAAATAAACATAAACAAGCAATCATTTATGAATGAAAACGGACATTTTTATTATTTGCAATTTTACATAATTTTTTATAAGCTGAATAATTTGTAGAAAAAACTTTATTTAGAAACTAATAATTATTATCTTTTAAATAAAATTATAATTTAAAAAAAATTATCTCATTAAATACCACTCTTCATTGAAATTTTTGTCTAAAATTTTTCAATTTTACTCATTAAATTATTTTTAAGCAACACTGCTCAATCAAACCACTACTTAAACCACTCGTCCTTCGGACTCGTGGTTTATTGTGCGCTTTGATTCGCAGTGTTGCTAAATAATTTAATTCGTAAAATCAAAAAATTTTCGAAAAAATTTCAATGACTCGTGGTATTACAACCGAAAATTACATGAAATTTCAAGTGGGCAAATTTGCCGACACTTTTCACGTAAAATTGCATTCCATATAATATTTACATAATCATGTAATATTCAATTTTTGAAACCTTAAATTTACTATTTAAGTAATGTATTTGTTTAAATGAAAATATTTGTAATATTTCGAGAATACCCAAATTATACGAGACAAAGTTTGTACATTTACATTAAAAACAATTTAATTTTACATACTTGAAGTAAAAATCAATTAAAATTCGCATGACTTTTAATGTAAATTTAAGAGAAAAACGAGAGGAATTGAATATGGAAATGTCGGGAAATATAGTTGTAAATTATTTAATTCAAAATCAGTTTAGAGAAAATTGTTCCTTTTATTAATTATTAAAAAAAATTTACATTCGTTCTGTAATTAAAAAAAAGAAAATATTATATTTAAACAATAAAATTTTAGCAATTCATTCAAAATTTTAGCAATTCAATTATATCCGAAGATATAAGTTTGTAATAAGTTTGTTTTGTGATTTTGTAAAACAATAATTCACATAAAAAGTTACATAAAAATTTTCTTAAGCATTAAAAACAAATTAATAAATTCATTAATTAAATTATTTTAAAATTTTTTTTAAAAAATTAACTATGTACTTTTGATTTGAAATTCATTTTGTTCTTCTTCGAACGAGAGAATGTCACATCAATATCTAAAAACGCTTTTTGAACCACTTCTAGTGTCTGCGATAACTCAGACGGATATTTTATGTTTAACACAAAATAGGCTGCCATTATAATAAGCAGTGCAGTCTTTATGCAATTGCTGTTTGTGTCAATGATTGTTCCCTCCACAAAACAATAAATTTTATTTTTTTCGTCTTGTTCTGAAATTAATATAAAATAAATATACTGAAATTTATATCAAAATTTGAAATAAAATAGTTTTTAAACTGTTTGCAAATTGACTAAATTATAAACAAAACCAACGTTCGTTGGCTCTCTTAAAAAACTCTTGACTCTTCTTAAGTTCAATTAGACTGGATTCCAATTAATGGTAAATAGTACTAAACTTGCTAAATCATACCAGTCCAGTATTTATTTGACTAAATTCAAATTTTATTTACAAATAAACGTGAGTAAATTAACAATTCCGTCATTTTGTGATAATTTAAATACATTAATTTTAAATAAAGTTTTATGAAATTAAATTTAGATCTAGCAGTTTTGTACAATTTAGCAGCGGATTGGAATCCAGTGTTAGTTTGTAATTCAGTCTTAAACTAAGAAACGAAAATTGTTTATTACCAACTACTGCAAAGAATGGTGTACAACCAGGGGTAATCTCATTTAATGTTGTTCCATACTGAAAGGTAGCACAAAATTCTTAATTAGAAACATAAATATACTAAGAAACCTTACATTTTCAATTTCAAAGAAAAAAAAATATCGATTTGAAAGATTCAATTATCTTCAATTGAATATAAAATCAAAATAGTATTACTCTAATAAATAGGGGGAAACCCTAAATTAAATACATATTTTATGTACATACCGTTTTATAAGTTGCGTATAAATATATTTTTATTATTTTTTATTTTTTTTTTATTTAATACTTAAACACAATTATTTTTATTTTTAAACACTTTTTTTATAATCACACAAAACTTTCGATGTTATCTCATCGAAAACTGAAATAAAATTAACAACATGTGGTTGTAAAATAATATTTATCTTTTCTATTGTTTCAATAAATTACAGTACTCACAATATTTTACATGAAATATACTTTAAATTTAAATCCAAAATCACACTACATGAAATGGTGTGTAATTTTCTTACTCTTTTCGGCTAATTTTAAATTATAGTTGAAAAATACACGATTACACAATTTTGCATGGAAAAAGAATTAAAAATGTTGAAATATGTTAATTTTACAGTACAAAATTAAATTTCCGCGAAATATCTAACAAAAAATTTGTTGAAAATTCAATTTTTTTTTTACTGTGTAGAGTTGAAATTGACCAGGTTTTGGTCACCGCAATCGGCGACTTTTTTATGTTTTTATTCACGTTTATGGCAGCGTCTCTCCGGGCGGGATTAATTCGTTCGTGCATTTTACCTTTTGAAGGAAGGGGCTCGAACGACTTGTGCAGAGTACTATCATCTGCAAAACTATTTATTGGGTTGCTGGTGATTTTCACCAATTCGTTGATATAAATCAAAAATAGGGTTGGGGACGACAATACTGAGCCTTGAGAGTTGAGGTACACCAGCGTTAATTAATTAATTTTGTTTATTTCTTTAGAAGAAATTATATTTTTATTACTTAACAGACTATTAAATTATAACATTCATAAAAATTATTCACAATACGTATGACTACTGATTAGCTTTCATTCCCATTCAGACAAAGAAATCCTTATAGCGTGTGCCCGCATGTTGGAACCGCCCTGTGTGTGTTTCTTAAAATATATATGTATAATAATAATGTAAATAACATATACAAATTTCATCTTTGCTGAAATAAAGTAAATTTTCATGAAATTTTAAAACTTTGAAATTTAAAAAAAAAATACTAGGAACCGGAGTAAGTGTCTGCCATTGGATTTTTTAATAAAAAAAGATTGTATACTTCAAGATATTAAAACGGCAGACATGCTGAAATCACGTTTTTGAAGTCAATTCTTACGTTTTTTGGCTTGCGGACACGCCCAAAAGAACCATCGGCGGGGATAGTGAATACCCATTTCACCTACGGCAGGTGAAAAACTATACCTAGCATCAATATGGAGTTTGCTAACATACCGTAAGTCCCCCGATTCAAATAAAAAATTTTTTGTTTATTTTTTTTTGATAACCTGTTTTTGAAAAATCGATGCGAGCGTAGAGGGAGAATTTTGTTTATAACTTTTTATAACTCAAATATAGCCACAAAATTTCATTATTCTCAAAAAAATTTATTTTGGACGGTTGTTTAGATCTGGCTGGTCCATTTTATTAATAAAAATATCAAAACAAGTTTATAAACGATCTAAATAAAATCCAAAAATAAACTGCTTTTCAACTACACAACTTGTTCGAGGTAGAGTAGATCAAAGCAAATTTGAGTAAGTTTGATTTTCAATGGAACGCGCCTTTTGTTACTGTTTAATATTTTCCAACAAAAAATTATGAAAACTGTATTGAATATATAATGAATGAATAAAATTAAAAAAACGCGTTCCCATATTACTTAAAAATACCCGTCAAACAAATCGCCGAAAACTACTTATTTTTTCTACCCTGACAGTGGGCTATTCCCCTTAATGTCGTACCTCAAAGTAATTGCATTTATTTGG
Organism: Diogma glabrata; assembly: GCA_963693315.1. Classification (NCBI taxonomy): domain Eukaryota; kingdom Metazoa; phylum Arthropoda; class Insecta; order Diptera; family Cylindrotomidae; genus Diogma; species Diogma glabrata. The sequence continues at coordinate 249,703,555 of OY856187.1, read as the reverse complement.
TTAAATATTTGATGTTAACAAACATTCAATTTAACACGAACCAAGTTTTATTTAGTCTTTTTTTGTTACACATTATCGTTGAAAAATTAATATAAAATGGCGAATAATAAAAAAAATTCATCGTGTGTAAAAAAGAAAATTAAAACAATAGCAAAAAAATCATAAAATTACTTTTTATAACTGTTGTTGATTTATAATAAACAAAAGAGCTGAAGAAAACATTTTTAGTAAAACAATTTCAGATTAATTTGGTTCTAATTGTATCTAAAGTTTAAACATTAGAAAATTAATACGTATATTACTCGTAATACATACAAAGCTGTTACTTATGTTACATTTGTAAATATTTAAGATGGATATTAAATTACTTTCGTCTGGCAGACTTAAGTATTAGACTTATGCGAAAACTTTCCACCAAGTTGTTGTGACATGGGTCAGTAGAACTTTAAAGACTTTTTTGGCATTTCTTGACGTTTTAGGTCATTTAGATTCTAAAAAAGAAAAAATGTCTGTCTGTCTGCAGGCCGGCCGTCACAAACGACGAAAAGTTGAAAACAACTGGAGCGATTTCTAAAATTTTTGTTTCTAAAAACAGATTTTGATAATGGTAGGATCAGAAATTACAATGTGATCGGTAACTGTACTGGAAATATATAAAAAAACAACAGCTATTTGTTAAAAATAAACAAATTTGCATATTTTTATTGTATTATAAGTGTGTTACAAAAATCGTTAAGTGTTTCAAAAGAATGATTTTCATTCTTTTTGTTACCCAAATTTTTTGACAAACAAACAAACAAAAAGAAACATTTTCGACTAGAACATGTAAAACATGAAGCATTTATTTGAATGACATGAAATTTAATTGAAAATGAAATATGTTTCGATTCAGCTTCCAACTGATAGTAACAGTAGGAAAATATGTTGTAGGAAATCAAATGTCCATTTTTAATAAAAGTTGTAATTATCAAAGAGGCGTTTTTGAGAAATTTTCTAAGCGAATCCAGCTTCCATTGCTCTTACATAATAGGAACATTTGGAGAACATCACGTTGTTGCAGATTAAATGTCGTTTTTCCAAAACAATATTTATACTCAAAAAAATAAAGGAAGCTTTTACAAAATTTTTGTAAATACACAACACACACAATATTTTTTGATAAAACTACAATAGTTTTCCTGCAGATCCAAAAATAATTTGTAAATCAAATAAATTTGGGATTTTTTCAAATAATTTTTTTTGTAATACAATGTTTTTGGTAAAATTTTTGGAGTTGTATATGCGACGATCCACGTCAAACGGGTCCCCGGCACCACCAAAATTTGGAGAGTTTTAAACAATATTGAGATGGCTCAAAATTTTTGTATTAATGTACTTTTTCTAATGACACATGGCGTTTTATAATTTTTCAAAATGGCGCCTTCAAAATTTAGGGATTTCCCAGACATTTTTCAACATCGTGCGTGGAAACTAGTTACTAACAAGAACCAATAATTTTAAAAAATAGATTGTTAATTTTAAAATGATTGTAGAAGTACTATCTTTAAAAATTTATGAATAATAAAAAAACAAAATGGCGGCTTCAAAATGGCGCGAATTCATCAAATTTACATTTTTAATAACAAAAGCAGCTTAGTTTTAGCATTCTACGGCTTGAAAGTTATGTGTTAAGTTTCTAAATAGTTGCAACATCTATTTCTCAAAGAATTTGTTTTCAATGTCTGCATAATTTAAAAATTTACCTAACAACTCCCGTAATACATATTATCAAGAAATGAATGGTGAAAAAATGAACACAAAAATGCATACATTTGTGTTTTTTTTTCCTGAAGTTGGTTTTAGTTTTTCAAAAAAGTTGATTTTTGAACATATACCTGTGAATTTGATAAAAAGATGATATTTTATTTTGCGCCCGCCATTTTGAATAATTGTTGAAATTCTTTGAGAAATTCATGTTACAACTATTTAGAAACCTAAAACATAACTTTCAAGTCGTAGAATGGTAAAATTAAGCAACTTTTGTTATTAAAAATGTAAATTTGATGAATTGATTAAAATGATTAAAATGATTAAAATTTGATTAAAAGCACCTGCATTTAGAGACTCTCCTAAGGAATCAGCTCCAACAAAAAATAAAACCAATAAAAAGTTTTCAACAGTTTCTAATCACGTAATAACTGAAAAAGGTTTTGCAAATAGTTTTTGATTATTGCAAATAAATGAACACGAAAAATTAGGTTTTTTCCTAAACCATAAAGAATAATATAATATTTCTTAGTCAGTTGATTTTAAGCCAATTATAAAAAATGTTCCAAAATTGTATAGATGTAGGTTTGCTAATAATTAATTTTATTTTTAAAGTTTTTTTTTGATAACTCTCTTTGTAATTAGTGTTTTTATTTAAACTAATCTGATGAATTCGATTCAACTTATACAAAAATCTGTATGACAATGAAATAGACCTATTTCTAGCGGATATTCTGCCGTTTGGACTTTATTTTTAATTAAATAGTGTATCCTCGTTTTACCGAGATAGCATTTGTATTAGAAAAAACAGTAGCTTAGAAACATAAATGTGTATTATTAAGGCTTTCGGTATCTTGATCAAAAATATCTATAACATTCAGTCTTTCGAACCCATAAAAATTTGGGTACAGGTTCAGGTTCGGGTTCAATACATTAAAATTTAGTGGGTTTGGGTTCGGTTCGGGTTCGGGTTCGGTTCGGGTTTAGGTTCGGGTTCAAATTTGTTACAAAAAAAAACAATTTTTTCGAATTTTTTTTTATGAATTCATTATTTTTTTATTGAGGATTTTTGAGATCAATTAAACTCAAGTTTTTTTTTTTAATAAAATGTGTTGTGTAGTAGGATCTACAATATGTGTCACAATAACACATAAAAACCTTTTAAGACCAAGGTCCCACAACAACATACGTTCAAACTTCAAAGGTGTTGATGGACGTAAATCTTTCTTTTTTTGTTTTTTTATATTTCTTGTTAAAGAATGGATAACTAAACAAAAAATCCTATCACTGACAAAATATGACATAGGCCAATATTTTATGGTAGAATAGAGAAAATAAAAGTAAATTAAAAAGTAAATAGCAAATTTTTACAAAAATTTGCAGAAACAAAACAAAAATGTAGTTTCCAATAATCCAGCCGGTTGCATATTCCTTGATCCTGTGACGCACCGTCTTTTTTAATGATCAAAGCCCACACATATATGTGTGTATATGAAGGTTCGTTTCTTCAAGGAAGCAATAGCGTCTCATCATCAAGGATTACTTCACAGCTAAGATTGAGGGTGCTACAGTTGACTGAATACAGTTCATCCGCCACCACCGCTAAGATGTCACCTTGGCTAGTGATATCTCACTGCTATTGCCAGTAGTATGTGATATCTCACGTTAACTCGTATGTCAATAGCAGGACTGGAGTACGCGGGGTTGTCATACCCGTAGATCAAAAATAAAAAAAAAATTTCAAAACAATAAAAACTGATCCCTCCCTCCATGCCTCCAATTTTTTCAATTCAAACGAAGTTTCTCAGAAAAAAACTCCAATTCACATTTTTTGTGTTTCGGATGAATTCGAACCTTCCTCGTCAGTGCCCGGCTCGAATCCTTGGGCAGACACGCTATCGATTACGCCGTTGAGGCGATGACAATTTCGAAGTTGAAACTTCATCACTTATTTATTTTTGCTGAAGTTGAATTTTTCCACTGTCATTAGACTCCATATTATGGAAATGTTTTTACATTATATGGGATTTTTTTATATTTACTTTTTTTTATTTTTATTTTTTTATATTTACTTTTTTTTATTTTTATTTTTTTATGTTGCATTACATACCGTATTTATGTTACACACATTTATTTTGGAAAAAAAATTTCATTTAATTCTCACTATTCACAATTCTCTACTGAAACAAATAATAACCAAAATAATCTTGTTTGAAACAACAAAAATCTTCGAAATATGAAATTTCTTACGCAAACTTCCTAAATTTCCTATATTTAAAATTGAACCTGAACCGCGTTTTTGATTGGGCACATAATTTTAAAAAAATCTTGCTCCGGAGCGGGTTCAGGGTTCGGGTTCGGTTCGGGTTCGAAACCATGATAACATTACATGACATGTTTGTGTAGATATTTTGTATTTATTTATTTCAAAAAATTTGAAAATGTTGAACCTTATCTGTTTTTATTTTATTTTTATCAAAAGTATTTCGATTAAAATAAAACTGATAATATTAAAATGAAAAATATGGAGGGGCTGAAATCTCACAGCTCTGAGATATCAAGACTTCGGTCTGGCTTAAGGATTTTGATATAGTTTTCGGCAAAAAACTTTTATGAGGACATGGTTTTTAGTTTTGGGCAGCGATGTATATCAAACATAACTCTTTGTTAAAGTACAAGTATTTTTTATCTCTGTTTAAAAATTTATTACAAAACTAACACGAAACATCAATACGTTGCCGGAAAATTATAATCAAAATTCCAAAAATATTGTTAAATTAAATAAAATCAAACTTTTTCAAAATTCCAAAAATATTCCAAAAATTAGAATGAAATCAAATATTTAAACTTTTTCTAAATTCCGATAATATTCCAAAAATTCTTAAAAATTCAAACTTTTCCAAAATTCTAAAAATATTGCAAAAATTATTACAAAATCAAAAATTAAAACTTTTTTCAAAATTCCAAAAATTATAATAAAATCAAAAATTTAAAATTTTTCAAAATTCTAAAAATATTCCAAAAATCCTTACAAAATCAAAAAATGAAACTTTTTTCAAAATTCTAAAATATATATATATATATATATACAAAATTCAAAAATTCTATTTTTTTATTAAAATTGAAACCTTTTTCAAAATTCCAAAAATATTCCAAAAATTAGAATGAAATCAAATATTTAAACTTTTTCTAAATTCCAATAATAATCCAAAAATTCTTAAAAATTCAAACATTTTCCAAAATTCTAAAAATATTGCAAAAATTATTACAAAATCAAAAATTGAAAATTTTTTCAAAATTCCAAAATTTATAATAAAATCAAAAATAATAATAAAACCGAAGTAATTTCATTTCAAACAAACAATTTTATTTTTTTCCAAAAAATTAGGTAAACAAATAAATAAAAATCTTTCCTTTGACACACTTGACAACATTTTTTTGACAAACTTATAATGCCATAATTCTCAATAATAATAATAAAATTTCATTTCCAACAAACAATTAATTTTATTTTTTTTCCAAAAAATGGGGTAAAAAAATAAATAAAATTCTTTCTTTTGACACACTTGACAACATTTTTTTGACAAACTTATAATGCAATAATCTAGTTTTTGATCTCACATACTAATCCCTACCATCAAGATTTCTCCAAATTTAGTGTTCCTACTCGTAATCACTTAAAATGAACGTTTTTTAAGCCAGAAATATGAAAATTTGCTATTTCTGACACACATAATGATTTTTTTGACACACTTCCGGTACAGTTATCGAACACAGCGTCCTTTCGGACCTGTCCCTTGAGTATACATATTTTTAGAAAAAAAAATTTTTGAAATCCCTTCAGCGGTTTTCCCTGCAGCGTAGGTAATGACGGCCGGCCTACAGACACACAGACATTTTTTTTTGCTCTTTTAAAATCAAGAGGTCCTAAAACGTCGAGAAATGTCAAAAAAAGTGGGGGTAAGAATTTCACTATGAGCTCATGAATGTAATACTAAGGTCTTTCAGACCGAAGTAATCTTTCAGACCGAAGTAATCTTTCAGACCGAAGTAATCTTTCAGACCGAAGTAATATTACCCTAAAATAGTAGATTCTTGTATGAGCTTAGAATGAAGGCAATTCTTCACGAGGATGAAGTTTCCCGAAACGAGCGTAGCGAATGGAGGGAATCATCCGAGTGAAGAATTGCCATCATCCCAAGCGAATACAAGATGCTATTTTATCCACGACTGTAAAATATTTCGTTTAATTTTCAGTTTTCATGCAAAAATTTGTATCGCCATATTGAAATAAAAACATCAAAGATAGCGAAAAACAAAACAAGTTTGTTGCTTAATTTGTTAGGGGAATATTTTATAAACTATAGAGCTGTTAAAGAATTTTAATCAAATTCACTAGTTGTGGAATGAATACAATTACAATGGAAGACATACGCATGGAAAGCATATATTCTTTACTAGTCGTGAATAATAGTAGATTCTTGTATGAGCTTAGAATGAAGGCAATTCTTCACGAGGATGAAGTTTCCCGAAACGAGCGTAGCGAGTGGAGGGTATCCGAGTGAAGAATTCCCATCATCCTAAGCGAATACAAGATGCTACTTTATCCACGACTGTAAAATATTTCGTTTAATTTCCAGTTTTCATGCAAAAATTTGTATCGCCATATTGAAATAAAAACATCAAAGATAGCGTAAAACAAAACAAGTTTGTTGCTTAATTTGTTAGGGGCATATTTTATAAACTATAGAGCTTTAAAGAATTTTAATCAAATTCACTAGTTGTGGGATGAATACAATTACAATGGAAGACATACGCATGGAAAGCATATATTCTTTTCTAGTCGTAGATAAAACATTTTATCCACGACTATTAAAGAATATATACCATGCGTATATCTTTCATTGTAATTGTATTCATTCCTTTCTATATATCAAATTCTTTTTTATTTATTTCATTCCATTTTATTTATTCAAAATTCCCCTAACAAATTAAAAACTTGATTTGTTGGTACAGTAATATAAACAAGATAGAACAATACATATAAAATAAACAAACATGTTTTGTTTTGTTTTATATTTCATAGATTTATTTCAATATGGCGATATAAACTTTTACAGGAAAACTTGAATGAAATTATTTAAAATATTTGTAGTCGTGGATAAAATATTATCTTGTATTCGCTTAGAATGAAGGCAATTCTTCACTCGGATGATTCCCTCCACTCGCTACGCTCGTTCCGGGAAACTTCATCCTCGTGAAGAATTGCCTTCATTCTAAGCTCATACAAGAATCTACTATTATCATGCACGCTTTGGTTTGTTTTCATTTAGAATGACATTAGAATTGTTCAAGGGTTAATTTTATTTTTGTTTTTTTGGTTGTAGGTTACGTTAGGTTAGTTTGCAGTGGCTATCCTCATAACACAAGGTCAGGACACACTCAGCCCAAAATAGGTTTTTTGTGATACCACAGAGCCTCCGTTCCCTACTCGAATCATTTGCGTCAAATATATTAATTGTTTTGTTATTGAAAATAATTCTTAATTTTAATTGTATTCTTTTTGCTAATTAAGGTAAATTTATAAATCTTACTAAAGACTAACCAAAATTTAAATATTTTGTTTATATGGGTAGTTCTACAAACATAGGAATTTTGGACGGCTCTGTTCATTTCGTATATTAATATGAAAAAAAAAAAATTTTTCAAATGAAATTTGTAAACCTTAACTATGTCTAGCTGGTCACCCAAAATAAACCCGTTTCGAAATATATTTCTTACAAAAAAAATTATTCAAAACGTCAAATTCTTCTTGAAAGTCAAAGCTGGTAAACTAAATAATCAATGATTCTAAGTGTGCAGTAGAGACAAATTTACACTGTAGTAATAATTTCGAATAATGGTGTTTTAATAATGTGAAAAAAATCATAACATATTACTCTATATATCATATAAGATATATTTTATTAAAGTTTGTCCCACGAATTTGTTATTATTCTCCTGCCCAATCAAAACACATTGAAAATATTGGAAATTCATATTTCTATCAAGTTATCGCTCGTCACAGGAATTAATTAAAGTTCAATAAATATAATATTCCAAGTGTTTTACTTAGTCCGAGGTTTTATCAATCAAAGCAGTCATCATTACTAGCAAGATCGTGTGTTGTCCAGTAAAATTATCAGTCCCCTGGCAAGTATTTTCGTAAAAAGTATTTTAATTACAGGTAATTTTGTAGTTTTATACGACGTGAATATGTATTGCCTTGTAATAGTATCCGTTTATTTTTTTTTAAGCGAAATACTGATAAATTCTCAGTCCCCTGGTCTCAAATTATCAGTCCCCTGGCCACTATTTTCGTAAAATATCTTTTAATTACAGGTAATTTTGTAGTTTCATACTTCGTGAATATATATTGCCTTGGTATAGAATCCGTTTATTTTTTTTTAGACGTAATTTTGTCATTTTTAAGCGAAATACTGATAAATTGATAAATTCTCAGTCCCCTGGTCTCAAAGTTACTTAAATATTTGGGATTTTGACTTAAATAGATGTTTATTTCGTATTCTGAGATAATATTGAGATAATTTTGAGTTAATTTAGAAGTACGAAGGATTTTTTTTATTGTGACATGTATTTTTTTTTTGGTTGGCCACATTCAGAAAAGTTGAAAGAACGTCATCAACTTTAACTAAAACTACTTGCCCGAACTTATACGCAAAAAACATGTCGTGCCGCAATTAGCTCGATTTTCTTCCTTCGTGTGTAGAACTACCCATATATCTATTTTAATCAATTTTCAAACGAAAATGCTCGAATTTTCTGAAATATCGGTATTACCGCAAATAACGGTAACGTGAGGAACTTTAATCGGGATTTCCGGTATTGGCAAAGACGGTAATTTTGGAAACCGTAGAACGCCTTAGCGAATTAGTTCAAATTTAGAAACAGTTCCGACATGATTTGAGCTTTTTTGGTCGTCAATTGTGTGCAAAACCCAAATTCAAAACATATTCAGAATTTTTGACACCGTTACATTACGTCGCTGCGTTGCTATTTCTGAATGTACTTGTTAATGAAAACCGCATTGTTTTACAAAACGAAGAATATAAATGTGGCATCATCAACCCTTCATCGATGAAATATTCGCCATTTTTTTTATAAATTATGTGCCACAATAACTTCAGTGAAAATTTTTTGATGATGTAAATTGTTCGAAAAAATTATGAACAAATACAATTTTAGAGGGACTAAAAATCTTTAAAATTAAATATCTCAAGAACACGAATTAACGCCTCTTTGTAAATTTGATATATTTTAAAGTAAGGTTAGAGCTATATTTAAAAAAAAAAGGTAAAGTTTAATTGATTTTAAAAATTTTTGTTAATGGAAGTTGTTTGAAAAAATGAAGAAAAATTCGAATTTCAGTCATACTAAAAATCTTTAAAATTAAATATCTCAAGAACAAAAATTAACGCCTCTGAGTTAATTTGAAATATTTTAGAGTAAGGATAGAACTATTTTCAGAAAAAAAATTAATTTAATTCCAATTGATCTTCGACCCTAGCGCCATCTTTAAAAAAGTTTTTTTTAATTTTTTTATTTAAAAATTAATTATAAAAACAATAAATTAATTTTTTTTCAAAATTTTTTCAAAAAATTTTAAAATATGTAAGTTGTATTTTTTATTTTGTCCATACTACTTATATGCGAAGTTTCAGGAAAATCAAAAATGGTCAAGTTTTCACAACTCTGTCTAGAACACGTTTTTCATCATATAGCAGCTGATATATCTGATATATCTTCTAAATAATGAGTTGATGATATTAATGGATATGTGGATTGGTGGTGTGTTTAAATAAAAGACTGGTTGTTTACTTCTTAATATCAGGAAATGGAATGCATTATATTTTCCATAATAGGCAAGTCATTTACATATTTTATGCTTGCTGTAATTATTATAATAAGACAGAGTTGTGTCGAATACATTCTATAGATAGCACTAAGGGTGCGTTCGGCAATATACTATTTAACATTATGCTGTGTTCACATACACATCATTTCTCCCTTCTAACTTTTTATTAGGATTACAATTCGTCAACATTTTACACAGTGAAATATGGGTACACATTAAAACAACAAATTACATTTCTTTTTACAAATTTAATCTATCTGGTTTTCTAATATTTCTCTTTACTCTTACCGTAGGATTCACTGTGGTTGTATTCGGTTCAACACTACAGCTACCATTCCCTAAATTTTCCTCAATATTACAACTACTATTTCTCAAACTCTCCCCTGACATATTTAACAATAGATGCAGACGAAGGCATTTTAATCTTTTCACTCAACACATTTGTCAAAGACAAACCGATATCATTATTTGATATTTTATTTTCAGTGATCACGACGCCTTCCGATTTTTTAACTAACGTAACATAGTTAACATGCCTTTTCCAAGATTGACCGCCCGAGCGGAAATTAGCTAGGGACAGCCTGAATACAGTCAGGGCCTGATCAGGGTCAGATAGGGCAAGCCCTATTAGGGCAATCTGATGTGGGCCTGTTCCGGACCTGAATTAGAATACCCTTTTAGGGCAAACCTTATTTGGATACATCCGGCCCTGATTTGGTTTTTCGTATCTGACCCCTAGTTGGGCAATCTGATCAGGGCCTGATGCAAAATGCCTTACTAAGGTTTGCCCTATTTAATTTTATATGGAAAACTTGGTCAGTGCCTGATCCGTTTATCCCAATCAGGGCCTGATTAGGCAAAAGCGTTACACTCATGATCAGGGCCCTATCAAAATATGGCTAGCCAAATCAGGGGCGTATTTGAGCCCTAAGAAATTTCTGCTCGGGCGTGTTCAGTATTTACAAGATAAACATTTACTCCTAAAATTTTTGAAATTTTCGCCTTAACCCATTTGAGTGTGCGAAATTCTTTCACGTACACTTCGTCTCCGATTGATAAATTTTTAACATTACTGTTATCTTTCTTTACTGACATAGATTCGGTTTTTTTTACTTGGATCTAGCATTTTCCATCTTACGTTTGGCTCGCGGCTGAAAACGAGCTCATATGGTATCTTATTGGTTGCTGAATTAATTGTATTTCGGTTCATATAGAGAAAATTTTGAATTATATCACGCAAATTTCTATTGCTATTTTTGGGATCTTTAATCATTTTTATCAAGGACTTCTTTACAACCCTGACACAATTCTTCCCCGGACCATTAGATGAGGGATGGTACGGTGGACTTTTGATGTTCTTAATGCCATTTGACTTGCAAAACAGTTGAAATTCAGCTGAGGTGAATAAGCTTTGGTTGTCGGATACAATTGTGTCCACAATTCCAACCCTTGCAAAAATATTTTTTAACATATAAATAGTTTGTTCAGACGTTGGATTTTTTGTTTCAAATACTTCATTCCATTTGGACAAAATATCTTGAAAAACGAACAAGCTATAATTTTTTATTGGTCCACAATAATCCACGTGTACGCGTTCAAAAGGTTTATTTGGTGCTGGCCAAGGATTTGATTCGACTCTTGTGGGATCACTTTGCTCTGAACGGCAAATGATACAGTTTCTTATATACTCCTGAATGTCACGATCAATTTTCGGCCACCAAAAATAAGACCTTGCTATAGATTTTGATTTTTCTACCCCTAAATGCGAGGTATGTATTTCCCCTAATAATGTGTTTCTAAACTTGACTGGTATGACCACACGATGACCCCACATTGATACATTTTGCTCTAATGTTAAACTATTTCGTTTTTCAAAAAAAACTTTTCAGATCACCATCACTTTTTTTTAAATCTGGCCATTCACTCTTAACAAAGTTCAACACCCTACTAAGGACTGGATCCATTTCGGATTGCGAAGCTACATCCAAAAATTTTATTGGTTTTTGAAACTCATTAATAACCAAATTTAAATAAGAAAATTCTGTTCCTGTATCATCACCATTCTTATAAGTGAGCCTAGACAAAGCATTGGCACATCCATTTTCATTGCCAGGAATATATTGTATCTCAAAATTAAAATTTGACAGATATACTGACCATCTTTGTAACCGACTCGCGGCCATAGCAGGTATACCTTTTTTACTGCCAAAAATAGCTACAAGTGACTTGTGATCAGTACAAATAAAATATTTTTGCCCCAGCAGAAATTGCTCAAATTTCTTCACCCCAAAATAAATTGCCAGTGCCCCCTGTCCACTGTTGCATAATTTATCTCTGATTTAGAAAGTGTACGGGACGCAAATGCTATTGGTCTATCATCAGTTTTGTTCCTATTCCCACTTCGGATGCATCTGTTTTCAATATTAATGGCAGTTCTGGGTTATAGTGTACCAAGACTGTGTCAGAAACAATCATTTTTTTTACCTCATCAACTGACGCCTGAAATTCGTCGGACCATTTAACCTCCTTGGTACTAATTAAACTATACAATGGGTTTAAGACAGATGATAAGTTTGGTAAAAACCTATCATAATAAACAATTAATCCACAAAAGGATTTAACTTCAGTAACTGTGGTTGGATTGGGCATATTTAAGATAGCTGCTATTTTATCCTCATCCTTACGCAGGCCTTCTGCATCTATAACATAATATACATCCAAAAGCTAATCTATTAACTGCAAAAATACCCTTATGCGTAGACCATGCTAATAACGTACTAGTATCTTCATCAACAAGCAACTGATGATATGCTTGTGACAAATCTATTTTACTAAAATACTTTCCGCCCTGCAACGCTTGCATCAAATCATCGATTCTGAGTAAAGGATAATTTACATCTTCGATAAATTTGTTAATTGTGACAGAATAATCTGCACAAACACGTAAACCTCCATCCTTTTTTGGAACTGTTACGAGAGGTGTTCCCCAACACGAGGTATCCACCTTGGAGATTATTCCAGTGTTTTTAAGGTTTTTTAACTCTTTTTTAATTCTACTCTGCCTTTGTAAGCAAATAGTACAACTCTAGGTTTGATAAATATTAGACTAACATCATCAATTAATTTCAATCTGATTTTTTTACCGTGATATGCACCTAACTGATCTCTAAACACATTTTTAAATTCATTCAACAAACCATCAAGATCATCACTCGAACTTGAAGACATTTCGATATTATTTATTTCACACTTTAATTTCCGTATAATGTTACGTCCCACAAGAGGTCAACAACCATTAACAATTACAATAAAAACCGTTTTAAACGACGTACCTTTGTGTTGGATGACAGCATCAAAACAACCCGCTACATCTATGTTATTTCCATTGTATGTATGCCTTCAAAATTGTTGAATAATTTTTTAATTTAGTGCCATGAAATTTTTTCATAAATACGTCATAGGGAACGGCACTGATTGCTGACCCAGTATCAATTTCGCAATTTACTACATTGTTAATTTTTAAATCCACAGTGAATAACCTAGGGTCAGATAGATAAAAATCATTAAAATTATGTACATTACAACTAGACGTTTGACATTTAAAATTTGACTTAACTAAACACTGATGTTCCTCCAGATAAAGATTAAACAACGACAACGCATTTTCATTTGTAAATTTTTCACTCTGCTCCGGTTGATCCAAATTTTCCGGTTCAATGAAATTATTCTGCTTGCCTCTTCTTTTCCCATATCTTTTATTCTTCTTCTTCATGCCTTTTTTACACACTGCTGCAAGATGTCCAATTTCAGCACACAACTTGCACCTACACGTCTTATATTTGCAAGTACTAAAATTATAAGTCCCCATTCCACACGTCACACATTTTGAGATAACACCTTTGTCTTTGGAGAAAAATTTGTTACAGACTGATGAACTCATCATGTTTGCTTCCTTTGCTATTGCAATTTTTAAACAATTTTCCATTGTTACGTCTGATGATTCTTCGCAAAGTTTTTCAAACACTCCATAGCTGGTTACACTGCAAAAAAATTTGTCTCTCAATATGCTTTTCAGGTTAGCTCCAAAATCACATGATACAGATATCGCTTGTATTTTATTGTAAAATTCAAGTATTTTTTCACCCTCAACTTGTTGCGCCTCATAAAATTTCTTCCGTTATTTCAAAATAACTGCATTCGCAACAAATTGACTGGATAACATGATTACAAGTTCATCATACGTTTTTGTGTCTGGAGTTGTTGGCGAGCACTAGGGTTTCTCATTTCCCGTAGAAATTCAAATCCCGGAAAGCCGGGACAAAAAATATTAAATTCCCGGGAAATCCCGGAAACGCTAAAAAGCTAGATTTTTCTAATTGGGTGGTAGAAAAATGTGTAAAATTAAAACAGCACAAAAAATGCGCTATTGATTTTTAAGTTTCCATTATTTTTAATTAAAAAAACTTCAAAAATTAAATAAAAAAGAATACATAAAAACAAAAACCAAAATAAATTCATAATACTAATTTTTAACAATTTTTCAAAAAACTAGGTTACCAATGGCGCCATCACTCAATTTTGTCCGAATTTTCGTGACGAAACGTCCATTGAACCATCCGTCCAAGAGAACCATTAAACATAAATTAAGAGAAATGAAGCGCAAGTTTTAGGTAGATTTCTCAGAAAAATCTACCTATTTTAAGCTTGATTGGTTTTAATTTGTTGTGCTTATATGTGTTAAAAAAACCATACAAAAAACCATGATACCGTATGTGTCAAAAAAAAACATTTTCCTAATTTTGAACGAAATTAATTACTACAGAGGGAAAAGAATTAAAAACTACTCGATTTTCGAGTGAGAAAACTTTTAATATCTTTGAAAAAAGTACAAAAAATGTTAATAAAAATTAGCGGGATACCCGGGATCCCGGGATGAAATCCCGGGAAAGCGGGATGAAAATTTACCCCCGTGATCCCGGGGAAAACGGGATCCCGGGATCCCGCTTGAGAAGCCCTAGCGAGCACATGTTCCGTAATAATTTATACACACGGACAACGATAATGATGTTAATAATTGAATTTGCTTTTTCGTCGGATCAATTATTTCGTTTGCACTAAACCACAACTTCAGCCTCTCTTTATAAATAATAAAATCGTCCGTCAATTCGAAAACGTCAAATTTTTTCGCCATGTGATCTTTGCCCATTGCACAATTTTTATTTTATTTTTTTAGCACCCACAAACATATATTAAATTTTATTTACCAAAGTCGCCAATAATGGATATGTGGATTGGTGGTGTGTTTAAATAAAAGACTGGTTGTTTACTTCTTAATATCAGGAAATGGAATGCATTATATTTTTCATAATAGGCAAGTCATTTACATATTTTATGCTTGCCGTAATTATTATAATAAGACAGAGTTGTGTAGAATACATTCTATAGATAGCACTAAGGGTGCGTTCGGCAATATACTATTTAACATTATGCTGTGTTCACATACACATCAGATATGTATTAAGATATAGCATTGCACATTTAAGAACGAGGTTCTTATTAACCACTAACTAACAAATAACGTTTTTAAGAATAATGTTATTAAATCTTAATAAATTTGTCAGTTGTTTATAAAGTCTTATTTGCTAATAAGTAACATTAAGGGCCGATTGTATGAATACGGATAGAAGATAAATCCTCGGATAAATCGTCGTTTGTATTGTATGAATCTGGATAAATTAAAAAATCTGTCCGAGGATTGTTAATCTATCCTTTGATCTATCTTCTATTTTGCTTCGGTCTGAAAGACCTAAGTATTACATTCATGAGCTCAAAGTGAAATTCTTACCCCCACTTTTTTTGGCATTTCTCGACGTTTTAAGACCTACTGATTCTAAAAAAGCAAAAAAAAAAATGTATGTCTGTCTGCCGGCCGTCCGTCCGTCATTACATACGCTGCAGGAAAAACCGCTGGAGGGATTTCAAAAATTTTTTTTTCTAAAAATAGGTATTCACAAGGGACAGGTCCGAAAGGACGCTGTGTTCAATAACTGTACCGGAAGTGTGTCAAAAAAATCATTATGTGTGTCAAAAATAGCAAATTTTCATATTTTTGGCTTAAAAAACGTTATTTTAAGTGATTACGAGTATAGGAACATTAAATTTGGAGAAATCTTGATGGTCGAGATTGGTATGTGAGATCAAAAACTAGATTATTGCATTATAAGTTTGTCAAAAAAATGTTGTCAAGTGTGTCAAAAGAAAGATTTTTATTTATTTTTTTACCTAATTTTTTGGAAAAAAAATAAAATTAATTGTTTGCTTGAAATGAAGTTTTATTATTATTATTGAGAATTATGGCATTATAAGTTTGTCAAAAAAATGTTGTCAAGTGTGTCAAAAGAAAGATTTTTATTTATTTTTTTACCTAATTTTTTGGAAAAAAAATAAAATTGTTTGTTTGAAATGAAGTTTTATTATTATTATTGAGAATTATGGCATTATAAGTTTGTCAAGTGTGTCAAAAGAAAGATTTTTATTTGTTTTTTTACCCAACTTTTTGGAAAAAAATAAAATTAATTGTTTGTTTGAAATGAAATTTTATTATTATTATTCAGAATTATGGCATTATAAGTTTGTCAAAAAATGTTGTCAAGTGTGTCAAAAGAAAGGTTTTTATTTATTTTTTACCCATTTTTTTAGAAAATAATAAAATTAATAATTTGCATGACATGATATTTTATTATTATTATAGAGAATTATGGCATTATAAGTTTGTCAAAAAATAATGTCAAGTGTGTCAAAAAATGATTTCATTTATTTTTACCAATTTTTTGGAAAAAAAATGAAGCTGTTTTTATGACGTAAATGTAATTTAAAATGAAATTGGACATGGAAATTTTTGAATCTGTTATAGTTTTTGAAAAATTTTTGGAATTTTGAAAAAGTTTGTATTATTGATTTTGTAATAATTTTTGCAATATTTTTTTTAGAATTTCGGCAAAAGTTTTAATTTTTGATTTTGTAAGAATTTTTGGAATGTTTTTAGAATTTTGAACAATTTAAAATTTTTGATATTATTATAATTTTTGGAATTTGGAAAAAATTTTCAATATTTGATTTTGTAATAATTTTTGCAATATTTTTAGAATTTTGGTTTTGATGTTTCGTGTTAGTTTTGTAATAAATTTTTAAACAGAGATAAAAACTACTTGTACTTTAACAAAGAGTTATGTTTGATAAACATCGCTGCCCAAAACTAAAAACCATGTCCTCATAAAAGTTTTTTGCCGAAAACTATATCAAAATCCTTAACCCAGACCGAAGTCTTGATATCTCAGAGCTGTGAGATTTCAGCCCCTCCATATTTTCTTCTATAAAACAAAGGATAAAACAATTTTTTTTCTTGACATGCGCATAGCAGAAAAGTTTTGATTTGAATTTGTGGTTATTTTTTAATTTAAATTTCTGCGTTTCAAAAATTTGTTTTTTAGATATAAACTAATAGTAAAATAAATAATATTTTTAATATAATTTTAATATATTCAATTTCAATTTTGAAATAATGTTTTTTAATTTATAATTAAATTTATTTAATAGAAAAGTAAAAGAAAAAGTATTGCCACTTATAAAAAAATGCTATAACCTGCAATAAAAGCAAAAATAAATCTATCCGTGTTAATGCAATCGACGAAACAAAGAATCCTCGGATGAAGATAGAATTTTAGCCTCGGATTTTTTTATATCCATCCTTGTTCATACAATCGGCCCTAATTGATTAAAAAAATGAAAAATAATCATTAATATTAATTACTAAGAAAAACGATATGAGGTAAGAGATTGAAATGTGCAATGGAACCCGCGCGCCGTTCCCGACTAGCATTATATAAGGGCTCAGATCTGGACCGGATACGGATTTTCCTACTACTGATAGGGACCGTATCAGGCACACTGAACAGGTCCTGATCAGTAATGTAACGCCTCAAACTATCCATACCGGATCAGGCAGCCCTACTAGAAACGGACGAGGACCGGATCATTTAAAATAGGGAATTTTCTTTAACATACATTAGAAAAATTAGACAATTTACTGCTACATACATTAGACAAAAATGTTTATAAAAATATTCAAACTTTATACTTACCTATATGTATTCACAACGCAGAGAAGCGATAACTAAAGTATATGTGAAATTTCGCAAACTTTGTATAAATAAAATGGATAATACTCTAGTGAATTTTAACCAAATGAAATTTATTAAAATGAAATAGGGCTCAGATCAGGACAAATAGGGCAAACCTTAATTGGAAATCAGATATGATTCTGATCCGGCGCTGGTCCGGCATTTACTAGTAGGGATGAGATAAGTTTTCGAAATCCGGGCCGGATCAGGACAAATACGGCACGCCCTAATAGTGAAATCAAGTATGATTTCTGATAGGGGCCGGATGCAAATGCCCTATTAGGCTTTACCTTATTACACCCTGATCCGGCCCGGATCATAATAGGGCATACCTGAACAAATTGCTAGTCGGGTTGTGGATAAATTAATATATTTATTTTCCTCAAATAAGGAAAAGCACTTAATTTAAGAAAAACTAATTTTTTGTATAATTTTACAGTGCGCAGTTTTTGAATTATTGTCAAAAAAGTGCAACTTAATCTTAATCCCCCTTCCCTCCCTACGTTTCGACGTTGATTGACAGAAAAATTTAAAAAAATTCACAGAGATAGGGAGTTAAACCCTGCTCTAAACCTATAACGAAGTGCACATTTTCCTCCATTTTAAGGGGGTGGTGAGATTGGAGAATGGTGAAACAAATCTTTTTTGACCCAAACGAGTGGTGTGTCATGAAAGAACACTTAATTATTATTTATTTCATCATATTTCATCATATTTATTTTGTTATGCGTCTATGATCTGGCAATATAAAAAGTTTACAACACAACTTTGTGTCATTTTTTTTTGATATTGTGTTCTTTTACATTCACGGAACCCTTGGCGAGCGAATTTTATTCGCACTTGTCCGACTTTTTTTTTGTTTTAAATATGTTTTATTCTATGAAGATTCGTTTTTTTGTTTTAAATGAAAATATTTAATTGGAGTGAGAAAACTCCAAAGAAAATAGGTGTCTTAAATATTCTCAGATTTATAAAGGTTCTCTAAAGATTTTCAAGATTCCCATGATTCTCTAGATTATAAAGATAGTCTGTACGTCCAAATACAAAATTTTGTGGCGAATCTTAAGGATCACGTTTAAGATTCTCAAGATTCTTGAATATTCTCAGTAGCTAATGAAGTTGTTGTCACAAGGTGCGTAAGAGTAGTTTATCCCTCAATCTAATGGGTTGTCTTAATTGGCTAACGTAAACTGCAGAAATTTGAATTATGATAAGAACTCTGCAACCTACGTATTTCCGAGTCCTGATGCACATACCTAGCTCAACTTGAAAAGAATATGGAAAACAGGTAAACAATTTGATTACATTTCTGGCGATTGTAAATAACAGATAACGATATTGATATCATTCTTATAAGAATATTGGCTGTTAAGGTATAACAATATATCTTGAACAAAAGATCTATTAAAAACAACAAGATTTTGAATTTGAAAGCAATATATTTTTATTTCAATTTAAAATATGTATTTATATTTAAAAAAAACTTCAAAATTATTATCGTGAGCATCGGTTTTATAGGTATTACAAACTATGCTATTCATTGATTGATTAATAAAAACTAGTTACCCAGCTTTTTCCGAACCCATCGGTTTTGTAGTTTCGTATGTATGTAAGCCAAATTTAGAGAAGACGTCCTCAAGTCCGGCTGAGTTGGGATTGTCCCCAAAATACCAATAACTTTACTTTGAAATTTAGTCCAAACAAATTGAAATCTAAAGAAGAGGACAGTAGCCCGCCATTCAGAGACAAAAAATTTTCCACAAAATACCTTCGTGAAAAAAGGTTCACGAAAGAGAGTTAATTTGGCACATAATTTAAAAAAGATGGAAATTTTAGTATAAGCAGCAAATTTTCTTCGATGAAAAAAAGATGCCACATTTATATTCTTCCTTTTCTAAAACAATGAAATTTTCATTAATAAGTGTATTCAGACATAACAACACAGCCACGTAATGTAACGGTGTCAAAGACGCTGAATATGCGCGTTGAATTTGGTTTTTGCATCACAATTGATGGCCAAAAATAAAATCTAAATCATGTCGCAACTGTTTCCAAATTTGATCCTATTCGTTAAGGCTGCGTTCATTTGTCCAAAGCGACTAATTTTAAAATTTGATAAAGTTTCTCTATTTTATCAATCTATGTTAAGTATCTGGTGAAACATGTTAATATATCAATGATATGAAATACGTAACCTAATTTTACAAATCTTGTACCGAATCTTTAATTTCTTTTTCAAAATTGGAATCTTCCTTTTTTATTTAGCAATTAAACGAATTGCACTTGCTTCTCCATCGGTCGTCTTGCTTCTCCATCGTCCGTCGATCACATACCACTGGCAATAGTAGTAAGATATCACTACCTAGTCACTCCAAAATTTTATCTGTATGAAGTGTATTCCTTGATGATGTCACGTTATTGCTGAATCGTTTCGCATTCGTCTATTTGTTTGTCACACATACTAATGAAATTGTCGTTGGAGAGCTGGGTCTTTGATCTGGAAACAAATCAATAGCTGTGTTTTGGTGGAATATATATATACAACGATATATAAACTCTACAACACAACTATATGTAAATTATTTTTGACAGCTTGTTCTTTATAGATTTAAGCAAACGGACATTCAAATTGTAGTCACTTTAAAAATAATGGTTCTTTTCTATGAATTATTAATTGTTGCTCTAGAATTAAAAACAGAAAGTTTAAAGGATATAATGGATAAATATAGGATTTAATGGAGAAATAAACATTAACTTGTAAAAAAACTGCATTAGTAACAACAATAATAGAATATTGGAGAGGAAACGATTTTGACTAACGTAATTAGGAGGCTGTGGTGGGAATTCTTTCAAAGTGATTTTCTTTTTCTAAAACGGATAATGATTCTTCTAAAACTTAGTCAACTTTTGATCACAATTAAAAACATTCAAATTCAAATAAAAACCAATAATTCAACAATATTTCGGTGGTTGAAATTAGAAAGTAGGTAATAGAGTTAAAATATAAATTTAGAAAAACAAATCAAAATATGTAATACAAATAAATTACCTTGATCGATAAGAAACGTTATATAACTTGTCAAACCAATAAAGAGTAAAATTTTGCTTATATCATAATAAATTATCGGCAATACTCGTATTTCGTAAAGCTCAAATCGTCGGCATAATAGATACGAAATTGTTTTTTTTTTTTAATTTTTTTAGACTTACACTTTATTAACGAGTCGTCTAAAAATATGACCAAAGTTATGAGAAAAAACATTATTGGTGTACTAGTGTAGCATTTTATTTCTGTGATTTTGCTAATTATATTTTCCGTATGCTTAAGACTGCGTTTCAATTGCAGATATATTAGTCTAAACGTTCTAAATCAATTTAGTCAACTATTTATTTGACTACACTACACATTTTCTAAATAATTCAAACAAATTTTTTTTGTGCTGTTATGTTCCATATGGGAACGTAGGCTGTCAACAAGTGTCCTTAAGTAGTACCTTATTTATTATAAAAAACGCTGAAAATTTTAATTAAAATTTAAAATATTGTTCTGCTAACCTGCAAACAAATGTAATTTTGCATGGACATCTATATTAGCATATTAACTTCAAAGGGTACCCAAGCAGATTTTTTTTTTTTTTTTTTTTTATTAATTAGTTGGACATGTTTAGCACACTAAATATGAAATATTCATTATTCAGACTCTTTGAATATCCGAAGATACCATGTCAACTATAAAGGAAGGAGATGAGGAAAGTGGAAGGAATGTGGATATGGGGATAACTATACTAATTATTTTAAGTGACGATTGACATTTTCTTTAAACATCTGAGGAGAATATTCATCGGGAAATACGGAGCCGGGCATTGAGTTCCATAATTTGACCACTCTATGGACGTAGTTCTACAACGAGGTATTTGGACAGAAAATGGGTTGGATGATTCTGACGTTCTTGTTCGTCGACTATACTGCGCACACGATGGAAGGATATTTTGAATTTCCTTAGAGGAGAATTCGCTAAAGTTATATTTGTAGTAGATTGACAATTCAGCCACATTTCTGCGATGTTGGAGTGTATCAAGCTGATCAGTTAGTTCGGTATTGTCAATCAACCGTATCGCCTTTCTCTGTACAGAGTCTAGACATTTAATTGTTGACTGACAAGCGCCCCCCCCCAAACATGACTGCAGTATTCCATACATGGACGAATAAAGGACTTATAAATCAGCAAAATTTGATCGGGATTGAAAAATTTTTTACATCGGCTCAAGAATCCTAATTTTTGCATTGCAGATTTAGCGAGGTTGAATACATGTTTATTCCATTTCAGATTGTTTTCAATATCTACTCCAAGAAGTCTAACCGATTCAACCTCATCCAATTCCTCATGGTTTATCTTAATAGGAAAGTTTTTGTGTCGCTCTATTCGCGAAAGGCGGCATAGTTTGGTTTTGGTTGAATTAAATGCAACAAAATTCCGATCACCCCATTCCATTATACGTTCCAGGTCCTCGTTAATAGAATCAATTAACAGTTCTCTATCCGTGGTGACTGCAGTATGAGAACGAAATTTAGGAGATGCATGTGATGCATGCAATGTGCTGTCGTCAGCAAAACTATGAATTGGGTGCACTGTAGAAATAAGTAAATCATTTATGTATAGAAGAAACAAGGTGGGTGAAAGTGCAGAGCCTTGAGGAACACCAGCATTGGTTGTGAAAACATTAGAGGTAATTCCATCTAAATTAACATGAAATTGGCGACCTGTAAGAAAACTATGAATCCATGAGATAGTAAGATCATCGATGCCATAAGATTTTAATTTAGCTATTAGATTTCTGTGCCACACTTTATCAAATGCTTTAGAAATGTCAAGTGAAATACTGAATGTTTCACCATGGTTCTCCAGAGATTTGTTCCACAGATGGGTTACGTAGGCTAACAGATCACCTGTTCCATGACTTCTACGAAAACCATACTGCTTATCATCGATAATTCGGGACCCCTCCAAATATTCTATTAGATTATAGTTAACATATTTTTCAAATAGTTTAGCCAAAACCGACAGAATTGCAATTGGTCTATAATTATAAGGGTCTATCTTACTGCCTTTTTTTGGTATGGGTTGAACACTAGCCAGCTTCCAAGAATCTGGAAATATTCCGCTTTTGTAAGATAAATAGAAAATTTTTGTTAAAATTGGAGCTAGTTGTCTAGCAAAGTTTTTAAGAATGAGGGGTGGAATACCGTCTGGGCCAGCGGATTTATTGACATTGATAGATGGAAGCATTTTTCGTACAATATTGCACCGAAAAATAATTGGCTTCATTTTTGTTTCAAAGGGGGGGATAAGTGTAGGAGAATGGGAAGGTTCAGCTATGTTTGAGTTTTCTGCGAAAATACGGCCCAAAAGATCTGCCTTCTCTTTTGAATCACATACGGGAATGTCATTCAGGATTAAGGTTGGAATAGAGGATCGAGTGAAATTGCTCTGGACTGATTTAACTGCCTGAAAGAAACTACGAGAGCCAGATGGGTGTTCGGCGAATTTTTTTGCTTTTTTTTGGATAAATGCGTCTTTATCCAAGTCTATTTTGTATTTACTAATATTTCTTGCTTGTTTATAGGCACTATGTGTTTCAGGTGTTTTATTTGAGTTATACATTTTAAATGCTTTGCGTTTATTCCTCACCGCCTCATCAACATCCCGCGTGAACCAAGGCTCAGTTTTAGGAGTGATTAGTCGATTTGGAATAAACCGTCGCATTCCATCTTTTATAACGTCAGAAACTCTTTGCGCCGATGTGCTAGGATCCTGCTCAACACAACAAGCGTTTTTCCAAGATATTCCTTCATAAAAGTTTCTTAGTCCCTCCCAGTCAGCGTGCTTATAATTCCAAACGCGACGGGGATTTGCTCTAATGGGTGAAGGCGAAGTAAAGTTTACTACTGTGGATATTAATACATGGTCCGATGATCCAAGGGGTTGATCAATTTTGGTCTGCGTTGTGTTTGGCTCATTTGTCAAAAATAGATCTAACAAATTGCTGTTATGACCGGCATTATCTGGGATTCTAGTGGGATGTTCTATCATTTGCGTTAAGCCATGGTAGTCTGCAAGTATTAGTTCTGCTTGTCTACCAATGTCGTCAGTGCGTGATGAGTACTTCAGCCATTCTTTGTTGTGAATATTAAAGTCTCCAAGAATGACGAGTCTTGCTTTGGGGTAGTCTCCGCTGATTTTGTCGAGGTTTGTCGATAGTTTGTTGAAAAAAGGACAACCTGGAGGAGAGTTTGGGGATCTATATATTCCTATTATAAACATGGTTTCATCAACACCTGAGATCTTTAATGCCAGTGAATTATGGTGCTTAGAGTTCAACTCATAAGCTTTAATTCTCATACATGAAAGTGAATTTCGAACAAATACACAGACACCATGTTTGTTATAAAAGGAATGTTCCAATTCGTAGCAAGGTATCCGGTATTTAGCGATATCCAATTTCGAAGCTTTACAACTGACAATTGTTTCGGTAAGAAACAATATGTCAGGTTTATTTTTTTCGATGTAGTGATGAACCTCGTTTAGATTCGAATTGAGACCTCTTATGTTGGTGAAGTCAATGCTAAACTGTTGGTTCACTCTGCTGCCATTATTTCGAGTCCGAGATCTACCCTGTAACATTGTTATTATAGTGACTGAAATTCGGCCAGGCCTAAATTCCTACACTACGAAACAAAAGAAAGTCAGAGTGGGTCTGTCACAAACGATAACAGCAGTGAATGAAGTGTGCAATGAAAACTATATTTTCCGATAGAATTCTTTAAATAATCATTTTAAACATTTAGAGAAAAAGTCAAAAGAAATCAAGTTGCAAAAAATTAAAAAGTGAGACAAAAAAAAGAGATATGAGGTTAAATTATTATAAAACCAAGGAAAAAATACAAATAAAGTAAAAAGAGGGATAAATATGGTGGTCGGAGGAAATAGAATACGGTTTACTATTGTTTATGTGACTATTAATGGGAAAAATGGGATGGGAAAAATTTAATAGCTTTCAAAAACAAAATAATATTAGGCAACACAAATTTATAAAACACTGTAGTACGCGATGGTTAACCTTAGGTCCAGCGTTAGGGTGGGTTATAGAACAATGGCCTGCAATAATAAATTATTTTAAAGTAAGTCAAAAGTAAGGTAAGTAAGTAAAATAAAGTAAGTAAGTAAAAAAATGGTCGCAAAGAAACTATTGTTGGCTGAACTCCTCTTTTTGTTTAACTCGGTTGATCTTTTTGAAAGGACAAATACTTTTTTTTTCAGAAAGAGGAACCGATTCTTAATTTAGTGTACATCGTTCGAGCTTTTTCTCAATAAAATTAGTGCAATAATTTGTCGCTCAAACATTGAGAAAGATGTTTCGTGCTTCGACGCTGAACGGTACAAAGATTGCAATTTAATTTACTCTAAAGATATTATCTTGAATGACACAATTTTAAACGAACCTAATTTTGTAAAATCAAAAACGGTTGAACAGATTGTTTTTGAAAATAATGTTAAAAAATTTTATATAGCTGCCGCACTTTATATAACAAATTTTAAACTAAACTTCAATGAATTTTATTATTACGCTCAAGTACTTACGCCTAGTAAATTTATGAATGTTGACTATTTTAATCATATCTTAAAATTACATTCAATTATTAGTAATAATAGATCAAAAGGCCAATTTTCGTTAGAATTAAAA
This sequence comes from Diogma glabrata, assembly GCA_963693315.1. Taxonomy (NCBI): domain Eukaryota; kingdom Metazoa; phylum Arthropoda; class Insecta; order Diptera; family Cylindrotomidae; genus Diogma; species Diogma glabrata. The sequence continues at coordinate 249,677,972 of OY856187.1, read as the reverse complement.
TTATTGCATTCAACAGAAAAAAATATATTTTGTGACCAAAAAGAGCGAATTGATGCTAGTTTTGAAAAACTATTTGAAATTAAGGATGCAGTCGGTTGCGTAAAATACCCATTATTAACGCAGTTTTTGAAAAGCACCTTATCAATTTGCCATGGCAACGCTGATGTAGAAAGAGGATCCTTTGTGTCATCCCGTTTGCTGCCAAGTGAGAGAGCCTCTCACAGAAAAAACGCTGAATTCAAAATTAAACATTTTGGACGGAATGCGTTATTTGAATAATAATATAGAAAATCTAATTTTGTCGAAAGAATAAATTCTTTCTTGTAAATTGGCAAATTCGAAATGTAGAATGTTTCTCGAAGAACAAAAAGCATTTTCGGATAAAGAGACCAAACTAGCTCTTGAGAATGAAACTGATGTCTTAAATCAAAAGAAAATCCACGAAAATGCTGTAAAAAAATTGAATATCATAAACAACATGGAAATACAGTATAAAAAGTTAAAACACGAACAAAAAGCAAAAGAAAAGGCAGCCGAATCTCTACTGGAATCAGCATCTGAGCAAATTCAGAAATTGGAGAACGATCGATGTTCATCAAATTTGCCAGAAATTTTAACGGTCAAAGCTCTTTTGAGTGGTGCAACTGATTTGCATAAAGATGCAAAAGAACTTGAGAACAAGGCTGGTGCTATCGGAAAAACTGTAAAGCGTAGAAATGAAAATGTTTTAAAAACATTACTAAGCAAACAGAAGAAACCTAGTTGTAGTAATAATAATAAATAAATAATCTGTCCTACTTGTTTTTTTTATCCTTATCCTTATTATATGAATTTAATACTCTCTGTAAACACAATTTTATATATTTTTATTAGTGAATTGTAATTTCTTTTATTTATTTGAATAAAAAACATATGAACAAGGTGGCTTCAATTACAACTATACTACATGATTATATAATATGAACAATTATTATATCCAAATAACAGAAGTGGTTCAAGTGTTAACACGCTTTCCTTTTAACACAAAACACCTGCGTTCGATTTACGGCGAAGGTTTGGGAAACATAAAATGGATCTTAGTATTTTTCTAATTATTTAATTAATTAAAAAATTATCCATGAGGTTTGTAATACTATTGCAAATACAATAATATGTAATTGTAATTCGGCAACCACTAAATGTGCCGAATGCAACCACTAAAGGTGTAAATAAGAACAAAATGTGCAAAGGAATGTATTTTAAAAAGCTTCCGTAATATATTTCCATATGCTTCCTAGTGGAGTACGGTTCATGATGATGGTGGTAAACCAGACTTGCAGTTATTGCTTTCACTTCGGATAATATGCAGGTGTGAAACTGCAAGCTTGTAAACTCTGAACTGTGGGAAGTCCATGACGATAGAGATCCTACGTGTTATATAATGATCAACTTATGCTAGATTTAAATAAATTATTCATAATTAACAAAATTTCACCAGAAAAATACTAAAAAGAATATCGTTCCTATTAGGAACAGTTTATAAATAAAAAGTTTATAATTGTATACCACTTGTCGTGACCTGTATTATATACATGTGTCGAATTCATTTAATGCTTTGTCCAACACGATGAAAATTTTTTTTAAAAGACGTTGTTACATTGTGGTATTTGATCTTTGTAATTAGGGTTTCTATGATGAAGACAATGTTTTCTGTCAGTGAAATTGAACGAAAATTAATACTAACTAAATTCCAAGGTTCCGGTACAATGGTTTACAGAATTAATAAGTATATCGAGCTGAATCGATTCATTTCAATTCTAAAGCAGCAAATTGATATTGTAAGAATGATGGTATATAGAATGGTGATAAAAACAAATCACGAACGATTAGATGTTTAATATCAATCTATTTGGGACATACTACTGCCGCAAATTTGTAAGAAACTTTCATGTTATGTATCCCATGTACCAATACTTCGATTCAAGTTTCGATGAACGGAACTAATGTTAACTTAAAATCTATTCGACATCTAAAGGTGGAGTTAGCACATGATTCGAGTAATAAAGAAATTCTGAATCTGTGCAGCTGCGGCTTACGTACATTTAGTAATGCATTTAACGCTGGAGTTAAAGCAACGAATTGATCTGTGGTTGAATTTGTATGATCTGATTCGCCTATAAATCGCTGATTTATTTGCTTGCTTTTAATCCTCCTAATCGAAAAGAAACTTTGTTCAAAATGGTTGAACAAGCCTCTTCGCTCTTACCTGGTTTTAAGAAATATGTTAACGAAGTTACTAAAACTAAAAATTTAGTTTCTGAAACACTTAAAGATGAACTACTGGATTAAAAATTATCTGTTTTTATATTGTTTACTTATGAGATGCAACTATTTTGTACTCAGATTCAATCAAATAATCCTTTAGTTCCATTTCTTCATAAAAATAATTTAACAATTCATTTTATTTCAATTTTAAAAACAATATGTATACGAAAATCATTCAATCTGATATTTTCGAGTCAAGGTTTTTGTTATACTAACGATTAAAAGTGTTAAAAATGAATAAATGTACACTTTTATTAATTTTTCTATCAATTACAAAATACCGTATTATAAAAATTTTCTGAAAAAATTGAAAACCGAGTCTGGATAACCTGAAAAAAAAAACAGGAAATTTTTTCACCGTAATATTCTAGATACCCTATCTATTACACATTTTAAATTGATTTCCATTTTTTTAGCGAAAAATTTCCATTTTTTTCAATCTGACTTTAAAACGGGAGCCCTGCTATTATCAATATCTGACAACTAAATTATATTAATGTAAAATAAAATTAGACGATTTTTTATAATCAATTTAAGATTTAGCAGTTAATTAGAACACAACCTTTGTATACTTTCAAGCAAGTCACAAACGCATTGATTTTTTATACATTTATATATAGTTAGTTACTGTTACTTTTATATTAATTGAAAATAATCAACAATAATTGAATATATACACTAGACATTGACCAAAATGACATCAACCGTCAATGTTATTAAGTTTGATGCAAACCAAAGGATTTCATCATATTCTAGCTTGCCACTATTTTTGTTTGACCGAATGTTTTGAAACATTTGTGAATGGTTTAAACTTTAAAGTACATACGACAAATAATAATTTTTTTTAACTACTAACTTGAGAAATCGTCATTATTTACTCCAATGTCCCAATGAGAAGTAATTTTTCTCAACCTAGGTCAATAATAATAACAAAAAATTACCTAGGTTAATAATCACAAATTTTCTTTTATTTTTAATTGAAATGAACAAACAAATAATAATTGCATTCCTTTGTTTCCTTTTATTTGTATGAAACTAATCATCCAGGCTACTTGATATTTTAAGATATTTAAAAAATGAAATGGAAAATGACGAATATCAAAATCTAATAAAAGCAAATATGATAATTAGTGTTAGTAGTTAAAAAAATTCTATATATAACCTCGGTTGAGAAGACTAATATAGACCTCGAACATTATATCCCTCGGCGCTACGCGCCTCATGATCTAAAAGTTCTAGGTTAATAATAGCTTACTTCTCAACCTTGTTATATAATGTACTATTTTACTACTCCTATCATAGAATGTTATCAATTAAATCACATCATGACATTAAAAAAGAAAATATTTTAGGAAAATATGTCTTTTACGAACTAAAATTTATGATAAAAATGAAATTTTGACAGCTCTAATAAGATAAAAGAGGATCTTCTTGATGTTTAAAGAGAAAATTCGGACATATTGGAGTCAGAAATCCTATTTATACATTTTTAAATCGTAAATCAAATATTTGATTTAAATATTTGAATTCATTTTGACACAGAATAATGCAAAGCCTACTAAACTTGTAAATTGTTTGTATTTAATGTATAATTAATAGTTAATTTTGCCAATACGTTTCTGCATTATAAAAAAGTCGTAAAAAAGTATATAACAAAACTCGACCTGCAAACCATTTTCCATGCTCGTGACGTACTGCACTCGCCGCTACGCGTATCGTGCGCAATATTTTCCCTCGCATGTAAAATGCTATTTACAGCTCCTGATATGTAATATACTGATATCCACTGACAATTAAAGCAAACTTATGACAGTGCTACGTACTGACATTTGACAAATGTCCAGTCTGTACCAAAAAAAGGAATGTGATATTTCAAATTATAAATCAATTGCATTACTCCCAGTCCTATATGAAATATATAAGAACTATATTAATTCACATATATCCAGAAGACGGATATGTCACATATATCCAGAAGATTAGATTCAATATCTAATAACCGTTAATACGGTTTTAGAAACAAAAGATCAACAACCGATCTATTGAACTATGTAGCCCATCTTTGGAACAGCATACTTGACAAAAGTCTGGCATGCCAACTTGATCAACAAGCTCGTTGCGTACGGTTTTCATCACGCAGTCGTGAAGGTGATTCAAAATTTTCCGTTTTACCGGTACATTTCGCTATCTATAGATGGTTTTTTTCTGAGTCTAAATTAACTAACGCTGGTGTGCCCCAAGTCTCAGTTTTATCCCCACTATATTTTAAATTTATATCATCAAACTGTTGAAAATTGCCAGTAATACGATAAATAGTTTTGCACACGATAGTACACTGCACAACTTATTCGTCCCCTATGTTCAAAGCGTCAAATGCATGAAGGAATAAATCCTTCTCGAAGACAACACTGCCATAAATGTAAACGACGACCTAGAAAAATTCGCTGATAGACTAACACAAAATTGGCCAATTTTAATTACACCAAAACACAGTTATTGATTGTTTCCAGCTCAAGGACCAGAGCTGCCCAACGATATTTCAATTAGTATGAGTGACGAACAAATAAATGAATGTGAAAGCATTCGTTTATTGGCAGTTACAAATTCCAATGAATTACTCTAGAACGCCCATAATGGCGATGGCAAAGAGCACGTCAAGAAAACTCTGCCTCCTCAATAGATGTAAAAAAATATTTCACTCCGTATCATATTTATAAGTCCTATATTTGTCACTGTATGGCGGACTGTTGTTAAGTGACGCTGCATCTGTTTCCATCCTTACTCTTTTGGACACATTTAAAAGCATGCTATGCTATACGAATTGTTGGTGATCGAAATTTAACATAAATCTTGATTCTCTACAACATCGTCGTACTGTTGTTGATCTCGTCATAAATCTTGTTTCCCTACAACATCGTCGGACTATTGCTGATCTCTTTGTTTTTATAGATATCGTCACTAGAAGTGCTCGGATGAAAACAGATCCAGTCCTTCATGCCTCAAACATATTCTTTTCCCCGTTTTACTCGTCAGCTGGTTTACGCAAGCAACCAAACTTGAGTTCACACACTGCCATAGTAACAAAATGCAAAAGGGCTTCTTTGTCCGTACAGCGTACAAATGCAATGCTTTGTCCGAATCAATAGTCTCGAGAGACGATTGTGAATCTACAAATATTTAAAAAATCGTCCACCAACACCTCAGAACTCGTGTTGTTGTGGGATGTAGGTCTTAAAAAGTGTTATTGTGTTATTGTGACATATATTGTCATTCCTATTACACAAAAATATTTTTAAAATAAAAATTGCATTGCTATTGAGATCGTGTAAAACAATTTCCAAAAAAACTTGCGCTTGTTAAAATATTAAGAAGCCCTTCAGCCGAATTCTGCAACTGTGTATCATTTCAATATAAAAATGAGATTTTAAACCAGATGAGTGATTGCATTTTGCGGTGAAATTTTTAAAAACTTATCACTTCAGCGTTTCATTAAATGTAAATAATACCAAGCATGTACTCATAACAAAGAAATGTTTAGACTACGATGCTATAAAAGAAGATCTGAGCCAGAAACTCGAAAGTTCCTTTATTGATGCTTATAATGACCCTAATGAGCTATGTGATTACCTGGTTAATACAATCAATGCTAGTGTGACTCGATTCACTAAAGAATACACGGTTAGGAAAAAACAAAAAATTCTATTATACCCTTGGGTTAACGCAAATATGGCAAAACTACTTAAACATAAACAAAATTTAAGAAAAAAACTCAAAAGAAACCCAAATAATATAAACCTACAACAAAAAATGGAAAGAGCGGAGATACTGACTAGAAATAGATAGAAATAGATTTAGGGACATGGGCACGAATTCCAAAGCAGTATGGAGAGAAATCAACGGAATATTAGGCACACAAAAATCGCAAACAGTAGATAAAATTGAAAATGAAGCAGGGGAAATCTTGACCCAACCACTTGAAATCGCCTCTGAATTAAACGAGTACTTTTCCGATGTCGGTAAGTCAATGAGAGCAAGAATACCGTCGAAAACGGGGGATGATCTCAATTACTGGAATAATCTGAGCCGGCTGAATGAGAGTTTTATCATTGAGAATATTAGTCAAAATGAAGTAGAGACTGAAATTAAACAACTTGATATAAGCAGTGCTGGCTATGATGAAACAACGAATAAATGTATTAAATTAAATATGGAAATCGTATCTCCCGCGTTAACTAAACTTGCTAACCTTTGTATTAGCTCAGGAATTAATCCCAAAATACTAAAAATACAAAAAGTAACACCAATATTCAAATCTGGTGATAAACTAAAAACATCTAACTACAGACCAATCTTAGTTCTCCCTTCAATCAATAAGGTTCTAGAAAAGTTAACTTATAAAAGAGTATAAATCGCTTTTTTAAGTGAGCGAAATTTTTTCTACCCCAAACAATTTTCCTTCAGGTCAGGAATATCTACAACTACAGCCGTAATAGAACTGATAAATATGATCATTGACAACTTTGAAAAGAACAAGGTTGTGAGTAGCATGTTTCTAGACCTAAAAAACGCATTCGATACAAGCGATAGGCAAATCCTGTTAAAAAAGTTGGAATATCCGTGGAATCAGTCTAAAGGTTTTTGAAAGTTATTTGAGTGATAGAACTCAGTGTGTTGTAATAAACGGTATCAAAAGTGAACTCCAAAGTATAGACATAGGAGTACCGCAGGGTAGTGTACTAGGTCCCTTGCTTTTCCTGATATATATATATTAATGATATGGTTAAACTCCCACTGAAAGGTATTCTCTTACTGTTTGCTGACGATTCGTCCCTCTTTTACCCAGGTATAAATTTCAATGAAAATATAGTTAATATGAAAAGCGACCTCGAAATCATATGTGAATATATGAGATTAAACAAAATGACACTAAACATAGCAAAGACTCAATTGATGAATTTTAGGTTACCCAATAAGAATCTCGATAAAATACAGCTTAATTTCAAGGGACACATAATTGAAGAATCAACTGCAGTTAAATACTTGGGTGTATTAATTAATAATTGCTTAAATTGGTACGAGCACATGGAATATGTTATACAAAAGATCTCACCATTGGCATTGTTGGAAAATTTAAAAAAAAAGTGCCACCCGATATACTAAAATTGATCTATTATTCTTTAATTCATTCTTATCTTACATATATGATAGAATTATGGTGAGGTAGACGAGGTAATATTTATAAATCGCTACAAATACTGCAAAAAAAACCTAAAAAACGTGTATAAACTTGAACCTCGTTTTCCAACACGGACACTGTTCAATTCAACTGCTCTTGGTATACTTCCACTGCGAGCCATGTATTTTTTCCGTATCTCTACATGGATTTTCAAAAGGCAACATAATTTAGTCACATGCAACATCTCCTTTAGTAAGCCCACACATCGCCACAATCTGCGAAGGGAACATAATCTTCTGATCTCATGGGCAAAAACGGAGTATGGAAAACAAAAAAGGGGTTCATAGGACCTATGATCTTTAATGAACTGCCGGACGAAATCAAAACGGCGAACTCTTGAAATGTATTCGAAAATAAACTTAAAGCTTGGATATTAAATGCGAAGTTGACACAGTTCCTTAAGTAAACAAAAAAAAAATTAAAAAAAAATTTTAAAAAAAAATTTAAAAAAAAAATTAAAAAAAAAAATTAAAAAAAAAAATTAAAAAAGAAATTAAAAAAAAAAATAAAAAAAAACAAAAAAAACAAAAACGCAAAAACAAATCAAATAAGAGAACCAACATTAACAATAGTCAACTTTATTTGTCTGCTGTGACAGTATATAACGCTCCTTCAAAGTTTCTACACTGGAGCTAATTATAAGTATGTAATAGTTAATTGTAATAAATAAATTATAAAAAAAAAAAAAGTTTTTTAATACAAAAAATGTTTAACACTTCACCGCTTTACAGTTACAGAATATAGCTGCAGGTTTTAGAAATGATAAACAGCCTTTTCTTCTTACACGTTCAATTCTCAAGCATTTATGTCTGCAAAAAACATTATTATACAACCAATAACTGTTATAACAACTAATAACACAAATATTAGTATCATAGATCAAACATAAGCTGCATTCAATTTGGGAGAAGTAACTGAATTATTTGAAAAATTGTATGCAATTGTTGTTCTTTTTTCAGTTATTTAAGTCAAATCGGACGCATCTATAAAATATATATAAATCAACACATTAATAAGTGAACATATATTTTCGCTAAAAAATTTCCATTACATTATGTTTGTATGTATTTATATACATATAATAAAATCCATTAAATGCAATCTCGTTGTTTTTAACATTTTTCATTTTCTTTATTTCTATTTTTTCCATCTAAAATTATTTTCTTTTACCGACCATGAACTTACTTGACCACTCTTTTCATTGAGGTCTCTCTGCTGCCATAAAATAAAAAAAAAAGAATGCGTTTTCTCAGTTAGATATAAAAGAAAAACTGTTGCTTATTTTTGTTCATATTGTGTGTGTAAGGTGTAACAAATATATCATTGAAGAAAAAATGTACATAATTAAGGGATGTTACTCTCTTTACTTATAAGTTTATTGTACATTGGTTAATCCTTATTTCATACATGTAATTCTTATCTTCAATACAAACAATAAAAAGTAAATAAAATATTCTTCAATAAATATAGATTCTTCTTCCTCAGCTACAAATTTTTGATGTTTCTGTCCTGTTCACACAATTCAGTATTTATTTTTAAAGAATATTTAACTTTGTAACATGGCGACCAGAAAACATAACGAAGTACAATTATTTTGACGACATACTACATCCAAAAGCTTTCATAAAATAATCGTGTATCATAAGAAAATAAATTATAATAATTAGCATAAAAGAAAAAAAAGATAGCAAGTAAGTTAAAAGAAGCTTTTCAACACATAGTTTCATATGAATAAAACATTGTGTTCAATTCGATAAAAAAAAACGTGAGTAAAATGGAAATTTTAATAAAATTTGAAACTTACTCACACATTAGAGTTTGCTACCATTTTCGAAACGGATATACGTCATTTAGATTTATTTTTTTGGAAGATAGACTGAGAAGAGAAGATTTTATAGTTTAAAAGGTTAAAAGAATAGGGCGGATAATTTTGTATTGGTAAATTTTTTTGAAATGTGTGGTATCTCTTTGAAAAATGACAGCCATAAAATCTCTCTTTGATATTGTTTTCTTTTTTTTTTGTTATTCAGTTTTATTATAGAAATAGCATTTTTCACTTGTCAAATGATTATTTTTATTGTGTGTATTTAACAGACGCGTCAGCTTAGCTTTAATTTTATAGTAATAGTATTTTTTTTAATTGTAAGTACAGTTAAAGTGTAAATTAACTTTCATTCATAAAATTTGTTTTGTTTATTTACAGGTTAAATTTTAGTTTAAATCTCTTGTGATCTAAAACCTTCTTTAAAATGGCAACAAGAGAACGGAAACCTAAACTTAATTCTGATTCACCAACCCCAAGTGTAAATAGTTCGGAATCAGCTACATCAACGCCAACCACTGGCAAAAAAAAATTAAATGCTAGAGGACGGCGTAGCGGACGTTCTGACGATAGTGCAGTTTCGCCAGGAAAGGACAAAGATGAAGAGAAATCTAATCAAGAAGAAGATAACAAAGACGTTAAAACAAAACTTGAGAAACCATCAGATGATAAAAATAAAACCAATTTAACTGACAAAAAATATACCAAAAAAAAAGGAATCGTTAACAAACCGTTAAAAGGTGATAGTAAGATAGAAGATAAAAAAATTAAATTGACAACTACGAAAAAGCAATATGGATCTCGTAATTTAGGAATAAAAAAAGGAGGATTACTAACTCGTCGTTCGTTACCTGAAATAAGTGAACGCACGGCTCGAGCGACACTTAAACGTAGAAGAAGTACAGCTGGACACATTTCAACTAACAAGAAATTTACAAAAAAAAAGATTATTAAACTGGAAGATATGAAGAAAGAATTGAACAAAGGAGAAACAATAAAGACAGAAACAATAATAAAAAAAGAAAATTTAGAGCCTACAATTAAAATGGAAGTTGAAGAAAATATAGCTTTAGTTGAAACTATCAAAAGAGAAATTTCTGATGTTATCAAAAAGGAAGAAAATAATTCTATACAGCCTCAAATAGTAAAAAAAAAATTGGGCAGGCCTAGAAAAATCACTTCAGATGATTCTAGCGCACCACTTACATTAAAACGTAAACATAGTACCGAGGAGGCAATATCCAAATTAGAAATTGAGAAGAAAGCTAAACTTGAGGTCAGTTCAAACGAAAGTATTACTACCGACAAAAAGCAAAAAATTGAATTAGAGTCATCGTTTGTATGTGTAGCCGATTTAAAAAAAGAATCGTATAGTGAAATTGAACACATGGATAATGATACAAACTCTGAAGTTGATTTGATAAAATTGCGTTGTGATTCTGAAACACCATCCAAATATTCTGATACGACAGATAATGATAGTTTATATGGAAAAAATTTTCAAAGTGGCTTTATCGAAATTAGCAATCCGGATGATCAATGTGATGATGTATCGAAAGATGATGGTGAAACAGTAATCGTAGGTCTCGATGGAAAACCAGTAACGGATAAAATCGAGGAAAATTTAAGGAAAAAACCTTTGCGACGAAGTGGGCGACCAAAAAAACCAAATGCGAAAGAAACTTCCAGCACGACAGGAAAATCAACTAAAACAGATCAATCATTGAATGAGACCCCTTTTGTATCTGATCAAGCAGAATCAAACGGTGTAAAAGCTTTACACATTGAAACAGGTACAAAACAAGAAACAAGTATCTTAAGTAATGTTAAAATAGAAACAGATAAGGACTTATCATTAAGTCCTCAATTGGAATCAGAAGGTGTTTCTGAAATTAGTGTTAAACAATTCTACGGCGAACCAGCGTTTTTGGAAAATAATCTTGGCATCGAGAAAGACCCAAAACTTGGAGAAATTGTACAAGTTCACGAGAAAAATATACTAGACAATACAGAAAAAAATACAAAAAAGATAATAGAATCGAATTTGGATGCAAATACGGTTGAATCTAACAGTAATTTAGATCGCAAAGGAACAGAAACATTTATTAAAAACGAACTTGTTGAAGATATTGAAACAAAGAACTCTGAAAATATGCTAAAAAATGAGGAATTGTTAAAACAAAAATTACAAATTAGAGCTATTAAAACTGTACCACATTCTCCTATTATTGAAACTAAGCAAAACGCAGTAACATCAGAAGTAAAAACGTCCATCCTTCAATCAATTCTGCCGATTGAACAATTTCCTCATATTGAAAAACTAATAATCGAACCACAAATTTACGGCAAAAACGACAATTTTATTGAAAAAGAAATAAGTAAACCCAAGGAAAAAGATGCATCAATTGTTATTGATGATGATGGAATTATGAACAAAACATCTGAACCGATTGATGAAAATCCAGTCAGTTATCTTAGTTTCTTTAAAGAAATTGCAAAAAATGATTCGATTAAAACTCATATAGAAGAAAATGTTGAAGATCAAATATTGGCAATGTCAAAACCTGAGTTAAAATATGATGACGAATCTTTAGGAGAAGAATTAAAAATGGATGAAAGTTTAGATGAAATAATAGATGAAGAAACAAAAATTACAAACGAAATTATAGAGAAAATTGAAACTGCAATTAAAGAAGTCGAAGAAACAAAAAAACACGTACTCGATGAAGTACCTGAAAAAACCAACGTAATTGATAGCTTGAAACCAAAATTTACACCAGAGCAAAAAAAAATTATTATAATTGAAGATAAAAAAATATCTTTACCATCCGAAATATCAATTTACAAAGAAACAATGTTAGAGTCAATAATTAAAAATAAAGCAAAACTATCGAAACCAACCGAAATACAGTTATGTGCTGTAGACTCACCTATAATAGAAATAAAATTAGACGACGAAAGACATCCAAATAAACTGATGACAGACATTGTAATTGAGTCGCCCGAAATAATAAAGTTAAAAGAAACTCATTTAAAATCGTTAGGGTTACTAACTATTAAAGCTGCTGATGAAGCTAAGAACCAAAAATTACGTCAAAAAGAGTTATTGCAATCGTCATCATCATCTTCGTCTTCATCAACAAACTCGAAATCATCAAAATCAAGTAAAACTCAAAATAATGGTAATAGTAATGTCGAGTATACTGGCACGTTGAAAACCGTTATAAAGCTACATCGTCCAGTAACTAATGAAAAGCGAAAACGTCTTCCCTTAAAAATGACATTTCAAAAAGGACGTGGTAAAGCAAACAATGACAAAGATGCTAATATACTGGGAGATGGTGCTGATGAAACTTATTATACTATTCACAAAGATGTAAGTTGAATATTTTTTGTTGATTTTATATTTTTTTTTTTAATAATAATAATTTAATTACAGTCGGAACAATTGGAGTCAACCCAGGGTGGACAAAGTCGTAAGACTCATTATCGATCTTATACTGGTGTGTGCTATAACTCTACCTTCCTTTTTAATGCATTCATTTAACAATTGCTTAATCCAATTTTCTATTAATTTTATTTAGAAATCAGCTAATTTTTTTATTTTTAAAATTAATTTATTAATATTAGTATATTATTAATACTATTTTTTTTTTTTTTTTTTTTTTTTTTTAAGCGTTGCCAGGTTAATCAGCTTTGAATATTCACCACGGTCATTCGCAACAGCGACATAATTACCATGGCAGCCGAGTTTTTTAAGGTCGTTTATTACGTCAGTCTCCCATTGTAGTCGTGGTCTACCTCGCGGTCTACCACTCCCTGGGGTACTAACGTACATTTTTCTAATCATTCCAGACTGTGAATCGGCTCGTAGAACATGCCCAAACCAAGCAATCCTATTAGAACGGATACAACCTATTATATCAGGACCCTCAAGAAGGTCTCTGATCTCAAAGTTATACCGGGTTCTATACTCTCCATCGTCTGTCTTAAGTGGACCAAAAATGTAGCGTAGGATCTTACGCTCAAATACAGATAAATGCGATTCGTCATTTTGTGTAAGGGTCCACGTTTGTGACCCATACATCACAACCGGTCTAATCAATGTCTTGTATAACTTGAGCTTGGTGTTAGTTGATACATACGGTGATCCAAGGAGAGGTTTAATTGAGTAGAAAGTTCGATTACCTGCAGCGATTCGAGCTTTAATATCTGTAAGTATGCTGTTGTTTGAGTCAAGCATTGATCCCAAATATTTAAAAGATTCAACTCACTCAATTCGTTCATCGCAGCACATCAAATCTTTCTTCTCAGCCTCTCTTGAAACATTCATATGTTTGGTTTTATGGTAGTTAATTTGCAGACCAATTTTCCTAGCACCACTCTCAAGCGACTTGAAAGTCTCACTCATAACAGCTTCACTTCGGCCGAGGATGACAACATCATCAGCGTACGCGATCACTTGTACTGAGTTTATTGACAAGATATTATTGTTAGTCGGTAGTTTCTTTTGACGGCACACATATTCCAAGGCTAGATTAAAAAGTATAGGAGAGATAGCATCACCTTGTCTTAAACCGGAGTCGACTTTAAAAAACTTTGATATTTCGTTCTCTACTCGTACACAGCATTGAGAGTTCTGTACTGTCATTTTGCATAGTGATACTAGTTTATCAGGAATTCCCATTGACACCAGAGCAGACCATAGAGTCTCTCGTTCGAGAGAGTCGTAGGCCTGCCTGAAATCAATGAAAAGTTGGTGCACAGGTATGTTGAACTCTCGACACTTTTCCAAAATCATCCTTATCGAGAAAAGTGCATCGGTGGTACCTCGGCCCCGCCGGAAACCACACTGATATTCTTCAAACAGTTGTTCAGCAAAAGGATTGATTTTGGATAGCAAAATGTAGGAAAAGATCTTATATGCTGTGCAGAGGAGGGCGATTCCTCTGTAGTTTGCACATTGTAGGCGATTACCTTTTTTATGGATTGGTATCAGCATAGCTTTGTTCCAGTCCTGTGGCATGGTTTCAGTCCTCCAGATCATTTGAACAAGTTCAAACAATCTTGAGGATATAGTTTCGCCACCATGTACAATCATTTCGGATGTTATATCGTCGATACCAGGTGCTTTATTGCATTTTAATTTTGACAGCGCCGCATCGAATTCCTCTCTGGTGGGTTCTTCTACATGTACCTTTGACGCACGAATAAGCTTAGCTCGTCGCCCGACTTGTTGCTGGTCACTTAAGTTGAGAAGATTCTCAAAATAAGCGGCCCAAGTATCTAAAATATTTTTAAGGTCTACTTGTAGCTCCCCATTTTCGTTTTGAATAGCAGTCGATCTAGTTTGAGGGCCCTTCTTTAAGGTTTTAACCTGTTGAAAGAAGTTACGCGATTGATGTTCCTTATTGAAGCTTTCAATCTCCTCACACTGTCACTTCCACCATTCTCTCTTCGTTCGTCTACATAGCTTTGTAACGGCTTGTCTTGCCAGTTTATAATTCTCCTTCGTGGACCTGGTGTTGCGTCCTTGTAGACACTTCAGATAGCAATCTCTTTTGTATTGAATAGCATCAAGGCATGCTTGATCCATCCATGGCTTCTGGGAGTGGTTCTCTGGTCGTCCAAGTATTCCCTCAGCAGCGCTTAAAACAGCATCTTTGAGCAAATACCATGACTTATCGACGTCTCCATTAATGGTTTCTGATTTCTCCAATGTTTCGGCAATATGGATTTGATATCTCTTTTCTGTTTCAGCATTCTTTAATGTTGAGATGTTAAAACGTTTCCGTTGATTGAATTTTGGAATGCCTGGATTTGGGAAGTGGAACCTTATCGTTGCACATACAAGGAAGTGATCACTTCCAATGTATGCACCTCTAAAGGATCGCACATCCAGAACGCTCGAAAAGAAACGTGTTGTTACTAGAACGTGATCAATTTGATTTCGAGTATTTCCATTCGGTGAGACCCAAGTCTGCTTATGAATCGATCGATGCGGAAAGAACGTACTGGCAATTCTCAAATTATTTGATAATGCAAACTCAGTCATTCTCTCACCATTATCATTCGAATTCAAATGCAGGCTGTTGGGACCCACCACATTTCCATAAGAGATATCTCTTCCAACCTGTCCATTAAAGTCACCAAGAACCATAATGAAGTCGCGTGTTGGTGTTTGTTTCATAACCTCTTCCAGTGCTATGTAGAAATTATCCTTCTCGTCGACGGTCTTAGCTTCAGTTGGTGCATGCACGGCAATAAGAGAAATATTGTTATATGTACCGCGTACACGTAGGTAGCAGATCCTCTCACTGACCGGGATGAATTTCATCACGGCTTCTTGTATGCGTGCACCAACAAGAAAGCCAGTTCCAAATTCTCTTCGAGAAGGATGACCACTACAGTATAGAGAGTGACTATCCAAATCTTGTTTTCCGATTATCGGCTGTCTAATTTCTTGTAGAGCAATAATATCCATCCTATACCTCTCAGCCTCTGTTTCTAGACTTATAAGAGCATCTGGAGCGCTCAGGCTGCGCACGTTCCACGTTCCGATTCGGTAGTCTGGTCCTTTTTCACGTCCAGGTAAAATTCTGTTTTTTTCCGGGTCTGTTTTTCTCTTTCTGATAACCAAATTTAACATATTAGTTTTTTTTCCGGGGTTAGGGTGTTACCCTTAGGCCCAACCCAAATTGTCGTGAATGGGTCCGTTCTGCATATTAAGGTCACCAGAGACAACCTTTTTACACGTTTATATAGCGAGCCGCTTGATTCAAGACAGACGCCCGCTCCAAGCCGCCCCTGACATGGAGAACAGACGCTTGAGTTGGTCGCATTGGTTGTAGAGCGCCAATTCGCCGTGATGTAGCGTCATTGACTAAGCAGTTTTTACTCTGCTTGTCTCCAATACACCAACCTAATTCTGTCAGCATTACCCAGGCAGCACGGCGTGGACGTCGAATTTCGGATTTCGCTACCCATACTATTAGAGACGTGAATGTTTCCGCTGTTTGTTATGTGAAAATGAATGTTTTTTTAGATCATTAAAACGACAGTGCTGGTCAACCAGATCATAATTTATGGACTAAAGTCCGATTAATACGGTGGGTGTAGTAATAGTTAATCTGAGCGTTGCCAAGTAAGGTTGTTTGCAGTAAGTGGCCTAGCGTTTTCATGTTGCAAAATTCTTTTCTCGTGTCTACTTGTAGTTCGTCTCGTTTTTCCTTCAATGTTCGACTCAAACGCACCAACTGTAGCCGATAGTGATCTCCCGTAAAGTTGGGCTTTAATATGCCGACTGAACCGTTTTATTAACCGATCAGAGAAGAGAATTTTATATTCACCACAAAATTCTTATTTTTGTTTGGTTAATAACACTACAGTCCACAGTTCGCATATTAAAACTCAGTTTAGTGGTTCAATTAAATTTTTTTGTGGAGCTCATAATACGCAGCTAATTTCGTTACTTTTAAAGCGTTCGCCATAAATCCATAAAAATTCTGTGTAAATTTTTTTTTTAAATCCATTGAAGCAAATTTTCCACAAACCTGTTTTTGGCACAAAATTCGACAACTATATAAAAAAATATTAATAAATCCATATTAATAAATACATTTTTCATATGTACTCCGATACTGATATATTCGATAAAATTGTTTCTACCGTCTTTGGTAGACCTTTTCTACAAATAAAATTGCAAAGCTGTAGGTCAAACATTTCTTTATTTTTCCTCTTCTAAATATTTCGCTTTTCTTTGGAATCCTTTTCAGTATAATTTACATAAAACTATCCTGAGCCCTGCTGAACTTAATATTCTAAGTTCAGTTGGGTTCAGGATAGTTTTATGAAAATGATACTGAGGAAGGTTCCAAAAGGAACTGAAATATTTAGAACAGGAAAAGTATAGAAATTTATGATCTATAACTGGTCAATTTTATTTGCAGACAAGGTCTACCAATAATGACAAACACGGTAGAAACATAATTATAATAATATGTTGTACATATAAATTCAAACTTGACTGTTATTTTACACAATTTTAAGGATTCCCATCCGAACCTATGTAATAATTTCCAATTGTTTCATTCTTTTGGCTGCTTTTCTAAATTATAACTTATAAACTATAGTGTTGAACGTTACTGAAATATCAACATAAACGTCAAATCTCAACATCTCCTGAAATATTTACAATCTCAACATCTCCTGAAATATTTACTCTCCTAAAATACATACAATGAAAAAACATGTTCTATTTCCAATCGAAATGCAGTTGTCTCAACCTCACTTTGCGGGCAGATAGGGCGAATCGAACTTCGAGATTATTTCAACAACTGTACAGTTATAGAACGATGGAGTTAAGACAATCACACGTAATGGTGCAAATTAAATATAGTTCAATTAATTTCAAATACTTAAATTTTAAAATGAAAAATTCCTTATATAAGGTCAATGAAAATTTTTTTCATGGAAATAATTATTAACTTTATTCAACTACTGTTATATTGGATGTAACACTTTATATTTTAAATAAACCTCATTCTGTTGCCAGAAAAATGTTAACGTGTAGTTGTGCCAATTACGGTGAAATTGTTTGCAAGTATTTTTTCTTGGTCTGAATAATAAACTGCCAACTTCGAGATATGATTGTCGTTACTTTATTTTTTTTTCAGAATATATATTTTGTTTTCACTTTATATTATTTTTCACCTAGCCTTGTATGTAGATATCACATAAACCAATAATTTTTGATTTACCTCTATGGATAGAGAATAGAATATTGCAGGAGATGTTGATGTTTAACAGTGAATTTAGGGTTTATGTACTAAGAAGTTTTAAAAGTGGAAAGTTTATCATTAAATTATTTACAAATCCTTGTATGAAATGCAAGATATGATATTTGGAATACAGCATACTAATTCAGTTTAAAATGGCTATGTTATATAATGCGTTTTTGAATTCTGTGTTTTAATGAATTAGTAGAGGAAAGCATTTCATGGATTGAGTGGTAAAGTAATTGTATTCTAACTCTGAGGATTCGAATCCCATTTCGGATAAAGTATTTCATTAAAACAATGATAACTTTCAACATTCTGGTTTTTCCGGTCAACCGAAAATCAGTCAATAGTTAATAAATTGAAAAACGCTATGGAGACACCAATATAAATAATAATCGATTAAATTAAGTTTTGAAAGTAAAACTTAATTTATCGAATTATTTAAATTAATACACTTATTTAAAGGACAATCTTAAAAACCCAAACTGCAGCTAGTCTTTTTTCGGTTAATCAGCCATCAATTTGTAACTAAATATGACGTGCTGTGTGAATTATGGCTGCTCATATATCTCAATTAACCCAAGTCATGTCATGTTACTTTAAACGACTAAAGTCGCATCGCATCAATTTTCGTATTGTTGAAGTATGACATTAGTCGCCTCAATTTTTCATTTGACAGTAATTATTAATATATAAAATTGATGAATTTTTGAAATTTATTTATTATATAATTTTTTATGTATAATTATTTTGTGAAATCGAAAGACGTGAATTGTAAATAGTTTTGAGTTTTTCATTTCAGAATTTTTTGTTTCAGTTGTGACCGACTTCGACTTCAACTTTAGTTGCGTTCGATTTGACTGAAACAACTGAAAATACAATTGCATACAATTTTTCAGTTGTTTCAGTTGCTTCAGTCAAATCGAACACGACTAATACCAATTGTTAGCCGACTATAGTCTTGTCGCATGATATGACACAACTTCGGTAATTGAGGTGACAATTTAACATCAAAACTTGCTGCCATCAAACACTGTCGGTGTTGTTGATCTCGTTTTGTTTATAAATATTGTTAAAAACAGTATTCGCATATAATCGTAATGCAGAGGGCCTTCTTTGTTCAAACAGCGTTTAAATTGAATGATTTGTTGCCGTATTCAAAGCCTCTAGTGATTTTAATATACAAAAACTTAAGAAAACGTCCAACACCTCAGAATACATGTTGCTGGAACTAGTTCTTAAATCTATGTGCTGTTAAATCTATGTGTTCTTAAATTTATGTGTTGTGACACAACTAGACAGTGGGATATGTTAATCACAAAACATGATTTAATAAGTCTTAATTTTTTAAAAATTGGCTTCAGGTTCTTATTCTTAAAATATATAATGGGAACTCTTTAACTATTCCCACAAATTATACTATTACTAACACTAACGTTATATAAAATATATCTTATTTTTAAAGAAGCAACGGTTGCTCCAACGACAGAGGTTACTGATACAGTTGGAGAGGTAAAGAAAGCTCTTGTTATACCAGAAAAAGCATCTTCATTTAGTATTCATCCAGGAAGAGTATGTCGAGATCAATGTTTCTATTGTGGCGGGAAATTTGGGCTATTCGACACTCCTTGTCATGTGGCTCAAATCAAGTCAGAAGAAAGACAGAAAAAGATATTGAATAGTAATTTTATTTTCTTTAGTTAATAACGTAATTAAAAGTTCTAAACTATTTTATCAATTATTCTAGATGAAGAAAAGTTGACAGTGGATAGTTGTTTATGTGATGCCTGCTATCGCCATGTTGATCGACGAGCAAATTGCCCGTCATATAAGAAGCGTTTATCTGCACCGGCGACAATAACTCAACCATTAATTTACAATAATAACAATAACGATCAAAATATTCAAAATAGTAGTCTTACAAATGAAATTGAAAAAAGATTACCGCTGTGTAATGTATCGAATTGTAACCATCACGCATCACATTCTTTGAGAAAGAAATGGTTTGTCAAAATGAATAAATCAATAGAACATTTACTACACGTTAATCTTGAAACAACAAATACAGCAACAATGATTCATATATGTGATTCACATTTCGATGTTATAAGTCATTTAATGGTATGCTCGTTGTGCAAAAGAAAATTACCAAAAAATCACATGTATTATATATATCAGGTAAATGTTTACTAATATTATTGAAATAAGTATATATAATAATTATATTTTGTATAGGATATTGAGACATTAGAAAAACATTTATCAAATCAAGGAGTTCCGGTTATTTTAGGATCAACACCAGTTGTTTGTAAATTATGTAGATATTTTGCTAATTTACTTTTAAAACCACCAGAAATTAAGACACAGAAGGCTCAATTTGTCAAAAACTACAGAAGAAGGTAAATTGTCTTTTTGGTAATTTTAAACAAAGGATTTTACCCTTTTCAGATTCTTATTCTCGATAGTGCCAATATCTGGCTTTATATTTGATTAATATCGTTTTAAAATTCCAGTGATGGAGCTAATTTTTGGTCTCTTACCAGATGGTTTCTTCAGCGAAACCAGACTATTTTTTTTTTTTAATATGTAGTATGAAAATAGTCGATATTGATCAATTAAAAAAAAATTTTAGATTGAAAACAACACGTCGAAAATAACAATCAATTGATAAAAAACTTCAAGTTCTGGATTTTAGACTCTGTGTCGTACGAAGTAAAGAATCCCAAAAATGATAAACAAAAATGACAATAAAATTTTCAGTACAACTTCATGCTATTTTTTGTACTCGGTGTGGAATACACTATTAAAAATGAGGGCAACCTTGTCCGACAAAAATTTGTCTGCTCTTGTTGAACCCGACAACTCAAACACGCCAAAATACCGGGGTATTGAAAATCAATTACCATAATGCTAATTTTTACAGATTGTTTAACAAAAATTAGTGAAATTTTCGGCCGTGTTTTTCCAATCCGACGACTGGAAGTCAGAATTCCGCCAGAGTATTGTTTATTGAGTACCACATGTCCGACAAAAATGGGACTAAAAAAACCATTTCATATATCAAAAAAGTTTTATTCTTGGTTACAAATAAAGTTAGAAATATTCATGAACAAACTTAATGTGCATACGTGCCGCAAAATCATCGAAGTTGATTTTTTGATAAAATCGTTAATATCTCATACAATATGCAGATTAAAAATAAAATAACATATTCATTTTTGAAGGAAATTTAATTTTATACAAAAAAGTTCCAAGTCATTTTTTTCCTAAAACGTACATTTCTGATGATATTTTGAAATAAAACTCGAAATTCTTCGAAACTCGTAAAAACAAATGCTGAAAATTTTGACGAAAAAGTGCTAATTTTGATTTTTCTTATCACGATTATTTTTTTATTCTTTTTATTCTATAGCATAAGAAAAAAATTAGGACTTTTTAGTTATCTTTATTATTTATGTTTTTTATAAATTTACAAGTTGTTTTTCAAAATATCATGTGAACTATACGTTTTAGGGAAAAAATTACATAGACCTTTTTTTGTAGAGAATTAAATTTCCTACAAAAATACATTAATGATTTTGATGATTTTGCAGCACATGTTCTTTTGATTTTAAAAAAAAATTACCCTACCGTCTTCCCCCGAAAACAACGCCTAGGTGTTGTGTTCGAGAGTGAGCAATTTTTCGATTTTCTTAAAAAGTGATATAATTATTCGAATAGAACGCTGTTTCAAATAGAACGCTATCTCGAATAGAACGCCACTTTTCGAAGTAAGCGATTTTTTTAAAAATTTAAATTTAATTAAAACTTTTGTTGTAAATAAAACAAAAGTTAGCACTTCAGGTAATCTGTATATGGTTATATGATTTTGTATGTGTTGTTCATTGCCATTTTATTCTGTATCCAATTTTATACCGAAAAAATTATTCAATTTTAATAAAGAGTTTGTGCCGGTATTATTAGCCACTTTCCAATCGGTTGAATTGCTGAAGGAATTGATTGTAGCCAATTGGTTTAATATTCTGTAAATCATCAAAAGTAGAGTCAAAACAACAGAAAAAGCAATTTTTTGGCATTTAAAAAAATACATAACCAAAATCGAAAATGTAGACACAATCAAATATGTAGATTTAATTTTTTATTATTTTTAACGTTTGAAATAAATTTTTATCGTCCCGCGCTGGAAAAGTTAATTTATTTCTAACAGTAAAACTCATTTCTCCATTAGTTAAATATACGTTTTAATAGAAAAATTTTTCGATATAAAGCCCCTACTAGTCCCTGGGCCTTCACCTACATAAATTTGTGATTACCACATATTTTATACTTCGTGATGCGCCTGTCCTTGACGAGCCCGAAAACATTTGTTCTGCGATTTTTTTCAAATCGGCCGCTTTTGCTTTCGGCAAGCTCCGAAAAATGCCGATTGTCCGGGATCTTGTAAATTTTTGTTTTTTTTTTAACTATGGGGGTTAGAAATTTGATTTAGAAGGGTAACCTTGTCCGACAAAAATTTGTCTGCTATTGTCTAGTCCGACAACCCAAACATTTAAAATGTCAGTTGTCGGACTAGACAATAGCAAACACATTTTGGTCGGACAAGCTTACCCTCGTATTCTAAAACAAATTTCCAACCTCCACAGTCAAAAAAAATAAATGTGGTAGCAAATTTACAAGATCGCGGGCAATCGGCATTTTTCGGAGCTTGCCGAACGCAAAAGTGGCCGATTTGAGAAAAATCATAGAACAAATGATTTCAGGCTCGTCAAGGACAGGCGCATCACGAAGTATAAAATATGTGGTAATCACAAAATTATGGAGGTGAAGACCCAGGGACTATACGAAAAATTTCAGCCAAATCAAAAATGTGTCGGTCAGAAAGTTGTGCGGTTTGTAAAAGAATGACCCATAAACTTTAATCGTTCATTATATAATTGTTGTCCACTTCCACAACAGTAATGTTGACATCTTCTAGTTTGCAAAAAGCTACAATCTCCATACCACATGATGTCGAATACCCTTTATGGAGCTTGGCGTTGTCGTTCTCGTCGAGAAGATCATTTAGATTGGCTTGAATTTCTAGGATGGTATCGCTTATAATACTAGTTAGCCACGTACCGAACGATTAGAAACTATTTTTGAAGTTTTTGGAATAGTCAAAAAGAGATTTCGAGTTTTTCTCTGTCAAAAATCAATTGCTTTCATTTAAAAATCAAAATACGTATGATATTATTTATCATACATGTAGTGAATGCCTTAAAAAAATTAGATTGTATTCATAATTCAATACATAACGCCTAGGCGTTATATTTGAATAAAACGCAGGGTAGGCGTTCTATTTGTCTACAACGCCTAGGCGTTTTTTTTCGGGGGTAGTGGTTTTTTTACCACAAAGAACTTAGGGGGCGTCTCAGAAAATTTAATTTTTAACCACCAATCTAATTTGAATGCTTTATAATACACTAACTACTTTACAGAAACTGTGTAGTACATTATGAAACGGGAATTTCAAATAATCTTGGTTATTAAACACAGTTTGATTAGTATAATGATTTCATTATATTATTATAAAACTATTTAATAATTTAACATTATTAATTATTTGAAGGGGTTTTTTGTGACCAATTAACCCCTTGTGCATCAATCACGAGTCTGACTCGTGGACATTTATTTTGCTTTGTGAAACAATCACGAGTCTGACTCGTAGACATTTATTTTATTTTCTAAGACAATCGCGAGTTAGACTCGTGATAACAATATAAATTAAATTCATGGAATCACTTCACTTCATTTCAAAATTGTTATCGAACGGGTGAACCGATTTTAATGAATTTTTTTTGGTTTAAAAGGTACATAGTGACGCCTTATAAAAATATTGCTTTAACAAAAAATATTCATATTTTTAGATGATATTTTTAAATTTTAATTGTTCAAACATGGTGATTTCAAAAAGTACCGTTTTCTTCTCTTTCCTAAATATATATATATAAAATGGCGGAATCAATATGGCAGCTACAGGCTTGCGGCCTCACTCTGAAAGTATAGAAATTTGGCTACCACCACAAAATTTAAAATATCAACAGATGTGTTGTTTTACTTAGAATGTTGATAATTATAAGTAGTTTCAACTTCCGAGTGGTGTTAAATTTTTTATTCAAAATGTGGGCTCTTAAATATAAAAATATAAAAAAAAAATAAACAAATAACAAATCTCCCCTGTTTTTATATTTTCTTCCATAATTTTGAATATTCATTAACTTTTTACAAAAAACCTGGAAAATTGCACTTTGGAGATGTTTTTTGGAAATTATAGAAGTTTTGTCTATAATTTCCATAACAATCTTTCGGTATATATTAGCCGATTTTTTTTAAAAATAATTTTCTACAAAAACTTCAAAATAAATAAATAAATAAATAAAAAAATAAAAATATATAAATAAAGGATAAAAATAAATAAAAATAAATAAAAATTATTAAAATAAATAAATAAGTAAATAAATAAATAAATAAATAAATGAATAAATAAACAAATAAATAAGTAAATAAATAAATAAATAAATAAATTAATGAATAAATGAATAAATAAATAAATAAATAAATAAATAAATAAATAAATAAATAAATAAACAAATAAATAAATAAAAAATAAATACAAAAAATAAATAAATACGCAAGTAAGCAAGTAATTAAATAAATAAATAAATAAATAAGTAAATAAATAATAAATAAATAAGTAAATAAATAAACAAGTAAATAAATAAATAAATAAATGAATAAATAAATAAGTAAATAAGTAAATAAGTAAATAAATAAATAAATAAATAAATAAATAAATAAGTAAATAAATAAATAAATAAATAAAAATAAATAAATTACCAACATTCTTCGTCCAAGAACGCATATGTTGATATTTAAAATTTGTGCTGGCAATTCTAAATTGTTATACTTTCAGAGTGAGGCCGTAAGCCTATATCCGCCATATTTATTCCGCCATTTTGAATTTTGAAAAGGGCACACTACTGGCCTACCCGACTAATAAACTACAATTTTTGCCCATAAATCTTCTGAAAAACCTAAACCATTCTAAAGAGCAGGGGGTCTCCGAGTTGCAAAGAATGCCTCATATATATAGTTATTACTTAATTCAAATAAATAAGTAATCATTTCAAACACATAATTTATTTTAACACATAAAACTATATGTTTTATGTATTAAAATTTAATACCTTTAAAACAAAAAAAGTTTAATAAAATCCGTGCACTAGTTTTTAGTAAATCTAAATTTACAGTAAAATAAATCTTTCAAACATAAATAAATAAAACAAAAAATTAAGATTTTTTTTAAATCGCAAGGTTTGAAAAATTAAAACTAATATAAAATATAATTTTTTTGTATCAGTATAGTACTTTTAAAAAGTCTAACTGAGGTACTTTTAAAAAGTCTAACTGAGGTTTCAAACAAACAAAAAATTACTAAAATCGATTCACCCATTCGAGCACAATTTAACTTTTAACTTTCTTGTTTCTTAAAAAAGTTCGAGCCACCCTGTTTCTAAACTAGTGAGAAAATAAAAAAATAAAAACACGTGTTAGTTTTTTTTTATTATACTAACGATCATCAAAGTTTCAAGAAAATCGGAGCATTTTTTTAAAATAATTATTTTTCGCACAAAATTTTTCAAACAAATAGTTCAACCAAACATAAAATTTTTTAAACAAATAAAACCTTAAGGGGTTAGCTTAAGCACTTATTGGAAATCACTTGAATTTTGCAATTCGAAATCAATTTTCATTTTCTCTTAGAAAAACTCCCTTAGAAAAATTTTTTTGTGTGTTTTGTGCCGGGATTCGAACTCACACTCATCCCACACAAATCCCGTGTGTCTTACACACTTAGCCACAGCGGCGATGACGAACCATATTATTAATAGTAATTTTTATCAATTTATAATATTTAATTACAAATGTCTAATATTAATGACTAATTGTTGATATTTCGTGGATGATGAGATGCGCGTACGCTATCGTCTTCGAAATTATGACGTTTATTTCGATTTTTCGCTAGCTAGCGGACAATATTTTGTCGGACAACTGTATCAGAGTATTATACGATTAATTAAAATTGTAAAAAAATATTTTCACATGCGTTAATCAATCAACAATACCCCGCCGCCCATCCGACTTCCAGTCGTCGGCCTGGAAAAACGCGGCCTAAAGAAAAGTCAGACAATGTTATTGTCAGAAAATATTATTTAAATTTCAATAATTTTTGTTAAAAAATCCTGACAAATTAGCTTTGTGGTAATTGATTTTCAATATCCCTATATTTTGGCGTGTTTGACTTGTCGGACTTGTCAATAGCAGACAAATTTTGAAAAAAAAATCTTAC
Organism: Diogma glabrata; assembly: GCA_963693315.1. Classification (NCBI taxonomy): domain Eukaryota; kingdom Metazoa; phylum Arthropoda; class Insecta; order Diptera; family Cylindrotomidae; genus Diogma; species Diogma glabrata. Next base: position 249,651,441 of record OY856187.1, on the reverse strand, counting down.
ATACCCTAAATTTTATTTTATCTCGTATCATGAAAACTCGGCCTCCACCATTAGATGTAAAAAAAAATTTTACTCCATTTCAATTATTCCAAATTTATAAGATCGGTTTGTAAACAGCCAAACAGTCGAGATCACTCACTGTCATAGTCACTAAATGTAATGGAACTTCTTTGACCGAACATTGTATAAATGGAATTATTTGCGGAAATCAATAGTCTCGAGTACCTTCAATGAGGTACCTTTAGAGGTTTTATAATAGCGTTCATCAACAACACCTCAGAACGTATGTTGTTGTGGGACTTAGATCTTAAAAGGTATCTATGGCACATATGATATAGCCTATTACACAACACTTTTAATTAAGTAAAAAACTTGTCAATTACTGTTGTTGAATTAACTAGGTAATTTATTTGATTGAAGAAAAAGTTTAGAGTATGAGATTCTTTCACGTGCACCATCCTCTTATACATGCTGTAAATCTTTTTGTCAAAAACTAGGAGACTTGAATGCTTTGCAGAAACCATTCATCCGTTGATAGCATTATCTAAAATGCGAACCTTGAGGATGAAACATTTCTTATTTAATATGGAACCGTTTCGTTCCCTTCAGGGTAAAATTAGCGTGTTGAATAATTCATATCTAACGCCAAGCCTTATCATACGTTTATTTTAACATTATAACTTGCCAATATTCAAATCGACTCAGACTTAATAGAAATCCGGTGGTTTATGGTTAGTATGCAGCGTATTGTGAGGCTTTTTCATAGTGAATCAATTCTCCTTAGAGAATTTGCGTCATATTGTTTTTAGCCATCATTAGTTCGTTTAGAGTATCACGAGTTCGAAACTTGTGTTTTTTTTTACATATATCTAGGTTTTTATTGCCCAGACCAATGAATCATGTAGCCTGGTTTTGGGGCACAAATTCTAAAAATCCTTTACCATTCTTGACATGATATACAGCTTGAAGGGACGCTGCTCGTACGGTGTCCATAGTTATATTTTTATAAATGTTTTGACATTTGTTTAAATAAGTGAATTTTGTCAATATAATTATAAAATTAAAACAAAAGATTGATTTGATTGAATTTTCAGATTACTTCAATTTAACAATGCTGAAGCACCTGATGAAGGAAATTACTTGAAAGAGCAACATCATTATTCAAGCCCTCATACGAAAACCAATGAATACGAAATATTTGAACATAAACAAACATCGAAAACAAGTGTAAACATATCAGAAACTTCTCACGATGGAGGTCATATAGTTTTAGACAATGATGTTATGGTAGATTACGATGTACCAACGATTGAAAATAGTTTGAATAACTTAAAACCAAATGTGCAAGCATATCATAAACCAGCACAACAACGAGTTCAACAAAGTCTTCTGATAGGCAAACAACCTGTAAATGGATCACAAGACACATCAATCGATCCAAATACAAATGTAGCAAGGGTTCTTCGTAGTAATCCAAGTATTTCGATGAGAGAACTGTTTCCAGGCGAAGAAGAAATGGGATTATATGCAAATATACCATTACAGAGTGGGAAAAAAACGCCCGAGGGTTGGTCAAAAGTACAAACTGTTATACAATATGATGATGTGACCAAGCAAATGTTTGAAGAATTACAAAAACCATATGGCAATCAAAGTAGTTTCTTGAGACATTTAGTATTACTAGAAAAATATTACCGTAATGGTGATCTGATTTTGTCACAAAATGCTACATATAATGCTGTTGGATACTCTGAAGCGGTTCAAAATCGTTTAAAATCGTATGATAATATACCAACAAACAGTCTCGCTTTAATCCAACATTTATCAAATGCTCCAATTACAATAACACCTGCTGTCACAATCAAACCAAAGCCGAAGTCATGTGATTTATCTAATACAAATTTGCCGTCATCTAGTCTCTTAAAAAGTTGTAATAATAGTAATAATTCAAACAATGCATCAGCATCATCAAATACAAGCAATAATAATAATACTATCAATAAATCAAATCGACAAATTTCTGTTACAACTGAGTCAAATCAACAAGAAATTTTAGATGCAGCATCTAAATTTATATCATCCGACGAAACCGTATTATTGCCATCAAAAAAATTAAGCGCTTCGCTACCACCAGATTTAATAAGTATTTCAAAAAATCAATCAACAATTGCAACACCTGTTTCGAATAGAAAATCGCCTGTGCCAAACACAACTACGAAATCAATCAGTAGTTTTAGTATACCATCACAAATTGTTATGCCACCATCTGTTTCAATAACAGCTTCTATTTCAAATACAGTTATGACGACAGCAACTACAACAACACCAACGCCAACAGCGTGTAAACCGACTTCACCTCAAACATCAGTCAATCATAAAACGCCACCATTGCCTTCAAATGTAATTAAACTGCCAGACACTTTAAGTGCAACTGAAAGAAAGCAAACAAATGGCAAACCATGGCGGCCAACATTAATACCAATTACACCCGGATCAAATAGTAACAATCAAGGTAAATTGTATCAGACAGCTGACGGTAGAAGGTTGCCCAGTTTAGTTCAAGTTATGTCTGGTGGAAATCCATACCATATTTCCATTCATGACTATAATCGCATGTGCATTTTACGACGTGAAAAATTAATGCAGTTACAAATTTCTCAAAAACTACAGAATGCTAATAAACATAGTAATAATAACAATAGTAGTAGTAGTAGCAATTCAAGTGCAAGCGGTAGTAAAATTAGTAATCAAATTGTACCAAATATATCAAAAGAAGATAATAATAATAAAACAAATAAAAATTCATCAACGTTGGTCGTTGGGAGTAATAATAAAAAAATTCAAATCCCAAATAAAATATTAGAACAAAATTCATTAATTCCAGTTGGTTTAAGTAAATCGAATTACAGCGAAAATCGTAACCGTAGTAAAATCGGAACCAATAATAATTCAACGTCATTGTTAAAATACCAGCACGCAACGATAGCACCAAAACCAACACAATTATCGAATAGCACAACAATATTAGCTATTTCGTCATCACAACCACCAATAATTACAGCAAATATGTTGAATACTTTTTCATCACCACCACCTCTTACAATAACTACAACAAATAATTCAACAACAACATCGGTAATACTGCCGTCATCCATTGAAATGATAAAAACAACATCGTCTGGCATCTATCCATGGAGTAGTAGTTTAGCTGATAATGGGCCATTAAATGGAAGTTGCACAATAACAGCAACGGGTAGTGGCGGTTCTATATTACTGGATAATTCTGCTATATCTGTTTTATCTAAAGTACCTAAATCATTAACAGTCATACCACAAAAAAAAGGAAGTTCACGTATATCCTCTATTGAGGATCTAACCAGTGCCTAATATGAAAATATATAGATATTTTTTTTAAACTAGAAGCATGATTATTTTTTATATAAAGTTATAATTGTAAATATTTTATTGTTAGTTAAGAGTAAAATTAAATTATTAAATTTTAGTGTAAAAAAGAATAAATGAATAAAATTGAAAATATTCTTATATTTGGGTCACAATTTTAAAAGAAAAATTAATATATTTATAGAATCAATTTTCTTAAATTTTAAAGTCATATGTATCTGATCAAAGAGAAAAAAATGTTATTCGAAAAGTAAATTATACACTCAGCGATATTGAATTAGATACACCGACTTTTCTTACATTTCTTTTACATGGTTAACATATATTGATTGCCTTATATATTTTTAAATTACTTATCTAATAAATTTAATTTCGATTCATATACAATCCGTTTAAACATAAAAGTTCTAATTTTGGGGTACGGCATTGAAAAAGATAGTTTTTATTGTTCTAAAAATTCATGCATTTCTTAATCCAGTAAATTATATTTTAATAATTAATTATTTCATGTTAATAATGTGTACCACCCCTTTTGTTAGAAATAACCTTAAACATTCGATTTAGAAGCGAGACATAGACAAGACAATCAATATATGTTAACCATGTAGAAGAAATACAAGAAAAGTCGGTGTATCTATTTCAATGTCGCGGAGTGTACATATATAAACATATATGTATATATATATATATATCTGAGTTATTAGAAGAATAATTCAAGCATATTTAATATTGATTACAAAAACTCAATCCTTAATTAAATTAAACGTATAACTCCAAATAATTGATTGTTTTTATTGAGTTTGTTTGACCATAGTTATTTATGAAAATGGAGTATACGTCATACAAATGACCGATCATCTTTTATAATGCAATATACCCCTTTGTTTTGTTAAGTAAAATAAGATTGTTTTGAAAAGAAAATTATAAATATAATATTTTTATAAACTAAGTCAGATCGTAGGCAATATATTAATTTATATTAATTTGCATAATTTTTGTTTGTAATTAAATGAGAGATTATTAGATAGATTTCTTTCATTTAAATGTTAACAGTGGCTGGAAAAGATGCGTGTGCAAATTTTTTTATAATATAACACGCAATATCATAATTTGACCAGACCATTTCCTAAATAAATGCATAGTAACCATATCTTGGCACAGCGTAAAAGGATGCGATTTTATTTTAGTTGTAAACCATGCAATTTTATCTACGTTTTATTCTTATTTTTAGATTTAAACATTACCATTCTAAAACATGTTTTGAATATGTATAACTAAATAATTGCGATGTGAATAATATTTTTTTGATTGAATCCATTTTGTCACGTTTTTCACATTTCGAATTGTTCGAACTCTCAATTATAAAAACGATATTCCTAAATCTTCTTCTGGTTTCAATCACTGATTAGTAAATAATACCACCAGGTTTTATAAAGTATACAACGCTTTTATTATTTCACCATTCCAAGAAAACAATTTAACTCCATAATTTCTTAACTTTAAAATTCCTTCAATAGTTTCAGAAACAGTTGTTTGTAGATTTTTCACTTAAAATTAATTTTGTCGCTGTTATCAATATCGCATTCGCCTTAAACTGGTTTTAGGTTTGTTTACGTACTTTTTCATTTGCGTCAATTATAACGAACTCCAAGAATTTACTTACTCTTACTAACACTGCTTAACTCCAAGAACTGTTACAAAAACAACTATTTGATAATGATAATTTAAATTGTTTTACTAATGTTAAATACAATTTTGTTTTTGTCTTTCATTCTGCATTTAATGAATAAACAATTTAGTTTGTACTGTAATGAAGGCTGTTTAGTGTTGTAAACAAATAGATAAAAACAAAATGAATACATTAAAATTAAAAGCTTCTGATTACTTTTACATAGTTCTAAAAAACATTTAAAAACGTAATATTATTTTGTGTTGCCAATCTGGTAGTAAAATTACAGTTTAAAATTGAATACTAATTTCCAACTCGTATCAATTAAGGTATCCACTCACCATCCACAACAGCTCATGCAATGTAATATAAACTTATTTTTGTTTTAACGTCGAATCATCCAAGCCCATAAAATTTTCCATATCCATAATAATACTTCATCCAGGGTAGTAAAATTCTTTGGACATTTAAATAAATGCCATGTATTGTGTGGTCCCAAATTACAGCAACGCCAGACGTCAATGGCGTTGTTTTCAAATCTATTTTAACTACTAAGCAAATAGTATCTTCCCCAGCAAAGCTGGAATAGTGTCAATCGATATCAAATCTTGCTGAGCAGTTTAACTGTTGGTGGCTGGTCTTCTATCTCTGTGTTTTTGAATGCTGTTAATGTATCGCTTTTCTGTAAAGCTCAGTAGATGCCATATGTTTCATAGATTATCATTGCAATGTTTTTGTCTTCACTATAGGAAATATTTGGGCAATTTCTGAAATTTCTCGTTGGTGGTGTGTGGAGTCTGGTAGGTATTGACGAGGAAGCAAGTCGTTTCATTGGTAGAATTTCGATTTCTACATGTGGATAGTCTTGAGAGGCCATTGGCACAATCAGTTGTAACGTGCGGTATAGCATTTTGTTTTGTTTGTTACTTTCCATAAGCTTTGACTCAACTGCTGTGAACTTCAAATTTCTTACATGGTGCCTGAAACCGAGGTTTTAGTCCGTTGTTGCAAGTCTGCAGCTCAGTTTTGATTGGATCAAGATCGTCAACATGTTGTCTTAGACTGCACCCAAATTTTTTGGTTGATCACCTGTAGATATCATGTTGCCAGTTGTTGAACGTTGGCAGGTATTTGTTTATGTAGTCCATCAAACGCTTCTTGACTACTTCCATACATTGTTATCATGGCAGGTCTATTGAAATTTGGAATGGAATGAATGAAACAATAATTCCAACTAAACGCTATTTGGTTTAGTTTACTAAAGGGCTGTTTTTCCACTAGTATAAAATCATTTTCGCTAAATAACGAATTGTAGTTGCTATGATATGTTCATGTAATTTTACAAAGTTTTTAAAACAAAACAACCATGAAAAAATAGTATATCAATTTTGAATGTTATGTTGTCGATTTCTAATTAATTAATTTATAATAAATATCGTTTATACATTTACGATCGTAGAAAAAATTTTCTACGCAAAATGAAAACATTTTAGGACGATCACGCGTTTCGTGAACAAATTTCCAATCAGGAAAAATCATCGTTTTCATCTCTTGTTCGTTCTTTCCTAAGTGTTTTGATGATAATTTTAACCAACCAAAGAATCAAAAATTATGTTTGGTATTTATTTTTTATTGTATTTATATCACAATATTCTGACTATTGTTTGAACCTCTGATAAAAAAAAGATCGTTTGATCCTCCGATCAAACAAAACATATTCCACTTAAAATCACAAAATAGATTTTTTCGTTAATAATAATAATAATAAAGCGTAACTTCTCTAACTGAATTTTTTCCGTATATTTTTTTATTCCAATATTCAGGAAAAGAACGGCAGATTTACAAAGACGGAACAAATCTAATTTTTCACTCGTCAAGCTTTTTTTAAAACACAGCTAAGCCAGTGTTGTGTCAGTTTTAAATATCAAATACGTAACTCTAAAACTACAGAATTTTCGGAGAGTTTATGAATGCAATTTTCTGGAATACTTCCAGCATCTTATATTTTTCAGCATATAAATCTTAGAGTTCTCTTTTACGATTATCACTCTTTTGTAAGTTTTGCATATATTCATATCATATTGACGAATCGATTCGTTCTTGTTTACGAATTGATGTTCACATGTATGTATTCTCGTTTTGTATTGTTTATATTAAGTTTATTTAGGAGAGAATAGTGAAAATGTGGTTTCAAAATTTGTATGTACATTTAATGAATAATTCGTTTTTAATTTAATTTAATATCGTTATTTCCAAAACAACAAATTTGGAAAATTAAAATTTTCATAATTTATACATGGAATTTATAATTCAGATTCGGCTAGTTTTAAAAATATATCAAATAATTATTTTGCTAAAAATTATTTATGTATGAAAATTAATTCAAATATAAGTTAAAAATTAAAAAATTTATATAAATTTAAGAGAAAAGACTTAATTGTTCTTAAAGTAAAGTTCTTAAGATTTAAAATATACACAATAAAGAAGCAATACTAATAATATTTTTTATTGCAAAGCTGTACATTTTATTATTATTATTTAGTTGTAAGATGAGATTTAATTTAAAAAAAAAAAAGAAATACAAATATATTAATTTAGATTTATAAGTTAAACTAAAAAACAAATTATATTAGTGATTTTGTTTGATGAAAAGTGCATTTCATAATTAATAAATAATTTATCATTCTAACAGCGATTGCTTTTTCATTTGATAAGGTACTATTTTTATCCACGACTACTAAAGAATATATACTTTCCATGTGTATGTCTTCCATTGTAATTTTATACATTCTCTAACTTGTGTATATAATGTGACGCAATCATTACATTCTACTACAGTTCTATAGTTTATTATTATTTGTTGGTATAGTATTATCAAAAGGTTAAAACGAGAACAATACATATATAAAATACAAAATAATAAATTTTAGTTTCGTTTTTCTATGCTATCTATGATTTACATACATATTTCAATATGGTGATAAAAACTTTAGCCAGGCAAACTGGAAATTAATCGAAATATTTTGCAGTCGTGGATAAAATAGCATCTTGTATTCGCATAGGATGATGGCAATTCTTCACTCGGATGATTCCCTCCACTCGCTACGCTCGATTCGGGAAACTTCATCCTCGTGTAGAATTGCCATCATTCTGAACTTATACAAGAATCTACTATTATTTGTGTGGTTCTCCCTTTACGTTTGAAAGATTCTCAGTTATATTAAATGGACAATTTACATTTTTTATTTTACGTGTTTAACCCATATTAAGAGATCATGAGTTCGTGCTTTTACAAAAGTACTTTAGTAAAGGCAGTCACCAAAATTGATTATGGTCTATGTACACCTATCCCCCGCTTTACACGGCAGTCATTTAACACGTTTTCGACTTTACACGGTTTTTGAAAACAAAATTTCCAAAAAAAAAGACAAATTTTAGTATTACACGCACTTATATCTACTTTATTTTAATTAAACCTTCTGGTTGTAAAAATTAAACCATACAGGTTGTAAAGAAAACAAGAAACTTGTAAAAAAAATGCCTTTGAGTGTTCAAAGCAAAATTTTGTAAATACTTGTTGATGTAAGAGATTCTCTATGTAAATCAGTTGATTTTAAGCAATAGATCGTTATTAGCTAGATACAAAATGCATAGGTGTTGATTTGTAAGTAAATAATTCCATCTGTTGACATACGAGTTAACGTGAGATATTATACAACACTGGCAATAGCAGTGAGATCTTATTCTATCCTATAATAAAATATTGGGGTCTGTCATATTTTATTAAATCATTAGATTTATTGTTTAGTTATCAATTCAAAAAAATATAAAGAACACAAACAATAAAAACTAACGTCCATCCACATCGTTGAACGCATATTGTTGCGGTGACCGTGATGTTAAAAGTTTTTATTTATTGTTTTGATACATATTGTAATTCCTACTACACAACACATTTTATTCAAAAAAAAATCAAAACAATGGAAAATAAATTAATGTTATGGCTTGAAGACCAATATCAAAGACGTATATTCCAATTGGTACCAAACCAATATGATAACTAGTAAGACTTTAAAATTTTTGGAATGTGAAACAGTTGCCACCTACTTAAATAGATCTACTCAAATAAAATGCCTTTTAAGTTTTATTGCAAGTCATGGTTGGTTCGAAATATCGGGCATTTTTTGTAATGGATAGTCTGGCATGGTGTCAGAACGCAGTGTATTACAGTCGCAGTTTGCTTAGTTGTTGTTCCTTATATTAATCTGTACCACTTGTAATAGTTTCCCATCCATTCACCTTCAATAGCCGTATTTTTATAGTCCCCGTAACCCGTAGTTCTTTATTTTTCCTAGACCCCATTTAAATTTTCAATAGTTGGACCGACCATATGTGAGAAAACCAAAAGATTTTTGCACTAATTACCCTGGTTTGATATGTTAATTAATCTAGTATAATATTGGTTGGTTTGAATTAATTAATAACTATCTTTAAGGATCATCCATAATTTAATTTTACAACACCCTAAAATTGACGCGAGCTATGGTTACATTCAATAAACTACTAAAAGTTTGAATTCTCTAACATCAACCGTAATTGAACAATTAATTTTTTTTAAACCCTAAGTCGGCTGTGCGTATTTTTTGTCAGTCATCAACATTCAAAGATTTAATATCTCGTTTTTGTTAAACATTCTATTGTCTTATTTTCTTTCAAAATAATTTTTCCGTTTCACTATAATGTGATTTTGTATTGTAGTTTGCAGTATCTAAACGCCATAACACCAATTGAACTTGCATTTGATTCATTTTGAATTCAATGGTGAATGTTGTTGATGGGTCGGAAATATTTTGTGTTACAACCTTGTCGTTGTGCAATAGTATCAAATAACGAACGGTTTAGTATAATTTTGAAAAATTCCCAACAATTGAAACTTGATGGAAATTAATTTCCAAAACATCGTATTCGAGTTTTTTCGAGACAAAAATTTTGCTATATATTAGGCCACTGTACGTCTATTGCCCTCTTATGTCTTTGGTCAATCATTTCTCATGAATCTCAAAATTAACAAGGTGAATTTTGAATTCATGTATTTTTCATCTTAAAATTAAGTTTGGGTTTAAGTAGTGTAAATTTTAATTAGACCAAATTATTTTAAAATAGTTCAATTAGTGAAAATTTGTTTTTAAATGTAGCGTCCCGATAGCAAAATTTAAGAAAAATTCATTTGTTTTGTGTTGTGCAAAAAAATCAAACAAAAGAAAATACAAAAAAATCTATATATGTTTGTGTCTTGTAACAAACAACAAAAAATCATTAAAAAACAAATTATATGTTTGTGATGTGTTTTTTATACACCCAAACTGTTTCTCTTAGTTTAATTTCGACGGAGACGAAGACTCTCATTATTACATGGTGAGTTGTTTGACATCTCTCGTGGCATTCAGTCGATGGATATAAAAATTTCATCCAGATTATGATTGCATGTCCGGTGCGCTATTTAAATCGATTTTTTTTAAAAAAATTAAGTGATAAAATCTAGTATTAGCTTAATTGATATAAGCGTAATTTATTTAATTTATTTAGTCAAAATGTACGTGTCCAATTAAAACAAAAAAATTGTGAGTGTAAAGTTATCAAAGAAAAAAAAATATTATCTGTTTGTGCCGTACGAAAGTAACAAAAAAAAGAATTAATTTCCATAAGAAAAAATTATATAAATGTTTGTGATTGCAATCAATTAAAAATTTGTAACAAACGGAAGGTCAGTTAGTTGTTGCTATTTATTTATTACAACGTAATGTAAGTAATTATCCAAGAAACTGTTGTTTTTGTTTCTAAATTTAAATTTAAACTTGTATTGAATATAATCAAAAATTCTTTTTACGGATAATAAATTGTGCCGTAAGAAAGAAAAGAAGAATTAATTACCATAAGAAAAAAAATTATATAAATGTTTTGGTGATTGCAATCAATTAAAAGTTTGTAACATACGGAAGGTCAGTTAGTTGTTGCTATTCATTTATTACAATCTAATGTCACAATCCACAATGATGAACATACGCCAATCGATCACTCTAGTGTACGGATTCTAGAATATGCCGTTTTGCTGAATTTGTGGTTATATTTTTTTTTATGATATTAAATGGCCATCTTGGTTCACATTTAGTATACGGAATGATTGAATTATGCATATTATAAATTGCGGAATCGCGAAATTGTTTCAACGCATCGTTAATATAAAATTGGTGCTACTGCCATTTGCTTCAACGCATTATTTGTAGCAAAGTTTTGGCTGTTCTTACCGTACCTTGTTCCAACGCAACATTTTTACCAAATCTTGGTTATGTCAACGGATTATTTATATACGATTTATGCTGTTATTATTGTATTTTCAACGCAACATTTTTACCAAATTCTGATTATTTCAACGGATTATTTATATACGATTTATGCTGATATTATCGTATTTTCAACGTAACATTTTTACCAAAGTTTGATTATTTCAACGGATTATTTATATACGATTTATGCTGATATTATTGTATTTTCCACGCAACATTTTTACCAAATTCTGATTATTTCAACGGATTATTTATATACAATTTTTGCTGATATTATCGTATTTTCAACGCAACACATTTACCAAATTCTGATCATTTCAACGGATTATTTATATACAATTTATGCTGATATTATCGTATTTTCCACGCAACATTTTTACTAAATTCTGATCATTTCAACGGATTATTTATATACGATTTATGCTGATATTATTGTATTTTCAACGCAACATATTTGCCAAATTCTGATTATTTCAACTGATTATCACCATACAATTTCTGTTGATACTATCGTATTTTCAACGTAACATTTTTACCAAAGTTTGATTATTTCAACGGATTATTTATATATATACAATTTTTGCTGATATTATCGTATTTTCAACGCAACATTTTTACTAAAGTTTGATTATTTCAACGGATTATTTATATATACAATTTTTGCTGATATTATCGTATTTTCAACGCAACATTTTTACTAAAGTTTGATTATTTCAACGGATTATTTATATATACAATTTTTGCTGATATTATCGTATTTTCAACGCAACATTTTTACTAAAGTTTGGTTATTGCAACTGATTATTCATATACAATTTTTTGCTGATACTATCGGAGTTTCAACTCATTATTTACACCACTTATTTGCTATTGTTGCTGAATTGTTCACGCACCAGTGGATTATTCGTCAATTTTCTGTTGGATGAATCATCACTGATGGAGGGCTGATGAAATTCGAATAGGAGGACGGGGTTTAATCATGGGGTGAGTAAATTTATTTCATTATTACGGCCATAATGATAAGGGGGTGTGAGAGTGTGTGTGTGTGTATGTGTGAGCGTGTGTGTGTGTGTGTGTGCGTGTGGGAGTGTGTGTGTGTGGGCATATGTGAGTGAACGTAGGGGTTGGACGTGTTGATCGTGGGTCTTTCGCCAATGGGGTCGCCAGAGTCTTCGTTTTTCCACTTGTATTCCTTTCCATTTCTGCAAATTTTCGTGAATAGCGTACATGTCTGTATTTGTGCTGAAGTAGCAGGGTTACTTTATCGTTCCCATGGTCTGAAGCTAGTTTGGGGCTTGAAAATCAATCTCGCTAGGTACGCTTCCTGCTATGTCCTTCTTATTGGTTCGCCAATAAGAAAGCGCTTCATTACATTTTTCCAAAAATTTAAAATTAAAAAGCGCATTTACTGATTTACACCCCGATTACCGAAGGCAAGTCATGTCACTTTAAATGACTATTAAGTCACATCGCATCAATTTTCGTATTGTTGAAGTCGTTTTTTACGCCTCAAGTCATTTTATACGACAGATGTCACTTTAAATGACATTTTAGTCGCCTCAATTTTTCATGTGACAATAATTTTTTCAAACGTTTTTAATTGTTTTTGTGACATTGTAAGTTTTTTTTAGTTTTGGAGTTTTTTCTTCAGAATTTTTAGTTTTTGTCGTGACCGTTTTTATCGACTTCAATAATACCAATTTTTAAGCGTCGTGACATGACTAAAGTCATGTCACCTGATGTGACACGACTTCAGTAATCGGGGTGTTCGATACAGCACAACAGTATATACCCACTAAAATTGACTGAAATTAATTCCGGTACATCTCACTGTCCTGCAGTCAAATTTTGTAACTGTGAAGCGTTAAAAATTCCATCGTTTCTGTTCATTCAAAAACTTATCACTTCACTGCTTCACGTCCTCGTTTTGTTAATCCCCAGCATTTGGCAAATTTCCTGCCGATTCAAAGTTCCGTCCCTGATCGGTGTGGATCGGTGTGGAGGAACTCCATAGCGGCTAATCCAATTATTTATCAAAGCTTCAGCGATGGTGGTTGCTTCCTGATTGGGAATCGCACACACTTCCGGCCACTTACTGAAATATTCCATAATCACAAGCACATATTTATTCTGATTATCAGTTGTTGGAAATGGTCCCGCTACATCCATTGCGATTCTTTCAAATGGAGCACCTACATTGTATTGCTTCATTTTCCCATGACTCTTCGTGCGGGTCCTTTCACCGCCGCACATTTATCGCATTTTTGACACCACTCCACAATTGATTGCCGAGTCCCTTACCAGTAAAGCCGTTGTCGTATGACCTCCACTCGTTCCTTCGTGATACTCCTTCAGTACTGCTGGTATTTTCCCTTTTAGTGCCACTGTAAGGGATTGCTTTATCTTGCCATCTGAGCTCTCCCACACTCTCTTTAAACATCCATCCTGTAAATGGAGGCTGTCCCATTGCGCCCCGTACGTAAAGTTGGAGTTTTCTCAGCAATTTCTCCCCATACTGGTTTGCAACCCTTTTCCTTGAACTCGATGATGGGTACAAGATCCGGATCTTCTAATTGATCTCTCCTAATGGCTTCAGCAGTCCACTCATCATCAGGTATGCACTTATAGTAATCGTACGTCGATGATGTTCTCCTTATTTTCTTGACGACTGCAATGATTGCATTCAACTTGACAGTGTCGTCTCGATAATGCATCAGCGTTCCCATGTGCAGTACCTTTCCGATGCTCAATGTCCAAATCGTATGCCTGCAACTATTCGATCCAGCGTGCTACTTGTCCCTCTGGATTTTTGAACTGGAGTAGCCATCTTAACGCACCCTGATCAGTTCTTAGATGAAATTTCTGACCATACAGGTATTTATAGAAATGTTTGACGCATTTCACAATAGCCAATAGCTCCATTCGAGTTACGCAATAATTCCGCTCCGGCTTTGATAGCATTTTGGAAAAATACGCTATCACCTTTTCTTGTCCATCTATTTTCTGCGACAAGACTCCTCCTATACATTCATTACTGGCATCAGTATCCAAAATAAACTGAACATTTGGTATAGGATAAGAGAGAATTGGAGCCGTACTCGTACATAATCTCCTTCGAAGCTCCACAAATGCTTGTTCCTGAGGTTCATTCCATTCATATGCCTTATCTTTTCTGGTTAACTCATGCAAGCTTTGGGCAACCTTGGCGAATCCTGGCACAAACCGTCTGTAATATGTGCACAATCCAAGGAAGCTTCGTAGTTCATGTAGATTCTTTGGTAGTTATAATTTGATATTTTGGGTAACACGAACACGACTACTTTTTGATCGTTTGTAACTACTGAGTAAAAACCAATCGTAATCAAAAAAGTAAACTTTTAGTTAGCTGTCAGTGTTAAAATATTAACTAGAATTTTGGATGAAATTCAGCATATTTTGAAACAATTTCACCCAAAAACAGCAAACAAATTATTGTAAATCAAAAACTACATTCTTTTCATTAAAAAAAACTTTTTTTTATTTACTTCAATAATAGTACATTGTTTAATTAGGAGCTAAATTTATACTTTTTGTGTTGAGTCTATAGTTTGACAATTATAGACGATACACAAAAAGTCACTTTAGCTCCGAATTAAATACACTATTTTTTCGGCAAACGTTTAAATATTTTATAAATATGAAATTAATACATCAAACTTTTTATAAATATGAATTTTTATTGTCATAATTACTTTCAAAAAAGAGAAAAAACATTTAAATTTGTATGAATAAAAATTTTTTGTCAAAGCAGCCTTTTCAAAATTTCATAATCCAATTGAAATAGTTGTTATTTTGTTGTCATAGTTATACAATATGTTTGAAAAAATAACAAACTCTACTTTACAGCCTCCGTATTATAAAATAAGAATGGCGTTACTTTTGCTGTCGCATTCTAAAAAGTAAGACTTTAGCTAACTCCCTAGCGGCAGTAAAGTTAACTTTACAGCCGTTTGCCTAATTAAAATATTTTTCTTAAATTTTTTTGGCATTGTTGTAGCCATCAACAAAGAAAATTTCAAAAATATGCCGTTTGTAAACGCCAAATTATGCATTTAAAATATTAATTAAATAAGTAGAAAATTGATTAATTAATTAATATAAATAATTGTTTTTATAAACAAATTTTGTAGTTTTTAAATTAAATTCATTTTATATCTATCATTTTATGACAAATTAAATTCAACATACTCTGGAGATGAGTATAAATAATCACCACACTATCTTATAACGAAGACTCCTGAAAATACCATTTTTTAAACCCTTTGTTAAAAACCGTTCGTTATTTGTTGTCGTAATCATAAAGTATACGCGTGATTACGATTGATTTTGAAAATAGCATCCCTGGATGTTGTTAGGATTTAGTTTTACCGCTTTTGATGAATAAATGAAGTCGTTTAGATTTCTTAAAAATGGTTTAAGATTTCTTAAAAATGGCTATTATTAAGACTAGGACTAGATTTGTTAAAGGCGACGTTTTGTGTCTCGATTTTACTTTACCTCATCACAAACTTAAGTCTCAAATCAAATAGCGCGGGCTATTATTAATGCTATAACAAAATGCAATATCAAAAGATCGAACACTGATAATTTGATTGTTATTCTATAGTTGTTTATTGTATGTCTGGCTTCATTTGTGATAAGTTCTTTCTTTTTATTTCTGATGGATGTAAGAATGTAATGTAATAGAAAGTATTGTGTATTAGAAATTGCAACATGTGTCACGAAGTCATGTGGCATAGAATAGAATTTAGCTATACTCATGCCGAGCAAAAAATAGAAAAAGGATTTGTCTATTATTTGCAAATATGTATAGAGATCGTGCTCCTCTCACATTAACATCGAAGTCGAACATTTTTTCATACATTTTGGTAGCAAACATATCATTGTTGTTAAATATAATTTATCGCATGATTTTATTGACCTTACAAATTGAAATTATTTACAGTAGATCGATTATAAAGGGTAAAAAGAGATCTATATAGGAGACCTGAACTATTCAATAGATGCAAAAATAATTTCCCTACTTAACAAATACTAAGCTTTTCATTACTAATGTAAGTCCTGCTTTCGTATCTGTATGGATTATTGCTGTCAAGTTGGGGAAACTACTTGAGTTTACCTTCGCTCATACTTTAAACAACATGTTGTTTTTTAGACCCTTGAAATATTTTGTGTTGCTGCTACGGAACCGAACAAAACACCGTTTATTTAATGAAAATACCCATATAAAATTAATTGATGTTCATTGGCGTAACTAGGAAATTGTTCTAGGGTGTGCCTGGCCCCAATAATATTGCTAAGCAAAATAATTAATAAAGTTTCCGTTTTTATTTCTTTCTTTTAATACATAACGGGTGTGTCAATTTGAGGTTAATTTTCAAATTTACGGTCATTTATATTTTTTTGCTAGATTATTTATGTTAGGTTAGGTTGCAGTGACAGTCACCAAACACAACATCAGGACGACATACTTAGACCAAAATACATCGGCTGTGATACCAATGAATCTCGTTCCCCTACTCGAACCATTTGAAGCTTCTAATGATGCTAAGTATTTGCGTGATTTTAAAATTATCCAGGTTTAGAGAGTTTTAAATGTGTGCGTTCCAAAATGACTGGAGCAGGAGCGAACGACTTGCTTAGAGCTTCCATTTCTTGTAGAAGATCGAGTTCAGTCCTTTGCCTAGCAAATCCATCCGCTATATAGTTGCCTTTAACGCCACTGTGACTCGGCACCTATATAATATGAACGGTGAAATTACCGGTGGTTTAGTGTCACTTTTGACGTCGTTGCTGCTACATCTACAGATTCGAATGCAGTTATTTATGCTATGTTGCTTGCAGTTATTTATTTTTTATATTTAGATATAAATTTGTGTAAATAATAAATCTTTAAATTATAAAACTAAAAGAAAAAAATGTTCTTTTTAAAATCGACATGTTTGACAAATTAAAATTGAAAGAAATCATTTAAAATTATAAATTGTTATATCAGTATGATATTTTTATAAATCCTTACTTAGTAACTTTCAAACAAACAAAAATTATAGACTGAAAAAAAATTGAAGTGATGACAACCTCATCTCGAAGTTGGCAGTGAGTCATGCAAAGAAAAATTATTTGCAAACAATTTCACCGTGATTGTGACAACCACATGAAAACATTTTTCTAACAACAGAATGAGGTTTATTTAAAATATAAAGTGTTATATCCAATATAACAGTAGTTGAATAAAGTTAATAACTATTTCCCTGAAAAAAAATTTCTTTGGCCTTATATCGTGAATTTTTCATTTTAAAATTTAAATATTTGAGATTAATTGAACTATATTTTATTTTTCCATAAATATTTCGTGTGATTGTCTCAACTACATTGGTTTATAATTGTACAGTTGTTAAAGCGATTTCGTAGTTCGATTCGCCATATCTGACCACATGGTGAGGTTGAGACAACTGCATTTCGATTGGAAATAGGACATGTTTTTTTCAGTGAGCAAAACCAATATTCCTAGTTTCTAAATTAAACTTTACATTCCTAGTCACTAAAACTGTTGAAAAAATAAAAATAAAAAATAGTTCAAAAATAACAATTCATTGTTTACAGTAATCAAACACTCCCCCAACCATTTAATGCAGTACTGTGCACAGCCATACAAAATTCAGATAATTCCAGAAATAAATCCATCAGACTTCGAATTCCGTCGTCAATTTGCTAATGGTCATACAAACAAACTTAAAACTACGAGTAGGGTTTCTAATCCGGATATCCGGATATCGAATTATCCGGATTATTCGACCATATTTTGACTATTCGATTATCCGGATACTTTTTTGCAATTATCCGAATATTAAAAAACCCTTTATTTTGTAAAAAAAATAATCAAATTGCGTTGAAAAGTTCAAATAACTATTAACTTGCGTTGCAAAGTTTGTTAGTGCAGTGAAGTGACTACAAGTTTTAAAAATTTATTTAAAACTTTAATGTTTTCAAAACTGTAATCATTGAATATTTTACGAAACACTTCATGAATCTGCAGTGTAAAGATATTTTACTAATATTTATTTAATGCTATATTAATTTTTAAAAAATAATGTATTATAAACTTGTGGCCCTGTTAATAAAATCTGAAGTGTTGGCTATTTTTTTAAAGTTTATGAGAGCTGTACTTCTAAATTATGACTCTGAGGAAATCACTAATGAAATTACTATTGAAAGTGAAGATGAAGAAAGTCTAGGTAGTGAAGTTTGTATAAAAAATCGCGACTGCAGAAAGTACTTGAGAATGCTATTGCTTTAATTACTCATGTTGAGAAGCAGAATGAAGGAAGTTGCATATTGCTGAAAACAGATTTCATTTATTTAAATAATTATAAAAACGGAGGGCAATTTAAATATTCTATATTGCGTATTATTACCAATAAAACCTACATCGACTGCAACGGAGCGGGTATTTTCAATTGCTGGTCTTACCAGGACAAAAATTAGAACTCGACTCAATTTCGAGACATTGTAATAATTAATTCATTAATGCAATAATTTTTCTAAAATATGCATTTTTATAAATGGATCAATAACTTCATTAATTTAAGTAAATTTATCAATAATTTTATTTTTTTATTATTATTATTTATGATTTGTTACTATTTTTTTGTTATTTTTTGACTATGTATAAAAATTAATTAATATAGATACACGAAAAATATACATAATTGATTTAAATACCGCAAAGTAAAAAACATGTTTTATTTATTGTTTAATTATCCGGATAATTTATTGTTTATGTATTCGATATCCGGATAATCAAATAGGTCGGATATTTAGAAACCCTAACTACGAGTAGTGTAGGTGTTTCGGTGTGGTTTTATATTGTTCTTATTGCGACTTTTTTCGTTGAACAAATTGGAAGGTGTGGTTTTCCAGAAATTGTGAATTGATTTGACTTTCTGACATCGTGCACATCACCACATGTTGGAAAGAAAATGTTTGCTTTTTTAAACTTCGCTACTATGGTGAACCGATAAGATAAACGACCATTTTATAGATACTTTTGTGGCAATATTATTGGTAGTGCATATTAAACTTCCTTATTAAATTTAAATGAAGATCAGTGATATGAATATCATGAATAATATAATAATAATTATAACTGTAATTTTTTTCATAATTGTCAATGAATTTAGTTCGATTTGGTTTATTTCTATCGAGATGATCATGTATCACAAATAAAAAACAAATAATTTAATTAAATATTGATGCTAACGTTTTGAAATAATTTTGAACAGCAAATTCCTTAGTAAAGAAATACATTTTCATTTTCCCTAACGGTTATATACTTCATGAACTTCGTGTTCTAGGGGGGGCCAAAATTCGTCTAGTGGGGGCCGGGCCCTCTGGGCCCCTACCTAGTTACGCCTATGTTGATGTTAATAAAAATTAAAAAACGTCAATTAATAGTATTCCCTATATAAATTTATTAACAAATATAATAGTATATTTAATAAATTATCATATTGTTTAAATCAGGTTCCATTTTACTCTATTGTGTTAGGACCTGATGGTAAAAGCTAATTCGAAGACACTAAATCCAATGATGCTGTTTTTCTGGGTAAACTTGAAAAAGTTTTTGTTTTTATGAAAAAATGGTTATATTTTTTCGAGCTAACCTAGACCTAGTTGCACCATTACCACCATAAAGCTTAGCGAAGCCTGATTAGACTTTCCTCATGACCGTCTTGACGAATTTAGTAATTAATAAAACAAATTCCACGCAAACAACTTAGTTTCTAAAAGCTTTGCTTTGCGTTTTATGAATTTAATGAGATCGTTAAAGGAATATATTCATATAATGTAATATTATTAGTTCATAATATACAAAAAATTTATTCTTAAAAATTTAAAAAAAAAACTGCCCAGCATAAGCTAAAGCTCTTGAATTAAAAAATATTTGAAATAGTTTTCAGCATATGAAAATTTTAGTTAACAATTGGCAAATCCTTTATTTTTTCTAAAATATTATAATAACTCGATGTAAAGAAATGCGATTTATTTATTTAAGCAAAAAAAAAAAAATTTTTTTTTTGAATATGAAAGAATTTTAAGAAAGAGAAAAAGTAATAAAAAACTAATACTAATGCAATTTTTTATACAGAAAAGAACAACAGAAATTAAATTTTTATAATTTCTTATTGCCAGAAAAGAAAAACCACTCTTTCAATCGCAAGTGCTATGTTGTCTCTATACTAATTGACTAGCAGAGCAATAGCTCGATCGTAGCGGCGAAAACTTTATTAATATTATCTTAATATACTTAATCAATGCCGTAACCTTGTGTCCCAAATATTTTACTTTTTCCTTGAAAAGTGAACACTTTTTGGGACTTAACTTTAAACCAGCTGCTTGCAACCTTTCCAGTACCTCCACCAAGTTCTTCAAGTGGTCATCAAAGTCTTTGCTCATGACGATGATGTCATCCAAATATACAAGGCATGTTTTCCAGTGGAAGCCTTTAAGTACCCGTTCCATTAATCTCTCGAAAGTTGCGGGAGCGTTGCATAACCCAAATGGCATGACATTAAATTGCCATAGTCCATTACCTACACTAAACGCCGTTTTCTCCCGCAATTTCGACCTGCTAGTACCCACTCTGCACAACCAGTGTTGAAAACAATCTTGAACCCCATAATGTATCCAGTGTATCATCAATCCTAGGCAATGGGTAGCTATCCTTCTTAGTAACTGTATTTAATTTCCTGTAGTCAACACAAAATCTTAAACTCCCATCTTTCTTGCCAACTAACACCACAGGTGAGCTCCAGGGACTGTCTGAAGGCTCGATTACACATGCTTCTTTCATATCCCTCACCATTTTATCACCTTCCTCTCTTTTAGCCAATGGTAATCTCCTTGGTGCTTGGCGTATCGGCTTTTCTGCTCCAGTGTCAATACGATGTTTCACCATATTGGTTCTGCCATTTCTTTCAGGTGAACTGCAGAATACAAACTTGCTTCGCTCCAACAATTGACGTACTGATTTCTTCTACTCTTCTGAAAGCCATTCTGTCCATGTCTGCACAAGTTGTTCCATTTCTGCCTTTTGTTGTTTTGTGTTGACCAAGCAATTGATGTTTTTCTGCTCGCACTTTATTATTTTAGCTACCTCTTCACATTGTCATATGATTGATCCTTTCTTAATTGTTTTCTGCGTATCTGATAGATACGGTATTTTGTAGTCAGTATCTGATCTAACTAAGGTTTTTCCTATTACGACTCCTTTAAAATTTTGGTGTTCTTTGTTGGCTTCCACACACCAAAAAATTTTATAAATTCGATAGATTTTACCGCTGGTACTTGGCGAAACATGATGAATACTTTTGTAAATAAAATTTCTTGTTGTTATTTCGCAGAGATTTTTTATTATTAATAAATTAACTATTTATATTTAATTAACGCGCTCGATCTGATTTCGAATTTTACATCATCTTCAGGAGCTTACAAAAGACTGTCTTTTGCTCCTGAAGGTGATGTAAAAATCGAAATCAGATCGAGCGCATTAATTAAATATAACTAAATAGTTGATTTATTAATAATAAAAAACTCTGCGAAATAACAACAAGAAATTTTATTTACAAAAAATAAAAAAAATTTATGGTTAAATTGATCATATTTTTAGAGAACCAGAAAATGTGGTCAATTATAATCATTGTATCTGTATCTATAATAACAACCATAAAATTTGGTTACCTATCAGCATAGTATGTTTCCTTATATAATATAATAGCAACCATAAAATAAAGTTAACATATCACCATAGTATGGTTCTCTAAAAGTTTGATAAATTTAACCATAAAATTTTTTTGTGTGCACAACCCACAACCTTGGTGACCCAGAACCTCCTTACACTTTTCCCCAAATGATTGTTTCTGATTGGGCGGCAGCTTTTCCCTGTGATCTAATATTATTCGACGAACACAATTTGAATCTTCAACATTAAATTGGAGTGGCAACTCAATATTTCCGTACATGAGTACTTCCCAGGATGACTTCATCCACAATGTAAGCTACAACCACTTCATGATAAAAGTGAGTATTCCCGTATTCCCATTTCAATGTTAACAATTTTCTTGCCTTTAATACTTGCATTTTCCCCAGTTGCCGTCTGCATTCGGTATCTCCCTGCTGGTTTTAGTTTCCCTTTCACAATATCTGTGCGGACAATTGTATTTGTTGCTCCCGTATCTAACGTAATGACATAACTTTTTCCATCAATATTAGCCCTAACAGTAAGGCTGTCACCCCCCTTTGTCAAATCGCGATACATGGGTGAATGTTATGGGGCAATCGGTTGTAGGAGCCAGCTTACGCTCCTTTAGGCTAGCTCGTTGTAGTTTAACTGATGTGGTGTTACTCCATCGTCTTCTCTAGTTTGCACCCGTTCTTCTGCTGGACGTCGCTGCATAGGCGATGCTGATCCTGCTCGTTTTCTTCTCATATCTCTGCATTCTCTCGAAATACGACCCAACTTTCCACATAACCAGCATCGAATTCTGTCACTTCTGACACTCTCTCGTGGTCTGGGTTTGTAACCGTTGTCATCAGCCAACTCTCCCCGGCGTATTTTAATCGATGGTTTTATAATTGCTTGTGCAGTTTCATTTGTTAAAGCATAAGCAATAGTTTTTGCGAATGTTGGTTTTGGCGACAACATCACCGCTCTCCTTGTCTCCGGATCAAGGATACCATCCGTAAAATCTTTAATTTTTCACTTTCTCCATAAAATACGGTGGAGCATTCGAGTGTGCCGAATAGTCCTGAAAGCTTTCTCCGTTCCGTTGCAAGCGACCTTTTAACTCAATCCTGTATAATTCCTTTTTATGGTCGGTACCGTATTTACGTTCCGACGCATTCATCACCACTGCATAACTTTTCCGGTCATTTTCCGACACCGCCTGTGCTTCAGCTGCTTCCCCCTTAAGAGCAACTATCAATGCAGCTAGACGATTTTCAGCGTTCCAAACGTTTTGATCTGCTACGGTCTCGAAATGGAACTTGAAGATGCCGAACGATGTTGTTCCATCGTATGATGCAACCGTTTTCGAAATTATCAACTTTGGAAAGTACCTTTTTGTTTTCGTCAAGCACTTTTTGTTCTAATTCTTGGATTTCGCTTTGAATTTTCTCGACTTTTCCATCAAAAGCCATTGACATTTGTAGAAGTTTCTCATACAGGTGTTGATGTATTCCAACTCATTTATTTGCTGATTCATCTCATCTTTATTTGCAGTAAAGCAAGTGTTGCAGGAATCTCTTCTTTATTAACAGCCATGTTATTGTTGACTATTACCAGCTGTTGATGTTACCAATGTTACGTTTTTCTAACCTTTCTTCGAATTAACCTAACTCACAATTCGATAAACGTAATTCCCAATCACTTTCTGGATTCGATCACTGATTAGTAAGCAAATACACCAGGTTTGAAAAGGAAACAGTACAGCAAACAATATTCCTGACTAGACTAGAATATTCTTTTAACACCTTCAGAAACTGGTTTATTGTAGAAATTTCCGGTTACACAACGTTCAAAATAATACACAAAATATTTCTACTCAATAACACTTTTATCTTTATTTACAAAAACTAATTTAAAAATAAAAAGTTTACACGATTTTGTATGCACCGTAAAGTTTACAATTAATTTAATTTCACATTCCACTTAAACTATTTTCACTATCGAAGCAATTTAAATTATTACTTTACATCATCGCACGCAGTCTAATTTAAAACTAATCTAATTCTACAAGAGTATATAGTATATATACATATATGTTATATATATTATATATATACAAGAGTATATATATAATATATATAATTCTGCATAATTTCTCGATTATTCGAGGTCGTTTTCTTGAGAAGCCTCGAGAAAATATTAAGAATATTCGATAACATTATTTTACCTAACAATTAGTTTGATTCATAAAATAATTCAATTTTATTTCATGTTGACCCTAGTTGTAAAAACGAATGTAACCTTGATTTTATTTTTGAAATATTGTACATCGAAAATTGAAGATGAATACAACTGTTCTGCATTACATTACGTCTATGTAGAATCGTAACATTACCCACCACATAAGCCTGTTCGTCCGTTCCATTTGCCGTTATATAGTAATATACTATAGATCTAAATTATCTTCAACTCACTTTTCAATCCGTTTGTGTAACAACACAACTAGTTAAAACATTCCAATGCACATCCAACACCCTTCCGGTATTAAATTATTTTTTATAATTTTCTGTATTTTTTCACCTAATTATGAAAAAATTGTAGAGAATTAATGAATTAAAGAAATACACAATTTAACATAAAATAAAATTTATGCTGACGGGAATATTTTTTCTTGGCTCGTGGCATGAAAAGTTTTTTTTCAATTAGTTTTTTTTTCAGTTAATCAGTTCGTGGTTGGTACTTGAGCAGACAGTTGGTCAGTTAAGTAGGTTTTAGAATTTTGAGTTCGATTGAGGTGGAAGTTTTGTTTTGGTAGTGATGATATGAAGTCACTAATAACGTAGTGGAAATGGAATCTCTCTCTCTCTCTCTCTCTCTCTCTCTCTCTCTCTCTCTCTCTCTCTCCTCTCTCTCTCTCTCTCTCTCTCTCTCTCTCTCTCTCTCTCTCTCTCTCTCTCATCTCTCTCTCTCTCTCTCTCTCTCTCTCTCTCTCTCTCTCTCTCTCTCTCGCTCTCTCTCTCTCTCTCTCTCTCTCTCCCTCTCTCTCTCTCTCCCTCTCTCTCTCTCTGGCGTTTACATCCCATGGGGCCATGGAGGGATTTTACCGTTTGTGCAATCAGCTTCCAATCGTCTCGTTCCATGACCAGCTGACATCAGTTTCGACATCCTATATCACGAAGGTCTTAGACGATCTCCTCACGCCAGCGTTGTCTAGGTTACCTCTTCGACGAACACCAGCTGGTTGTTTTTGGGATAGTTTTTTTTATCATGCTATCTAATGGAGCCCTTTCCATCTACTATCCTTAATATCGCTTGGTCTACGTCCGAGAAGTGCAATATCATCTGCATAGCCAAGAATTTGACTAGATTTGTTTTGATTCGGCTTTTTCTTATCGTGTACTCAAGCGCCAAATGAAATAGTACTGGCGCGAGTGCATCACCTTATCGAACACCTGATGCTATATCAAAAGAGTCCGAAACTGACGCTTCGATTACTATTCTCCAATTTGATCCCGATATTGTGAGTTTACCCAGAGAAACAAGTTTCTCTGGGTCACTAAGGCATATCAAGGCGGACCAAAGGCTGTCACAGATGATGCTATCATATGCTTGCTTGAAATCAACGTACCAGCTCTACGTACCAGCTCTACGTACCAGCTCTACGAATGCTAACGTTGTACTCTCAAAAATTTTCAAGAATCATCATCTGTGATTGAACGGTTGGGTCGAAAACCACACTGATAGTCACCGATGATAGATTCAGCGAATCAAGCAAGCAAGTATGACATTAGCTCAAGCAAGTATGACATTAGCTAGTATTTTTTATGCATTGTTCAGCAGTGCGATGCCAAGATAATTAGCACACTTTAAACGGTCACCTTTCTTGTGTAGTTGAACAATGTGTTACAACTGAACTTTTAATAGAAACTATTAATAATTTACACCGGAACTTACATTTATTATCTTGATGAATGTTGTCTTCCAACATCATACAACAACCTCCATCGCTGTAATAGTTTTCCTTCATCAATGCAATATGTGGATGGATAAAACTACCACACGGAGAAAAATCAAATTTCATAGATTATGATTAATCTAGTCATGATTTCTGAAACGTCGTCGTTTTGTCCTCAATGATTAATACTCATATATTATAGACAATAAGAATTATGCATTCTTACTTATTCGTGGATTATGCCTAAACATTTTCAAATTTAAACCTTGTTTTATGAAACTTATTCATAATTTAAGAAAAATATTCTATTTCAGATTTTGATAAAAATTATGAATAAATAATCATCTCTTATACTTATACTATGATTAAGAAAATCATAAACTGCATAAAAATAAAAAATTTAGTTTATTGAACATTTAAACATTTTTTTTTATTTTTATTCCTGATAAGAAGAGAAAAGTTATTCAATAATAATAAACCTAAACTGATAATAAACCTGTTCGTACAATTGTTTGCAGTTTCATCTAAAGTTTAGTGTTTCGCGAGTGGGTAAATGAAGTGCTTCAATAAATAAATAGTTTAAAAGTTATTTCTTTAAAGAAAACTTTATATGTTGCTAAGGTAAGAATTTTATTCTATTTTGCATTGCTGAATTTTTTTCAACCCAATAGGAAATTAATTTAACTATAAAAAAAAGAGTGTTAAGCCGCAAATAGACAATTGCAGAGCTCTGCTATATTTCTGCAATGGTAGTGTGTAAAATATTTATTGCAGAAAAGTTTGGCAATGAACTCATTTTAAAACATTGCAATGACTCATTGCAATGTTTTGCAATGAGTTCATTGCCAAACTTTTCTGCAATGAATATTTTACACACATGAATATATTGCACGACTATTGCAGAAATATTGCAGAGTTCTGAAATAGTCTAATTGCGGCTTTACAAGTTATTGATTATTATCAATTAATTGCAATATCTTTGTTGTTATTTCATGATAACTTATGCCTTTACAGGAATTTGGAATAATGCAATGATGATCTCAAAAGTGCAGAGGCCGTATTCCAGGACACATAATCAGAATTTGTATGTATTATATTTACACAAAATTGTGAAAATTGTTTTTCGAATACCAAAATGGTGTAAAATTCTACACAATTTTGAAAAGTTGATAAAAACCATATACTTATTGTCAAAATCATAAATTGGGTTTTTGTTAACTGGTTTTATTTTTTTAAGTACTTTTAAAATTTGCATCGATTGGCATAAAAATTAATTTATAATGAAGATAATGCAAAAGTAAATGTTTTATAATATTATTGAATGATATTTTTACATACATAATTATATTATTTAATTACATTTATTTATTAGTTTTATTTTATTTTGTCAACTAAAATAATAGGCTGTTTTAATTTGCATTAGAAATTTGTTTATTCAAGACTGCTATTAATATATGCATTCCGTGTTTGTATTTTCCATTGGAATGTTATTCTCTTGTAGAATATTGTAGAATATTTACTGTTTGGTAAATATTCCACAGTTCGTTAAATATTCTCTTAAAACAATCATTGGAAAAATATACATACAAATTTCTTATATATATTTTAATGTATACGAAACAACATTGTACGAACGTATAATGAATTTGATATAAATTCAAGTCCAGGATAAATTTGACGAATTGTTCCAATTTTACAATTAATAAAAATTAAAAAATAATTATTGTGTAATATTGTTGTATAATAATTAAAGAACGATAACCTAACTGAAAGTTATGTAGCTTAAGTTTTTATTAAAAATATTTATTTACGCACAAAAAATGTTGAATGCAAATTTAACGAGAAAATGTTTTTCTATAATGTCTATGATGCATTTATTTAGAATAAATGTATAAAGGCTTGAAACCGCATACAACAGAAACAGAAATCCGTACAAATTTTACAGAAACAGATTTTTTTTCTGTCAAATTTGTGTGAAATTCTGTTTCTGTTTATGTGAATGCCCGGCTTTAAGCCGGGCATTCACATACAACGGAGACAGAAACAGAAACCGAATTTCATACAAATCTGACAGATAAAAATTCGGTTTCTGTAAAATTTGTATGAAATTCCGTTTCGGTTTCTGTTTCCGTTGTATGTGGTTTCAAACCTTTAGTAAGAATATTTTTATGGTTTATAAAAAATTTAACAGGAAAACTGAAAATTATAGGAAATATTTTGCAGTCGTAAATAAAATAGTACATTGTATTCACACAGTATGATGGTAGAATTGCCTTCATTCTAAACTCATACAAGAATATACTATTATGTTATCAAAAAGAAAAAGGAAATAAAAATTATTATGTAATGCAATGATCAAACAAATTAGCTAGCCCAAAATATGCTTAAAACGACATCTTTGAGAATTTTTGTATTAGTTAAAATCCTGAAATAAGTTTTATAAATAAATAATCATTCATTATTAATGATAATGAAACATATTAAAAGTAAATTATTTGCATATTAATAACACCATTAAAATTATGCAGTTTTTGTTTGGGCATCTTTCAAATAAAAGAAATAATATCATTATTTTTATTTCTTTAATTTTTATAAATAATGTAATAAATAATATATTTATATTATATAATTTAAACATATTATATAAACTTAATTGATGTCTAATAAATTAGTTGAAATATTTTTTGTAAATTAACAACTATATGTTCATTAATAATAAATAAACATATTAAAAGTACAAATAAAATTATGAAGTTTTTTATTCTAAAATTATGATTTTTATAGGTATAATCTATTATTAATTTATAAAAATTATCGTGATTAATATTTATAAATTCATGAATGATAAGTTTTTCACTATACGTAAGTATGAATAATATTTGAATAAACCTAAAAATAATTCAGAAATTATGAAAACCTTTGGTATAAGTTCTGCCATTCAGTCACATTTTGTGATTTATTTGTCCAGAAACTGTTCGTCTACTTTCATAACTTCTGACTGGATTTACTTAATCTATGAACTAATATTAAAGAACTTGTTCTTACTTAGTCATATTTTGTGAATGTTAAGCATAATTTAGAAATATCTACTCAAAGAAATTCCTATGAATAATAGGCATAATATATGATTTTTTCATTAATCATAGAATATGAATACATAAATCACAATTTATGAATTGCTTAATCCAGGAGCAAAATATACCTAATTTAAGAATAAGTTAAGGCTATAACGAATAATATATGCAAACATTTCTCTCTGGGCATCACAAAAAAAACTTCCAAAGCATCACTGGTTTGAACAACAATAATTCTTTCATTCTATACAATTGTTCCATCTTCTAGTGTCCTTGTATAACTAATGACACAAAATTCCCCTCGACTTTTCATAAGTTGACCATTTCCAACCATATCACATAAACCATCAGAAAACTGTGGTTTCATTATCATCATTCAGCCTTTAGTTCTTCATGGACACTCGACAAATCTTCGAACGAACTTTTAATTGATTTATCAGATTCCATTTTCATTTAATTTTTCACAATAACTATGATTTGGAATTAAAAAGTGATTTAAAAGCCAACCATCACATCAGACAAACAAATAAATATTTTATTGATAACTTTTTAATTTATTTATGTAAACTCTTTATTTCGGTTCGACAGATAACTTTTTATTTTTATTTTCGACCACATCACAATTTTATTTACAAAATTATACTAATTTAAACAAATTAAAAAAACTTAAATAATTGAAAGTTAAATTGAATTTTATTGGAAATATAATATAATTAACAATAAATTGAAATAAATCTATTTTACAACAACATATTGTTTTTTCTTTAATTTCCAAATTATACTGATCGATTTGGTTATCAAAATTCTTATTTTTATGTCATATTTTTTGCTTCTGTTTCCCTTTCCAGCAATCACCAATTTCTCCAACGTATAAAAAAAACATTAAATCAAACAGGTTTATTGTTGAAATTGAGTGACGCAACTAAATCTCAACAGTAGCATACAAAAATGTGGCGACCTTTAAGAAAATTAATGAAATTATAATTGAAAATAAAAATTATTATTTTTAGAACAAAATTGAAATAGTCCTGGCGTTACAAAACTAGGGGAAACTAGGATAATAATGGAGGCTACATTATTATCCGTTGTTTATCTTAGAAGAAAGGACTATGAAAATCGCCAATCGCAACTTGCTACAAAAATTGTTTTAACTATAAAATGTTTAACATTGAATGACGATAAGAGGATTCACATTAAAAAGAAACAGAAAAAGAAAATCTGATGTACAAAAAAAATATGGTATACATATATCAAAATTATTTAAATTATTCTTATACTTTTTAATTTATTTTATATTTATTTTATTCAAAAAAATTTTGAATGGTATTTAATTAAAAAGATATTTGTTTAATTAAGATACTTAAAATTATATTTATTATCTAATATAATAATTTTTATTTATTTAATTTAATTTCTTAATTGTAAAATCTTATAATTAATTTATGTGACTTAACACCTCTAAAGAAAAATATTTAATTATTTAACATTGAAAAAATAAAAATATTTGTTTATTTATTAGGTGTTAAGTCCTATCTCAAAAATGTTTATTTATTTAGAGAAAATAAAGATATTTAATAAATTATTAGATTTAAATCTTGATGTTTTTTGATTAATTAGTAAAATTTTTATTTAATTAATTTACTTAAAATTATTTATATTATTCTAAAAAGAAAATTATTTTATTTAATAAAATTTATTCACTTAATTTTCAAAAATTATTATTAATTATTGTTTTATTTAATTATTTTAAACATAAAATATATTTATTTATTTATTTATCCCATTTAGAAAAATTGGTTTAGTTAAATCTTCAAAAAAAATTTTTGTTTAATTTATATATTCCTAAAATTATTATTTTCAAAAAATATATTCTATCTAGAAAAATTTGTTTAGTTAGATCTTCAAAAATTATGTATTTATTTAAGAAGATTTAACAAAGAAATTTTTGTTTAAATTATTTATTCCTAAAATTAAAAAAATATATTCTATTTAAAAAATTTTTCTATTTAATTTTCAAAAATTATTGTTTTTATTTATTTATTTTTATTTAATATAAATAAGGGATTTCCAAGTCAAGATTTGTTTGTTGACAAAAAAAAAAAATTAATCACCAAAACTGGTTTTATCAAAATTTCAGTTTCATTTCACCAAAAAGTTTTTGCGCCAAAAAATATGACTCATCATTAATTTACGCCAAACTATTTATTTATTACCGTAATTACAGTACTTATCAAAAAAAATTATTACACCCCACGGGTCGGTTTCGTTTCGTAGCGCCATGTATAATAATTCAAGGCGAACGAATCGACAAAACTATAATTTATCTAAAGGGTCCCTGTTTCGGCGCCATTTGTTACAACTGAACTTTTAATAGAAACTATTAGTAATTTACACCGGAACTGAATTTATTCACAAACAAACAAAATTTACACTCGGAAATCTCTTATTGCGATTTATCACAAAAAACATTGTTTTAATTTACTAACATGAAAAAACAATTTAATCGAAAACAAAATCAAAACTCAAACTATACAAATCAAAATATATAAAATAAGCTTGCATTTATTATCTTGATGAATGTTGTCTTCTAACATCATACAACAACCTCCATCGCTGCAATAGTTTTCCTTCATCAAAGCAATATGTGGATGGATAAAACTACTATCACAAAAAAAACTTCCATAGCATCACTGGTTTGAACAACAATAATTCTTTCATTCTATACAATTGTTCCATCTTCTAGTGTCCTTGTATAACTAATGACACAAAATTCCCCTCGACTTTTCATAAGTTGACCATTTCCAACCATATCACATAAACCATCAAAAAACTGTGGTTTCATTATCATCATTCAGCCTTTAGTTCTTCATGGACACTCGACAAATCTTCGAACGAACTTTTAATTGATTTATCAGATTCCATTTTCATTTAATTTTTCACATAACTACGATTTGGAATCAAAAAGTGATTTAAAAGCCAACCATCAAATCAGACAAACAAATTTTTTATTAATAGCTTTTTAATTTATTTATGTAAACTCTTTATTTCGGTTCGACAGATAACTTTTTGTTTTTATTTTCGACCACATCACAATTTTATTTACAAAATTATACTAATTTAAAAAAATTAAAAAAACTTAAATAACAGAAAGTTAAATTAAATTTTATTAGAAATATAATATAATTAACAATAAATTGAAATAAATCTATTTTACAACAACATATTGTTTTTTCTTTAATTTCCAAATTATACAGATCGATTTGATTATCAAAATTCTTATTTTTATATCATATTTTTTGCTTCTCTTTCCCTTTCCAACAATCACCAATTTCTCCAACGCATAAAAAAAACATTAAATCAAACAGGTTTATTGTTGAAATTGAGTGACGCAACTAAATCTCAACAGTAGCATACAAAAATGTGGCGACCTTTATGAAAATTAATGAAATTATAATTAAAAATGAAAATTATTATTTTTAGAACAAAATTGAAATAGTCCTGGTGTTACAAATGAGAGCTGTTTTCCATTCAGCAGGTTCTTCTTGGTCTCAGATTGCCAGAAT
Source organism: Diogma glabrata (assembly GCA_963693315.1). Classification (NCBI taxonomy): domain Eukaryota; kingdom Metazoa; phylum Arthropoda; class Insecta; order Diptera; family Cylindrotomidae; genus Diogma; species Diogma glabrata. The sequence continues at coordinate 249,618,669 of OY856187.1, read as the reverse complement.
CAGGTTGTATATTCATGAGACAAGAGCTGCTCCCCATTTGTAAATAGTTCTGCAGTGATTCCATCGATACCTGGTGATTTACCATTTTTTAGTTTATTGATGGGCGCTTCCACTTCTTCTATATTTGGGTAATCGACAATATCTCACTTAGAGTGAAAATTTCTCAAATGGATCGGAAAAAACATGAACTGCGAATTTTTTAGCGAAAATTGGTAAGTCGGTTTATTTAATATATCTAAAATTAATGCCAAGTTTTAAATTTCAAAAAAAATGTTATTCATAAGTTATACGCCTTCAAAGTTTTTGATGGCTTCGTGTTTATATATCGATATCATGGAACAAATGAAATTTAGTTTTAGTACAGTGAAAACTCTAAGATTGGTTTATATTTTATAGAAAAAATTATATAATTACAAAAATTAAATTTTGGGTCATAAAAATCGCCATTAGCAATAAACAAATAGGAAAATCAAGGACTTCTCAACGCTGCAGATGATTTTAAATTATTGTGTATTTGGCAGTTAGTGCGTTCTTGACGCTTGATAAGTGACGAGTTCTTCTCTTCTTTATGTCTAAGAAATATGATTGAATTTAAAAAAACACTGAACGAATGAATTTACGTACGGCTGCAATTAAAAAAGCGGCCTCAAATATTTTCATCTTAAGAAAAAAATTGGAAAAATTTATTAAAAAAATAATAAATATTAGGAGAATTTAAATATCATATTTTCTTTGTAAAAATGGGGCGCTTGCATACCTAAAAACTATTATCATAACATAACCATTAAAGAATATTTTTTTTTGTTTTCATAATTATCATCTTGATTATATGTTGTTGAATACACAATAATTTAAAATCATCTGCAGCGTTGAGAAGTCCTTGATTTTCCTATTTGTTTATTGCTAATGGCAATTTTTATGACCAAAAATTTAATTTTTTTAATTATATAATTTTTTCTATAAAATATAAACCAATCTTAGAATTTTTACTGTACTAAAACTAAATTTCAGTTGTTCCATCAGGAGATATCGAAATACATATAAACACGAAGCCATCAAAAACTTTGAAGGCGTATAACTTATGAATAAAATTTTTTTGGAAATTTAAAACGTGATATTAATTTTAGATATATTAAATTAACCGACTTATTAATTTTCGCTAAAAGATTCGCAGTTCATGTTTTTTCCGATCCACTTGAGAAATTTTCACTCTTAACGGAGCAATTGCTCGAATAGGATGAACTTCATTCGTCCTATTCAGTAGGCCTTGAAAATGGGATCGTCTTACTGCTAGCACATCACGTTCATTTGTTGTAAGCTCGTTGTTTCCATTGTTGATGGCTGTGGATCTTGGGTGAAAATCTTTTGTCAGATTCCGCGCATTGGCAAAGCACTCTTTCGAATTTCCATTAGCGCATGTTGGTTGATGTTTTCGATACAGCTCTTCAGGTGTTCGCGTTTCTATTTCCGTAGGAGTTTTGCTGAGGCGTTTCTGGCGCATAGATAATCACTTTGGGAGCTTCAGGTATTCCTTTCAACCATTTTTCTCGCAGTTTTTGTTTGTGCTCAACGCTTTTGTGGCAATCGTAATCAAATTATTCGTTACGTGATTTCCGGGTGTTTAAATGCTTCGACATTCCAGCGTACGGTCTTTTTTGCTTGTCTAATAAATGTAGATGACAATTTGAACTTGTACTTAATGATGACAAGCATATGATCGGTGTCCATATCAGCACCTCTGTATGATCGAACGTCAGTTACACTTGCACTCAAAAAAAATAAAGGAAACTTTTAAAAAATTTTTCACAAAATTTTTTTGACAAAACTGCAATTTTTTTCCTTCAAATACAAAAATACTTTGTAAATCAAATAAATTTTTGGTTTTTTCAAATAATTTTTTTTGTAATCTACAATATTTTTGGTGACCTTTCAAAAAAAAATTGTGAGTTGTATATTTATAAAAAATTTGTAAAATAGTTGTAGTTGTAGTTTTGTTTAGTGTGTAGAGTGTCTCTTAGAAATGATGACGTGATCGATTTATTTTCAGTTCTTCCATCGTTTGATTTCCACGTTGCTTTGTGGATTCTCTTATGAGGAAAGAAAGTAATAGAAATTACCAGATCAGGGGTTGGGAACGAGCGGCCTTATCACATATTTTGAATTTTATACGAAACTCAAACCAATTTTTTTCGTTGAAATGTTTTTTTGTAAAATTGTATTTTTCTTTTAAATATTTAATACTTTTTTTCGAAAATATTTTGTCTAGTTCAGTAGTCGACTTTTTTGTGATTTCGGTTTGAAAATAGCGAAGTAACAATAACCCATTAATTATACGTTTATATCGCCGATAAATTAATAGAATATAGTACATTTTGCTACAAGAAATGAAAACACTCCTTTTTCGTGTGTGACAACTTGTTAGCAAGACGCGTTAGTATCGAGTTGGACAATTTAACGAACGCAAAATGTTTTCATCTCGCGTAGGAAATTGTAATTTTTTCTACGATGGTCAATAAATAATAAACGATATTTATCATAAATTATTAAATTAGAAATCAACAACATACCATTCAAAATTCATATTCTTTATAATGTTTACTGTGATTTAAAATTTTTATAAAATTACATGAAAATAATAGCAACTACAATTTGTCATTTAGCGGAAATGATTTAACACTAGTGGAAAAAAACCCACAGGAGATTAAGCCTGCTTGAAAATAGACTTTTCATGTGCTATCATAAAAAAATATTTTTTAAAATATTTAAAATTTAACTTTACAGTCGCTTGGATTACAGCCGCTAAACTAATGCCATTTCTTTTACAGTAAAGTAACTTTCATATTTGTACAGCGGCACGGCTTTTTGATTGGATTATGAAATTTTGAATTGAAAGCTTGCTTTGATAAAAAATTTTATTTTTTATATAATTTATACAAATTTAAATGGTTTTTACTTTTTAAGGATGTAACTATGACGGTAGAATAAGTAATTTTGATGTATTAATTTCATAATTATAAAAAATTTAAACGTTTGCCGAAAAAATAGAGTATTTAATTTGGTGCTAAAGTGTCTTTTTGTGTTTCGTATATAATCTTTGGCCTATCTACGGTCGGCCGCCAAACAATAGACTCAATTCAAAAAGTAGCACTTTAGCTTCTAATTAAATAATATTTTTACTATTAAATTGTCAATACATTGGGTGTTTATACCAAAATAATAAATTAGAATTATGTGTGGAATAAACTCTGAGTAATACATTGTTGAAGCAGTTGGATGCTTAGATCCTGAGAATGTTGAAAAATATAAACAGCTACTTCGTTCAAAAGTGGCTTTTACTGATAGACAACACCTATTAGCTTACAATGTAACAGAACCGCTTCGCACAATTATTCAAAAAAAGGATGTATAGTTTTCGTTAGATGAATCTACTGAAAAAACTGACTCGGCTAATACTAAATTTTATTCCTGCTATATCTGAAGATTTTCATTCTAATCAGGAACTATTCGGTATGGGCACGCTTACTGGAAGAACACGTGGTATAGATATCCATGATAACTATTGTGAAATATATTGTGAAGCAGGACTAAATCTGACTAATCTAGTGAGTGTGTGCACCGCCATGGTGTATCTTCCATGTGAGGTAAAAAAAGAAGAATTTGTTTCATTGTTAAAAAAGTAATTTAAATTTTTGTTTTTTTTTCACGACATCGCCAATTTCGAAACTTGCTTATATCAGATGATGAAACATACAGTGTAGATTTACCGTATCATTATTAAGTGCGCTGGCTAACAAAAGGAATGGTTTTAGTTAAAGTTTAATCATTGGGAGAGCAATTAGTGAAATTGTATGAGGAACAAAAACACCATTGCGAATTACTAGATGACGAATTCTGCATTTTTGTGTGATATTATGATAATGTGAAGATAATATTATGTGAAGATAATATCGTTGTTTTAATAATGAAATAACGTATGCCATTTATACGTTGTTATTATACAATGGGTGACCTGCATTCCTCATAAGGATCTCTATAGAGTGGCGTTATAACATTTTCCAATTATTTTATAACTGGGGGTGAAAATTAATATATTGATAATTAACGTACATGCAAATTTGAATTTGGTTAAATATTGAAACAGCGTAAATGCATGTACGATATTCCAATTCCTACAGAACAATAACTTGGGCAAAATCAGTGTCGTATATTTTACATACATTACGATCGCCACACGAAATGGTAAATATAAAATATTGTATCAGCATCATTCGTGACTATATGATGGGCCGGTTCATATAAATAAAAAATTGTAAGAAAATCATGCGTTATTTCAACAATAATCAGTTTTAGGCTTAATCGTAATTGAGAAATATGAAATAACGTATAAGGTACCTGATTGACTTTTCACCTCTTTTTAGGTAGAAAAGTCAGCAGGTACCAATGTGAAATTTTAATATGCTGTGGGGAAATTAATCAAGAGTAATTGGTAGAAATTTTTTTTCCAATATCTTTATTCATTCAATAGTGCTGCCGAGTTCACGAAAATCAGAAAATCGAAAAATCTTTAAACCCAATTATCTCGAAACTACACTTTTGCGAATACGTTGTATCATTATTAAAGCGACGATATTATAAATTCTCTTTTTGATGCAAAGAAGGCTCCGATTGAAATATGAACAATTTTTTTTGAAAGTGTTATAAGTCCATTTTTGAATAAATTGAGTTAGTGGTAGTTTTAGAAAGATAATGATGGCTTCTTTCTATATATATAATCATACCTTCAATAGAGCCCGATTTGGGGTGGAGCGTAGGTGGAGAAATGGATAAAGATCGATTTCAACATTTTATTTGTTTATATCAATAGAAACATGTGAATAACTTTTGTTAATTCTATTTTTTTTTTAAACCAGCATCTTTTAACTTAAAAATAAAATAAAACAGAAGTTTCTATCTTTAATAGAACCGAAGTTATGAATTTTTGAAAATAACTCATCAAGAAATTTAGAACCGCTATATTTTCCAAAATAAAAAAGTGTTCGAGGACCCATATCTTTTTTTTCGATATAAAACGCATAACAAAAATTTCAGCCAAATCAAAAAAGAATGACCCATTTACATGGGACTTATTAACTATGTGTTTTGTTGTTATTTTTTAGAATATGTTATTATTGAAAGTGGTATAAGTCCATTTGGAGCCAAAAAATCAATTATTTTCATTTTAATTTTAAATAACTATTATTGCATCATAAAATTAAATTGGTTTAAAGTGTGAAAAATATCACAAAATTTTAGTTACATTTGCCTATATTTTTATATTAATGCAAACGCAAATCCTTAAATATCTCAATATAGAAAAAATGAACTTATACATACTACTTTCAAAAAAATACGGTTCAAATAAAAGTGCAATTGAACGCTCATGTTTACGCAAACATGCTGGTCGACTTTTTTCTTGCTTTGGAACTACTTACTGTTGCGAATAAACTTTTTCATATTTAACCCAAATTTAGATCAACTTAAGGACTCAGATAGCTGATGTTCATTTAGAAGACCAACTCAAGGTACACGTGTTACTAAGCTGGAACCTAATATAAATTTTTTTTATCAAGTTTCTAACACAAAAGTCCTATTAAATTGGTTACGTGGGCCGTAAAATTTCGGATTTTCACTACCCGTTAGGATCCCACGTTCAAAATTGAAGACGAATCCGTTCGTCTCCATGAAGTTCATTCCCAAAATTACTTCACCCATAGTGTTTGCCACTAGCATGGTAAACATTATGGCTGAAGTTGTTGCAGTTATTCCCCATTTTTATTTCAGCGATCCTTTTACTGTTTGGAACTTTAAATCATGTAATGATGCCAAGACGTCGCCAATCAAACTTTTGCGAACAAATTCGAGTTGCGAACCAGTTCGAGCTGAACCTGTATCCAGCGTCAAGCAGCAACTTTTATCTTCGATTTGTTCTTTGTTTTAATTAATTAAAACCTAAACATTCACCATTTACCGCCATTGGAATGTAGATCACTTTCCCCTCACTTCTTGGCATTACAGTTTTACCTACAACGGGCTTCCGGGAGACGAAGATCTGTTACACTTCCTGTTCCAGCAGTCCTGTGAGATATAGCCCGATTTCCTATATATCCAACACAGAAGTTTCCTTCTGCTGCGCCTGAACCTTACGTGCACCTTTTCTTCGACTCTTCAGAGAAGACGACGATATTTCTGCTTTTCCATTTTCTTGTACTTCCGTGGCATGTAACCTTCTTCATCACACGCCCAGCAACTGATTTCGCTTCTACCTCTGTGAGCCAATACTTCTCCTTTGATGTTTCCCTCTATATTGCTTTTTCTATATCCAACATATCATATGGCATACTGATCCTCTGTATCATCTCATATTGCATTGCATATGCGCCTGTTTCATGGCAAGTCGACTTAGGTGTAGTTATTCCTTTTATTCTAATTTCCGTGGTGTATCTTCCATGTGAGGTAAAAAAAGAAGAATTTGTTTCATTGTTAAAAAAGTAATTTAAATTTTTGTTTTTTTTTCACGACATCGCCAATTTCGAAACTTGCTTATATCAGATGATGAAACATACAGTGTAGATTTACCGTATCATTATTAAGTGCGCTGGCTAACAAAAGGAATGGTTTTAGTTAAAGTTTAATCATTGGGAGAGCAATTAGTGAAATTGTATGAGGAACAAAAACACCATTGCGAATTACTAGATGACGAATTCTGCATTTTTGTGTGATATTATGATAATGTGAAGATAATATTATGTGAAGATAATATCGTTGTTTTAATAATGAAATAACGTATGCCATTTATACGTTGTTATTATACAATGGGTGACCTGCATTCCTCATAAGGATCTCTATAGAGTGGCGTTATAACATTTTCCAATTATTTTATAACTGGGGGTGAAAATTAATATATTGATAATTAACGTACATGCAAATTTGAATTTGGTTAAATATTGAAACAGCGTAAATGCATGTACGATATTCCAATTCCTATAGAACAATAACTTGGGCAAAATCAGTGTCGTATATTTTACATACATTACGATCGCCACACGAAATGGTAAATATAAAATATTGTATCAGCATCATTCGTGACTATATGATGGGCCGGTTCATATAAATAAAAAATTGTAAGAAAATCATGCGTTATTTCAACAATAATCAGTTTTAGGCTTAATCGTAATTGAGAAATATGAAATAACGTATAAGGTACCTGATTGACTTTTCACCTCTTTTTAGGTAGAAAAGTCAGCAGGTACCAATGTGAAATTTTAATATGCTGTGGGGAAATTAATCAAGAGTAATTGGTAGAAATTTTTTTTCCAATATCTTTATTCATTCAATAGTGCTGCCGAGTTCACGAAAATCAGAAAATCGAAAAATCTTTAAACCCAATTATCTCGAAACTACACTTTTGCGAATACGTTGTATCATTATTAAAGCGACGATATTATAAATTCTCTTTTTGATGCAAAGAAGGCTCCGATTGAAATATGAACAATTTTTTTTGAAAGTGTTATAAGTCCATTTTTGAATAAATTGAGTTAGTGGTAGTTTTAGAAAGATAATGATGGCTTCTTTCTATATATATAATCATACCTTCAATAGAGCCCGATTTGGGGTGGAGCGTAGGTGGAGAAATGGATAAAGATCGATTTCAACATTTTATTTGTTTATATCAATAGAAACATGTGAATAACTTTTGTTAATTTTATTTTTTTTTTAAACCAGCATCTTTTAACTTAAAAATAAAATAAAACAGAAGTTTCTATCTTTAATAGAACCGAAGTTATGAATTTTTGAAAATAACTCATCAAGAAATTTAGAACCGCTATATTTTCCAAAATAAAAAAGTGTTCGAGGACCCATATCTTTTTTTTCGATATAAAACGCATAACAAAAATTTCAGCCAAATCAAAAAAGAATGACCCATTTACATGGGACTTATTAACTATGTGTTTTGTTGTTATTTTTTAGAATATGTTATTATTGAAAGTGGTATAAGTCCATTTGGAGCCAAAAAATCAATTATTTTCATTTTAATTTTAAATAACTATTATTGCATCATAAAATTAAATTGGTTTAAAGTGTGAAAAATATCACAAAATTTTAGTTACATTTGCCTATATTTTTATATTAATGCAAACGCAAATCCTTAAATATCTCAATATAGAAAAAATGAACTTATACATACTACTTTCAAAAAAATACGGTTCAAATAAAAGTGCAATTGAACGCTCATGTTTACGCAAACATGCTGGTCGACTTTTTTCTTGCTTTGGAACTACTTACTGTTGCGAATAAACTTTTTCATATTTAACCCAAATTTATATCAACTTAAGGACTCAGATAGCTGATGTTCATTTAGAAGACCAACTCAAGGTACACGTGTTACTAAGCTGGAACCTAATATAAATTTTTTTTATCAAGTTTCTAACACAAAAGTCCTATTAAATTGGTTACGTGGGCCGTAAAATTTCGGATTTTCACTACCCGTTAGGATCCCACGTTCAAAATTGAAGACGAATCCGTTCGTCTCCATGAAGTTCATTCCCAAAATTACTTCACCCATAGTGTTTGCCACTAGCATGGTAAACATTATGGCTGAAGTTGTTGCAGTTATTCCCCATTTTTATTTCAGCGATCCTTTTACTGTTTGGAACTTTAAATCATGTAATGATGCCAAGACGTCGCCAATCAAACTTTTGCGAACAAATTCGAGTTGCGAACCAGTTCGAGCTGAACCTGTATCCAGCGTCAAGCAGCAACTTTTATCTTCGATTTGTTCTTTGTTTTAATTAATTAAAACCTAAACATTCACCATTTACCGCCATTGGAATGTAGATCACTTTCCCCTCACTTCTTGGCATTACAGTTTTACCTACAACGGGCTTCCGGGAGACGAAGATCTGTAACACTTCCTGTTCCAGCAGTCCTGTGAGATATAGCCCGATTTCCTATATATCCAACACAGAAGTTTCCTTCTGCTGCGCCTGAACCTTACGTGCACCTTTTCTTCGACTCTTCAGAGAAGACGACGATATTTCTGCTTTTCCATTTTCTTGTACTTCCGTGGCATGTAACCTTCTTCATCACATGCCCAGCAACTGATTTCGCTTCTACCTCTGTGAGCCAATACTTCTCCTTTGATGTTTCCCTCTATATTGCTTTTTCTATATCCAACATATCATATGGCATACTGATCCTCTGTATCATCTCATATTGCATTGCATATGCGCCTGTTTCATGGCAAGTCGACTTAGGTGTAGTTATTCCTTTTATTCTAATTTCCGGATCTTGGATACCGTCAACGAAGGCTTCGCTGTCTCCATAAAATGTGGTGGGAATAAAATAAAATTCGAGTGCGCCGAATGAACAAGTCTCTCCACTGCTGAGGAATAGTCCTGTAGAGATTCTCCATATCGCTACAAGCGACCTTTTAACTCGATCCTATTATTTTATGATCACTTCCATATTTTCGCTCCAACGCGTTCATCACATCTGCATAACTTTTTCGATTATTCTCGGGCACCTCCCGTAACGCTTTAGGTGCTTCCCCCTGAAGTGCAACTATCAATACAGCAAGACGATTACGTGAAATTAATCAATTTCACACTTTGCTACATTCTTAGTTCAGAGTTTACCAAACTCCCTCTCTTTCTGAATTATCTCAAAGTTGTTCTTTGGCAAAAATTTAAAAACAGCGCACTGCAAAAATCAGAATAAATTACTTTGTTTCCCAAATTTAGTGCTCTTTTATATGACACCCCACTCGTTTGGGTCAAAAAAGATTTCTTACACCCTTTGTCAATCAAAGATTTTTTTCACCCTTCCCTCGTAGAAGATTTAGTACCTACCAGAATTTAAAAAATTAATTGCACTGTCAATTTTTTTCAGAAATGAACGCAGTCGAAAGTCTAGCCGCTTTCGCTCTGTCAATTTCTGCTTTTTCGTTTTCAATTATGTATCTGGTTTAATATTCTGATTTGTTTATTTGTGGATAATCCAAATAAATTTTATTTACACTCAAGTAAAGAAAAATATAAAAAAAAAATCCAAATAAATTTCAGAAAACTAAAATTTTTGATCTGAAATGCTCATCTCCAAAAATTAATATCTGTAGAAGTAGAATACTAAAATCGTTCTCTTTAAATTGAAGTATTTTTAAGAGTTAGGTCATATTGTGGAAAAAAAGTATACTACGCAATCTTTAAAAAAAATTATTTCGTAATATTTTTAAAAGTGTAGGCAAATTTTTGTACAATATGTCAGTCAATTGCCGTTCCAAGGGATCAATTCTAACTTTATGACTTCAAGTCATATGACTTCACTTTCGAAAGTTCGGAAATGAAGTCATAAATCTCGATTCTGTCTGGGTTATATGACTTTTTCCAAACTCATTTGAAATGTCAAAAAAGTCATTAAAAAAATGTGACTGCCTAAAAAACTAACTAAAGCGCTCACAAACATCTAAGAGGTCGCTCTAGTTGACTATTTAGAGGAACATTTGGAGTCGGCTCCAAACCGATTTTCATCTGCAGAGGATGGAAAAGGTAAACTATCAGAGCAATGGGAGGAAGTAGCTTGCCTTATAAATGCAATAGGAAGGGTTTAAAACCGGACCAAGTCTAATGCAAAATTAATTTGCAGCTGCGAGAATGATGATTAATTAAAGCAGATTTTGCGACTAAAAAGACGCAAAATTCAAATAATGGAAGAAATGCGCCAAATTCAAAATTTGGCTTTAACTTCCAAAGAATTTTTTACCTTTAGCCTGTGTTACTTTTTCTAATTAATGAATTAAAGATTTAATCAATGAATTATAGAAATTATTATTTTTATAATATTCATTTAAAATATATTGAAATAACCATTAAAATTGAAGAGCAATTTGGCCCTATTATAAAATTTACTGCATTTGTTGTATTCGGTTCTTGATCGTCTATATTGTCATTGAATGCATCCATTTCGTGGTCGGACGGCAAAGTATAATTTCCCTGCGTATAAAAATTTCTGTGATTTTCTCTGATTTGAGGTCTAATAAGAATGTCCATTTTTTATTAACGTTAGAATTATGTATCGTAAAAAACACAAATTTACATAAAACTGACTGAAATAAAATTTTTTAAATGTCAAATAGTCATTCTATGAAAATCGATTTGAAGTCACTCACTTTTTGACTTAGAATCGCAAAACATAGAATTTTGAGTTCGAATAAATAAGTCTCTCTTTGAGTCGGATTTTTTTAACAATAATATGACCGAGTCACCTCATCAAGATAGAATTGACCCCCAAATGAGTCTTTCTCTTGCAATTTAATTAAAAAGTCATCTAGACAGTCAAGTTTGAATAGTCAGAAAACTTTCGGACCCGGGACCACCCTGTTCTCAAATTAAACATCTTAACATTTCTCTAAAAACACAGTTATGTTTATTTCATCTATACTACTTTTATTTCAAGTATGAAGTCAATCGTAAACGATCCGGTTTCAAAATCAACGTTTGGTCGGTCCAGAACACAAATTTCATCTATATCTTAATCTGTAAACCTAAAGGAGGGGCTAAGAACATCGGTGTATGATTATCGTTACAACAAGTAATAAATAATTCTATTTAAACATCAATTCAGAACCACACTACTAATTTCGTAATAGCATATTTTTTATCTATACGTACGAAATATCGTTAGTAGAACGGTTTTGTATATATAACTGATAAATTTCACTAATAAATTAAAATAAAATCGCCAATTAATTGTTAACTAATGGTTTTTATTTACTATATACGTATTTCGAAAGCTATGCTTTCATCGACAGTAGTATATATAAAAACTGAGCGTTTTGATATATACTACTGTCGATGAAAGCATAGCTTTCGAAATACGTATCTAGTAAATATAAACTATTAGTTAACAAGAAATTGGCGATTTTATTTTAATTTATTAGTGAAATTTATTATAATACTTGCTAAGTTTGAATTGAACAAACAAAATTATTAAAATAAATTATATATAACTGCTTAAACTAAAAGAAATAGTTTGTGATATCTACAAGTTATCAGTACTGAATTATTTAAAAATTAATTAGAAAATGATTTATTATTTCTTTAACGTATTGTTTTCCTTTACAGCTTTTTTTGATCCCTTTTCAGCTTTTAAACTTTTTTGATCCAAACGAGATTTTGAAAGTCGAACAACTTCTTCTAAAATCTCCATCTCTGTTTTTATATAATCCAGCATCGCTTCATAATCATTTGATTTAATTTTATTATCTCCTTCATTTCGTGCTAACAATAAATTGTATAACTGATATATCGAATCGTTTAACCTATAAGTTGTTAGCTCTTGTTCTGTTATAAAATTTTTAGTTTTTTCCAAAATATTTTCCCATTTAATTGCTTTATCTGCTGCTTCATTATAATGTTTTTCCAAATCAGCAAGTTCATTATTTAGTCCCATTGCAGTCAACGCCGCTTCATTTGTTGCTTTTATCATTTCAAGCCTCATCTGTTCAATTCCTTTGATTTTTTCCTGCTCAAGCTCTGTCATTTCTACTTGTGCTATCACTATAAAAAAGAAAAGCGGTTTAATCATGTATGAAATTTTCTCTAAATACTATACTTAACGCATCAACACTATCCATTAAATCTTTAACAGAGCTAAAAAAACTCGATTCTTCAACAACATTTTCAATTACATCCTACAGATTAGATTAAAATAAATTTAAGATTGAGATGTAAAATGACGCGTAAAACAAACCTCATATGGTTTTAACTGATTGACTGCTTGCGTAAGCGTTCCTTCAAACTCGGTTAACACGTCGAGATCATGGGTAAGTTTATCAATATCGTTTCGAATTTTTTCTTGAGTTTCTTTCTCTTCTGTGGTCTGTAAATTTACTTCAAAGTTTTTCCGATAAAGAATATATTTAAAAAATGTACTAACTTTTTTATCAGCGGTGATTTCTTTGGTTTCACAATCTTTTATGAAATCATTTACATCAATAAAACGTTCGCGTAACTGCTCTTGGGTTTTACGCATTTGCTTAATTCGTTTTTCATTAAATTTGCCTTGTGTTATAGCCTCAATGCGCATTTGTTCTTGTTGTTTTTTAAAATCTATGTGATCTCGCTCAGCTTGAATTGCTGTCAATTCCAAACCTTCACGAGGAACATCCCAGTATGGCTCTTTACTTTTTATAAAAAAGGTTACTTATAAAAATTGTTTGTAAATGAAAAAAGGCTTAATAAAAAATAACATTCTCTCCGTAATATATCGTATTGGCATCAGAGGCCCTATTCCCGAACACATAAATGTGAATTTTGACAATATTGTGAAGTTTGTATTTCATAACATGCAACGGTAGCGGTAACGATTTTACGAAAAACGAATTTCACAATATTTTTTTTTTTAATAAAATATGTTGTGTCGTCAAATTTTTTATTGTCAAAATTGAATTTAGAAAATATTGTAAAACTCGTTTTTCGGAATCGTTACCGTTACTGTTTAATGTTATGCAATACAAACTTCACAATATTGTCGATATTAACATTTATGTGTTCGGGAATAGGGCCCCAGTATGCTCGTAAGCTATACAAGCCCTGGATACTCTTATACCTATATATGTTGGTTGATGTAATAATATTTTAAATTTAATTTATTGGGTTGAGCCATTTAAAGGTTTGTGGATTGGTATCAAGTATCAACAGTGTTTTCTGAAATTTGCCTAGCGGTGCACGCTGCAATTAAAAAAGTTCAAAACGCAGGATATCCGCTAGAAATAGGTAGGTTTCTTGGCCAGTCAAATTTGTACACAATTAGAATCGGATGTATCAGATTAGTTCAATTAAACAAGTTAAATAGTGTGGTGTCCAACCCACCTTTTCACTTTTCTTAACCAGTATACTTTACGTATCCAGTGTACGTTAAAATTATTATATTCAATATCTCATTTCACAATTTAAAATATCGTTGTTAAAAATTTAATTAATAAACAAATTCTATAAGAATTATTTTTTTTCATGAAATGAAATAAGAACGCGAGTTCTTATTTTTCATTCTGTATAATATTTTCACAAAAATGCAAAACAGCGTTTTTTATCACGTACACCAAGTTGTGGAGATTCATTAGAAACGAATCAACAATCAGTTGTTGTGTGGTAATCAAAGTGAGCAAAAGCTCCTAAATTTTAGTATCAGTTTTTATTAAAATTAAAAAAAGGTTAAATATTAATTTTAATTTGTGTTACATTGTGTTATAAGTTATAAATTATTAAAATTAAAAGAAGTGGTTACAAATAAATGAATAATTCAAATAAATGAATAAATAAATGAATAATCTAGAGGGGACCACTGAAGAGGCTGGGCACAACATATTTGGCGACCTTGCCAGGGGCGACATTGCTACAAAGCCATCAACAAAATAGTACCACACAGCAACTCACCTTTTGGAAAAGCACTTTGGAAAAGAAAAACAAAATCAATTCATTATTTTTGGAAAGAACAACATCATTTCACCTTGGAAAAGCACTTTGGAAAAGAAAAACAAAATCAATTCATTATTTTTGGGGAGAACAGCATCATTTCACCTTGGAAAAGCACTTTGGAAAAGAAAAACAAAATCAATTCATTATTTTTGGGAGGAACAACATCATTTCACCTTTGGAAAAGCAGAATCCAACCACTTGTTGGAAAATTGACAACCATTCACTCAACCTTTTTGGGGTGAAAACTCAAATTTAAGTTGGAAGCACTCAACTGAAAAAGCTGTTAATTCCGTGGGTGAGTTGATTTTTCGTATTAAATTTTTGTTCACTGTGAAACAAGTAGATACCTTTTAATTACCTTTAAATTAATAAATAGTTAATTTTAAATAGTGTTATGATTTCAAATGAAAACGATTAAAAGTTCTTTTGATAAATCTTTTTTAATAAATTCTGCGTAAAATCTTTTTATAAATTTTGTTTAAAATCTTCAAAAGATTGAGATGGAAATTTTTCTCTTGTGGAAATTTTGGAATTAACCTGTTATTGGAATAAATTAACAAATAGTTAATTTTTGGTGTTACGATTCAGAAGAAAAAGACTGAATTTTTGATAAATTTCTATAAAATAAAATTTTGCTTATTGGAATAAATTAACAAAAGTTAATTTTTGGTGTTATGATTCAGAAGAAAAGATTGATTTTTTGATAAATTTCTATAAAATAAAATTTTGCTTATTGGAATAAATTAACAAATAGTTAATTTTTGGTGTTACGATTCGGAAGAAAAAGACTTATTTTGATAAATTTTTGAGAAGAAAATTTTGGGAAAATTTTAATTAATGTGCTAAAATGAGTTTTAAATTGAATTTACTTTAATTTTGATAAATTTTTGAGAAAAATTTTATTATCAATTTTATACTATTTTAATTTTGGAAAATTTTTAATTAATGTGCTAAATAATTCTAAATGAAATTTTCCATCCTTTGATAAATTTTAGAGAATAAAAATTTGAAAAATTTTAATTACTGTGCTAAATAATTCTAAATAGAATTTAGATAATATTTGCTTTATTTTGATAAATTTTTGAGAAGAAAATTTTGAAAAAATTTTAATTGATGTGCTAAAATGAGTTTAAATTGAATTTACTTTATTTTTTGATAAATTTTTGAGAAAAATTTTATTATCAATTTTATATTATTTTAATTTTGGAAAATTTTTAATTAATGTGTTAAATAATTCTAAATGGAATTTTCTTTACTTCGATAATCCTTTTGAGAATAAAATTTTGGAAAATTGTAATTAATGTGCCGAATGAGTTTAAATCGAATTTTCTTTACTTTGATAAATTTTTGAAAAAAATTTATTATTTATTTTATATTATTTTAATTTTGGAAAAATTTTAATTAATGTGTTAAACAGTTCTAAGTGGAATCTCCCTTACTTTGATAAATTTTTGGAGAATAAAATTTTGGGAAAAATTTTAATTAGTGTGCTAAATAATTCTAAAATAGAATTTAGATACATAATTTTTTCTTTATTTTGATAAATTTTTGAGAATGAAATTTTGGGAAAATTTTAATTTGCTAACTAAGTTTAATTTGAATTTTCTTTACTTCGATAAATTTAGAAAAAAAAAAAAATTTTTTTAATTACTGTGCTAAATAATTCTAAATAGAATTTAAATAATACTTTCTTTACTTTGTGAGATTTTTGGGAAGAAAATTTTGGAACAATTTTAATTAATGTGTTAATTGGGTTCGAATTGAAGTTTTCCTTACAATCGGGAATACAAATAAAGAAGGAAATCGGTCTTCTTAAAAATGAGAGAATGTCAAAATGAATACGTAGGATTTTGGTAGTTTTGTTATGGTTGATGCTAGCAACCCTAAAGCCCGTACGGAAGTTGATACGGTGCCGAGTGCAATCAACAGGCCAATGCGGAGTGAAGGTACTTGTTGAGCGTCAACTAGACAAAAGTTTAATGTTTTACGTTAATGGAACCGGTGTTTTGGAGCACTCAGGAGAAGTGCAACCCGGTATTTTTATTTGTTATCTAGCTCTTTGGTAGAGTCTAGAAGTTGAAGTTTATTTGTTATCTAGCTCTTTGGTAGATTTTAGAAGTTGAAGTTTTATTGGTTACCTAGCTCTTTGGTAGAGCTTAGGAGTTGAAGTCTATGGTTATCTAGCTCTTTGGTAGAGTTTAGGAATTGAAGTTTATTTGTTATCTAGCTCTTTGGTAGAGTCTAGAAGTTGAAGTTTATTGGTTGTCTAGCTCTTTGGTAGAGTTTAGGAATTGAGGTTTATTTGTTATCTAGCTCTTTGGTAGAGTCTAGAAGTTGAAGTCTATCGTTATCTAGCTCTTTGGTAGAGTTTAGGAATTGAAGTTTATTTGTTATCTAGCTCTCTGGTGGAGTCTAGAAGTTGAAGTTTATTGGTTGTCCAGCTCTTTGGTAGAGTTTAGGAATTGAGGTTTATTTGTTATCTAGCTCTTTGGTAGAGTCTAGAAGTTGAAGTCTATGGTTATCTAGCTCTTTGGTAGAGTTTAGGAATTGAAGTTTATTTGTTATCTAGCTCTTTGGTAGAGTCTAGAAGATGAAGTTTATAGGTTATCTAGCTCTTTGGTAGAGTTTAGAAGTTGAAGTTTTATTGGTTATCTAACTCTTTGGTAGAGTTGTTTGTTGTATATTAGGATTATGGCTTTGAAAATTTTTATTTTTTATTATTTGGAATCAAATTTATGGAATCAAATTTTAATAATTCGAAAACAATTTTATTAATGTATGGAAATTTATGGAATCAAATTTTAATAATTCGAAAACAATTTTAATAATGTTTGGAAATTTATGAAATCAAATCTTTAATAATTTGAAAATTGTAATAATGTATGGAAATTTATGAAATCAATTTTTAACAAATCGAAAAATTTTAGTAATATATGAAAATTTATGAAATCAATTTTTAATAAATTGAAAAATATTAATAATGTATGGAAATTTTATGGAATCAGTTTTTAATAAATTGAACAATTTTAATAATATATGGAATTCAATTCTAATAAATTGAAAATTTTAATAATGTATGGAATATTATGGAATCAATTTTAATAAATTGAACAATTTTAATAATGTATGGAATTTTATGGAATCAGTTTTAATAAATTGAACAATTTTAATAATATATGGAATTTTATGGAATTCAATTCTAATAAATTGGAAATTTTAATAATGTATAGAAATTTATGAAATCAATTTTAATAAATTGAAAACAATTTTAATTTAATTTTAATAAATTGAAAAATTTTAATAATGTATGGAATTTTATGGAATCAGTTTTTAATAAATTGAACAATTTTAATAATATATAGAATTTTATGGAATTCAATTCTAATAAATTGAAAATTTTAATAATGTATGGAATATTATGGAATCAATTTTAATAAATTGAACAATTTTAATAATGTATGGAATTTTATGGAATCAGTTTTAATAAATTGAACAATTTTAATAATATATGGAATTTTATGGAATTCAATTCTAATAAATTGGAAATTTTAATAATGTATGGAATTTTATGGAATCAATTTTAATAAATTGAAAATTTTAATAATGTATGGAATTCTATGGAATCAATTTTAGTAAATCGAACAATTTTAATAATGTATTTTATGGGATCAATTTTAATAAATTAAAAAAAATTTTAAGAATATCAAAAAGAAAAAAAAAATTTTTTTTCTATGAAATCGAATTTTAATAATTTGAAAGCAATTTATAAGTACGGAAATATTTTTTAATTAAACCTTGATAAACATAATGTTGTTATAATTACTCAAATGTAAACATGCCTCAACTGATCGCGCGATAGTTTCCACAACGAGTTTTTTTTTTAATAAAAGAGATATTTCCTAGCAAGTATGTAAGAAATATCTTTCACTAGCGGGGGGGTAATGTGGTGTCCAACCCACCTTTTCACTTTTCTTAACCAGTATACTTTACGTATCCAGTGTACGTTAAAATTATTATATTCAATATCTCATTTCACAATTTAAAATATCGTTGTTAAAAATTTAATTAATAAACAAATTCTACAAGAATTATTTTTTTTCATGAAATGAAATAAGAACGCGAGTTCTTATTTTTCATTCTGTATAATATTTTCACAAAAATGCAAAACAGCGTTTTTTATCACGTACACCAAGTTGTGGAGATTCATTAGAAACGAATCAACAATCAGTTGTTGTGTGGTAATCAAAGTGAGCAAAAGCTCCTAAATTTTAGTATCAGTTTTTATTAAAATTAAAAAAAGGTTAAATATTAATTTTAATTTGTGTTACATTGTGTTATAAGTTATAAATTATTAAAATTAAAAGAAGTGGTTACAAATAAATGAATAATTCAAATAAATGAATAAATAAATGAATAATCTACATTTTGAGTTTCAATAAAATTTTGGGTAAAAGTTGTGATCTTATCACGTCAGTGGATACCAAAAAACGATAAAGCAAGAAATAGAACAAGCGAGGGGACCACTGAAGAGGCTGGGCACAACAATAGAACCGGAATTATCAAACCATTTTAGAGAACAAATTAAATATATTAACCGAAACGACTTGATCTATTCTCAACAGCCATTCCACAGTTTTTGTTTATTTGGTTAAAATCAGTTATAACATACCAAATCCACCAAAGAGCAAATGAACGTCCTATGTAGATTCAAACACATTACAATATTAGTATTACCACATACAATATATAAGGGCTATTATTATAAGGGCTATTATTTTGAAAACGTACATTTTTTTGTTGATTTTTAAATTTTTGATTTTTAAAAAATCTGAAATTTTGATATATTGTTGGTATTGACGAAAGGAAAAAAGTGATTTCTGCTTTTATTTTTTGAGTACTCTGAATCGGAGTTATGCGCGGTTGAATTTTGAGGCTTTTTCACGTAGTTTTGGTAATGGTGGCAATGTTTTGTGAATAGGTGCCACAAATTTCATCCGACTTACGTATATTTTTGCAAGTAAAAAGGAAAATAATTGAATAATTGAAATAAGTAAGTTTAAAATTAATAACTTTTCTCTTTTCCGCTAGGCGGCGCGTAAAACCTTTGTTTACTTCAAAGCTCATATCTCAAAAAATAGCTTTTTTTTTTTGTTTTTCACAAATTTTAAAGTTAACATATGCAGCTATGAAATTGAGAAGTAAAAAGTCAGCAATTCAATATGGATTTTTTCTTACGATTTTTTAAAGTTTGTTATATGAAAAATTCACATGTGTTTTTTTATTAAGTTAATAATCCTGTACTAAATGTGGATCTAATAAATTAAACATTTCATATTTTAACACCTGCAATAAATTTGAACCATTTTCTGTGTATTTCTGATTGAGAAACAGGTTTTTATTCAGAATAAGAATAGGAGATCCCAATGATCGAAGATTTTGTTATAATTTCAACATCACCAACACTATCATTAGAAAAAAAATTAAAAAAATATTTTTTCTATAAACATTATAATTTAATCAATATTATATAAATTACTACATTAAAAAATTAATTTATATAATTCTTTTTGCCTTTAAATTGAAATATTTATGATTATCAGAAAAAGAAAACATTTTGGTAATTATTTTATCGGGTGTAGTGTTATCCGGTTAAAAACAGTGGAATCCTTGAGTTCTGGGGGGGGGGAATAGAGCGGATCTAAATTTCGAGAATTTCGTGATTTTTGGCTTGCAGACTTATTTTCAAAAATTCATAACTTCAGTTCTATTAAAGATGGAAACTTCTGGTTTGTTTTATTTTAAAGCTAAAAGATGTTAGTTTTAAACAAAAAATAAAATAAAATCAACAAAAGTTATTAACGAATTCTTATTGGTATAAACATTTGAATATTTTATCAAATCGATCTTTAGTCATTGCCCACCCACGAAATGAGTTTTTAGTATGGTAATCGTATTGTACGTTTCGCTTACTATAAAAAACGTATTTTTATTTATTAGAGAAATGAGTTTTACTGTTACAAATAAATTAATTAATCAAGCGCGGAACGACAAAAATTTATGAAATTTTTTGTCTTCCCGCGCTCGATAAATTAATTTATTTCTAACAGTAAAAATCGTTTCTTAATCAATAAAAAATACATTTTTAATAACAAATTAAACGTAGAATACGATGGTTGCACTGAACACTCTTTATTTTTTTTAGGCAGTGACTAAAAATCGATTTTAACATTTTATTTGTTTCTAACAATAGAAATTTGTTAATAATTTTTATAGATAAAAGTTATTTTTTTAAATTCCATTTTTTAGCTTTAAAATAAAATAGAAAAAAAGTATCTTTCTTTACCAGAACCGAAGTTATGAATCTTTGAAAATAAGCCTTCAAGCCAAAACTCACGAAATTCTCGAAATTTAGATCCGCTTTATTTCTCCCCACAAAAAAATCCTCGTACATGTACAATGTACATATATTATTTTATTTATGTAGAACCCGTAAAAAAATTTTCACCTAAATCAAAAATGTCTTGGTCACATTTTGTCCTAATCTGTTCGGTATGTCAAAGAATGACCCATTTATGAAATTTTTTGCCAACCCGCGCTCGATAAATTAATTTATTTCTAACAGTAAAAATCATTTCTCCATTAATTAAAAATACGTTTTTTATAGTAAGTGAAACGTAGAGTACGATTATCATACTAAAAACTCATTTCGTGGGTGGGGCATGACTAAAGATCGATTTGAGCATTTTATTTGTTTATAACCATAGGAATTCGTTAATAGCTTTTATAAATTTTATTTTTTGTTTAAAACTAGCATATTTTAGCTTTAATATAAAATAAACCAGAAGTTTCCATCTTTAATAGAACCGAAGTTATGAATTTTTGAAACCAACTCGTCGGGCCAAAAATCACGAAATTCTCGAAATTTAGAACCGCTATATTTTCCAAAAAAAAAAATCCTCGAACACGTATATCTTTTTGTTCGATATACTCAGTATCGATATACAGATAGGTTATATCGTTGTAGGTTATATATAGGTTATATCGTTATACGATAGGTTCAGATCATGACCATAGGAGAGGGGTTGGATTTATGATTTCGCTGAAACTAAAAAGGCATATAACAAGCGTAATAAGAGTAAATGACAGATTAATGCTAATGCAATTAAGAGGTTCAAAAAATTTCATTAACTTCATACAAGTGTATGCTCCTACGACCGATTACGACGACTCATTATGTAAAGAATTCTATGGGAGCCTTGGGGAACTGATAGCAACAGTCAAGAAAGAAGACACGACGGTAATAATGGGTGACTTTAACGCCAAAGTAGGTCAAGGTGAAGTAGAAAACACTGTCGGGAAATTTGGCTTGGTCACAAGAAATAATAGAGGTAACAGACTGGTAGCGTTTTGCCTAGACAACAAAATGGTGGTCGCTAACACATTTTTTAAAATGCCAAAGCGAAGGTTATACACTTGGGTATCACCTAGAAGTACTGATAATACGATAGTTAGAAATCAAATTGACTTTATTCTAATTAATGAGAGATTTCGCAATGCAATAAAAGTTGCGAAAACATACCCAAGTGCCAATCGGACCACATGTTGCTAGCTGCAAGAATGAAAATTCAGTTGAAGAAGCTCGGTAAGAGTGCTAATAATAGCAAACCAGATTTTTCCCTGTTAGAGTCACCGCAAAATAAAAGTGAAATAACTAGCACTATTAGTACCAGCTTAGCCCACCAGAGAGATAACATACTGTTAGAAGGAAACGTAAATCTTATGCTAAATACCTTCAATATGCCGTTAAAAGAAGCTGTTGATAAAATAAAATCTAAAACTGAAGAATAAGAATATGAATAGTTACAAAGAATTACATAAAATGATTAAGCAAAGAATCAGAGAGGCCAAAGCTAATTTCTGGGAGCAGTAATGCTGGGACATTGAAACTTTAGATAAGTGTCATAACAGTTTCAAACTGCACAAAAAAGTAAAGTTAGTCACCGGTAAAAAGAAAAAATCAATAAATGGTAACCTGAAAGATAAAAATGGAAAAATCTTAGCGTATCCGAAAATGAGAATTGAACGGTGGAAGGAGTATGTCACGGAGCTGTTCAGTAATTCGGAATATAATACAAATACTGTAGGAACAGGTCCTCCAATTATGGAAAATGAAGTAAGAGCTGTCATACGAAAAACCAAGGAGCGACTAGCAACTGACCCTGATTCGGTTCCTAATGAACTGTTCAAGCTGTTAGATGATGAAAGGATTGCATTACTGACCAACATGTTCAATAAAATTTATGATACGGTGTGACCATAGCGGCCACGCCAAGAACTTCCCGTTAAGTTAAATAGGTAACATAAAGATATTTTCTTAAAACTTTAATAAATTGAAATTCTCTTTCTAAGACTTACAATTAATCGTCATATTTTCATCTTTTGGTTACACTGGAAAGAAGATTTTCATTGCACCATATATTTAAAAAAACTAACGGTGGAGTCTACTTAAAGTCTACTTTGTCAACGTTGCTGAAATTTTTCCGATTTTTATCATACACTAACACCATTTTTAGGGTTTCGTACTTTGAAAAAGTAAAAACGGTACCCTATTGGTG
The DNA here is from genome assembly GCA_963693315.1 of Diogma glabrata. NCBI lineage: Eukaryota > Metazoa > Arthropoda > Insecta > Diptera > Cylindrotomidae > Diogma > Diogma glabrata. The sequence continues at coordinate 249,595,541 of OY856187.1, read as the reverse complement.
AGACTTCGGTGTCCGTCCGAATTTCTACATAATCGATTTTCTCAAAAACTATAAGTGCTATCAACTTGAAATTTTTTACAGTTATTCAATGTATTTGTCCACGCCTACTGACAACAAGAAAATTTTGAATATTATTTTTTATCAATATTTTATGGACATTGATAAGGAGATAGTAAAACAAAAGTTTGTTTTAAGGAATCGAGTTTGGTTTAAAAAAATCAAAAAAATCCAAAAATCCAATCCTTGGTTGTTATAATTTCAAATGTTCATTGGAGGGGGTTGAGAGTAAAAATTACGAAAACAAAATATTTTTGGTCATGTCAAGTGGGGGGTATCACATGAAAGGTTATTTTTTTTCTAGTCTAAAACAGTTTTTTTTTCTAATTTTCGAAAGCACAGTAATGGACTTATTTTAGAAAAAGTGAAATTTTAGTTTTGTCCCCCCCACTTATCTTCGAACATTACAAAAGAAAAAATTTTAAGAAATTCACGGTTGTAGGAACTTGGCAATAAAAAAATGTAAAATTTTTTTTGGTCGTTATAATTTCAATTGTTCTTTGGAGGGGGTTGCGAGTAGAAATTTTGAAAAAAAAACATTTTTGACTTGGACAAGTGGGGTGTCATATGGAAGGTGATTTTTTTTGTAATTCAAAATGATTTTTTTGTATTTTTCGAAAACACGGTTTCTGACTTATTCATAAAAATGTGAAAAGTTGTTTCTCTCCCACTCTTTATCTTCCAACATTACAGAAGCGAAAAATTGAAAAAATTCACGGTTATAGACAATGTCGTAAAGATTGAACGAAAACTATAGCGGTTAGCTAATTATTTCAGATGTTCCTTAGAGGGGGTTGAGAGAAGAAATTTCGAACAAGTTGCAAAACGACTATAAACATTACAAAAACCTTATGCTCTAAGTTTCAACAAAATTAAATGTCAAGACTGAGAAGTCTAAAAAAAACAGTTGTTCAACGAACCACAGATATCATCCCCGAATCCTTTGCCAAATTTTGAAAATAGCTGATTCAAAATAGCACATTTTCCATATTCAAATAAAACCGGATGCGTTTGCGGCTCATTTTAATTCAAAAGTTTCATCAAGTTTTCATGCGTTTGAGTAATGAAAATAACGCCTATTTTTCAAATTTTCTTAAAAAAAAACTCAAAAAGTAAGATTGCAATTGTTTATACAAATGTCATTATAAATGGCTGACATGATGAAAAACAAAATGGGAGGTAAATGATCTTGATAGCATTATTTGTTCTATAGTAATACTTGCAAGAGATGATATTCAGTTTTTTGGAAACCCCTAAAAAATAAATGTACTGATTTCATTAGAAAAAGACTGGGCTGTAGGTTACACCAAGATATATCGATTGTGACCATTGAAGTTGAAATCGGATCATCCGTTGTTGAGAGAGCGTTGGACAAATGTTTGTCCACATACGATGATACTCACGCTCATACCCACACACACTACATACTGCCAGCTAAAAATAGCCTAAACAGCTTCAGGTGGTCTTGAAACGTAAAGGTATTATAAAAATTTCGATTTCAAAAATCGACCCAAAAACAATAACTTCTCATATCGGAAACTTAATAAACAGTTGACCAGGCAATCTTCTCTCGAACCTCTGACCTTTTTGTCAAATTTAGAAAATAACTCAGGTTTTTGATATTCAAGTAAACCCGGATGCGGTTGCAGCTCATTTACATACAAAAGTTTCATCCAGATTTCATTCGTTTGCATAAAGAAAATAACACGTAGTTTTTTCACATTTTGTTAAAAATATCAAAAACTAAGATAGCAATTGTTTATACAAATGTCATTATAAATGTCTGACATGCTGACAAGCAATATGGAAGCTTCATGACCTTGATAGCATTATTTATTAATCTCATGATATTTGCAAGGGATGATTTTCAGTTTTTTGGAAACCACTTAAAAACAAACGATATAATTTCGCTAGAAAAGGACTGGGCTCTAAGTTACGACAAGATACATAGATTGCGACCATTTTCGTTAAAATCGACCCATCCGTTGTTGAGAAATCGTTGGGCAAAAATTCTCCACACAGCGATATACACATACATACACACACACACATACAGACTGCCAGCTAAAAATAGTCTAAACAGCTTCAGGAGGTCATGAAACGTAAAGATATCAAAAAAATTCCGATTTCGAAAATCGACCCAAAAACAATAACTTCCCATATCGGTCATACTTCCTGTCATACGAAAAACCAAGGAGCGACTAGCAACTGACCCTGATTCGGTTCCTAATGAACTGTTCAAGCTGTTCAGCTGTTCAGCTGTTCAGCTGTTAGATGATGAAGGGATTGCATTACTGACCAACATGTTCAATAAAATTTATGATACGGGAAAAATCCCTGAAGAATGGCTAGTGTCAACATTTATTCTCCTACTAAAAAACCAAATGCGTCTACGTGCTCAGACTATCGTACTATCAGTCCAATGTGCCATTCTTTAAAACTGTTTTTAAAAATCATTCATGCAAGAATTTATAAAATCTTAGAACTAGATATTGATGACATGCAATTTGGTTTTAGAAATGGACTAGGTACTCGTGATGCTTTATTTATGTTCAATACACTAACGCAAAGATGCAGAGAAATGAACGCAGATATTCATACGTGCTTTATCGACCTTCAAAAGGCATTTGATAAAGTAAAACATAAAAAACTGTTCAAAATATTGAGTAATAAAGGTTGGATGATAAAGATTTAAGAATCATCGTCAATTTATACAGTAAACAGGTGGCAGTAGTGAGCACAGAGGACGGCGTAACTGAAAACATAGTAATTCAAAAAGGCGTGAGACAAGGTTGCATTTTATCGCCGTTATTATTTAACGTTTATTCAGAATGCATTTTTAATGAATCTATTATAAACAGCGGTGCGAGTATTCGGATAAATGGAAGAATAATAAATAATGTCAGATTTGCTGATGATGCGGTATTACTTGCGGCTAATGTCAATGAGTTACAAGAAATGCTAGATGCGCTGGATAAGTGTTGCGAAGAGTACAATATGAAAACCTATTTGAATAAAACTAAATATGTTGTTTGCAGCAGGAACCATGTCGTAAATGATGGTCTAAAGTTAAATGGTATTGTGTTGGAAAGGGTCGAGAAAATTAGGTATTTGGGAACAATAATACACTCTACAGCAAACAATCAAAATGAAATCAATGCAAGGGTGGAGCAAACTAGTGCAGCATTCAACAACATGAGCAGAATACTTTGCAGAAATGAGGTAAACCTAAAATTAAAAATCAAATTGCTGAAGTGTTATGTATGGTCTGTATTGCTTTATGGTGTTGAAAACTGGACTTTAAAGAAGCACGACTTAAAGAAAATAGAGGCATTTGAGATGTGGCAGCACAGAAGAATATTAAAAATTAAATGGAGTGATCATATTTCAAATGTCGAGGTTTTAAGAAGAATGGGTGCTAATAAACAGTTGATATCCACGATTAAAGAGAGAAAGATAAACTACTTAGGTCATATCATGAGAAATGATAAATACAACCTGCTCCAAGTTGTCATACAAGGCAAAATAGTTGGTCGCAGATGCAGAGGAAGAAGGTACATCATGAATCTTGCTGAGTGGTGTGATATAACTGTGATAAAACTGTTTAGAGCTGTGAAAGATAAAGTCCGCCTGAAGTCACTGACAACCAACATCCGTAATCGGATAGGCACCTGAAGAAGAGGAAGTCTCCGCTTATCGTATACAGTTACCAAAATTTGCTGAAATCCCGAATTTGGTAGGCACCAAAATTTGCCGAAATCCCGAGATGACGCACATTGCAATAGTAGATTTTTATATGAAATCTACCTAAATGCATGGGTACATAGTACATACTTACAATTAATTTTCAATACGTATTTTCATTTAAGAAATACTTTTTTTTTTTTCATTTTGTTTTCAATATTTTTCTTTCGGTTTTAAACAGACACGAACTGAAGTTAGAATATTTGAGTTTCATTGTTTCAAGTTAGAGTTTGACCTTCTGAAGTGGTTTTAATTAAACCAGACAATAAATTTTGCTTTATTAAATTCCAAGTTAAGTTTGTTTGACAATAATTACCGTGGGATAACCTACACTCATGATAAAACTACTAACATGAATAAGTATTAAAAAGTTATTTAAGATCTATTCTTACTTTGAAATAATTGGTACTGAGTAGAAGATGTAGAACCGACCCCGTATTCACAATTAAACAATTGGTAGAATCGTGGCATCACTATATTGGCATCGATGTTGTATCGTATCGGCAACGATGACATTATATCCGTGTTCGTTGAAATTATAAGGCTTGTGATTCAACAGATGGAGAAGTAAAGTAAGTAAAAATAAATGCGATAAAACAACTCTGAACGGTGCAACCGTAAAATGTTGCTGCAAGGCAGAATTGTTTTATTACAAACAAGATCCTTCCATTCGAAGTAAAAGCGATGGTAGCCCAACTTAGATGTTTCAATATAAAAATATGTAATTATAATTAAATAATTAATTTAAATATAATTTAAGATAATTAAATTTAAATCGAAAGATTCGAACTTAGTTTCCAGTAAATGATGAAAATGTTTTTAAGTTTGTCCTGAAACATTTTGATAACCAATTAAAAATCGGGTAAAAATTAGTTTCAACAAGGAAACTAAATTTTACAAGAAATTAAATATTTGTAGGTGATCGCTGTTGGAGAGTAAATAAACGCAATAAAGAATATAACATTCTAAACTAAACATGAACGTTTTCAAGGGATATTTCAAAATACAAATCTTACATGTAATTCTTATTCTGTTTCTTCGAATCAATATACATTTCCACCGCTTTTTCAGGATTAATATCAAACTGGCCATAAACTCCAATTCTAGTTGTTGGTTTTTTTCTCGGCATTTTGAATTTTTATATTTAACACAAATTTAAATCAAATATATGTTAAAAATATTACGAGCAATATTATTATAAATAAAAATAAAATATTATTTTTTACGTTTCCTAGCAACCTTATTTTGAATTAAAATTTTCACACACTCATAAGGCCTGCTATACACCTGAGCGAAATATGCGAACTATGTATTTAAAAAAGTAAGGCCCGCTATACACTTGAGCAAAACTATGCGAACTATGTTTTTAAAAAAATAATGTTTTAACGCGAATAATATTTTTTAAACAAAATGTAATGAATGTAATGTCTCCTTTTTTATTTTCTTTTTTTAAATTATTTGTTTCCGTAATGTTTTTTTGCATAAATACGTTGTATACAAAAAACATAGTTCGCATAGTTCACGTAGTTTAGCTCAAGTGTATAGCGGGCCTAATGTTTTAATGCGAATAAAGCTTTTTAAAAAAAATGTAATGTATCCGTTTTTTTTTCTTTTTAAATGTTTTGTTTCCGTAATGTTTTTTTCTATAATTATGTTATATACATTATTTTTTAAAAACATAGTTCGCATATTTCGCGTAGTTTAGCTCAGGTGTATAGCAGGCCTAATAAAGATTTATTCGTAAAGTTTCTTCGTTTAAATTTCCCCTAAAAGTTTAATATGGTAAATGGTTAAGGAGATGGTACACATTGACATGTACAGCAATTTATATATTGAGACATTGGTCGCGTTCGATTGTACTGAAGTAAATGAATTTTCTGAAAAATTGTATGCAATTGTTGTTAGGGTTGCCACCTTTTTGGAACGCCAAATATTGACAAATTCGGTCCCTAAAAGGCTCATGCTTAAAGCATTGGACCTACAAAAAACTAACACAAAATTTCAGCTTCCGATATCAAACCCAAATTAAATTTCCTACAAAAAGTTTTTCTATTTTCTTTTTTATTGCAGCTATCCAATTTGCGCGAAAACATTGTTTTTCCTATGTTAGTTAAATAAAAGACAATTTCGGGTTGCGTCGTCTTAGGTTTGAATTTTAATCTAGGGGGCTGAAAAGACATGACTTTCAAAAGGTTTCGAAAACAATAAACAAAAAACACCCTAATGCATATATATGTATACACGAAAGTACTGAATTTGTTTTAAATTATAATTCAGTTGAATGAAATTTTAATAAAAACTTTCAGTTCATGCATGGAAAATTCTGCTTCTTCGGTGTAATGTTGGACGCAAACCCATGCTTGTAGAAATTTGCAGTAAACACAGCATCCAAAATAATAAACAAAATTCCTCTTAAATAACACTTAAAACTTTATTCGCAATTCAATTTCATTTAACAAAATCACATTTTACTTAAGCTTTTTCCGCTATCGCAATGTAATTTAAAATAACTTTCATTATCGCAGTTTAATTTAAAACTAATTCCCATTTCGCATAATAGAATTCCTTATATATAATTCTGTTTAATTTTTCAAATATTCTAGGCAAATCCGAAATGTCTATACAAAGAAAACTCGATACATTTATTTAACGTTTTCACTTTGTCCTTTTTTTTTAAACGATGTGTCATTGATTTTACTTTTGAAATATTTTATAGGGGAAATTTAGGTTGAATACAATTTGGTTTCGTATTTTATTGCGATTATGTAGAATCGTCGTAGCAATATTGTAACGTTTCTTAGCCAAGCTACAATTATTTAGTTCGATCACTAAATCAGGAAATTAAAACACAATAGATTTTCTAAACGTTATAATTTTATTCGTTCAAGATTTTACAATAAAAATATTTCTCCTACTACTATTCCCCTTAAATGTTCTTGTAAATAATCTTTTACTTATAAAACTCTATTACACTTATAGTAATTTAATTTCTAACAATTATCTTATTTAACTTGTAATTAATTTTATCCACGACTACTAAAGAATATATACTTTCCATGCGTATATCTTTCATTGTAATTGTATTCATTCCTTTTCTATATATCAAATTCTTTTTTATTTCTTTTATTACGCTTTATTTATTCAAAATTGCCCTAACAAATTAAAAACTTGATTTGTTGGTATTAGGGTTTCTAATCCGGATATCCGGATATCGAATTATCCGGATTATTCGACCATATTTTGACTATTCGATTATCCGGATACTTTTTTGCAATTATCCGAATATTAAAAAACCCTTTATTTTGTAAAAAAAATAATCAAATTGCGTTGAAAAGTTCAAATAACTATTAACATGCGTTGCAAAGTTTGTTAGTGCAGTGAAGTGACTACAAGTTTTAAAAATTTATTTAAAACTTTAATGTTTTCAAAACTGTAATCATTGAATATTTTACGAAACACTTCATGAATCTGCAGTGTAAAGATATTTTACTAATATTTATTTAATGCTATATTAATTTTTAAAAAATAATGTATTATAAACTTGTGGCCCTGTTAATAAAATCTGAAGTGTTGGCTATTTTTTTAAAGTTTATGAGAGCTGTACTTCTAAATTATGACTCTGAGGAAATCACTAATGAAATTACTATTGAAAGTGAAGATGAAGAAAGTCTAGGTAGTGAAGTTTGTATAAAAAATCGCGACTGCAGAAAGTACTTGAGAATGCTATTGCTTTAATTACTCATGTTGAGAAGCAGAATGAAGGAAGTTGCATATTGCTGAAAACAGATTTCATTTATTTAAATAATTATAAAAACGGAGGGCAATTTAAATATTCTATATTGCGTATTATTACCAATAAAACCTACATCGACTGCAACGGAGCGGGTATTTTCAATTGCTGGTCTTACCAGGACAAAAATTAGAACTCGACTCAATTTCGAGACATTGTAATAATTAATTCATTAATGCAATAATTTTTCTAAAATATGCATTTTTATAAATGGATCAATAACTTCATTAATTTAAGTAAATTTATCAATAATTTTATTTTTTTATTATTATTATTTATGATTTGTTACTATTTTTTTGTTATTTTTTGACTATGTATAAAAATTAATTAATATAGATACACGAAAAATATACATAATTGATTTAAATACCGCAAAGTAAAAAACATGTTTTATTTATTGTTTAATTATCCGGATAATTTATTGTTTATGTATTCGATATCCGGATAATCAAATAGGTCGGATATTTAGAAACCCTAGTTGGTATAGTAATATAAACCAGTTAAAACAAAAACAATACATATATAAAATCTAAAATAAACAAACATGTTTGGTTTTGTTTTTCATTTCATTCAATATGGCGATACAAACTTGTACAGGAAAACATGAATCAAATTATTTGAAATATTTGTAGTCGTGGATAAAATAGTATCTTGTATTCGCTTAGGATGAAGGCAATTCTTCACTCGGATGATTCCCTCCACTCGCTACGCTCGTTCCGGGAAACTTCATCCTCGTGAAGAATTGCCTTGATTCTAGCTCATACAAGAATATACTATTAAAAATCTCTTTTATATCACTGTTAAATTTTTACTTTCAATTCTATCGCTGACAATTGTATACTCATTCTTATCCCTAAGACGACCTGTTCTATATACTAGCTAAAAGAAATAATATCGACATTTCTACTAGATTCTAGAACACAATATTTTCCTTCCTTTATCAACATAGTAAAACGATCTTCTAATGTTGACACGGGTGTGCGATCTACTCTTTTAAATTTGTTTATTTATACCTATTCTCTAATAGATTGCGTTTACTTTCTTATGATATAAACAAAAACTTCCTATCACGTTTTTACTTTGGTTACGTTGTTATCTTTTATTGATTTATGTATTTTTGTATTTCTTTTGTCGAACTTTTTTCTCTAAAGAATATTTTCTCGAAAGATTGTGTTGTGTTCTATCGTATTCCATAATCGTCACATTCTCCCCCACTTATTTCTGTTCGTCCCGAATAGAATCTAAATCTCCTCCTCTGTAGGGTGCTAATCTTTCTAGATGAACGACTTTTGGTTTCGTTCGTTGACCTTTCTGGAGTTTTGGAGATAATCCTTTTCTCCGCTGTGGGTTGTGTAGCTACACTAGTTTCCTTCCTCAAATCCTTTGTTGTTTGCGCGAATGTCATACCGAGTCTTCATTCGATCACTGGATATCTGTGCTTTCTGTCTGACAAACGTGTGTACCTCCTGAAGTTCTTTTTGAAGTTTATTTACATAATCTTGGACACATAATGTTGACGATGGAATAATCCCAAATTTCAGATCACCGGGTAGCCTTAAACTATTTCCAAAAATAATTGTAGCTGGCACCGTTTTGGTTGTATCATGCACTGCTGATCTATAAACCATCAAGAACAACGGAATGGCAGATGGTCCCAATCACGTTGATTCTTGTTTACTACTTTTGCTAGATATTTCTCCAGAGTAGCATTAAATCTTTCAACCATGCCATCTGATCGGGGATGTGAAGCAGTTGTTCTAGTTTTATTGATTCCAAGCATCTGACAATTTCTCCCTTGATCTGTGTGAATCTCCATCGGTACTCCGTAGCGACTTATCCAATTGCTAACTACTGCTTCGGCGATGGTTGCTTCTTGGTTTGGTATTGCACACACCTCTGGCCACTTGCTAAAATAATCCATTATGACTAGCACATATTTGTTGTTGTTATCAGAAGTCGGAAATGGTCCAGCTACATCCATTGCAATTCTCTCGAATGGTGCTCCTACATTATACTACCTTATGTTACCACGACTTCTTCGTGCAGGTTCTTTTGCAGCCACACATTGATCGCATGCTTGACACCATTCCACTACCGATTGACATGCTCCTGACCAATAAAATCTACGCTGTACTTCAGCAAGGTTTTTGTTAATACCCAGGTGACCGCCACTGGTTCCTTCATGTTATTCCTTTAATACTTGAGGTATTCTTATTTTGGGAACTACTATCATTGATTCTTTAACTGATCCGTCAGGACTTTCCCAAATTCTTTTCAAGCATCCATCTTCAATACAGAGACTGTCCCACTGTGCGCAATATGCCTTCAATATTTGACTTTTATCGGCAATTTCACTCCATGTAGGTTTTTCTCCCTTTTCCTTGAACTTGATTATTGGTGCCAAGCTAGGATCTTCCAGTTGTTCCTTCCTTACTACTTCTGGTGTCCAGCCTTCACTAGGAAGCACTTGCAGAAGCCGGACATCAATAATGTTTTCCTTACTCTCCACCCGATTACAGTACTTGCATTCCACCTGGTATGGTCTTCTTCACAATGCATCAGCATTTCTATGTGCACGTCCCCTCCGATGTTCAATGTCGAAATCATAAGCCTGTAAGCGTTTAGTTCATCGTGCTACTTGTGATTCCGGGTTCTTAAATTGTAGTAGCCACCTCAATGCGCCATGATCAGTTCTCAAATAGAATTTTTGACCGTACAAATATTTGTGAAAATGTTTTACACATTCCACTATAGCCAGCAATTCTTTACGGGTTACACAATAACTCCTTTCTGGCTTGGACAGTATTTTTAAGAAATAAGCTATTACTTTTTCTTGCCCATCAATTTCTTGAGATAGCACTCCCCCTATACCATCATTGCTGGCATCAGAGTCTAATATGAATTTAAAATTTGGTATAGGGTAAGCCAGAACAGATGCAGTGCACAATCTTTTTCGAAGCTCCACAAACGCATCTTCTTGCTTTTCGGTCCATTCAAATGCTTTATCCTTTCTCGTGAGCTCATGCAGACTCTTAGCAACATTGGCAAATCCTGATACAAAACGTCGGTAGTAAGTGCACAATCCCAGAAAACTGCGAAGCTCATGTAAATTCTTGGGTCTTGGCCATTCTTGTACTGCTGTGATCTTATCAGCATCTGTCTGTATTCCATTTGTTGTTACTTTGTGCCCCAAGTATTTTACTTCCTCTCTGAATAGTGTACATTTCTTTGGACTGAATTTTAGTCCTGCTGCTTGGATTCACTCGAAGACTTCTTCTAAATTCTTCAAATGATCGTCGAAATCCTTACCCATTACAATGATGTCGTCCAAGTACACAAGGCACGTTCTCCAATGTAATCCTTTCACCACACGTTCCATTAAGCGTTCAAATGTTACTGGAGCATTACAATGCCCGAATAGCATAACGTTAAACTGCCATAACCCACTACATACCCTAAACGCTGTCTTTTCTCGATCCTCTTCCTGAACTTCTTCCTACCAATAACCTCTTTGCAGATCTAATGTTGAGAACAATATGGCACCTGATAATGTGTCCAGGGTATCATCAATTCGAGGTAATGGGTAACTATCTTTCTTTGTTACTGCATTCAGTTTTCTGTAGTAAACGCAGAATCTCATAGTTCCATCCTTCTTCCCGACTAAAGCCACAGGTGAACTTCATGGACTATTTGATTGCTCAATAATACCAGCAATTTTCATATCTTTTACCATTCTATCAGCTTCTTCCAGTTTTGCTAATGATAATCTTCTTGGTGCTTGGCGAATCGGTACCTCTGCTCCCGTGTCAATTTTATGTTTTACCATATTAGTTCTTCCGTTGTCTGCTGATGTACTGCAGAAAATGAACGAATAACGTAAATAAGTAAGTAAGTAAATAAGTAACTTACTAATTAACTTACGTTAATAAGTAAGCTCTGTTGTCCACTTCTGTAGTAGATTTTGTATTCCTTTCTTCTGCGTTTGATTTTCGACTTTCCTTTCTGTGTGCTGTTGTTCACATTTCACAACGGTAGTTACTTCTTCACAATTACGTACGATAGTTCCTTTCTTGAGGGTTTTTGTTTTGTCTGACAGATTTAGTGTTCTTATCGGTATTCTTAAGTTTTCATCTGGTACAACTAATGTTTTCCCTATAATGATCTCTTGATGTTGTAGACCATTTTCATTGGCTTCCACAACCCACAACCTTGGTGACCCAGAATCTCCCTCCAATCTTGCCCAGACGATTGTTTCGGTATTCGGAGGCAGCTTTTCGAGATGTTCCAATATTATTCGCCTCATACTTGATTCTGCACCATTCATCTGAAGAGCCAACTCTACGTTACCATACTTGAGTACTCAATTTCCAGCGTTTATTACAAATCCATTCGGCCTCATGAAGTATATGCCCAAAATTACTTCATCAACGATGTCTGCCACTAGGTAGAACTTCATGCTGAAAGTGCGTATTTCCTATTTTTACATCAGCAATTTTGCTTCCCCTGATAGTTGCACTTTCCCCGGTTGCAGTTTGTATTCGATATTTTTCTGCTGGTTGTAATTCCCCTCTTAATAAATCTGTACGAACTATTGTGCGAGTTGCTCCAGTATCTAGTGTAATGGTACAGTTGTTGTCATCAATTTCAGCTCCAATCGTTAGACTATCACCATTCCTTGCGATTCTTGAAATAGGAATGGAGATTATGGGGCATTCGGTTGTGGCTGTTTCGAAACTATTTGAACATCCTCTCTCGCTTGAGCCTCTTCTTCAGATGATCTCCGCCTCATTGGTGATGTTGATCTTCCCCGTTTTCGTCTGACCTCTCTGCATTCTCGAGCTATGTGACCAAGTTTGTCACATACCCAACATCTTATTCTATCGTTAAATTCTCTTGTTCTTCTTTGAGACCTGAATCTTTCTTCCTCCATTTCTACATGGTGTACTTGGATTGCTGGTTTGACAATTGCTTGTGCTGTCTCACTAGTCAATGCACAAGCTATTGTTTCAGCAAATCTAGCTTTAGGTGTCATCACACCTGACTTCCGCGTCTCTGGATCTCTTATGCCGTCGATGAATGCATCTATCTTCATTCTTTCCATATAGTCTGATGATGTATTTCCATGTGCCATATGTACAAGACATTCGATCGCAGACGAAAACTCTTGCAGACTTTCTCCAATTCGCTGGTAGCGACCTTTCAACTCAAGTCTGTATATCTCCCGCTTGTGGTCACTATCATATTTACGATCTAAGGCCTTCATTATCTCATTGTAAATCCTTTGATCTTGTTCTGGAACTGCTTGTATTGTTTCTGCTGCTTCACTTTTCAGTGCTACTATTAAAGCTGCCATACGATGAGTTTCGTTCCAACTGTTCCGATCAGCTGCCGTTTCAAATTGGAATTTGAAAATTTAAAACGATGATGTACCATCGTATGGGGGCAGTTTTAACTTCATGCTTTGTGTTTGTTAAACCGTGTGAATTGTTTTGCCATTAATTTCAACATTTTGAAGCCTTTTTTTCAAAATTGACAACCATTGATTGTACTTTCTGGTTTTCGTCGAGAACTTTCTGCTCCAGCACTTTCACTTCTTTATGTACATTTTCGACTTTTTCATCTACAATTTTCTCTATTTCGACGCGTACACTCGCTGCCATTTCTAGCAGTTTCTCGTTGATGTGTGTTTTAACCAGACTAATTTCTTCTCGACTTGAAGCCAATTGTTGATCGATATTTGCAGACTGTTGCTTTATTTCTTCTCGACTTGCAGCTAATTGGTGATCGATGTTTGCAGACTGTTGATAGATGTTGACATCTAACTTTTTCATTTCATTACTCATGCTGTCTGTTACTTTGCAAATCTAACTTTTTGTTCATGACCTCCATGTTTGCCTTTACATCTGCTCTCATGTTGAAACTCATTTGATCCATCATAGACATTCCAGCTCCTAAAATAAGTCCGAGGTGGGAGGAGCTAGATCATGTCAAAAAACTTCACAAAAAAAATCTCAATTTCGATAAAAATCATATACAAGTGTGCAAAGTCGTTGTTTGCTGGTACGACTTGCCTCGTTGCTTCAACAGCACCATCTTTATCTTCACTATTTCCTGCATCTGGATTTTCATCTGCTTCTTCTTGCCTAAAACCATATTTTTCTGGATCCAATCCAGCTGCTTCCATAGCTTTTATTATTCGTTCTTTCAACTCATTCTTGGTTCCCGTTGTTGAAAGATTCCTTTTCTCTAATTCCCTCTTCAGATCTTAAACTTTTAATGCAGTCAAATCTATCTTATTTCCCAATTTCACTTCTGACACCAGTTGTAACGTTTCTTAGCCGAGTTACAATTATTTAGTTCAATCACTAAATCAGGAAATTAAAACACAATGGATTTTCTAAACGTTATAATTTTATTCGTTCAAGATTTTACAATAAAAATATTTCTCCTACTACTATATACTACTACTATTAATTGTTCTTGTAAATAATCTTTTACTTATAAAACTCTATTACACTTATAGTAATTTATTTTCTAATAATTATCTTATTTGACTTGTAACACTTAATTTTAAAAATCTCTTTTATATCACTGTTAAATTTTTACTTTCAATTCTATCGCTGACAATTGTATACTCATTCTTATCCCTAAGACGACCTAAGACGTATACTAGCTAAAAAAATAATATCGACATTTTTACTAGATTCTAGAACACAACATTTTTCCTTCCTTTATCAATATAATAAAACGATCTTCTAATGTTGACACAGGTGTGCGATCTACTCTTTTTAATTTGTTTAGTTAGACCTATTCTCTAATAGATTGCGTTTACTTTCATATAAGATAAACAAAAACTTTTAAAAAAAGAGTATTTTCTCGAAAGATGTTCTATTGTGTTGTGTTCTATCGTATTCCATAATAGTCACAATATGTTGGTACAATTTGATTATCATAAATTTTTGGAGACAAAAGACATAACCTTTAAAAGAACCTAATAACCTTTAAAAGAATTATTAGAATGTTTACGACATTCTAATAATTCTTTTAAAGATTATTTTATAAGATGAAAAACATTCTTGACTAATTCAATGATTTTGTCTGACAGACAAGTTCGTAATATTTTAAAAGAGTTTTGCTGACTTACGAAAAGTTGCAAGGGTTTAAAAAATTGAATTTTGTGATGTTCGTTTGCCTTTTATTTTGTTATCGTAATTTTTTCAAATTATCTAGGAATAAAATAAAATTTCTTGAGAAGTAAAGAAGCACAAATCGATATCGAACTCTCGATACATCGAAAAAACGAATTCTCGAGCAGTTAATAACTTCCAAAGAAACGTATGGTAATACAAAATATAAACTGAAAAATTTATTGAGCTCATGCTTACTACTCTTGCTTTCAAGAAGTCTAGTCGTAAGGCATGGAATTTACTTCGTAAACTAGGTAATGAAGCTTCATCTCCAACTTCCTCATCAAATAGTAATATTACTGCAAATAATATTGCTTCTCGTTTGGTTAATGTTACTAAAGTGCAAGTTCCATCTGATAAATACAAAGAAGTACGAAGAAATCTTAAAATTGAAAAACAACGATTAACTGCAGATCCTTCTCTTTCCTCAACTTTTATATTATCAGAGCTTAAGGAAGCATATAAATGCATTAAAATTGGTAAGGCTGCAGGACTAGATGGTATTTATCCAGAATTTATATCACATTTCGGCCCAAGAACTAAGAATTGGATTCTGGAACTCTTTAACAAAATCTTAAATTCAGCTCAACTACCATCTTTATTTTAAAAAGCAAAAGTCTTAGCTGTAGTAAAACCTGGAAAGAATGGGTCTGATGTTGCTCAATTTAGACCTATCTCCTTGTTGAGTACATTGTTTAAACTATTTGAAAGGATGATTTTACATCGTATTGAACCAATCATAGACGAAAAAATTCCTAAAACTCCACACTGAGAAAAAAAGCTACGTAATATTAACCAAATTGGTTTTATTAAAATATTTTTGTTAAAATAACATAGTTTATGTTACGTTTCAATAAAATTGACTTTGCTAGTTTTTTTCAATTATGTTATTAATACAAAAATCGCTTCGTTATTTTACCTAAGCAAATACATTTTGTAAACAAACATTGGTTTTGTTAAAATTACATGGCTCCAGTTATTTTAACATAGCGGTAGTTTATTTTTATTAACAATGGTAAAAATATTTAACATATACTCTGTTAAGCATATATTATAATAACAGAGCGCTATGTTAAAAGAAATTGAGTTTACGAGGCTAAATTGAAGTAACGGAGCACTATGTTAATTAAATTGAAAGAATTGTTATAAGTATGTAGTGCTATTTTAAAATAAGAGAACATTTTGTAAAATGTCAAAATTCATTTAAGGATTGCATTTAAAATTAATTCCATTTGAAACGTGTTTTCTTTGTGCTTGGATATGAAAAAAACATCTCTTGCAACTAAAAAAACACTTTATAGATTGCTAAAGAAAAGGATAATATACAACATTAAATTATTTAAAAATTTAACAGGTAAGCAATTCAATCTTTTTATGAAGCATTTACTTGTCTTTAATTATATTTATTTTATATATTAAATTTAAATTAATATTATATATTATTATTTTTGAAATCCCGATAGCTCGATTTCTATTCGCGGAAAACTTATTATTACTATAACACAAGATGATATAAGTAAAGTTTATAAGGGTAACAAATACTGGGAAAAGATGCAATTCGAGCATTACATATATAAATTTCAGGAGAGGAGAAGAATAAAGAATCGGTGAGTTAAATTTAAATGTTTTCCGCTTGCTAAAAAATTTTTACGGTTTTGTTAACTGAACTAAATTAATCTGAGTTTATACACTCATATAATCTGAGTTTATAATCTGAGTTTAAACTTTGAAAAATATAGCTTTATATAAAAATTTAAAATAAATTAAAGTTAAAATTCGAACTATTTTCTGAATTAAATATTCTCAATTTTGTTTACAGAATTAATTTGCTCAGATTGATTTTAATTTGGCAACGACAACGCAACATATTCGAATACCATAAATAAAAATTTTATGTACCAATTTCAAGAAATATTTTAAAAGAACAACAATCTGTAGTAACACCATCTACATTATCCATAACCGATAGTTTCATTAAATAGTTTAAGAAATCTTAGTTATCTTAAATCTGTTTTATCCATCGTATATGATATGTTTTCTTTTATTAAATTTTAGATTTAAAATAATTTTTTTGATATGTATTAGCTGAAGTTATCATAGTCGAAATGCAAATTTTAATAAAACAAATACATTTATTAAAACTATATACCTCCATTTTAAATGTTAATTACAATTCTTCTCGGGATAATATTTTTATATTAAACAACCATTTTATAAGCATTTATAATAAACAAAATAAATTATAACGAATAATTAATAAATAAATACATAAATAAATTATAATGATAAATAAAATTTAATAAATAAATAAATTATAATACATTATAAATAACATTATAAATTATACATTATGCATTATTATATACATAATAAAAATGTTCATTTAACATATATATATATATACATTAAGGTGACTTAACTAATAATACAATAATTTAATTTTTATAATTGAGTTGTGTAATTAAAATACAATTTTATATTATATATAAGTATTAATAAAATCATTGTTAATAAATAAATTTATTTTGAGTACATTGAAAAAGTGTTTTTATTCCCAATTTTAGAAGGAGTCCAAAGGTCCAAAATTGTTAATTTTAACCAAGGTTTTATAAAATATATAGTTATTTTAGTTATGGCAGTCACTTCATTAGTATGTATAAATAACAAATAATTCTATTGTTTTCACTTAGCAAAGTTACATAGTGAAATAAAAGTTTTACAAAAGTTATGTTAACTTGACTTAACCTTTGTTAGGCTAATTAAATCTTTATAATTGGCTATGTTGGTATAACAAAATATTATTTTTTTTACTAAAAACTATGTCGTTTTATAAAAAAGCTATGTTAAAAGTACATATATGTTTGTTAAACTAACTTATCTTTAAAAATCGGCTATGTTGTTGTAACAAAATATTATATTTTGTTTACAAAAAACTATGTCATTTTGTACAGAAATGAGTTTGTAAATTTATGTATATTTAACATAGCAAAAAATGTTCTAATAACAAAGTGCTAAGGTGGCTGAAAACTCACATAAATTTCTGTTAAATTAATACGTGTTTTCTGTTGAAAATACTTACTTTTTTCTTTCAGTGCAGCTGGTTTTAGGAAAAACAGAAATTGTACTGATCAAGATTTGGCTTTGTCTTGTTTTATTGAAGCTGGGTTTCAGAAAAAATTGAAAACTGGAGTAGCGTTTGTAGATTTGTCTGCTGCATATGACACTGTTTAAAGACATGGACTACTTTTAACTAGCAACAACCTTACGCTGTTCCTGTATGGTAAATCTCATCGATTCGATGTTAAGTAACCGGTTTATTCAGGTCTAGTTAAATGGAAAAACAAGTAGCAGTCGTCGTCTTAACAATGGTCTCGTTCAAGGAAGAGTTCTTTCTGCAATTTTGTTCAGTTTATATGTGGCTGATTTACCATCAACTAAATCAAAGCTGTTCCAATTTGCCGATGATATTGCTATAGCTATTCAAACAACTACTTTAAAAGAATGTGAAATAGTTTTGGAGAGTGATTTATCAATATTGGCCAATTACTTTCGTAACTGCCCAAGTAGCAATTTATGGTGCATACACCGTTATATAACGGTGTTCATACTACAGTGTATTTTCAGTGCTTGGTGTAATCTAGGTGTATATAACGTCAGTAGCTCGTCGTCATATACGTCAATGCACCCGGGTTTTATGACTTTGGTAAATCAAATACGTTTAACACACGTCTGATTTTGGTAATATTGACGTTATAATTACGTCTAAGAATTACTAAGAAGCAATTTTTTTACCGTATTTATGGTGTTAACAACGTGATATAACGGTGTTCACACTACAGTGTATTTTCACTTTTTGGTGTAATCTAGGTGTATAAAACGTCAGTATGACGTAATTTTATGACTGTGGTAAATTAATTACGTTTAACACACGTCTGTTTTTGGTGATTTTGACGTTATAATTATATCTTAGAATTACCAAGAAGTAATTATTTTACCGTATTATTACCGTCTTTTGCCCACCGTATTTTTGCCTTAATTTTATTTCTCAATATAAATTTCTGAATAAAAGATTTTTGATTTTCAGTTTTATTTTTTATTAGTACTAAAATTTTTATTATTATAAAAATAAGTTAAGTATTAATTTATATTTTTATATTATTTTTAGGGTTCCGTTTTTTATACGGAACACTATTGGTGAGAGTAAAACGAGTTTTTCACATTATATCGATTATTTCGTAAACTATAAATGCTATGGACTTGAAATTTGAGGTGCATATAAAACTAATCTGCTCACATGAAATGACGGATACAAATAAAACTAAAGTGGTTTTCGTTTGGTTTACAGGGGTTCGATGTGAGATCTTTGAGAAAATAGATTTTTTTATAGATTCAAGTAGGGTATCATATGAAAGGGCTTCATTTCAGTATTCCTTAAAAATTTATCTTGGAATTTTACACTTCACTATTTTTTGTATAATTCTGAATAATGACGTTTTTTTCGTGTTTTCTTAACTCGATTAGCTCCGAACCTAACTGATCGAAAATTTTCAAATGTATTTGAAATGATAGAAAAATTAGTACAGTTTTAATAAAAAATATATAAAAGTGTCTTTTTCTCATAATTAGATTTATTAAGGGGGTGGAAATGAGGAGGGGTAAAAACACTATTTAAAATGTGGTCAAGTGGGGTGTCATTTGAAAGAGCACCTAATTGGAGAAATCATTGCAATTTTTTTTAGAATTTTGCAATGCACAGTTTTTGAGTTATTGTCAAAAACAAATCGTTCCCCCCCCTACGTTTCGACACTGATTGACAGAAAAATTTGAAAAAATTTACAGAGCTAGGCAATTTGGTAAATTTTGTATGAAAATTATAGCGAAGTCTCAAATAATTATATTTCTGTGTGTTTAGGGCACCGGGGTAGAGAGGGTAAAAAAAAACTTTTTTTGGCCTTTAGAATTTTGCGGTGCACAGTTTTTGAGTTATGATCAAAAATGTTCAAAATTCAAACCGTTCCCCCGTGTATCATATTTATTAATCGTTTTGAAAGGGTAAGGTGAAATAAAGCTTTTTTAACCCGAATAGCAATATCGAGTGGGGCTGGCGTGTACATTTTTAGTCATGTCATCCTTTATACTGATTCTTAGAGCAATTCTTAATTTTGCAACTCTTTTAGAGTGAATATAACCAGTTATCCAAAAGAAAGAAGACTTTATTTCAAAATTATCACGGTCCTTTACTATCTATTGTATATTGTATTGTATTGTATGCCATAAGTGGGCCCAAAAGGTGACGAAAATTCTCAAGGTTCAAATCAGATTGATGTGATTTGTTAGTTTGTGTTAAGATCCACGTTTGTAATCCATTCATAATTACTGGTTTGATAAATTTCTTGTATAACTTTAGAAAATGTTGAGTTTTAATTGAATGGTAAGTTCGATAACCTGCAATTATTTTAGGGTTAATATTTGTTTAATATGCTATTGTTTAAGTCAAACATTGATCTTTTGTTAATTTTAAATATTGTTAAAATTATACGTTGTTTTTCAAGCACAGACCTAAATGTCGAACTTATGTAATCTAACACAAAAAAATTGTTGCTATAGAAAGAACTAAAAATTGTTGCTATAGAAAGAACTGAACATTTTAGTAAAGCGATGAGCCTATAATTCTATGGAACACGAAAAATATAGCGAAGCTTCAAGTGATTTTATTTCTATGTGTTTAGGGAGTGGGGAAGGGTGAAAAATTGTTTTTTGACCCGCATGACAGAGCACCAAAATTAAAAAACAATACAGTTTTTTTAGAATTTTGCGATGCACCGTTTTTGAATTACTCTCAAAAAAGTGCAACAAAAAGTTAATCCACCACCCCCCCCCCCCCCCCCCCCCCTATACGTTTCTTCGTTGATTGACAGAAAAATTTGAAAAAATTCATAGAGATAGGAAATTCGATAAACCCTTAACGAAAAATATAGCGAAGCCTCAAGTAGTTTTAATTCTACGTGTTTAGGGGATAGGAGTGGAGAATCGTGAAAAAAATGTTTTTTGGGTCGCATGAGTGTCATTTGAAAGAACACCAAAATTAAGAAGCATTACAATTATTTTAGAATCTTGCGATGCACAGTTTTTGAATTATTGTCAAAAAAGTCCTATTTTTTAATGCGTTAACACCACTCCACCCCTAAATTTCGTCGTTGTTTAACAGAATTGAGTCGTTCCTTAGCTACCATAAATAGCTATGGATATCATTTAACCTAAAGTAATATTTTTTATATCATTTCGATCAATTTAGATGAGATTGACATTAACTATTGATATTTACGATGAACCATTTAGTTTTTATGTGTCTATGTTCTGGCAATATAAACCCTTTACAACACAACTTTATGTAAATTATTTTGATATTGTTTTCTTTACATTCACGGAACCCTTGACGAGCGAATTTTATTCGCACTTGTCTGACTTTTTTATTTTTATAATTTTAGTTATTAGGTTCATTTTAAATTTCATTTTATTTCATTTCACAATTTCATTTTAAAGTTATTAAGTTAAAAGGAATTAGTTTAAAATTATTAAGTTTTTATTTTTTCTTTAGAGCTGGCATGAAAATAAATATTTATATTCCAATAATCAAATCAAATTAAACTGTATACCTCTTTATACGATCAGACGCATGTTTTAAATACTCTTTGAAAAAAAATTTGAACCATCATGGTCCGTATAATTGGCATGAAAATTGCTCAAAGTTGAGACAAAACTAATTGAATGTTTGTTTATTACTTGAAAAATTTAGTTTTATGGTTGTTCCAGACCATGAATATTTCTGTAGAAAGAAATCAACAAATAGATAGTTGCAAATATTTCTTCTGGTTGCGTTATGGTTTTTACCACCAAAACGAGAAAGTTTTTGCATCTATAAAAAAATATGATAAAATATTAGTTAAAGAATCTCGAATTCTCTTAAGAAAAATTATTGGGTTAAAAATTTATTGTTCTTCAGTTAAAAGAAAATTTGAGTAAAAATCTTCAAAAATAGTGTATTAAAAATATAAATTTCCATTTGAATGGAAAATTAATATAAAACATTCGTGAAGTTTAACAATTAAAACAAGTGGGAATTCTTTTGAAAAAACGAAACCGCAATCTGTTTTCTTTGACGAAAAATTTTAACAATCACAGAAAAAAAAAGATTTTTCAATACCTACCTTTTTTACTAACTTTGCGTACCTATTTTAATTAAATAATTTCTTTATCTCACTTTTCACATTTTCACTTTTGCATTTTGTAATTTATTTTAACATGCTCCTTCCACAATTTACAAAATTACACGAATAAATATATAAATATTCCTGCCTTAGCCGAACTCAAAATTTTATTGTTTTGAACAAAAAAAAAGCCTCCTAATTTCTCGTAAATAACTTCAGTAAATTTTAGTTGTATTCAGTTGCAATGCGGGAAGAAAATTACTAGATTTATAAGCTCCATAAATTACTTTTTAGTGTAAGTTATAAAATTACTTTGTTTACACCTAAAAGTATAGGATACACTTGTTCGTTTAATCGAATACAACATTTCGATGGTTTGAACAAACAAGAATGGCTCGTAATTTCTCGTAAATAACTTTTCAGTAATTTTAAGGTGTGTTTTAAACTTTCAGTTGCAATGCGGGAAGAAAATTACTAGATTTATAAGGTCAATAAATTACTTTTTAGTGTAAGTTATAAAATTACTTTGTTTACACCTAAAAGTAAATATTCTATGGTAATTTTATTACTTCGGTGTAGAATTGTTACTTGGGTGGAGACTAACACCTAATCCTTCTAAATCGGAAGTATGTGCCTTTCATTTGAACAACAAAGAAGCTCATAAAGAATTAAAAGTCAAGTTTGATGGGATTTCAGTTCGTTTCAATTCTACTCCTCAATACTTTAGGAGTCACACTTGACAGAACATTGTCTTTTAAGACGCATTTAGAAAAATTGGCTAAAAAATTATGTTCCAGAGTGAATATCATTAGAAAAATTGCCGGAACTAATTTTGGGGCTGATGAATGTACTTTAAGATCTTCAGTTCTTGCACTAGTATATTCTTGCGCTGAATATTGTGCTCCTGTTTGGCTTAACTCTTCTCATACACATAAAATTGATGTCCAACTTAACAATGCATTGAGAATTATAACTGGAACTTTAAAATCAACACATTTACCATGGCTTTCTGTCTTAGCCAACATTGAACCTGGGTCATTAAGACGTGAAGCAGCTTGCATTAAAGAATTTCAAAAGTGTCATCTACATCAAAACTCAATTCTTTATGACATTTTACAAGACTTACCAAAATCTCGTTTGCCATCAAGAAAACTATCATTTGTTCCGAAGTTAAGTTTGATATGAAGGAAAGATGGAAATGTATGTGGAACTCTTCACCTGTTCCAAATGCCAGTTTGGTGATCGATCCTACTTGTTGTGTTTCCGGCTTCGATCTTAGTCGTAAAGAGTGGACCAGACTGAATCGTTTCAGAACAACACAACCATATAGTGAATGAATGCCCCTTATTCAAATTCAACGGTGGAATAAACAAGTTAAATGAGGTTCCTGTAGAAGGCGTTAATTATTTGAGAAGTTTGGTTGTGGATTTGTAAACATTTTTTTTTTGTTTCTTTAAATCATTCGATTAAATAACTAATTGGAAAACTCAATAAAAATTAATTTAAAAATCTATTAAAATTGCATTCTAGTAAATCGTTCTTCAAAGAAATTTTATATTTTTACAAAATGATGTTGTAAAAACACGTTTTTTTATGTTTATTAAATGTCGTACAAAAATTATGATGGCATTACTCGACAAAATAATTTTCCACTCCTAAATTTTACAGCACTTGGGCTGTATATTTCATACTCGAGTGAAATAAGTGTCATTTTGGCATCGTTATACAATATGCTAATTTCAATCATAAATT
This sequence comes from Diogma glabrata, assembly GCA_963693315.1. Lineage (NCBI taxonomy): Eukaryota > Metazoa > Arthropoda > Insecta > Diptera > Cylindrotomidae > Diogma > Diogma glabrata. The sequence continues at coordinate 249,571,803 of OY856187.1, read as the reverse complement.
TTTCATTTGATCCCATTATCAATTACATTTCAGGTATTTTGCGTATTTTGAAAAGGCCGGAGAATCCTTGACAAACCAAATTTTAAAGTTGATGTCGATTAAATTTTATAAACGCGGTTTATATTTTGTTTTTATTTTTGGTGGGGTATAGAGTCAATCCTATAATCTCTATAGAGTCAATCCTATAATCACTGTCCTTGTGACTGAAAAATGAGTATAATTTTATTTGATATATAAAGATCAAGTTTTCACATTGCTCAAAGTCCAAATTATGTTTGGCACTAATAAATTTGATAAAGTTTAGTGCCGTCCTTTTTTCATATCAAAGCAAATCATTTTTGCAAAATCACTTTCAAAAATTACGTTTTGTACAGTCGAGTCGGTTTACTTCAAAGAATTAAGAGAATAGAGGAAGTGAAATTGATATTAAAAGTTAAAGTAATTTTTGCACACCAATAAATTGTTACTAACACACTTGCGTTTTAGTAGAGGCGCCGGAAATATTTCTATTATTGCATTGAATTCCAAATTTAAGCCCCCAAAATTAATATAAAAAAACAGACGCCAGCCATTACATAGAAAAACAACATAAAAAAAATTTGACAACCTAAGAGCGAAGCATTCTATTATTGTTTACATTGAATTTAGATTACATTTTTTCTCGAAAACATTTAAAAAAACTTAACACTTATTAATCGAAAAGTAAATTATAATATCAATATTAGTTATCTATGATAAGAAATCCCATCCTGTAAATGTTTTCGGTAATTTTTACACGTCATTATCACACACTTCATATTTAATGTTTTATTCAAAATTTTCACGTAATATATTTAATTTTTCTGTAAAATTATTTTTAAATTATAATAAAATCACCAGTATTTCTAATATTTATTATAAATTCGTCAAAATATCACCTCGATAAATATTAAAAACAATTTTATTAAAACCAAATTATAACCAAGCTAAACAATGTTTACATTTTTTTGTTTTTGACAACTTAAAATGGACGAATGAAGATAAAAAAAAGAGAGGAGAAGAGAGAAAAACTACTTCAAATATTTTTGTGTATATATACAGTAGTTTCATTTCCTTAATCTCTTAATTCTTTGGTTTACTTACAATTACGGAGCAAAAAATATAATCAATGTTTTTGAAAAAAACCAAAACCTCCGATATTCTACAAGCCCTGTTCATTCACGCCATCTTAAAAAAACAATGAACATTGCCATATGCAAAAAATTGGATTAGTGTTTTTGATTAAATTTTTTGAATTTTTTTTATATGGAGTTTTATTTTTCTAGATGGCGTTATTGGCGCTAAGGCGATTTTTCGAATTTTTTTATATTGAGTTTTAATTTCAAAATGGCAAAAGTTTACGATTTGTTTTGTGCTAAAAAATGAAGAAGGCTTGTATACCGGGGTTTTGAAAAAACAACGAACAGGTTTTGTTAAAAAACTATGAAAATTGTGTAAAATGATAAAATATTGACAATGTCAATATCAATATTTTTTATAATATTGATCCGACCCTTCAAATATTGAAAGTCAATATGAAATATTGATAGGTGGCAACCCTAATTGTTGTTGGTTGACAAAAGAAAAAGATAATTATGCTGGTTGATCGATTCTATTACTTACATTGTAAAAGGATATTTACGTCGTTTTCTTTTTGCCAGAGCAGAAAAAGTGATTTTTATTTTCATATAAAGACTAGGAAAAAAATTGATAGTTGTGTTAGAATTTGAATTTTTTTAGAATTTTGCGGTGCCCAGTTTTTGAGTTATTGTCAAAAAAATGCAAAATTCAGACCGTTCCCCCCTTGCGTTTTGACACTGATTGACAGAAAATTTGTTAAAATTCACAAAGTTAGGAAATTTGGTAAATTTTGTATGAAAACTATAGCGAAGTCTCAAATAATTATATTTCGGTGTGCTTAGGGGACCGGGGTAGAGAGGGTAAAAAAAACATTTTTGGCCCAAGCGAGTGGGGGTAGAGTTTCTGATTTCTCGATCTTTTATGAATCTCGAGATTCGAGAGTTTCGAGTTTATCAGCGATTGAGTTTCTCAAGAAATTGGGAATCATTATTTGAATTTCTCGAGATTCTCGAGAATTATTAAACATTAATTTTAACAAAAAATGGAACTCTCAATTTACCGTCAAAATTTCCAGATATCGAAAAATTTCTCTCGTTTTCAGTGTATTTAGGTTTTATCAAAATTAGAGTGTTTTTTTAGAAGTTCTGAATTGAAAGTGATGTTACCAGTAGCTTCAAATATATTCATTTCCTTGGATAGTGAGCGGTAGTTGTCATTTATTGTTGACTGCATTCTCAAACTCTCACGAATACTTCTAATGTCGTTTTCTTTTTGCCAGAGCAGAAAAAGTGATTTTTTAAAGATTTTTCTTTCACAAAACGAATATGAAAAAATTTGATCTAATTTTGTAGTTGTGTTTGTGAACTCTCATTTAATGTTTTTGTTAATTAATAGTATTTAATTAAATAATTTTTTATTAATTTTAAATTTAAAACACTATTTAACCAAAATAATTTATTTCATTTCATTTATTTCACTCTAAAAAAATAATAATAAATAAATGGCGTCTTGTTTACTAATTTTACAGATTTGTAAATGTATTTGTGTAAATTTATTGTATTTGCAACTTGATCTACCAAAAAATCTAGATTCAGAAAAAATATTTTCAGATCAAAAAAAGAGCAATTTTTTGTACAAAAAAAATACGAAATGCAAAAAAAAATGATCTGACAGCTGCTTTTTTTGCTCTTAGATCACTTTTTTGTCAAAAAGAAAACGACATAAATTTCATTCAACAGAACCCTTTTTCTCTAATTCTGAGTCCGATGGCTGTATAAGCTCTTCACTTTCGTTGATGTCATTCGTCGATATATGTAACGTATTCATTGTAATTAGAAAAATCAATTTCTGGATCTTTAAATAATCTTCGAGAAAATTTTTTTGCAGTTTTTATAATTTCGCTTTTAGAGCAAATAGAAAAAAATCTTTTTCCTCGGGTTGACTAACTGACTTTGGATTGTGAAGAAATTTTAATTACGAATTTATTCAGTTATCTCTTCCCTTAAAAATTTGAGATTGTATTTCAAATAAAAATTTAAAGCTTATTTCTGAACTGTTTTTCCGAAGAGATTTGAATAGAAATTTTAGGATTCCCTCTGCAGGTAATAATTAGACAGCCTGACGGCTTTTATTGATTTTGTGGAACCAATGGCACTCAAAATATTTAAAGCAACTACATCATCTTATTTAGTATTCCAAAAATGATTTAAATTTAGAAGATTTAAAGTTTTTTAAACTGCTGACTTGAATGGTAAAAACCGTTAAATCATGGTTTCAATAGAATTTTGTTTAGTTTAGTAATCCAGGAGTAATGGCAACCCGTTTTTCTCTCCATTTAATTTTTTTATATAATTTTGCAAAATAGCATTTCTCACTGGCGAGTTTTAAATAATTTTACAATCACGCTAATTTTTGAAATCGTTTCTCGTATTTTCATATTTTGATTCAATACTAAATTGTCAGCTAAAACTTCATTTTGTTGTAGAACTGAATCGGAATCACTATTGGAAGCTTCACTTTTACTGATCTTTTAACTGATTTCATTTTCTTTTTAAAATATTGACATTATCGTTAGGTGTTTCCCATGACTGCAACATAACTGTTGGAAAGTTGGAGATTTTTTGCCGTACTTAGTGAAAACACTTAGTGAAAATTTTCGTAGGCTTTTTCAGCTGGATATGAACCTTCATTCGCATCAATCCTAGGTTTTCCGATTTCCCATTAATATAATACAAATGTACGTTCAAATATCTACGCTTGCGGAAGTTTGTCCATTCATCAATTGCTATGATAAACTTTAGATTAAAATCCTTCATTTTAGTGATCTTAGGTTATTTTGCCATAGAAATAAAAATAGGTTTTTCCCAATACATTTATAACATAACAATATTATCCTAAATTCGTACTAGGTATTACTGTTTGCATCGACATCTAGATTTAACAATCAGAAAGTGATGGAGATTGACATTAACAACTTTTGTTTAGTAAAAAAAATACTCAAAATAATAATATTGAATGATTTATGGTGGTTTGTTAAATCTCGAAATTCTCGACAATTTTTCTCGAGAAATGGGAGTCTCGAAAATGTGGAAATATCATTTCTCGAGCATTCGAGAGCTCAAAATTACAATTCTTTCTCGAGAATCTCGAGACCGGATTTCTCGAGCAGAAACTCTAGTGGGGTGTCATTTGAAAGAGCACCTAATTTAAAAATCATTGAGATATTTTTTAGAATTTTTCGGTGCACAGTTTTTGAGTTATTGTCAAAAAAGTGCAAATTTCAGACCCAACGTTTCGACGATGATTGACAGAAAAATTTCACAGAGATAGGAAGATTGGTAAATTTTGAATGAAAATCATAGCGAAGTCTCAATAATTAGATTTCTGTGTGTTTAAGGGATGGGTGTGGGGAGAGTAACAAAAAACATTTTTGAACAAAATGAGTGGGGTGTCAAATGAAGGAGCACTTAATTTAAGAAACATTACAATTTTTTTAGAATTTTGCAATGCACAGTTTTTGTGTTATTGAAAAAAAAATATTTTTAGTACGTAGCCTCTCCACCCCCCTCAAATTTCAATTTTTGATTGACCGAAAAAATAATCAAATTTAAACCATTTACAAACTGGTGTAACTGAATCTTTCTTGAGTTACCACAAACATCTATGGATGATATTTAACCTAAAGTAACATTTTTCGAGTCATTTTTGATCATTGAAGATTTGATTGTAATTTACTATTGACATTTACGATTTAACATGTTTATTTTGTTATGCGTCTATGGTCTGTAAATATAAAGACATTACAACACAACTTTTTGTCAATAATTTTTGATGTTGTGTTCTTTCACATTCATTTGTCTGACTTTTTTAATTATTCAATTAAAAATTATTATAAGAACTGAATCTAAAAAATTATGGTGCAAATTATGAAAATTTTTTGCAATCCATACAATTTTCGACCGATCTAGTCTCGAACCAATGAGAAAATTTTAAACTTTAAAATCGAATCTATTTCAATAAATCATTTTAAATAAATAATAATATTTATTTTTTAATATTAATATTATATAATAGAGTATCCCGACTAGAAATTAGATCAGTATAGGCTCCGATCCGGATCAGGATTGCCTGAAGACTGATCAGGAATGAATCAGGCCTCCTGATCCGGACATGATGAAAAATCGTCACGCCATACAGGATCCGTACAGGATCCGTACAGGATCCGTTTAAATGATCCATGCCGGATACATTTCAAAGATCCATTCCGGATCCATTTCAAAGATCCATTCCGGATCCATTTCAAAGATCTATTCCGGATCTATCTTAAAGATCCATGCCAGATCCATTCAACAGTTTCATGTCCGGTCTGGTCAAGAGATCCATACCAGATCCGTTCAAAGGTTCAGAATTAATTTTGTTCTTAAATATTAATTTGACATTAAATAAATGAAAAAAAGATTACCATTTTTCCTTAATTTTGTTCATAATTTCAAGTACACTTCAAATGCTTATAAATTTAAATTGTAAGTTTGTTAATTATTTCTTATTTTTATTTTATTTAGTCCAAGTTTTGGCATTATTGATGATTTTTCCAATGGTATCATAAAACTCTTTGTCACATAGGCTCTTATGAAGGTATGGATCCAAGTTTGGATTCGAAAACTAACTTCACCCATACCTGCTTTAGATCACTTGTCATATTTCAAATAGAATAATTTTTGAGCAACATAATAAGTATTTCACCAATTACTGCTACCAAAAAACATCTGGAAATTCTTGAGTAAAGAGGAGATGCAAGATAAAAATTTAAATTATATGCTTTAAGGTTAATAAGCAAGATCCCTCACAACTGTAAGTTTGACAATGCTGTTTTCGATTCTACAATAAATTTGTACTTATAAGTACAAAATATTAAACAATTAAATAGATTCAGTCTACAGTTAATTATTACAGTTAAGTATATTATAATTAACTTTTTAAAAAGTTATTAAAAATTCGTGAAGAATGAGAAAATTTTTTGCACAAAAAAATTTTAAGTTAAGTACCCGAGCAGAAATTTGTCAGGGCTCAAGTAAGGCCCTGATCAGGTTTGCCCTAACCCGGATCAGGCATTGGTAGGACAGCCTGATTGGGCCCTGATCATGAGTGTAACGCTTTTGCCCTATCAGGTCCTGATTGGGATTACCGGATCAGACCCTGATTGGGATAATCGGATCAGGCCCTGATTGGGATATCCGGACCAGACCCTGATATATATTTATATATTGTATACATAAATTAATCAAATTAAAATAAAAAAATTACAATGGAAAAAATTCAAACATACATACCACCTTAATCACTATTATTATAGTTTTTCAGCCGAGAAGCTATAACTAAAATATACATGAAACGATTTTAACTATATATTTCTAAAATGGATAATACTCTAGTGAATTTTAACCAATTGAAATTTCAGCCTGGGGTTTAAATACGAGAAACCTGATCCGGGCCGGATGTATTCAAATAAGGTTAACCCTAAAAGGGTATTCTAAATCAGGCCCTAAACAGGCCCACATCAGCTTGCTCTAATAGAGATTGCCCTTGTAGGACTGACCAGGCCCTGATCACGACCTGACTGTATTCAGGTTTTCCCTAACTAATTTCTGCTCGGGTAAATGTACTATTATGACGTCGATAATATAATCAAAATAATAATTCAGTTATACCATTAATAACGAATTTATTGTTTAATGAGCAATATATTATATACAGAATGGATCAGGTAAAAAACTAAATTTTGTATTATTATCCAGTTCAGGACATCGGATAAGATGAGTTTTTTCGATCAGAAACTGATCGTATGACTGGATCAATGGATAAAGTACTGCACGCTGATCAGTAACTGATCAGATAGCCTGATCAACGGATAAAGTACTGCACGCTGATCAGTAACTGATCAGATAGCCGGATCAAGGGAAACGGTACTGTACGCTGATCAGGAACTGATCAGATAACCGGATCAAGGGAAACGGTACTGTACGCTGATCAGGAACTGATCAGATGGCCGTATTACGGAAAATCTGATCCGGATCTGATCATAATCCGGGTTCCCTGAACTAATTTCCAGTCGGGATACTCATATGATTTAGTCAAGGATGGCAAATATCATGATATTTATATAAATATGATATTTGCCAATCTTGAATAATAATAAATAATTTTATTTATTTATTTTATTAATAAATAAATTCATTCATAACAAATTAAAACTTATTCATTAATAAAACTATTTAAAAATAATAATTTACCACAAATGAGATCTCATCATAAATTATGGTTCAATTATATAAATTTCTAAAATCTTGTTTTTTATCATACGACATAGGACGAAAACTAACCAGAATAAAACAAAACAAACAAAATTATGTACATTGTACATAAAACGGATAGTTAAAAATAATAGATTTATTCCTCTTTTTTTTTGAGCGAAATAAAATAAAACAATATAAAAAACGCACAAAAATTTATTTTTAAAGTTAAATTAAAATATTTGAGGGCGAAAAATAAGAAAGTAAAATTTAGCTCTTTGAGTGCAGATTTTAACTTTTATGTATTTCAATTTGGGAGACAAACACTTTTTGAGGGCAAAATAAAATAAAAATCAGAACATCGCTGGGAAGGTATCGGCAGATTAAATATTGTTTGTTAAGAAAATATTAAATTAACCTTAAATTGATAGGTTTTAAAGTGAATAGGGCACTCTAAAAAGTGACTCCAAATTTTACTTCGCATGTTTCTATTGTCAAGTTTTCCTTTTCTTTGAATTGGACTGGCTTTGAAATATCCTTCTGGAAAGCAAAAATATACGGTTTTATAAAGTATTCAACACCTTTATTGTTTCACAACAACAGGAAACAATACAAAAACAATATTCTCTAACTAGAATATTCTTTCAATAGCTTTAGTAGCTCCAACGGTTGAGTTTCCAAAAATAATACACAAAGTATGTCTATTCAATAACACTTAAAACTTTTTATTTACATTTAAGCGCACTATTTTCAGAGAAAATTGTTCCACTGAAACAATATAAAACATCTTAATAAATGTTAGAAGAAAACATTTACAAAATAACACGAAATAGGAAATTGTAGTTTTATCTAATATATACTACGTTTTTATGTAGATCCAAAATGATTTCAATTATTATTCCTTATTCAAACTATAAAGTGTTTTCGTGGCATAGTTGAAAACAATTTGAAAACATTTTTAAAACTGTACCGAAAAACTGTGGAATTTATTATTGACGAAATAAAGTAATAAAATTTGATTTTTTGACTTGATTTTTTACATCAATACAAAAGCAGTTGATAAAATAAAACATTTTAAATTCAGGTAAATTTGGTTCATTTTGATGTTTTTGTTTTTTTTCTTTACTGTGCATGACTGAATCCAAATAAGTGTTTTCATGAATTTTCGGACATTGAAATATCGATACGATCCCAAAAATTTTCGGGATCGTATTTAAATAAAAATCGTTTTCAAAATAGTAATTGTAGCGGTTTTCATTGTGTACTCAATCCGAATTTGGTTTTTAAATCGTTTTGAATTCCTCATGAAAACGTGTGATAGTTTGTATTGTTTAGGATCAATTTGTTTAATAGAATATTATAGAGCTGTTGCTATTGTTTCGTTTAGTATATAAGAGGTAGAGTTATGGATAGTTTAGATTACAAAAATTTATTGAATGAAACACAGTATAAATATATTTTTTATTCGCCTACATATTAAAGTGTTGCTTTATTACTGTGATTTGCGGCTTTAAAGTATCACTTTTCAACTATTTATTTTGTTGTCATTGTTACGTCCAAAAAAGTAAAAAGCATTTGTATTTGTTTAAATTCTATGAAAAATAAAATTTTTTATCAAAGCAACCCTTAAATTCAAAATTTCATTATCCAATTAAAATAGTTGTTATCATTTGTTGTCATAGCTACACAATAATTTGGAAAAAAATAATAAATATTTTGTCAAAGGTTACTTGTACCACATATTTTTATTTTAAAATTTATGAAAATTTATAATTTTAATTTAGAATAAACAACTTTTCTTAAAATATTTTGCTTGCGGCGAATAAAAATAGTATATGATGCACGGACGTAAGCTATTTTGGACTTAATGTGGGTGCAAATCTCGGCTAGCGCCTCGATTTGCAAACTCCACATCCGTCCAAAATCTTTAGCTTTACGTCCTAGCATCATAATGTACTATTTGTACGAGCAAACCGTAAAATGCACCTTTAGGATTCAAAAATTGTTCCTAAAGCAGGCCTTTTTTTTCTATTGAAATATTTTTATTATTAGTTTTTATTAGTTTCTTAGAAACCTTTAATTTTACAATTTTTGTTAAAAAAAAACTCAACTAAATGAGCATCTACTATTTACAAAATAAATATTATTGTATATTATTTACAAAAAGAGTACTAAAAATTTAATATTTTTCTGTTATATAAATTTTTACTAGTTTAACAAATTTAGCAAAATTAGATTCAGATTTAATTTCGTGAGGCATCTCATTATATATTTGTAATCCTTTGTACATTACAGAGTTCTGTGTTGCTGTTTTATTGAATTTTTGAAGACGAAAATTGTTTGCATTTCTTAAATTGTAGTTAGAACTTTCACTTACATAGCTTAAATTTCTGGTTAAATAACTAGGCAGTATATTATTTTTGATTGATCTTATCGGCGTATACATATCACGTTTTAATATTGATCTCATTGCCTTATTCTGCAAAAGTTGCAGTCTTGACATAAATTCCATATTAGCACTAAACAAAATAGTAGCGGAATATTCAAAATGAGGTAAAATTAAAACATTGTACAACAAAATAGCTGTTTCCTTTGTTAAGGAATGTCTAAGCCTTTTAAAAAATCCAATTTTTTTTTGATATTTTAGCACACACCTGATTTAGATGTTCGTTAAACTTTAGTTTGTTATCGATAACTACTCCAAGATATTTGAAACTGCTCACTACTTGTATATTTTCGTTGTTAATTTTTATCACCGGATCAATTGTTGAATTAAAAGCCATACATTTAGTTTTGCTCACATTTAACTTAGGTTTATTCATGCTGATCCAATTATTAAGATTTTCCAAGTCTTCATTTAGCACTAAAGTAATTTCATATAAGTTTTTCCCAACTATGTAGATTATACAATCGTCTGCAAAAAGAGCAACCTTAGAAAATTTAAGAGCAGCACCAATGTCATTTACATATAACAAAAACAATAAAACCCCCAGGACTGAACCTTGAGGAACACCAATATCAACAGCTCTTGAGGACGACATAATACTTTCATTTATTCGCACCCGCTGCATTCTTTGGTTTAAATATGATTTAAACCAACTGTTTTCTTTTCCTAATATACCATACTGCTTTAGTTTATCCAATAATATATCCCGATCTACCGTTTCAAAAGCGCGCCTAAAGTCTAAAAAGACTGCTAAAACAACATTATCAGAATCGATATGCTTTTTCCATTCAAAAGTGATCCATGTTAGTGCTGTTTCACATGAATGACCTTTCCTAAATCCAGATTGTTCATGTATTAAAATACAGTTTTGCTCTAAATAATTCTCCAGCTGAATACACACACTTTTTTCAAGAATTTTCTCATGCACTGGTAACTTGTTAATTGGTCTTAAATCTTCGCATTTTTTAGAATTTTTTACTTTTGGGACTGGTACAACGACAGACTCTTTCCAGCTTTCCGGAAATATACCTAACTGCATCGAGCTATTTACAATGTTCAGCAAATGTGGACCAATAATCTCGTAACCATCCAACAACTTTTTTACATTTAATCCATTAAAATCTGCTTTTTTTCGAATTTTTAATCAATGTTTGCAAACAATAACTGATACTATTTCAAATTCAAATCTACAGCTGACGGGATTGATCATATTAATGTATTGAACTTTAGGAACACTGTTGCTAATATCTTAAACACTATCAATGAAAAATTTGTTCAAGTCATTAGCAATTTGCAAACTATTTTTCACAACTTCTCCATTAATGATAATTTCATTTATTGCAAGATCTTTATTTTCTCTTAAGACAAGCTGTTTTATGGTTTTCCAAAGACTCTTTTGATCACTAGAACATAATTTAATTTTATCTTTCATGAAATTATTTTTTACTTACAATTTCACGTTTGTACATTTTTTTAGTATTCAAATACTCATCCCAGCAAGCTTGATCTCCATTACTGTATACAGAACATGAATAACTTTGGATTTTTAATCTTTTGAGTCTTTTTAAATCCTCCGTAAACCGACCAGCCATATTATTATTTACTATTTTAATCGTAACCGATAATGAGTTAATACAATCTATGATCACTTGTTCGAAAAAATAAGCTTCCATATGAATATTTGGAAACAAAGTAATGTTTGAAGCAAAACCATCGCTTAAATACCGACAAAATCTGCTTTTTTCGTATTTAATTATTTTTTTATTTTTAGTACATTCTATAAATTCCTTTTTAATTTTTATGTCTAATAGTATAGTTTCATGATCAGAAATTTTATAGCAATGGTCAATTTTATATGACACATTCTGGCAATAGTTTTTAACAAGGATATAGTCTATTAAAGTTTCACTCGTGCTTGTACATCTAGTTGGTTCACAGATTATTTGTTTGAAGCCTTCATTACTTATTCTGTTTTTCATTTGCAGCGAATCGGTTTTAAGCAGATCTATGTTAAAATCTCCTACTATGATACAGTTTTTTTCAATTTCCATAAATTCTTTACACCACTCTCCAAAATCTTGTATGAACGTTGATACTGTGTGTGCTGGTGAAGGAGACCTATACAAACCCGTTATTGACCATTCTGCATTCGCAACAAATATTCTAACAGTCAAAATCCAAAGATATTGACTCTTTAAAATATTTACTATAGTATATTGTATATCCTTTCTGAGATAAAAAACTACACCTCCAGTGTGTCTTGAGTGTGAGAAGCACGTAATAACATTATAATCATTAAGCCGATATTCTGATTCCTCGATTTGATCCGTGATGTGAGTTTCACTTAAAACAATAAAGTTTAAACTTTAAATTCAAATTTTTCGTTAATAGTTCCAATTCAGTCAAATTATTTAATAGCCCATTTATATTTAAATAACACCCATTCAATTGCTTCTGATTTATATTAAGGCGGTTTAATTGCTAAAACATCTTTCTTTTTTCTATATCCAGTTTTCTTTGATAAACCTTGCAGTTTAAATCAAAAGCACTATGATAAATGTCTAACTTCAAGTTGTTCTCTTTTTGAATTTTTATACAATTACAACATTTTTTTTTCATTATCACATTTATGGTTTTGGTCCTTAAATTCAGCACAATCAGCGCAAACATTTTTTTCAGAAGTACATTCATTACTTTTGTGACCAAATCCTAAGCACCTATAGCATCTTCTTACATATTGTTACGTTTTTCTCAACCTTCCTTCGAATTGGCCTCACTCACAATTCGGTAAACGCAATTCCCAAATCTCTTCAGATCACTAATTAGTAAGCAAACACACCAGGTTTTATTAAGTTTTCAACACCTTGATTGTTCCACAACAACAGGAAACAATACAGCAAACAATATTCCTAACTCGAATATTCTTTGAACAGCTTCAGAAACTCCAACGGTTGATTGTAGAAATTTCCAGTACACCACGTTCAAAATAATACACAAAATATTTCTTCTCAATAAAACTTAAAACTTTATTCACAAAAACTAATTTAAATATCACTTTTACAATTTTCACTTCACTATCGCAGGTTTAAAATAAAACTAATTAAAAACTACAAGAGGTAATTTCCTTATATACATTCTGCTTAATCTCTAGAAATTTCGCGGTCACTTTTTAGAAACCTTGAGAAAATATTAGAATATTCGATTATTTTACGTTACGTTGATTTGATTCATAAAATCATTTATTTTGTGTAGACCTTAATTCTAAGAACATGTACAATAACAACAACACTATTCATTTCATTCACTTTCTGTTGTGTTTTGTTGATTTTATTTTCCTGGAAGTGACCGTAATCGTCTAGATCTTTCTGTAATCGTTTAGATTTTTCTGTATTCGTAACAATATGTTACATCATAAACGTCACATTTGTCCCATTCCAAGTTAACCTTACCAGCGATCAATACCTTATTATAGCAATCCACATTCACATCTATAATTGCAACATATGGTTTATATTTTTTTTTAGTTTTGAATATCGTTTTGCATTCTATTTCACAATCCTTCAAAAAATCGTTTTGTAATTTTAAAGCACTCATTAATTCGTCCCTCGTTAGCATATCTGAAATATTGACAATTTTTACTCGAAGCTTTCTGTTACTTGTTAGATCAACACTATAATTTTCTTTCAGCTTTTCTTCGCCTATTGATTTTAACCGGTTTACCGAATCATCATCTTCACAAGAAACAATCACAGCACCACTTCTTGTTGTTGCAAACCCTGAAATTTTTAACTCACTTGCCTTTATAACAGCCGGAATTTTCTTGACCACTTCAGCAAACGATTGTTTTGATTTTGTCTTTTCGACACATACTTTTTTTAGTTCTTGCACCATTGTATTGTCATTTACCGACATTTTCTTTATGTTTTCAGCTAAAGGCATGGAAAGCATGGAAATTTTGTTTCAATGTTTCTAGAGAATTCTCAATGCTCTCTACATGTCCTCTAATATTAGTAACATTTGAGAAACTCTCCTGACATATTTCACACATTATCACTACATATTGGTTAGTGTTCAACAAATTTTGATCATATTGCGTCAATTGAAGACACTTTAAATGAAAGGCACTCCCACACCCACCTTTGCAATTCATAAATCCATTATCCTTGATCCCTGAACACTTCTTACAGTTCTCCGACATTTTTAAATTTGAACACTATTATTGCAATGAACAATATTTTCTTTAATAAAAACTAGTGTCAGTATAAGAGAGTTCAGAAGAGAGAACAGAATCAGCATATAACAATGCCAAAAATGAAATGAAATAACAATGCCAAAATTGAAATAACGATGCCTATAATTAAAATAACGCCTAAAGTTATTATTTTGAAAAACTACTTGGATAAAATAATTTTCTAAAAAAAAATTTTACTATTTTGTGTAAATATATGTATGTATTTTTATTTATGCAAATAATACAGAATCTTACTCGTACAAAAAATCTTGTATGCAATTCGGGCATAAAGTATCTTTTTTGCTTTCGAGTGATTGTTTCTCTCGGCTAACACCTCGAGCAACAATTTTACTCTCAAGCGGAAAAGACATACGTCACGCCCTTAATACATAAATAGCTATATTGTTACTATGTCTAAACTTTTCCCAAATGCACACCTTATTGTTTTAAGAATACAGAAACAACGACCAAGCTCAATATTTTTCTCTTCTTTATGGTTCCGTGCTTTAAAAAATAAACCCTTATGGTGCAGTTCGGTGTCCTTTCCAAATTCTATATAATCAATTTATCCATAAACTATAAGAAGAGTAATAAACTGGAAATTTGCCAGTTATAAAATGTGTTTACCCAGGCCTCTTGAAAAAAAATTGTCATCTCATTTTTCAAAATATCATTTTTTTACCGCAACGAGTGAAGTGAAATATAAAAAAGTGAAAAAAAGATCCATAGCAGTTTTTTTTAGAATTTTCGACCGCACAGTTTTTGACTTATTTTCAAAAGTGTTTTGTTTTTTGCCTGTGTTCAAAAAACTAAAAAACATTCACGGTTATAGGAAATGTCGTAACGATTGATTAAAAACTATACTGTTCGGCTCATCTTTCAAAATGTTATTTAGAGTCGACTGATCTTACTTGATAGTAAGAATTTTCTACAAAGATCTACAAAGAAAATTGGTAATAACATATTTGTTTGACACTTGTTTTTTACGCACGTTAATATAAATTTTTAAAAAAATAAAAGATTAAATTTTATTTTTATGATTACTCTATATATTTCGTCTTTTTAGGACATCCTCAGGAGTAATGTCGTTTAGTTTGATATATCGGTGTTTATATACAAGATAATTTTAACTAATACTAACAATCTCAAAATTTTGTGACTCTATACATAACAAATTCCTAAAATAATTACATTTAACTTAAAAGAGAAGGAGGGAACATACAATAAAACTTAACAATAATAACAATGTATACAATTACAAAAAACTAAAGATAAACCAAATTAAAATATCAAAATTTATGAATGATGAAATGGGAGTAAACGGCAATCCTCTATGTCGGAAGAATCTGAAAATAAAAACAAAGGAAAAGAGAAGTATCCGAAAAAACAATAAAGTAATTACTTGGAGTAAAGGACTAAATAATTTACCTAACCAGTTTTAAACGTTTCTAATGAAATAAATGAAAGAAAAAACCTAATAAAAAAATCCCAGCGGCAGGTATATCCGCTAGAAAGTAGAAATAGGTATATTTCGGGGTCAGACGGTTTTGTGTCCAAATAAAATTAGATAAGTCAGATTAGTTTAAATAAAAAAATATAAGTAGAAACAGAATAATTCAAAAAAATTATCGAACCAAATTAAATACATTATCCGAACTAACTCCATCAATACAATTTCGGAACAGTTTTATTTAAGTTGGTTCAAACTACTTTTAATAACATATTAAATCCACCAAAGATCAAATGAACTACGTCACAACTACAATTATACCATCACACATAATTTGTAATCAAACATTATCCAACAATTTTATTTCAAAATCATCTTTTGTTGTTGTGTTTTTTTGTTCTTATTTAATCTTTTTTCAAACGGTTACTTAGTAAAAAAAATAAAAACAAAAGAGATTTTGATAATTTTTCTATGGTATTAAATGGGTTGATATTTTTCTTGTAAGGGTTGCATTATAATGCTTATAAAAATGGAACCTTTTGGGTTAGAAAGCTGAAATTTTTTGAGGTTATAGTTGAAAAGTATGTTTAAAAGCTAAGATGAATTTAAATAACGTAAACTGAAACATGATGAAAGCATTGCCTTTTGCGTTTGTTTTCATTTCAACAGCCCTAGGGTCTCAACCGTTCGACTTAAACTATTATTTTTGAAAATTTTGGAAAGATTTATATTTTAAGTACGTGAAAAAAAGTTTTCAAATATGTGCTTGGCCATTTCAGCTAGATCAAGGGCAGCAAAGTTTAGTAAATTTTTAAAACAGCTGATTTTTGAGGACCTGAAACGCCAAAGTTGTCATCTAGATAAAAATGATAAAAAAAGGTTCAAATATTCAAAAATTTTATTAAAATATTATTATTCAAACGGAAGTTATAGTGCCCTAGATTATTCGACTTTTTAGGCTCTAGCCGCTTAACCGGTACCCGGATATGGCCAGTTCACAAACTTGTCCAAGACATTATTTGCCGAAACATACACAGAAAATTATTTTGGTGTAGGTCGAAAAATGCGACCGTGAGAGTGCCGCTAAATTCCGTTATATCGATATGAGGTATACCGATATGAGGTATCGTTATATTATTACTAGGTGATTCACTTCGTGAATCGGATTGGACTTTTATCACAAATAAAAATGATACTACGGGATAGCGTTTGTCCCCACACGAAGCTTGAAAATTGGGAATCTCTTAAGTTTTATAAAATTATTCTATCATCAAAAAAACCAAGTTAAAACACACAAAAAAACTAAATTTCAATACTAATATAAAATAAAAAAACAATACCTTATCTTAAATTGTTTCTTTTGTTGAAGCTGCTTCAGAGTTTTCAGGATTTTTATCTGGATGCCATTTTAAAGCTAATTTCCTGTATGTTTTTTTAATTTCTGCGTCTGATGCGGTTTTAGTAACATCAAGTATTTTGTAATAATCAACCATTTTTGTATATTGTTTGTGTTAATTTTTTGGTTAGCAATCCCTTATCTTATATGGTGAAGGTAAACTTTGACAAATTTTGAAAATTGAATAACTATGTGGTATCGTTTCTGATTTTTTTTTAACGTTGAAACTACACCAAACATAAAACCATATGATAACAGTACAAACTCATATATTATAATTGAACAAACAGCTATTGAAATTATCGATAAAATATTTTATCAATAAAGTAACACAACCTTGACATCCTCACTCTTCATCCACAGGTAAAACAAAACTTAAATTGTTTTATGATTTTCCATATATTAATTCAAACAAAACAATAGTAATACAATAAAACAATATTTTTCGTAAAAAAAAAACATCTAATCTAAACAACTTTTTACTATTTTCATGACAAGACTTGAATCAATCTAGTCAGAAAAAAGAACATGTGTCTTTTTTTAATGACAAGATCGGAATGACAGACACACCTCAAATCTTTTTTATCAAAATCAACAATGTGCTTTTTTTTGTTTGACATCTTCTGATGTCAAAACAAATCGTGTAATACTAAGTTCAGCAAAAGTTTAGTAACGACATCTGTTTGTTAGAATTGGAAATAAAATTGAGTACGTTCGTTTGTTTTTTATAGTATATTCGAAATTTAACCAACAGTTAAGTATTAGAAAATTTTAAAATTATTATTAATGTAAAAATGAACGGAAACTAATGAAATACATTTTTATTGAATTAGAAACAGAAGATGAATTTGGTTTTATTATTGCTTTGCGAATATTTCGGACGTTACAATATATATATATATATATATATATATATATATATATATATATATATATATATATATATATATATATATATATATATATATATATATATATATATATATATATATATATATATATATATATATATATATATATATATATATATATATATATATATATATATATATATAATTTTTTTTTTTTTGTTTTTCCATCTCCGCTTATCACATATAGTCGTTTGGCATCAAAATTTTTCCGAAATTCCGAGATGAAGCCCATTGCAATAGGTAGATTTTTATATGAAATCTACCTAAAAGAGCCGAATCGGTTAAAGGAGAATATTTAATTTCAGTTTGTTCGTTTAAAATATTTTCATTGAAAAATAAGGACTTACGTATCTCATAAGATTCTAGAATATCTAACTTTCTACCTTTTGGTTGAGTATGTAGAATAGAAAGATTATCAAGAGAAACATTATGGTTTGAACTTATGATATGGTTGGCTAAAGCGGATTCCTGATTTCCCTTCCTTATACACGCGAAATGCTCATTTGCTCTAATTTTAAAGCTACGTCCAGTCTGGCCTATGTATTTGTAGCTACAGTCATTACATTTAATTTGATATACACCGGATTTCCGTAAAGGATCTATTTTGGGTATATTATTAAAAAGAAGTTTTTTTAAAGTTTTTTTAGTCGAGAAAGCAAATTTGGTTTTAGAATATCGGGATGCGAAATTGCCTAATTTTGAACTAATTGGACCAATATAACCTAGTCGACGCCATTTGTTTTCAGAAACTTTTGGAACTGGATAAATATTACGTAAGAGTTTTTGTTTTCGTTTACGTTTTAATAACCGCAAGACTAATCTATCTTCGTAACCATTGTTACGCGCGATATTTAAAATGGTGTTCAGCTCTTTTTTATAATTCGTTTCTGACAGGGGGATATTTAACAATCTCTCGAAAAATGAATGAAAGGCAGATAATTTAGAATTTATAGGGTGATTTGAATTAGCGTGAATAATAGCGTCGCTATAAGTAAGTTTTCTATAAATACTAAAATCAAACTTTGAGTCTAAACGGGTAATTGTGATGTCGAGGAAGTTTATGGAATTCTGGGTTTCTATTTCAAGAGAAAACTTTATTGTTTCAAACTGTGAATTAAGCCATAGTAAAAAACAATTCAATTGTCTCTCTGTTCCACCCCAATAACATAAAACATCGTCAACATACCTATACCAAAATATTATATTACGGCAGGATGGGTTTTTCTCCGAAAAAATTAAGGTTTCAAAATGATTCATGAAAATTTCTGCCAGGAGGGGAGACAGAGGAGAGCCCATAGGTAAACCATCTGAAAACTTATAGTACTTAGCAAGTGTCAAACAAATATGTTATTCAACGAATTACGCCAAGAGCCTACGGCAAAAAGAGCTATATTAAACTGGCAGATCTAGCCATCTTAGCCGTCTTCTACCGTCGTTTGATTATCAGAATTGGTGCGGTTAATAACCATCTTTGGTTCAACAGCAGATGTAAAAAACTAAATTTATTACCAAACTACACAAGGATTTGTACAACAAACATCTCAAATAGCTGTTTACGTGCCATAAGGAAAGCAAGAGAATTTTGGAGAGATCAAGAACTTAGATCATGGTACGCAATAAGATGTAACCTTTCTATTCATCTTAAAATTGTATCTACCGAATTGTCATCAAGGTTACATTGCATGGAATTTGATATTTATAACCAACAAGTAAGAGAAGAAGCTGCAGAATTGACGCATATTCAGTACCTGAAACAATCTGCCAAACTGAACAAATTAATGGAGCAATTGCGTAAACAAAACCAGATCCATCACCAAAACAACAGGAACGAAACGGAACATATATTTCATCCACGATATAAAAACTTTACCGAATCAACATTTACTACGCAAGAAGATTTACTGAGCAAGGGAGTAAATTTCTCACCTTTAATGCAAACTAACATCAACAACCTAGAAGAATTAGCTGTGGACTTGGATGCAGCACTTTCCGGAGAGACTATACAAATCAAAGCAGCTTGCGCATTAGTTCTCAAAGAACAGGTGAGTGTTACTTGTAACAATTTTTCTCAATCGACGAAAGTGATAAAATCGATCAAAAATAAAATTGTAAGGGATGACCTAATCGTTTGCAAGGCTGATAAAGGCAATACCATCACTATTCTTAATAGATCAGATTACAATTTGAAAATGATGGATTTTATCACAGATAGTCAAGCCCTAGTGTTGAGTCAGTGCATTAAAACGTGTCAAATTGTTTTTCAAAACGATGGTTGGAAGTATACTATTATGAATTGCATGGCGCCAACTTTATATGGTTTGCCTAAGATTCATAAAAAGAATATGCCGATTAGACCTATCGTTTCTTATTGCAATGCTCCCGCTTATAAATTGTGTAAAAAATTTATCACTTTGTTCAATGAACACACACATTTCTCATCCACATATTCTGTAAAAAATTCAATAGATCTTGTCAATAAAATTA
The DNA here is from genome assembly GCA_963693315.1 of Diogma glabrata. Taxonomy (NCBI): domain Eukaryota; kingdom Metazoa; phylum Arthropoda; class Insecta; order Diptera; family Cylindrotomidae; genus Diogma; species Diogma glabrata. The sequence continues at coordinate 249,551,497 of OY856187.1, read as the reverse complement.
GTAATGTCCGTTGCGTTTCCAACGCCAAACTGGTTTCCTTTGACGTAGTTAGCCTTTTCACTTCCGTTCCTCTTATTAAATTAACAGAGATAGTTAATAGTTATATTAATCGAGACATTCTAGATCCTGCTCTACAGGTGGAACTGAAGAGAATATATAAGACTTGCATTGAACAAAATTACTTTTGTTTCGAT
>OY856187.1:249263465-249551103 GCA_963693315.1 Diogma glabrata | reverse complement strand
TTGATTTAATGTTTTTTTCATATACTGGAGAAATTGTTGATTCTTGGAAGGGGAAACAGAAGAAGAAAAATTAATATAAAAATGAGAAATTTTATAATAAAGTCAGTCAGTATAATTTTGAAAATTGAAAGAATAATTTGTGGTTATAAAAAAATAAATTTATTTAAATGTATGATAAAATTGAATTTAATTTATTTTTTTTATAACAATTGTTTAAGTTTTTTTTTAGTTTTGTTTTTTGATCTTGTTTTTTTACTAAATTGTTTGATGTATTAGCAATAAATAAGTTTCTTCATAATGTTTATGTGATTTTATATATTCAAAATGAGTAAGAGATTTGCAAGTGATAATTGATTTGTTTGTTATAAATTCAGTGGTCTTCAGTTTTAATGGTTTTTGAGCTATCCGGTGCAAATTAATTTTCTCATAAAAGTTCATGGTAACAACTTTTTGTAAATAAAATTTACTGACTGGCAGTCTTTTGTAAGCTCCTGAAGATGATGTAAAAATCGAAATCAGATCGAGCGCATTAATTAAATATAACTAAATAGTTAATTTATTAATAATAAAAAACTCTGCGAAATAACAACAAGAAAATTTATTTACAAAAAGTAAGTTGCATTCTTTTTATTTTTGGACAGACTTTATTACTTTATTAGTATCTTTTCTCGTTAGATATTAGTTTTGAGTGTTATTACGTTACCTTAAAGAGAAACTATGTAATGTAAGTGATCAAATTGTATTCAATTCCTAGTTAAATTAGTTTAATTTTTGATAAAACTGAAAAGAATACCAGAGAACCTTCACGAAAAAGAGCTTCGCCGAAATACCAATATAGCACAAAAACACCTAAAACAATAAGTTTAAAGCGACAATCCCAAAAACCTAATATTTAACTAATATGAAAATGAAAACTAGTAGATTCAACGCCATGTTACTGGTTACATTGTATCTGAATATTCGAAGATGCCATGCCAACTACCTAGTCTAATCCTGGTCAATCCATTAATCCATTCAAACCTACATTTTCTGAGGAATTTAGGCACTTTAATTTTAAAATTTTGGGGATTAAAATCCCAAAGAAAGTAAGTTGCATTCTTTTTATTTTTGGACAGACTTTATTACTTTATTAGTATCTTTTCTCGTTAGATATTAGTTTTGAGTGTTATTACGTTACCTTAAAGAGAAACTATGTAATGTAAGTGATCAAATTGTATTCAATTCCTAGTTAAATTAGTTTAATTTTTGATAAAACTGAAAAGAATACCAGAGAACCTTCACGAAAAAGAGCTTCGCCGAAATACCAATATAGCACAAAAACACCTAAAACAATAAGTTTAAAGCGACAATCCCAAACACCTAATATTTAACTAATATGAAAATGAAAACTAGTAGATTCAACGCCATGTTACTGGTTACATTGTATCTGAATATTCGAAGATGCCATGCCAACTACCTAGTCTAATCCTGGTCAATCCATTAATCCATTCAAACCTACATTTTCTGAGGAATTTAGGCACATTAATTTTAAAATTTTGGGGATTAAAATCCCAAAGAAATTCCAAAGACGCGAAACTGTTAACTAAATCACACTGAAAGGATACAGTTCTACACTTTTTTATTTGAGCCGCAAAAGGATGGATCGCTACAACAGATCTGGTATGACGCAACGCAAGGCGTTTGGCGATTCAGGTAAGATCGATTTGAACTACTGAAAAGGCTCGTTTATCCATAATGTGTTTTTTTTATTATTATTTAGTTGGACATGTTTAGAACCTAAAATGACAATAAAAAAAAATGATGCATATAAAATAATATATACATATGATATATACATATATACAAAATAAAAATTTGATACGGAAATGATTGGTTCTAAACGACTTTTACCAATTATAAAAAAAATTTAGATGGTCTAACTTTGTGAAATTACAATTCTAATTTTAAAAGTTAAATATATTTTTTTTCAAAAATATAAAAATAATTTTTAAAAATCCAATAATGTATTTACTATTTAAAAAGCTCATTAAAGGAAGTTTAAATTCGACTGCTTTATTTATTTTATTCTGTACACTGTTCACTGTAAAAACATTTGGTATCTGGATCAAGGACATATGTGCCGTTCACTGCACAAAGCGACTAACTCCACTTTTTGGAAAATTTTAAATTTAAATGTCAAAGTACTTGCTATAGTCATAACTTTCTATGTTAAAAACAACTTTCCTGAATAATTAAGATAAACACCATTAAAAGTCAAAATTTGTCTGACCATTAAAAAATGACTATTAAAAATCTGACATTAAAAACTAATAATATCTATTATACTAATTAAATTACTACTATAATAGCTAATTCATATACTTAGTAACCAAAATTAAATAAATTATGTACCTTTGAAAAAAACTCAATTTCTCAACATTTTGTTTTATGGAGTTAATCGTGTTGTGCAGTGAACGGCTCATATATAGGTATTATAACATAATCAAATATTACTAAAATCAGAAACATCAAAATCTTTAGCCTATCCGCTTTGCGTAACATTGTATGTTATTATTGTTAAATTTTATTTAAAATATGTAACTGAACCAATGTTAAATGTATTATTGTATAAAATTAGTAAAAATTTAAAATTAATTAACGGATACGCCTATGCTCTCTAATCTCGTTGAACATAATTACTTGTAGTTGCACTATAACCATAATGGTTCGAGCAGCTAAAAAAAAGAAAACTAAGCAAAACATATACATCTGTTATGCATTATTAATATTGTTTAATAAAAAAACATATGCTGTTTAATTCAGATGGACCAATTCTGATGCAGATAATGAATGTGTCACTCCACAAGGAAAATTCTAAGTTGTAAATTCTGAAGATCTGAAGAGAACGTTTGAAATGATGGATAAGATGATCTTAATAAAAAAATCCAATGGTATGGCATTAGGGAATAGGGGCAAAGAGCAACTTTAGTTTCGGAAATATCTGTATAGAGGGACGAGGAAAACAAGAATAAATGGACAATTATCAGATAGTATTGAAGTGAAACTTGGTTGTCGTCAAGGTTTTATATTCGGAGTACTACTTTTCTTGTTATATATTAACGACATGAGTAAAATACTCAATCATTCGAAAAATGCATTATTCGCTGATGATGCACTAATATATTGTGATAGTAATGATGAAGCGGAATGAATTAGAAATATACAAGAGGACACTGATAGTATAGTAAAATGGTAAAAAATGAATAAACTTAAATTGAATATAGTAAAAACGAAATGCATGAAAAGTAATTAAAACAGACTGTGTTGTATCTCAAATTATAATTTATTATTTTAATATAAGTGTGATATGTATTTCTAATATTGTTTAATGTCTGAAATAGTTCCAAATACGATCTTTAATATAATTAAACTAAAAAAGTTTGTCGCAAAAACTCATAAAATTTTAAAACATCTTTCAAAATGTTGATCATTTATTTTACTTATTTTATTGTAATTTTCTTTTATTGTTTTATGTTTTAAATACCGTCTTAATTCAGTTTTTAAAACTATAAGATATTATAGGATAGCAATAATCCCAACTGAAACACGTAAAATTTGAAAAAAATAGTTTTTTTCTGAGATATTTCCAACCACCTTTGAATTGGAAAAATTCAAATTAATTCCTTAGTTAATAGAGTTTAATTGCTCACAAAAATCCTGAATAAATAAAATTCCCCAAAATGTTGGCATATATGCAAGCGTGCATATATGACAATAATTGACCAAGTGTCGATCATTGATTTTCGCATTGATTGGAAACAATCAATAATGACTATACACACGTGACTTAGAATGTTGACTATAATAGAAATAATACACATCCTATGAAATCACACAATAGTACTGGTTGAATAGCACACATACTCAAAAAGTTGACTGCCAGCTGCATGCCACGATGCGTACTATAAGCGGTACTATCAGATCCACCCCTTTGCCTTGGCTCCCTGTGTTAAGCAATATCGCTCCACCTGTACTCAGACGCTCGCATGCTCTCATGCGTGAACATAAAAAGGTAACCAACAACATCACGTTACCCTTGCACGAATATTACGGTGACCACACTCGTTGTCGATTGAAGTCAAGAAAGCCTCCACATAAAACTGCCAGCAACCTGCTGGCAACTGATTTTAATATCTTGGATGCCTGGGACACCTCCTGGCAACATTACAACACAACTGGCCTTTCTATTACTAACCCGACTTCTACCCAACCTGGTTTCGATTTGCCACGTCATACCTGGATCACATTAAACCGAATAAGAACGAATCATGGACGTTGTGCTGATTCTTTCTACAAGTGGGGCATTTCAGAGTCCCCTGAGTGTGACTGCGGCGCTCCACAACAAACTATAAAACACATTGCAACTGTGTGTCCAATTCGACGTTACAATGGCAACATCTCAGACATCCATTTGGCAACTCCCGATGTAGTAGCATGGATAGACTCGCTCGATGTAAACATCTAATGCTCAAATGTACTGCCCAATGTTCAAATATTTTACTTTTTAATTTTTACTTAAAAGACGCGCAATCAAATCGATTGTAAGTTCATTTAATGTGTATCTATGTTTTGTTTTAGGTAGATTTCATAGAAGAGTCTACCTATTTTTAAGTTTAATTTTTAATGTGTCACAAAAAAAACCATACGCTAAATAAAATAAATAGTACTGTCAAGAAAATTCAATGCAAAAAAATCTTCATTCAAAATGAATAAAATTTCCATAAAAAATTATGTCTAACTGACGATTGAGAAATTCAACTTAAGTAAGATAACTAATAATGAAGTTTCAATCATCGCCTATCCGAAATATCATCGCCTATCGCCTACCATCGCCAGTGATGAGAAATAGAATTAAAATTTTTGGTTTACTTCTATTTCCATTCTATACTTTTACGTTCAAACAAAACAAAAAGAAAAAAAGCAAAAAAATTATTTTGATTCCTTCTATTTCGTTTTTTGCCTTTCTGTTTAAGTTATACAATTTGGTTCATTATTCTACTTTTGTTTGTTACTTACAAATTACATCAACTTCCCCATTTGAATTAAATAACTGATAAGCGCCGTGCTGTGTACATTGTGATTCACTATTTTTTATGGAAAGTAATGTGTTTTATTTTTATTTTTAAATACATAAGAATTTAAATACCATGATCATTTTTTAAAGTCCGTTGAAATTATAAATCAAACACAAAAGAGAATGGACACTAGTGAAATTCACACAAAATTAAACCAAAAAATATTTAAAATATGTGCAAAACGTCCACATCAACGAAGTGTTGTTTGGGATTGTTTTAGATATATATTAGGAAAAGATTCGTTTTTGTCACCGACCGAGGATCTAATATGGTGAAAGCGCTTGAAAATTGCAATAGAATTAGCTGTGCTGATTATTTGATCAAAAATATCTTGGTAATATTTTGGTTTAAAGATTTGACAAGCATGTCGTAATGTAGTTTGTTACTTCAAGCGGTCATTAAACCTACAAAACTGTTTATCGACTACACTCAAATTGAAAGGAGCGACCCGCTGGAACTCAAAAGTTGATATGATAAAATTCATCATAGACAACTTTGAGAAAATAAAGGGGTATTGAGCTAGTGGGAATTGATTCAGACACTCTTTAATGTTTATTAGCATTTGTTGAACGATTCAAAATCGTAACTCTTGCACTGGAAACCAGCAAAGAACCGTCAATTTACAAGTGTTTATCCTACTACATTTTGTTTATCCTACTACATTTTAGTGTTTATCCTACATTTCCTACCATAATCCAAAAATTCTAGGTGTAATTTTTGATCGTTCTTGGACTTTTAAAAATCACTTACAAGCAATAGCCAAAAAAGTTAGTGCAAGAAATAATTTGTTACAACAAATTGCTGGTACAACTTGGGGATCAAACGCAAATGTTTTAAGGACTGCTGCTTTAGGATTAGTATATTCTACAGCTGAATATTGTTCTTCAATCTGGATGAACAGTGCTCATAAAACCAAAAATCAATATTCAACTGAATCGTGCAATGAGATTAATTTCTGGTGCTATAAAATCAACACCTTTGAATTGGTTACCTGTTTTATCAAATATACCACCACCAGACATTCGTCGTAAGGAAATGTTATTCAATACCATTCAAAGAAGTTCAGAAGTTAACAATTCTTTATTGTTTGATTTATTTTTGGAAGCTCCTGATCAAAGTTTATGTAGAACACCACCGTATATCACTGCTAAACAACTTATTTCACAAAATTTTAACTCTGAAGAATTCTGGCTGATGCCTTGGAACAACAACCTTCCATTAAATGGTACATTTGTTCAAAACCCTAATGTGAAATTAAATGGTTTTGAACTAAAAAGAAATGATTGGGTGAAATTAAATCGTATTAGAACAGGCTATGGTAGATCAAACTATACATTACATAAATGGGGTCTGGTGGATTGTCCATCATGTGAATGTGGTAAGGAATTTCAGACAGTCAATCACATATCTCAAGAATGTAACTTAACTAAATTCAATGGATGTTTTGAAGATGCTTTTTGTTTATCTGATCAATTTATTGATTGGTTACATGGACTGAAAAATAAAATTTAATGTATTTTGATGTTGAATAAACCGTACGATAAAAAAAAAAAAAAAACGATAATCGTACCGAATTCACATAATATAAGACTAAATGCAACAAAATATCTAAAATTAAGAATAGAAGTCAATAGAAAGGATCCAAATTTAAACAAACTAAAATAGAATGCGAAGGAAATAGAATACAAACAAACTAAAGTATGCTACAGACAGTGGCGGATTTAACAGGTGGGCAAAAGCGCGCTTGCCCACTGGGCCCCCCCGACGAAAGGCTTTCAGGGCCCCTCTTGCTGAAAGTTACACCTTCGATTTCTTTTTTTTATTTTTTTGTTGAAAAAATGTTTCGGTGAGTCCCTTGTGGACAGCACAAGTTCAATTTTCATTCAGGGGCCCCCTGTTATCAGAATAATTGCAATGCATGATAACTATCGTAAATTAAATATAAAATCAAATAACTTTTGTAATCAATCAGTTATTTAAAACGTCTACGATTTTCTCAAAGTTTGTCGAATATTTCTGACTTATCAAAAACGTTCTGAAGGGGCCCCCGGATGCCCCCCCTGCCTTTGTTTACTATAACATAACCTAGTAATTTATATTTTTCCATGGTAGATCTGATTCTACTATATATTTTGCTTAAAAATTTTCTGTCATAGTGATCTGTGCGTCCATCATTCAATTACATGATGCATTTTAGAATAAAAAATAAAAACCATGAAAAATATAAACCAAGAAAGCAAAAAATTCGTAATTCCAGTTTTGTTTTTGAAAAAAATTATTATGAAGAGAAATCCGATTTTTTTATTCCCCAGAGCTGACGTTTTTTTTAAGCGAAGAAAATATTGAATTCTCGTGAAATGTCCATTTTTGTTAATATTTATCCGTCATTTATCCAGTGTTTATGGACAAGTGCCGCAGTGGTTTGCAATGTAAAATGTGAATTCATTCGATAAATAAAACCTGATTCCAGATACTCTAGGTATGTACATTAAATATTGCTCTGTGTGAGAATTTTGTTTACTATAACATAACCTAGTAATTTATATTTTTCCATGGTAGATCTGATTCTACTATATATTTTGCTTAAAAATTTTCTGTCATAGTGATCTGTGCGTCCATCATTCAATTACATGATGCATTTTAGAATAAAAAATAAAAACCATGAAAAATATAGTTGTAGAAAGCAAAAAATTCGTAATTCCAGTTTTGTTTTTGAAAAAAATTATTATGAAGAGAAATCCGATTTTTTTATTCCCCAGAGCTGACGTTTTTTTTAAGCGAAGAAAATATTGAATTCTCGTGAAATGTCCATTTTTGTTAATATTTATCCGTCATTTATCCAGTGTTTATGGACAAGTGCCGCAGTGGTTTGCAATGTAAAATGTGAATTCATTCGATAAATAAAACCTGATTCCAGATACTCTAGGTATGTACATTAAATATTGCTCTGTGTGAGAATTTTGTTTACTATAACATAACCTAGTAATTTATATTTTTCCATGGTAGATCTGATTCTACTATATATTTTGCTTAAAAATTTTCTGTCATAGTGATCTGTGCGTCCATCATTCAATTACATGATGCATTTTAGAATAAAAAATAAAAACCATGAAAAATATAGTTGTAGAAAGCAAAAAATTCGTAATTCCAGTTTTGTTTTTGAAAAAAATTATTATGAAGAGAAATCCGATTTTTTTATTCCCCAGAGCTGACGTTTTTTTTAAGCGAAGAAAATATTGAATTCTCGTGAAATGTCCATTTTTGTTAATATTTATCCGTCATTTATCCAGTGTTTATGGACAAGTGCCGCAGTGGTTTGCAATGTAAAATGTGAATTCATTCGATAAATAAAACCTGATTCCAGATACTCTAGATATGTACATTAAATATTGCTCTGTGTGAGAATTTTGTTTACTATAACATAACCTAGTAATTTATATTTTTCCATGGTAGATCTGATTCTACTATATATTTTGCTTAAAAATTTTCTGTCATAGTGATCTGTGCGTCCATCATTCAATTACATGATGCATTTTAGAATAAAAAATAAAAACCATGAAAAATATAGTTGTAGAAAGCAAAAAATTCGTAATTCCAGTTTTGTTTTTGAAAAAAATTATTATGAAGAGAAATCCGATTTTTTTATTCCCCAGAGCTGACGTTTTTTTTAAGCGAAGAAAATATTGAATTCTCGTGAAATGTCCATTTTTGTTAATATTTATCCGTCATTTATCCAGTGTTTATGGACAAGTGCCGCAGTGGTTTGCAATGTAAAATGTGAATTCATTCGATAAATAAAACCTGATTCCAGATACTCTAGGTATGTACATTAAATATTGCTCTGTGTGAGAATTTTGTTTACTATAACATAACCTAGTAATTTATATTTTTCCATGGTAGATCTGATTCTACTATATATTTTGCTTAAAAATTTTCTGTCATAGTGATCTGTGCGACCATCATTCAATTACATGATGCATTTTAGAATAAAAAATAAAAACCATGAAAAATATAGTTGTAGAAAGCAAAAAATTCGTAATTCCAGTTTTGTTTTTGAAAAAAATTATTATGAAGAGAAATCCGATTTTTTTATTCCCCAGAGCTGACGTTTTTTTTAAGCGAAGAAAATATTGAATTCTCGTGAAATGTCCATTTTTGTTAATATTTATCCGTCATTTATCCAGTGTTTATGAACAAGTGCCGCAGTGGTTTGCAATGTAAAATGTGAATTCATTCGATAAATAAAACCTGATTCCAGATACTCTAGGTATGTACATTAAATATTGCTCTGTGTGAGAATTTTGTTTACTATAACATAACCTAGTAATTTATATTTTTCCATGGTAGATCTGATTCTACTATATATTTTGCTTAAAAATTGGAAATGGAAAAAACAAAAGAAAAAAGTGGATTTGAAAAGAGAAAAATTAGAGAAAAAAGAAAATTGGAAAATGCTGGAATCGACCCTAAGCAGACTAAAGTCAGCAAATTCTTTTCAACTTCAACACCAAAGTCAACATCAGTTGAAGTTCAAAACGACGATGATCAAAACTCCACGGAAATCGGATTTCTTCCAGCAGAACAAGAATCCCTATCCGCCAGTTCATCCAACAAAAGACATACCGAATCAAGCGATGAAACATTATCTACAAAATCACCGCTAATCCACCCAGAAATTTATAATGACCAAGGTATAGTAGAAATTCAACTTATACAAATTTTTGTTCCTTATTTCGAAATGATTATTGAATATGAAATGTAGAGCTGTGAAATCTTGAAAAATGCTACTTCATTTGATATATAAGTTCACATAAGTACGAACATTGGGGTAGAATTAGAATGTAGAATTTTTATTTCAATTTCTACAAAAACGATTTAAACATTTTCATAAAGCCTCTACGATTTAGTATGATCAGAGATTCCATACTACATCAGATAACTGTTTTTTAATTTTGTTTTTTTACTGTTACAGAAAAAAAGCAGGAGAACAAGAAAATGAAGAGCGGATACAATGAACTGATAAAAACTGGACCTGAGACTAGTGTTAGTCGAGAAAAATCCTCCGTCGACAGAAGTGTTAATGACCAATCGTTTTTTAATAATGAACAAAAAGATAACTTCGCACTCACTGATTCATTTGATAAAGAACCAATGTCCGAATCTGAATTATTACTTTCTGCGAATGCACCGCCAATAGTTTCGAAATTTAACAATGACAAAGGAATTTATAAAAATCAGATTTTAAACGAAGACCAGAAAAGAATGCTTTTACTTGCTGGCCCTTGTCAACCTACAGAAGCTGATATGCCCAATGGCAAATTCAAACTCACAGAAAATGGGCGCCATTTCAACTCGCAGTATTATTATAAACGTACGCAGAAGCCTTTCGAAGAAAATGATCTTAGCCCTTGGTTATCATACTCACCGACTCTACATCATGCTTATTGCCATTATTGCTGGCTATTTGGAAATGAGGATACGAAAAAAGGTATATGGTGCACTGGTTACACGGATTGGAAACATGTTCAGCGATCCATTTCAATACACAGTTTGAGCAAGACTCATCTCCAGAATGCAGTTGCAGCAGCAAGTTTTCTCAAGAAATCCGATATCAGTCATCAACTAAATCAACAAATTAGCGAAGAAGCGAAAAAATGGCGTTACGTCCTGAACATTTTTTTTGATACCATAAGAACTTTGTCTGGCTTGGGTGTCGCGTTTCGAGGTCATCGTGAAAAAATGGATGAAGAAAATCCTGGTATATATTTGTCTATCATCAAACTCATCTCCCGCCATAACTCGACTCTACACGATCACATCGAATCCTCGAATCGGATAAAGTACTTGAGCAAAACCATTACATTCGAATTATTGAATATCTTGGCTGATCAAACGCGAAATTTTATTATTAATGAATGCAAAGAAGCAAAATTTTTCACACTGATCGCTGACTCAACAACTGATGTTGCTCACTTGGACCAAATGGCTATATTGGTGCGATACGTTACAATCCAAAAAAATGAGACAGGAGCCAAGATACTATGCATCAAAGAACGTTTTTTATGTTTCATTCGAATCAAAAAAGGGGATGCTGTCTCGATTTCTCATAACATCATTGGGGTCTTGTTTGAAAAATATCTATTCGAAAAAAGTCATCTATGTGGTCAAGCTTTCGATGGCGCGCCCGTTATGTCAGGAGAGCTGAATGGATTACAAGCACTTATCAGAAGATATGTTGGAGAAAAGGCCTTCGTTCCGTATATCCATTGTACAGCACATCAACTCAACCTGGTTCTATCTCATGCAGCTGAAAAATTTGCCAGCCCTTCAATCAAACTCTTTTTCGCAACATTACAGCGAATTTTCAAATACTTCTCGCAGTCTCATCGGCGATGGGAAAACCTTTTGCAAGAAAGCAAAAATCTGTCTCCAAATACAAAATCTTTCGGCATCCAACTTCTGGAAGAATTGAAACTAGAACTTTTTGAGACCAACTCTGACTGTCGAAGAGAGACACAAGATGAACAGTGTGCTGTGCCATTGGAGGATATCGAAAGCGAAGCGCTGTCACAGAAACGAAGACTCCACATCAAAGGCTTGAGTGATACTCGTTGGTCTGCACGACTGAAAGCAGTAGAAGCAATTATCCAAAATCTCGACTGTGTTTTCAACTGTTTAGAACGAGAAACATCGAGAGAAAAGGCTACTGGAGAAGATATAATGGACGCAAATTCTCTACTGTTGGCGATCAATTGGCTATTTTTACTAAACCTGACATGGTGGCATTCAGTCCTATCATTCATTGACATTGCTGAAGTGCAATTACAGAAAAAAGAAGTTGACCTTTTGATGGCCCAAAATTGTCTCGAAAATGTAATGAAGAACTTGCAAAACTTGCGTGAGGAGAGCAAGTATGATTCTTTCGTTTCGAAAGCTAAATCTCAATGGGAGAAGATGGGATGGAAGAATCTGGATTTTCCGATCATTAGACAACGACGAACGAAAAAAATGCCAGGCGAGAGCAGAGGACAGTTCTTTGGATATGGCAACGAAACATCGCATTGGGTACTTTGAAGTTCTGGACAGAATGTGCAGTGAATTACAAGAAAGGGCCAAAGGTTTTGATGAGATAAACTCACTTTTCGGATTTCTCAAACCTGAATCCTTCAAAAACATGGAAGAAAAAGAATTTGAAAAAAATGTGTGCAATTTGATGGAGAAATATCCAACTTTTTTTACAACTGCCCTGAAGTATGAGTTAATCGGTTTTGCGGATATATATTTCTCACAAGAACAAGATTCTACCAAGCATAGTCCATTGCAATATTTGAACTTCATCGTTGAAAAAAATTTGATCAGCAGTTTCCCGGAGTGCTGCAGTTTATTGCGTTTATTCTTGACCCTTCCCGTCAGCACTGCCAGCGCCGAACGAACAATGAGTTCATTGAAGAGAGTCAAAGATCGTCAACGTTCTACAATGAGTGCTGAAGCATTGGACGATTTCAGCATACTTTTCATCGAACAGCAAGTCGCCAATCAAATTGATCTGGATGCAACCATCGAAGTTTTCGCGGAGAAGAAAGCGAGAAGAGGGTTCAAAAATATGTGAATTTTCTCTATGTAAAAAAGAATAAAACTTTTATAAAGCTAGATGAATAAATAAAAACATTTTTATATTCGTTTAATTCTTTAAATATATAGCTTTCACTTTAGATGTTACACCTGACACAACATAATTTTCTATGGGGGGGGGGGGCCCTGAAAAAATTTTGCCCACTGGGCCTTTTTCCTTATATCCGCCACTGGCTACAGACCTACAATCAATTTGTCAATCAATTCGAAAACGAAAATAAACGAAATAAAATTTAGTGTAAAAATCCCCTAAATTTTATTTCGTTTATTTTCGTTTTCAATTGATTGACAAATTGATTGTAGGTCTGTAGCTTGCTTAAAACATTATTTCATTTTGCGAAAACAAACTCAAAGTTGTTTGTTTCTCTTCTCTGATCGTCGCATCATCGAAATATCATCGCCTTGGTGGCGTAGTGGTTAAACGTGTCTGCCAAAGGAATTGAACTCGTTGTGTTGGCTTTGATGAGGTTACGAGTTCGAATCCCAACCGAAACACGTAAAAGAGAAAAACATAGTTTTTTCTGAGATATTTCCAACCATACCTTTGAATTGGAAAAATTCAAATTAATTCCTTAGTTACTTGAGTTTAATTGCTCACAAAAATCCTGGATAGCAATAATGTTTTTTAAGAATGATCCTTTATTAATAATTTTAAGACTTTTTATATAGTTATATAATAAGTTTAAATAAAATTTTCAGTCTCAAAAGTAGTTTCCTAACAAAAAGTTCTACAGCTTATAAATACACAAAATTCAACAAAAAATTCAATAAAAATTTAAAGCATTTTATTTAAAAGTGAGATAAATCAGTTGCATTTACATAAAGTTAAATTGGCATGTAACGTGTGCATCAAGCATACATTTCACCATAGTCCTTCGAGCCGGATATCAGTTTATTTTATATTATTAAAAAAAGTGTGTAAAAAAATTATATGAATAGTGCAAAAGGTTTTTGATTAAAACAAGTGAATTAATTAACCTAAAAATACATCTATATATATAAAATCGAAAGTATGTGAGTTTGTCGTTTATGCATTAATACACCATTCATCCGATCATCATGAAACTTTGGGAAGTTATTGTGTACACTTGCGCATAGGTAATAGAAAAATTTTTTTTTAAATGGAACCCCATAATTATCTAAAGGGGTTATGCTTAAATGTTGATAATAATTTAATTTGATTTTTCTTTAAACATCGTTTTATACGGTTAGGTTCCTTTGATCAATTTTTTTTTGTTGAACATAATTTAATGAAATTGAAAAATTAAAGTATTATCTGAAACAATTACATTTGTATATCAAAACTATATGTATTTGAATTAAACACATAATGATGTTACAAATTTTATCATCTACACCAAATATGTTATTGGTTTGCAATTGTATGTAATACATGTTTCTTCAACTAAGAAAGATAGTTGATAACATCGATTAAAAGCTCAAAATTACGAAATGAAATTCGCACAAATACTATACAAAGAAGCATAGCTTATGTATAATCAAACATGGATAGCAATTATGATAAACAAACTAATTAAGAATGTGGCCTTTAGTCGGCGACACGTTCGCATTAGTGGTTTGCAAAGTTACAATGCATTAATACCAATGAATTTATAATATCTGCCCGCCCACAGGAACATATGTAAAATTTTAAATTTTGGATCTATGGATGTGACAAAGCCGCGTACTTTAGTACCTGCTATTGGCAAATCAGTTAACGTGAGATATCGTATACTACTGACAATGGCAGTAAGATATCACTTATATTAAGGGGATAAGTGATATTTTAGGGATGCTGGCGGATGTACTTTTTTCAATCAACGATAGTACCCTTAGTCTTAGTTATGGAATATTATTTAACGATAACGCTCTATTTTTTTTTAAATAAAATGTGTTGGGTAGTAGGAATTACAATGTGTGTCACAACATAATTTGGAGGGATCAGTTTTTATTAATTTGTTAATTTGGCATGGAGGGATCAGTGTTTATTTTATCAGCACGCATGGAGGGATCAGTTCTTATTAATTTGTTAATTTTTTTTCTCTATTTTTTGATCCACGGGTGTGACAACCCCGCGTACTCCAGTCCCTACTATTGGCATATGAGTTAACGTGAGATATCACATACCACTAGCAATAGCAGTGAGATATCACTAGCCAAGGTGATATCTTAGGGATGCTGGCGGATGAACTGTATTCAGTCAACGGTAGCACTCTCAATCTTAGCAAATGAATATTCCTTGATGCTGGAACGCTGTAGCTTGCTCGAAGAAACGAGCCTCCATATAACTATATATCTTAGCTTTAATCATTGAAAAATATATTGCGTCCCATAATCAAGGATTATGCCATTAGCTGGACTATTGGCAAACCAATTTTAGTTTTGTTCCTGCAAATTTTTAAAACAAATTTGCTTTTTACCTCTTATTTTATTTTTATTTTCCCTATCCTATCACGAAATATTGGCCTATGTCATATTTTATATGTGATAGGATTTATGGTTTAGTTATCCATTATTTAACAAAAAAAACAAAAATATTAAAAAAAATATTAAAAAAAACAAAAAAAAACAGATTTGCGTCCATTAACATCCTTAGATCGCATGTTGTTGTGGGACCTTGGTCTTAAAAGGTTTTTATGTGTTGTTGTGACACATATTGTAATGCCTACTACACATCACATTTTATTTAAAAAAAAAAAAAAAAAAAACAACACATAAGAACCTTTTAAGAAAAAGGTCCCATAACAACATGCTTTCTAAGGTGTTGATGGACGTAATTTTTTTAAATAAAATCAATAATTTATATAAATAAATTATTGTAATTATAATCAACGGAACAAACTTATTTTGGTATATATTTATTATAACATGTTTCGAATGTAAACATTCATCATCAGATTACAAAAATATACTAATCATTAATAAAAACAGATTTTTCATTCTTAAAATTTTTGTTTGAAAAATGGCATACTAAATTTATGAATCAAATTGCTCAATATCATTTTTATATACATTCAAAATTTTTACTTGTTTTTTAGAAAATATGACACACTGATCAAATATTATGAATGAAATATATATAGCTGAATTGAATTTTTGAAATGTTTTGAATGAAATTTTACAAAATAGAAAAATATTATACAAAATATTTGAGTTAAATGATAATTTTTCGTGTAAAACTAAATTTGGTGATTTTTTGAAAGCCTTATAAATTTGAAATGAAATTGTGGTTGTTATCTACTAAATGATTGGCAAATATTGATTTTAAATTTTGTTTGTTTTTATTCACAGGAATATGTTCCTTGAAACATCTTCCTGTTTTCCCAATATAGAATTTTTCACAAGAATCACATTTGATTTTGTAAATACCAGAACATGATGCCAAATTGATTTTTGCTTTTGGTTTTAAAATTTTATATCAATTATTTTTAGTTTTATAGGATTTTGAATAATTATATTTTTTGAAATGGTTTCTTAAAATGTTTGGTAATATGTTAGTAAATTCCATCGAAACATATTTGATGTTGCTATTGTTATTATTTGAATTTTTTATTTTATTTAAACATTTAGAAAATAATTTATCAATAAATTTTGAATCATATCCATTATCATAAGCAATAAACTTAATTGTATTCAATTCATCTTGAAAATTTGAAATTTTTAATGGTATAGTAAGAAGGCGATAAATTAAAGAATTGTATGCTGCTGTTTTTTGTGAGTTTGGATGATGTGAAGAATTGTTTATTGTTATACTAGTAGTAGTAGGTTAACGAAAAATATTATATTCGAACTGATTATTAATTTTTGAAATAGTTAAATCTAAAAAATTTATTGAATTTTTTTCTTCAATTTCAAGTGTAAAATATGGAGGAGCTGAAATCTCACAGCTCTGAATTATCAAGACTTCGGTCTGAGTTAAGGATTTTGATATAGTTTTCGGCAAAAAACTTTTATGAGGACATGGTTTTTACGAAATCAAAAATTAAAACTTTTTCCGAAATTCTAAAAATATTGCAAAAATTATTACAAAATCAAATATACAAACTTTTTCAAAATTCCAAAAATATTTCAAAAACTATAACAAATTCAAAAATTTCCATGTTCAATTTCTTTTCAATTACATTTACATCATAAAAACAGCTACATTTTTTTTCCAAAAAATTGGCTAAAAAATAAATGAAATTATTTTTTGACACACTTGACAACATTTTTTTGACAAACTTATAATGCCATAATTCTCAATAATAATAATAAAACTTCATTTCAAACAAACAATTTTATTTTTTCCAAAAAATTGGGTAAAAATATAAAAAAATCTCTCTTTTGACACACTTGACAACATTTTTTTGACAAACTTATAATGCCATAATTCTCAATAATAATAATCAAATCTCATTTCAAACAAACAATTAATTTTATTTTTTTTCCAAAAAATTAGGTAAAAAAATAAATAAAAATCTTTCTTTTGACACACTTGACAACATTTTTTTGACAAACTTATAATGCAATACTCTAGATTTTGGTCTCACATACCAATCCCGACCATCAAGATTTCTCCAAATTCAATGTTCCTACTCGTAATCACTTAAAATGAACGTTTTTTAAGCCAAAAATATGCAAATTTCCTTGTTTTGACACACTTAATGATTTTTTTGACACACTTCCGGTACAGTTATCGAACACAGCGTCCTTTCAGACCTGTCCCTTGAGTATACCTATTTTTAGAAAAAAATTTTTTGAAATCCCTCCAGTGGTTTTCCCTGCAGCGTAGGTAATGACGGCCCTAAAACGTCGAGAAATGCCAAAAAAGTGGGGGTAAGAATTTCACTTTTGGCTCAAGAATGTAATACTTAGGTCTTTCAGACCGAAGTAATTTTATGTTTGGATGAATACTATTCATGTAATTATTGAAATTTTGTATTTGTCGACATGTACCATTAAACAAAATGAAGGTATCATCTACATATCTTGAATATGAAATTAATAGATTTTGTTGTTTATTATAATTTGAAAAAATAAATTTGTTCTCTAAATTATTCAGGAAAATATCAGCAAGTAATCCACTTAATGGAGAACCCATAGCAAGACCCTTATCTTGAATGAAAAACTTATCATCAAAAGTGAAATAATTTTGTTTTAAAATAGTACGAATTATGCTGATTAAATCTTTAATTTTTAAAATATCTAAACTGCCAGTGTTGATCAAATTTTCTTCTAAAATATAATTAGTTTCATCAATAGGAATATTTGTATACATATTTGTTATATCTAATGTTAACATTTTGTATTGAGATAATAATCTAATTTTATTAATTTTTTCGATTAAATTTAAATTATTTTTAATTGATTGGTTGTTAATTGATGTGATATTATTTTTCATAATTTTGACTAAAAATGTTGCTACTTTGTATAAAGGTGCTGTTTTATAATTAATAAGAGGTCTAATTGGAACATTTTGTTTGTGGATTTTTGGTAAACCTTGAAATTCTGGTGCTCTTGCATGAACTTGTTTTAAAGTAATTTGTGTATGTTGATCAAATAAATGTGTAGCCAAATTTATAACATTATTTATAATTTTGACATATGTTTGGAGATTTTGACATATGTAGTTGGATCTTTTTGTAAAAGTAGTATATTGTTATTATTTATAAATTCATATGTTTTGTCTAAATATTCTTGTTTAAATAATAAAACAACAGTGTTACCTTTGTCACATTGAGTTATTAAAGCATTATGATTTATTAATTTGGTTTTTATGCTATTATTGTAATTGTTTTATTTTTTAAAAGAATGAACTTTTTGCTTGCTCAAACAAATGAGCTTCCATATTACTATTATATATGCTGGCTTGAGGTAAACAATGCGTTACATGATCTTGGTATATGTTTCTAGCACTAGGATAAATAGGGACCTAATTTTAGCTTGGTTCCTGCAAATTTGAAAAAAAAAAGTATATTGTTTTGATTTCCTCCATCCTATCATGAAATATTGCCCTATGTCGTACATTATTATGTGAAAGGATTTATTATTAAGTTCTCCATTCTTTAAGAAGAATAAAAAAAAAAGAAATTTGCGTCCATCAACGTCTTTAAAAGTATTATGTTGTAGAGCCTAGGTCTTAAAAGGTTTTTATGTGTTGTTGTGACACATATTGTAATTCCAAATATGTCACATATTTTGAAATTGCACAAACTTTTTTGAACTTCGGTGAAAAAGATGATGGACAATGTTATTGAAGCTACAATTTTGAGTGGAAAATTCGAAGAGGAAGATGTAGTGTTGCCACGACAGACAGGCCACATATTTCAATGATCCCAACAGATTCAAACGTTTAGTTTCCAGTGCAACTCACTTTTGCAGTTACCATCAACAAAGCACACGGACAGTTACTGCAAGTATGTGGACTAGATTTGGAGAATCCGTTCTAGGAAAACATTCTGATTTATTCGTGTACGCACCACGGAAAAACAAAAAATATAGTGTACCCACAAGTACTCGAATAAATAAATAGATTTAAAACGTCATTTTGAAATTCGTTCCATATTAAAATAAATAAGTTGCAATAAAAATGACACAATGTAAATTGAATGTTATCTTTACGAGTTTTCTCGAGTTTTCTTTCTTATGAGATAGCGGCAATATGCGACCGATGTTAAATAAACAAAACTTTTACGCTATTTGATGTAAAAAATAAAATTTTGAGAGATTTTGTGATTAATCAAAGTAATTATTGTAATTTGTAATTCACTTGAATTTTGCAATTTGACAGCATTTTTTATTTTCTCTCAGAAAAACTTCTTTAGAACAGTTTTTGTGTTTCGTGTCGGGTACAAATACAATGCATGAGCACTGTGAACATTTGTGAATCTATTTTTGTTCTGTATAATGTTCTATATAGAGATGAGTGATGACACACCTCTACTAATTCAACAAGTCGTTTAAATTTGTTTATAGCTTACTCGAAAACTTATTTGATCGCCAATTTTTCATATATCCGAACTGATGAGCTAAAGTACTGATTATTTTTCATTCATATTTTTAAAAACAAAAATTAAAAACTACGCTATCATTTCTCATTACCACTTTTTGAAATCATTGCTACTACGTCAACAAAATGTCTGCACAAATTTTATTTATAAGCGTAGCAAAGCACGCTGGGTCCTGCTAGTATTGTATAAAATATATATAATATAGAGTGACAAATTGCAATATTTTACAAGGACAATTAATAAAGTGGAATATTTTACAAGGACAATCAGTGAAATATTTTACAAAACAAATCAAAAAGTGAAAACAATAATACAAATCAGGTTTCAGTCCTGATACAAAAAAGCAAAAACACAAGTTGGGTTTCAGTCCTAACAACAAACAACAAGCTATCAAGGATCCACTAAATTCAACAAAGTCAATCAGCAGATTACAACAAAACTATTTTATCACTTAATAACAAAGACCAGCTATTTTAGCACCTTCCTTTCATTTATTTTTCGTCAATTCGTCGTTTACAATTCGTCAAAAACGACATCTGTTGTTAGTTTAAAAAGACAAAGAGGCATGGTGAAGACTACAGACCTTTCTTTCTAATACAGAAAATTGAAACCAATTTAATCAACTTCAGTTTTAGATGAATCTCATCATGCTCAGAGGAAATCACAAGTTATTCCATTGCAAAAAATTAAAATTAAGATTTTTAGTGGCAATACAATCGATTGGTGTAGCTTTCGGGATACATTTAAGTCATTGGTTTATGATAATTCAAGTGTACCAGCTATCTAGGCGACGCAGCAGAAGCATTAGCTACTCTTACAATCGCAGTAGAAAATTATAGGGTGGCGTGGGATTTGTTAAACCAACAATACAAAAGCAAAGACAAATTATCCAAACTCACATCAAATGTCTGTTAGAGCTTCTGAATTGTTCACAAGATTCTCCTAAAGCCTTACGATCCTCACTAGAAAAGGCGCAACTACATCTTCATTCCCTGCAAGCCCAAAAAGTCAATGTCAATAATTTTGTGGTGCATACCTACATCTTCCCAGTAAATCAGTTTCAAATCAATCAATTCAATAATTTTTCTCAAATCTGTAAATGAAGATAAAATCTGAAAACAACACATGCATTTCATTTAGTTCATGTTGAAATTAAAAGTTTAACTTCAAATAGATTTTTTATTCGCCTGCATATTAAAGTGTTACTTTATTACTGTTGATTTCAGACACGCTATCAATTACGCCGTTGAGACGATGACAATGACAATGACAACTTGAAACTACTTCATCACTTATTTATTTTACTTAAGTTGAATTTTTCCACTGTCATTAGACTACATATTATGGAAATGTTTTTACATTATAAGGGATTTTTTGCATTAAATTTCTAGACAATACTTTGTGTAAATTCATAGAATGGGGAACATTTCTGTTCTAATTAACATCCTAAGTCACGATTGTATAGTCATTATTGATTGTTTCCAATCAATGTGAAAATTTTGAATCAGCTTCACAACATTGCATAGGCGTAACTAGGTAGGGGCCCAGAGGGCCCGGCCCCCCCTAGATGAATTTTGGCCCCCCCTAGAACACAAAGTTCATGAAGTATATATAACAGTTAGGGAAAATGAAAATGTATTTCTTTACTAAGGAATTTGCTGTTCAAAATTATTTCAAAACATACAATTATATTATTCATATCACTGATCTTCATTTAAATTTAATAAGGAAGTTTAATAAGCACTACCAATAATATTGCCACAAAAATATCTATAAAATGGTCGTTTATCTTATCCGTTCACCATAGTAGCGAAGTTTAAAAAAGCAAACATTTTCTTTCCAATATGTGATGTGCCAGATGTCAGAATGTCAAATGAATTCATAATTTCTGGAAAACCACACCCTCCAATTTGTTCAACGAAAAATATCACAATAAGAACATTACAGACTTCGTTTTAAAAAAAATACGGTCTCATTGCTCCATAAGACCTAAAACCACACCGAAACACCAATACTACTCGTAGTTTTACAGAGTTGTTCCTTTACGGTTAATCTAAAATAGATTACATTACATGTAATCTATGTAATGTAATCTATGTCATCTATGTAAATTTGGCGTAATCTATTAATTTTAATTTATGAAGAAATATGTGGAAATATTGTATTATTCCTACTGAAAATTTTTTCTTAAAAGACATGATCAATAATATTGTCAAAAACAAGATCTTGCAATCTTGAAAAAAGTTAATTTATTGCTAAAAAATTTTAGAATTCACATATCAATTAAATAGGTTACATTAAATAGATTACATTATAGTTTACATTATAGATTACACGGAAATATCTCGCCTAATTTACACGTAATCTATGCGTAATCTATACATGTAAAGTAATCTATTTTGTCTACGGCACAACCCTGGACTTTTAAGTTTGTTTGGCAAGATTACTTTTACTTAGGCGCCGGCCAATTTTTTTAGTGTACTTTTATAAGCAAATTACAAAATTTTTTTTTGAAAATCAGTCCCGGGGACCAAGATATAGGCTTTTGAAACAAAAAATATCGTATAAAAATACCCTTTTTTTTACCAAATGTTGCAATTTAAATGTTATTTTTGATATACAATTTCAAAGAATCAACATGAATAACTTAAAATAATTATAACCTTAGGGGATCACGTTATGACCATTTGAGGCAAGATTGAACTTGAACTTAGGCACAAGTGGATTTTTTTTTTGTTTTTTTTTATCGTAAATTAGGAAAATTTAGTAAAAGGGACAGTTTTGATCTGTTTATCTTATAAGCACATAGGACATAAAGCAAAAATTAAAAAAACAGAACAAATTCTTTTAGTGTGCGGTTTAATAGTGTGCGGTAAGTAAAAAAAAGCGTGCGGTAATGGATTTTCATATATATATTACCGCACGCTTTTAATAAAAAGAAAATTTTTTATTTCAAGCAAAATTTGATTTTTAAAAATTAAATATTTCAATTCATTTTGACACAGAATAATGCAAAGCCTACTACAATTTGTAAACTATTTGCATTTAATTTATAATTAGAAGTTCATTTTTTCAAGTAATTATATGCGTTTGGGCATTAAAACCAAGTCGTAGAAAAAGTATATAACAAATCTCGAGTTGTAAAGCATTTTCCATGCTCGTGAAGATACTGCACTCGACGCTACGCGACTCGTGCGCAATATTTTCTCTCGCATGTAAAATGCTATTTACAACTCTAGGTATGTAATATACTAATTTCAAAACTGTAATTTTGAATGGATTTTGCTTTTTTCAAAGGCCTGTATTTTGGACCCCGGGGCTGATATACAACTCGTTTTGGTTTTATTCGCTTCAGTGAGTGATTCCAT
This sequence comes from Diogma glabrata, assembly GCA_963693315.1. Taxonomy (NCBI): domain Eukaryota; kingdom Metazoa; phylum Arthropoda; class Insecta; order Diptera; family Cylindrotomidae; genus Diogma; species Diogma glabrata. The sequence continues at coordinate 249,528,000 of OY856187.1, read as the reverse complement.
ATCAAATAAAAAAAATCTTGGCGCCTAAGTAGAAGTAATATCCCCGTTTGTTTGTATGACCATTAGCGAATTGACGACGGAATTCGAAGTCTGATGGATTTATTTTTGGAATTATTTGAATTTTGTATGGCTGAAAATGAAGATCGTTGTGCACAGTACTGCATTAAATGGTTGGGGGAGTGCATGATTCCTGCAAACAATGAATTGTTATTTTTGAACTATTTTTTTATTTTTATTTTTTCAATAGTTTTAGAGACTAGGAATGAAAGTTTAATTTAGAAACTAGGAATGTTTATTTTGTATAATTTTTGTTTGTTTGAAAGTTACTAAGTGAGGATTGATAAAAATATCATACTGATATATAACAATTTATAATTTTATATGATTTTTTTCAATTTTAATTTGTCAAACATGTCGATTTTAAAAAGAACATTTTTTTCTTTTAGTTTTATAATTTAAAGCTTTATTATTTACACAAATATATATATAAATATAAACATAAATAACTGCAAACAACATAGCGTAAATAACTGCATTCGAATCGGTAGATGTAGTAGCAACGACGTCAAAAGTGACACTAAACCACCGGCAATTTCATCGTTCATATTATATAGGTGCCGGGACAGTGGCGTTAAATGCAACTATATAGCGGACGGATACCTACAGCGACCTACAGCGTTCCAAAAAACTTATAACCTTGAGAAGGCAGAAAACTAGTTCATTGTTAAAGTCATCACTGGTTACTGGATCCTTGGAAAGCACCCAAGTGTTGATTTGCAGGAGCTGCAAGGAGGAGGATCAGGTGGAGCCAGCGTTTTATCTACTTTGCACATGTCCAGCATTCGCCCATTATACGGCAAACTCATTTTGGAGCGCACACATTTAAAACTCTCACCGACCTGGATAATTTTAAAATCACGCAAATACTTAGCTTCATTGGAAGCTCTAAACGGTTCGAGTTGGGGAACGAGATTCTTTGGTATCACAACCGACGTATTTTGATCTAAGTATGTCGTCCTGATGTTGTGTTTTGGTGACAGTCACTGCAACCTAACCTAACATAGATAATCTAGCAAAAAAATATAAATGACCGTAAATTTGAAAATTAACCTCAAATTGACACACCCGTTATGTATTAAGAGAAAGAAATAAAAACGGAAACTTTATTAATTATTTTACTCAGCAATATTATGGGGCCAGGCCCACCCTAGAACAATTTCCTAGTTACGCCAATGCAACATTGGGATGAAAACCATACGCAACGAGCTTGTTGATTCAGTTGGTATGCCAGACTAGATCGAATGCCTTGGAGATGTCTAAATCGATAACGTATGTTTACCACCTATATCAAGTATGCTGTTCCAACAATGCGCTACATAGTTTAATAGATCGGTAGTTGATCTTTTGTTTCGATAACCGTATTGGCTGTCGACTATTAAATGATTTACTTCCAGAAATTTTGAAATGTGTGTATTAGTATAATGCTCGTTAGTATAATTTGGATAGGACCGATAGTAATGCTATTGGCCTATAATTTGAGATATCGTATTTTGGTTCCTTTTTGGGGACCTGCTGGACATTTGCCAACTTTGCCAGCACGAGGGAAATATTCCAGATTTGTAGGATTGGTAGAATATCTTAGTGCAAATTCTTTAGAAAAGGTTTTTAAAATAATGGGTGGAATGTTGTCCATTCCTGGGGCTTTGTTGATGTTTACCACTTTAAAAGTTTAGCGACTATTTTGGGTTTGAAGTGGGGTTCATTTATATTAACTCCTAAAGACTGGATTTGGGGCATTTCTTCAGGAGTTTCCAAAACAGTGGAGTTCAGAACAAAGCGTTCAGTGAACAAGTTAGCTTTTCTTGCGGGATCATTGACGATTGAATCACCATCAATAATAAGAGAAATAGAAGATTTTGTACCAGAATTTAAAGAATTAATGGCACTGTAGAAACTTTTGTCAGAAATAGACATAGACGTAAGTATTGAAGCTTTCGCTCTGTCAATTTCAGACTTTTTGTTTTAGACAATCTGGTTAGATATTTAGTTGGCCTTTAGATATTGGGATCGATTAGCGAGAGTTTTGTTATGAATCCATATATTGAATGATCTAAGTTTGTTTTTAAGTGCCGCTTTGGCAGCTTTCGAATACAAGTATTTTTGTTTGAGTTTTACTATGGAAAAAGGAACGAATTTATTGATTGTAAATGGGATGGTTTCTGTTTTGAGCAGAAACATTTACATTGCCAGTGTAAAAACAATGACGGTCGAAAGGGAAACCATGGAAAAAATTTTAAAGACCACTCTTATTCATTTTTGAGTAGATTTCACTACTTTTCACTACTTTACGTGGTTTGAGAGCTGTAGTTTTAAGTAAATCAGTTTTGATAACTGATGAAATTAAATAATGATCAGAATTTCCAATACTACCTTTCGCGACATCAACACTCGTAATATCTGGCATTGTGGTAAGATAGAGATCTAAAAGAAAACTATTATCATCGCCATTACGGGGAGTGAAAGTTGGGCTTTTAACAAGTTGGGATAGGCCCTGAGACGCGGCAAAAATGTCTGCCAGTTTTCCACTATTGTCAATATCGTCGGTCGATTTGGAGAATTCCATCATTATTTGTTGTGGACGTCAACGTCACCGGTAACGATAACTTCACAATTAGGGTACTTTGCTCTAATCTCGCCCACAATTCTTGTCAGTAAATTAAAAAAGATTGGGTTAAGTTCGTTGGGGGGCCGTAAAGCTATTGTAAAAAAAGTAATTTCTGGAAGACAAATCTTTAAAACCCTTGTATTGAAGCCATCACCGTGTAGTTCAAAATTTGGAAAGCGTGTATACGCAACACTCTCATGAATGAATGCGTATACGCCTTGATGGAGTTTGAAAGCTGATTCAAGCCTATATTTGGAATTAAGCGATTCTATAGAGAGAAAACTTTCAGAAACTTGTGTTTCTGTAAGGAATAGAATGTTCGGTTTGTCGTGCTCAAGATGATGTTGCACGTGGTCATGGTTAGCGTTCAATCCGCAGGTGTTTTGAACATGTATTTTAAAATTTTTGTTTGATTCATATATGTGTTGTCCCTGCAAATACCGTGGACATGCCGCTTTATTGGCGGGTGGATTGCGCATATTTGCTTTACCACTTACAGACTTATATCCTTTCTGTTGTACTACCCATATATGTATCAAAAGGTTTATTTATTTTTTATGTTTTATTAAAGAATGGATAACTAAGCAAAAAATCTTAAAATACAATAAAATATGACATACACCAATATTTCATGATAATATGAAGAAATTATAACAAAATAATAAGTGAAAAACAAATTGTGAGAAATTTGCAGGAAACAAAACTAATTGCCAATAATCCAGTTGATGCAACGCACCCCAGACGCACCGCACCGCCCACCACCTCAATCGGGGCACAAGCAAACACATAATTATATGTTGGTCTGATTCCTCGAAAGAGCTAATGAGCGGTACTACTACGGAACGCTGGCTAGCTAAGACTGGAATAACGCACTGAAAGCTCTAGCGGGTAGTTCGTGGGGTAAGGATAAAAACACAATAATAACAGCATATAAAGCAATAGGAAGGTCTTTCATATATTACGCTGCTCCATTACGCATATGGACACCCCAAGTCGCTGACGCCCACTGGAATACAGCAACCGGATGTCATTTGATGGCCCACCGAGATCACCTACACGAGGAATGTAACATATTGCCGGTCCGTGAACATAACGAAATGCTTACCAAACAATATCTTTGGGCCTGTCATAAAGAGCAACATCGCTGCAATGACACCTTATTCATGACTACACCACCTAGAGACATAAGGACTGCGAAATGCTTCCTACAAGATGTTAAAAACAATGAAGTCATCGGTAACATCGACGAGCCTGCGTATAAGACCGGCTTAAAAAATATACACACCAAAGCTGTTGAAGACACAATAAGGAACTACGCCCCGAATCGAGTTCTTAATAACAAGCCACCACAAGTCGCTACCGAAGAGATAAAACTGCCACGCAGCACCAGAACCATCATAGCGCAGTTAAGATCCGGTTGGTCACGCATCTTAAATAACTACATGAGTAGAATTGACCAGGAAATTATTGACAAGTGTCCCACATGTGAGGGCACGCCACATGATGCTAACCACCTTTTCAATTGTCCAGAGAAACCAACCGACCTGACGACGGAAGATCTGTGGTACCGCCCAAGGGCAGTAGCAGAGTTCCTGAATCTAGACTTGGAGCCCGAAGAGTAGCACCACATCTCGTCGTTACAACAACAACAACATAAATTTGACGTATTAAACATTTGACATATTAAACATAAAAAATTCTCGGGATATATTATTTTATCTAGATGTAAGGTTTTCAAACGCACCATAACTAAAATTTTTGTTGTTCAAAATCACCAATAGTACTTTTGCAGCTGATATTACACTCCACAAGTCATTCATCCCTTATCTTCAATAACGTCAAGGTGACCAAAATTAGGTCAATTTCAATTCCACCAAAATACAGCTATAGACTGTTTCTAGATCGAAGCCCGAGTTTCCAAACAATATTTCAATTAGAATGTGTAGCGAACAAACAAGCGAATGTGAACGTGTTCGTTTACTGGGAGTTACGATTCTTATTACTTTCTAAAATAATCATATAACGGCAATGGATAAGAGCTTGCTAAAAAAATCTCGGCTTACTGAATAATAATAAATATAAATAAACATAATTCACTCCGTATCAATTACTTAACAATTAGGAGTTCTATTTGATGAAAAATTGAATCAAGACTTCGGTAAAATAAGAAATTTGAACTCGACCATTTCCGATTTTTTTGAAACTTCGGTATAATATGTAATACGTTTTTTTCATTAGTTTCCGTGTGTCAAGGGTGGCTCGGAATTTCTTAAGAAATTTAGTGAATCTTTGATTAAAATTAAATTGTGCTCGATCGGGTTATTCGATTTGGGTAAATTTTTTTGTTTGAATGGTACTTAGTAAGGTTTTATAAAAATATTACAAGAATTTTAACACACATTAATGAAAAAATATAAAAAACAGGTATTAATTTTTTTTATTATACTAACGATTACCGAAGTTTCAAAAAAATCGGAAATGGTCGGGTTCAGGTCATCTTGATTCGTTTTTTTATCATATTCGTCTTTGTATGGAGCATTGATAAACTGGTTTTGAGTGCTGTGTGTTTCAACCCTAGCTCTTTTACTCCGCTCAAAAACAACCCGCAAAACAAGACGATCATACAAAGCAAGATAGATAACAGTATGACATAATATCAAAGAAACGATCAACGACCGAACTATTTAACTATGTAGCGCCTATCTAGCCCATTACCTTGATATTGCATGGAGGGATCAGTTTTTGTTTATTTGTTTATTTTTCATCTACTAGTGTGCCAACCCCGCACAGGTGGCTAGAAGGGAAAAAAGTTTGCCCACGATGCCAAACAAAATTTCCGGTGTCCATCAGTAACAGTTTTTCTCAATATTATGATTTTGATTATTATGATTTTGATAATTATGATTATTATTGCGATTTTGATCATTATTATAGAATATTATGATTTTGATTTTGAATATTAAGATTTTAAAATGAATCACATCCTTGACCCTGGAATTCAATAACCCTGAACAAAGAACTTGTGATGCGCATGCATGTAGATAAAATAACGCCCATGTGATGCCAAGAAGTATTACAGAGCATGAACATCATTCCAGAACAATTATAATCCTATTTTTGAGCTCAAAACCAAAAAATTCGGCCAAATCGAGGATAAACGCGTTTTTATGGAAAAGCTGAACAGCTAGGATTTCGGGGATGAGTTTTTCCGTTTCTAGGGTAGGTTGACTACTGTTGGACACCGGAAATTTTGTTTGGCATCGTGGGCAAACTTTTTTCCCTTCTAGCCACCTGTGCCCGGGTACTCCTTCAGTCCCGGCTATTGAAATACGAGTTTTTTTTTACTATTTATAAGTGCTTGCGTATGAATTCCATACAGTTAACGGTAGCGCCCTCAATCTTACTTATGGTACATTCAACATGATGCCACGTTATTGCTTGCTCGAAGAAACGAGTCATATCACTCTATATCTGGGTCATAGAGCAAGATAATGCGTCACATGATTAGGGCATATCCCACTAGTTGGATTATTGGAAACCCCATTTTACTTTTGTTACGACAAATTTTTAAAACAAATTTGCTTTTTATCTCTTATTTTATTTTCTCTATCGTATCATGAAATATCGGCCTATGACAAACTTTATATGTGATAGGATTTATTGATTGGTTATCCCTTCTATAAAAAAAATATAAAAAACAAAGATTTGAGTCCATAGACACCTCAAAACACATGTTGTTGTGGGACCTTGGTCTTAAAAGTTTTGTGTGTGTGTTGTGAGGTGTGACACATATTGTAATTTCTACTACACAACACATTTTATTAAACGATTCATATACAACCGCACTGTACCCATCTTGAATGACCAGATTCCATTAGAACAAGCGGGTTTCCGTCCCAATCGAAGTTGCACTGACCAACTGCTAACTCACTCGAAGCTGGGTATCAAAAACAATTAAAAATAGGCGCAGTATTCATCGATCTCACTGCAGCATATGACACGGCCTGGTGAACTGGGCTTATATATAAGCTGTTCAATGCAATACATTGTTACACCATCTCACGTTTAATCAACAACATGCTTAGTAATCGTGTATTTAAAGTACATCTAAACAACTTCTATAGTAATTTAACAATGCTTAACAATGGTTTGCCACAGATTCCGTCCTAGCGCCATTACTTTTTAATTTGTACATTCTTGACATGCCTAATACAACATCGACGAAATTTGACTACGTCGACAATTGGACCCTCGCCACTCAAGACACATGAGAATTTTGGAAGATTTGCTTTTATCTGATCTGGCAATAATGACTGACTATTTCCAAAAGTGGAGCTTATTTCCTAATCCCAGTAAAACCGAGAGCTCATGCTTCCACTTGAACAACAAACTGACAAAACATGCACTATCAGCGTTATTTAACAGCACTGTCATTAAATACAATCTTAGATTATAAAATATCCAGGATAAGTAATATTTTATATATTTTGTGTATGTACACTATAAAACTATAAAAAAAAATTGAAGCTGTTTTTTAAATTCAAATTTCGCATTGAAAATAATTTCCACAAAAGAAAAGGTTCCTGTAAAAATAAACACAAAAATACAGGGTCCCATGCATCATGGTTATCTCTTTCCATTTAAAGAAGGAAATATAATTTTATTCTTCTATTGCCAGAAAGAAATAACTGCCAAACAATATATATTTTATTTTAATTTCATTCTAAATAAAAACCAAACCAAAAACATTCAATCGTCAAACAATATCCATTTCACTCTAAAATTATTCTAAATGAAAACAAAACCAAGGCGTACATCGAGTTTTGAGTTTTAATATTATCAATTTTGTTTTAATCGAAATACTTTTGAGAAAAATAAAATAAAATTGAAAAAGGTTGGTCATTTTCTGATCGATAAAAATGCTTAATACAAAATATCTACATAAGTCTGTTATTTTGTAAGCATATTTGGTCAAGCAACGGAAAACCTCGATGATATTTAAATTTCTAGGCCACATTGTTTTTTCAATGCAAATACTATCACGTTAAATTCGCATACTACATTATGTTAATAAAATAAACTTCAACTTAAACAAATATTACTTATCCTGTGTATTTTATAATCTAGGAATACAATCAACAACCAATGTGAATAGGCATTATTCTCGATAGAAGTCTTTCCTTTAAAATCCACCTAGAAAATACAAAAAAAAACGAGGAATAACATACTACACAAGCTGGCCGGCACGACATGCGATGCTACTCCAGTTACCCTCCGCATAACTGCTCCAATTCTGTGTTAAGTAATAGCGCATCCAACTGCACTTAGACGCTCGCATGTGCTCATTATCCGCTCGCATACGCTACATAAAAAGGTAACCAACAACATCACGTTATACTTGCATAAATATTACGGTGACCATACTCTTTGTCGACAGTCAAGGAAGCCTCCCAACAAAACTGTCAGCAACCTACTGGCATCTGGGTTTAATATCAAGGATACTTGGGATACCTTCTGGAATCATTACAACACAGCTGTCCTTACTATTAATAACCCGACGTTTACACTAAACAGAATAAGAACAAATTATGTACGTTTTGTTGGCTCTTTCTAAAAGTGGGGCATTTCAGAGTATAAGAACTTTAAAATTGTACATGACTAAGGGACTGGTGTGGTGGACCACAACACTCAATGTGACTGCAGAGCTCCATATCGAGCCATATAAAAAAACATTGCAACTATGAGTCCCATTAGACGATACAATGGCGACATCTCAGACATCCATTTGGCCACTCTCGATGTAGTAGCATCAAGCATGGATAGACTCGCTCGATGTAAATATCTAATGCCCAATGTTCAAATATTTCACTTTTTCTCTTAACTTTAAAAGACACACAAATTGATTGTAAGCTCATTTTAATATGTATAATACATGTTTTGTTTTTAAGTTTTATTAGTTTTAATTTTTGATGATGAACATTCATTGTCACAAAAAAACCATACGCTAAATGAAAATTTAAAAAAATGTTGGAACAGCTTATTTGAAGAAATGGTGAAACATACATTATCGTATTAGACACCTCTCAAAAGCATCTGATCGAATCGAGCATGCTAACTTGATAACAAAGCGCGCTGCGTGCGACTTTTATTCTACAGTCGTGATGCTGATCCAAAATTTTCTACCAGATCGACACATTTCGTTTTCAATAGATAAAATTAATTAAAACTGGTGTACTCATGACTCAACTTTATCGTCCACTCTCTTTTTGATTTTTATCAACGAACTGTTGCAAATCGCCAAAAACTCACTAAATACTTTTACAGAAGAAACAGATGTATGTCATTTGTCCCTTACCGTCGAAGGCTTAAAACTCCGAACAAATAAAGTCTGTCCGGTGATACTTATAAATGTAAATGAGAACCTGAAAAAGTCACAAAATAAGATCGAAGAATAATATTTATTTGGGAAAGAGCGCCTCTACAAAACTCGGTCTCATCAATAGTTGCTATAGATACTTAACTCCATATCAATTACTTCACACTTTTTAGTCCCATATTCGTTCCCGTATAATTTTGGTCAAGCTTGGGGTGCTGCATTTGTTTTCATCTTGGCCGATTGCCGAACTATTCAAAAGTCCGGGTATAGTAATTGTTGGTAATCGAAATTTAACATCAGACCCGGACACAAAAACAGAATTTTACCTGGGCGTGAAAAAGGGCCAGACTACCGAATCGGAACGTGGAACGTGCGTAGCCTGAGCGCTCCTCATGCTCTTATAAGTCTAGAAACAGAGGCTGAGAGGTATAGGATGGATATCATTGCTCTGCAAGAAATTAGACAGCCGATAATCGGAAAACAAGATTTGGATAGTCACTCTCTATACTGTAGTGGTCATCCTTCTCGAAGAGAATTTCGAACTGGCTTTCTTGTTGGTGCACGCATACAAGAAGCCGTGATGAAATTCATCCCGATCAGTGAGAGGATCTGCTACCTACGTGTACGCGATACATATAACAATATTTCTCTTATTGCCGTGCATGCACCTACTGAAGCTAGGACCGTCGACGAGAAGGTAATTTCTACATAGCACTGGAAGAGGTTATGAAACAAACACCAACACGCGACTTTATTATGGTTCTTGGTGACTTTAATGGACAGGTTGGAAGAGATATCTCTTATGGAAATGTGGTGGGTCCCAACAGCCTGCATTTGAATTCGAATGATAATGGTGAGAGAATGAATGAGTTTGCATTATCAAATAATTTGAGAATTGCCAGTACGTTCTTTCCGCATCGATCGATTCATAAGCAGACTTGGGTCTCACCGAATGGAAACACTCGAAATCAAATTGATCACGTTCTAGTAACAGCACGTTTCTTTTCGAGCGTTCTGGATGTGCGATCCTTTAGAGGTGCATACATTGGAAGTGACCACTTCCTTGTATGTGCAACGATAAGGTTCCTAAATCCAGGCATTCCAAAATTCAATCAACGAAAACGTTTTAACATCTCATCATTAAAGAATGCTGAAACAGAAGAGAGATATCAAATCCATATTGCCGAAACATTGGATGAATCAGAAACCATTAATGGAGACGTCGATAAGTCATGGTATTTGCTCAAAGATGCTGTTTTAAGCGCTGCTGAGGGGATACTTGGACGACCACAGAACCACTCCCAGAAGCCATGGATGGACCAAGCATGCCTTGACGCTATTCAATACAAAAGAGATTGCTATCTGAAGTGTCTACAAGAACGCAATACCAGGTCCACGAAGGAGAACTATAAACTGGCAAGACAAGCCGTTACAAAGCTATGTAGACGAACGAAGAGAGAATGGTGGAAGAGACAGTGTGAGGAGATTGAAAGCTTCAATAAGGAACATCAATCGCGTAACTTCTTTCAACAGGTTAAAACCTTAAAGAAGGGCCCTCAAACTAGATCGACTGCTAATCAAAACGAAGATGGGGAGCTACAAGTAGACCTTAAAAATATTTTAAATACTTGGGCCGCTTATTTTGAGAATCTTCTCAACTTAAGTGACCAGTAACAAGTCGGGCGACGAGCAAAGCTTATTCCTGCGTCAAAGGTACATGTAGACGAACCAATCAAAGAGGAATTCGAAGCGGCGCTGTCAAAATTAAAACGCAATAAAGCACCTGGTATCGACGATATAACATCCGAAATGATTGTACTTGGTGGCGAAACTCTATCCTTAAGATTGTTTGAACTTATTCAAATGATCTGGAGAACTGAAACCATGCCACACGACTTGCACACAGCTATGCTGATACCAATCCATAAAAAAGGTAATCGTCTACAATGTGCAAACTGCAGAGGAATCGCTCTTCTTTGCACAGCATATAAGATCTTTTCCTACATTTTGCTATCCAAAATCAATCCTTTTACTGAACAACTGTTTGGAGAATATCAGTGTGGTTTCCGGCGGGGCCGAGGTACTATCGATGCACTTTTCTCGATAAGGATGATTTTGGAAAAGTGTCGAGAGTTCAACATACCTGTGCACCAACTTTTCATTGATTTCATTGATTTCTCTCTCGAACGAGAGACTCTATGGTCTGCTCCGGTGTCAATGGGAATTCCTAGTAAACTGGTATCACTATGCGAAATGACAGTAAAGAACTCTCAATGCTGTGTACGAGTGGAGAACGAAATATCAAAGTTTTTTAAAGTCGACTACGGTTTAAGACAAGGTGATGCTATCTCTCCTATACTTTTTCATTTAGCCTTATATATGTGCCGTCATATATGTGTGCCGTCAAAAGAAACTACCGACTAATAACAATATCTTGTCAATAAACTCAGAACAGATGATTGCTTACGCTGATGATGTTGTCATCCTCGACCGAAGTGAAGCTGTTATGAGTGAGACTTTCAAGTCGCTTGAGAGTGGTGCTAGGAAAATTGGTCTGCAAATTAACTACAATAAAACCAAACATATGAATGTTCCAAGAGAGGCTGAGAAGAAAGATTTGATGTGCGGCGATGAACGAATTGAGGGAGTTGAATCTTTTAAATATTTGAGATCAATACTTGACTCAAACAACAGCATACTTACAGATATAAAAGCTCGAATCGCTGCAGGTAATCGACGTTTCTACTCAATTAAACCTCTCCTTGGATCACCGTATGTATCAACTAACCCCAAGCTCAAGTTATACAAGACATTGATTAGACCGGTTGTGATGTATGGGTCACAAACGTGGACCTTTACACAAAATGACGAATCGCATTTATCTGTATTTGAGCGTTAGATCCTACGCTACATTTTTGGTGCACTTAAGACAGACGATGGTGCGTATAGAACCCGGTATAATTTTGAGATCAGAGACCTTCTTGAGGGTCCTGATATAATAGGTTGTATCAGTTCTAATAGGATTGCTTGGTTTGGGCCTGTTCTACGAGCCGATTCACAGTCTGGAATGATTAGAAAAATGTATGTTAATACCGCAGGAAGAGGGCGACCGCGAGGTAGACCACGACTACAATGGGAGACTGACGTAATAAACGACCTTAAAAAACTCAGCTGCCATGGTAATTATGTCGCTGATGCGAATGACCGTGGTGAATATTCAAAGCTGATTAACCTGGCAACGCTCCTACGGTGAGCATGAACGCCTTAAAAAAAAAAAAAAAAAAATTTATAAATATCGTCATGTCACTAACAGTGCTCGGATAAAATTGGATGCATCATGCTTAAATTGAATGCACATTCTTGTCTTCGATTTACTTGACAGTTGGTTATTGGAAACAACCAAGAAGTCGAAGGAGTTTGTTGTCCGAACTGTGTATTAAAGGAATAGTTTCCCAGAATTCATAGCGTTCGGTGGCTTAAATCCACAAAACTGTTAATAATATGCTAAAAAAATTGCGTTTACTATATCTAATGACAAATCAGCAATTATGCTCAAACACTTCGCAGGTATAATGGATCGTTATTTGAACAGCTTTCTTAGTGGTCGTGAAACCATTAGTTTAACTCCACCTTATGCGATATAAGTGGGCTCAGTGCCTCAAAGTAGAATACACTTACTTCATTAATGAACCACTATTTAAATAGTTTTTGTAGTCCTCTGAAAGAGGTATGAAGATGACACGGTGCTCGCAACAAGAAAATATTAGGCACAATTTTACTAATCAGCCGAGTGCGGTTTTTAACACTTGCGAATACCTCAACAAATGGCTTAGACAAAAAAACTGCATTAGCAAATTCAACGACTGCAATAAGAAACGGTTATGCTTAAAGGTTTTAACTCCGTTACTGTTAAACAAGAAAATACACTCCATGTAATAACACAGTGCACAGTACACTACCAACAAAAAAAAAGTTGATAGGTAAACAATGCACAAGTGAACAACCGTTGTGCTCCTGCATATCAGGTGAACTTTTTTTTCTTAATAAAAGAACACAACATAACATATAAAGCAATAGGAAACCTTATTATTAATTATCCTGCTTCCGGTTGGCCACTTATCCTAAATAATTATATAAGTAGAATTGACCCTAAAACTATTGAAGTGTTGGGCCTGTGAGGTAACATCACAAGATGTCAACCACCTATTTACATAAGGCACATGTCTATAGAGCAAAGTAACGGACCTAGTCCAATGTAGCCGGAGAGCAGTAACAGATTTCCTGAATATAGATAGGGAACCGGAAAAGACACGACATTACATTAAAGCTGTTAACGATACAACTAATTACACGTCAAATGGAAAGCATGGTAGAAAATAACCTACTACCATGTTGAACCAAATGCATTAAGTATTAACAAAAAAGTAAAGCGATTTCCATTCGATGAGGCTATGAAGCAAAACTATTATGTTGTGCCTGATTTGAATACTTTAATTAATTTTTAAAAATACAAATAGGTTTCTTTGGCATGGAAATCCATGTAAAATTAGTCCGATCCTTACTTATTTACTTAGTAATTATCATTTTTATAAACAAATTATTTGTTCGGCAACCGACAATTTTTTTTCAAATTGGAGCGCCAATTTGAGCTGTAATGAGCTACATTTGCTCTAGGCTATTACGTTAAGCAACTATCAGTTTGAATTTTACTACTTTTGTATACGGTTGTTTCCATCTTGATTACATATCACTTCAAACCTAAATAAATATTCATGATAGTTCATTACACCAACCTGATCAAAATGTCTCTTACTTTTACTTACATACTACAACTTCAAATCCTTTTATTTGGATATGGGTATCCTTCCTTCTGAGGGTGATCCCTAACACAAATATTCAAAAATTAAAAAATTATATCAGTAAAACATAAAAGATATCAATAGATAGAAGCGCATCTAAACAACTTAGGTAAGAAATTTACAAAAATTTGCAAAAGAACTACACACAAAGTTTGGCCAATTCCTTCGAACTCAAATTAAATAATGGCGCGAAGAATAGTTGAAACGTAGTAAGGAAAGCTTGTAGTAATATATTATAAAATTTTTAATCAATTTAACATTTCCAAGATCTTGTCGACAAAATCAAATATATACATATATATTCGGTTTACCTAAATTATCCATGCAATCCGTTCGCCTTCTTTCACATTCTCCTTCATCCATTTCTGATGAATCATCCGAATCTGGTTCATCTGCTTCTTCAGCAGATGAATCATGATCCTGTGCTTGACTTGATCCTGAATGCTCCGACTCTACTCCAGACATATCACCGTCTCCATCACTTTCCCCGTCGTTCTTTATGGATGGCATTTTAGGTTAAATTTATTTAAATTAATAAGTTATAGATTATTTGTTAATATTATATGATTGTTTTACTTTAAAAAAAACTTTAAATAGTTTTTCATGAAAACAAACGCTCAGAAGTTTAATATGTCAAACTGAGAAGATGATGAAAGTGTACAGTACACTTTTTTCAAGCATAGTACAAATTATTAGTAGCGTACACATGTGTTTATATTATCCGGCGTCGCTAAAAAACAAATTATTGAAGCATGGGTTTCTTTCCACAGCGAATTAAATGTCATCGATTAGTTCATGAATCGTTAAAGAAATTTCTTCACTGAGCTGTAGAATCGAGATGGAAAAGGTATGAACATTTGTTTGCAAAAAAATAAAATGTCCGCTAGATTCGTGAACGAATGCTCTACTACAACCAACCGACCACCATAACTAATATTAATCGTGACTGATCTTATGTCAAATCGTTTTTTTGTTTGTTTGTTTTCCTTTATTTCTCTGAGAGAGAAACCGGTTTGTCTTCCCAAAGACGTGCGTAAATTTTTCATTTGATTCAAAATTGTACAATTATTGCGAGTTTCTTTTAAATCTATAAGAAAAAAACCTACCACAAAAAAATAATAGTTTCTCCCTCACTGCTACTATATAAAAAGAAATAAGAAAAATGACAGATTAGGATTTGATACTCACAAAACATATAAATTTTAATCTTTTATCTATTAAAAATAAACTACACAAAAACGAAAAGTTGGTCGCCAGCTAGTTTTCATAATATACTTTCAGGATGTATACATAATTTAAATATTTGCACATGGGCATTATAAAATAATAAAATATTCACTATTATAAAATCACTGGAAATAACACAATAAATGTAAAATACTCTCGTAATTATTTTCATTCATTTTATAAAAATTAGCACAGCTAAAAATAATAGATTGTACTTTTTGTTTCGTTTTAAATTATTTAATTGTTTTTAATTTATAATTTAATACAATAATTGGTTGTTGTGAATAAACAGAAATGCGAATGGCAAAATGGGAAATTAAATATGACATATTAGCAAACACGATTTCTTATGTCACTCTTCATACAATTTTAAAGTTATGTTCTCTCTATATTTATATATACATACTCTAAGACTACATACAACGCTATGGAATATTCCTCATTACAATATTTTTTTCTGTATTTTCTATTTCATATTATTTAAAATAACGGTACATGCACAATGTATGAGGTTTTTCCTCATGAGATTTGAGCAACTTTTTATTATTCTTTTTTAATAGAAATACAATGCTTTAAAATGTAGGTAGCTCAATTCTCTATTAATCATGAGGAAAAAGTTACGAAATTTTTAACTTTTTCATTGAGGAAAAAGTATTTCAAAAACAAATTTTTTTTTCTCAAAATAAATTTTCATACAAACTTGGATCTCATGAGTAAAAGTATTTTCATTGTGCCTGCTCTGTAAATCAAATTGCAATTTCGTAAATATATTCGATCATCTAAAAGTTTTGATCTTTTTCGTAGTGCTGCTATTAGAGGTTCCTCGCTTCAACTAATGCACGCTTATGAATGATAACAAACTAAAGACATGTTACTATAGTAACAAAAAATAGTGGGTATTTAAACATAAGTGTTTTTTTGTAAATTTTTCTCTTCACTTATGCCCGATTTCTTCATAATTTAACTAACTCGAGATTAACTAACTCAAGGTTAAACTTAACCGGCTGTTAAACTTAAAAATCGGATTTCTTCATTCAAGTTGATGTTTATCAAAACTATGGTTAGTACATTGAATAAATATCTAAGGAAGAGTGACTAGACTTTTTGAGTGAAGCATCTAAATTATAGTATTGGTGCGTTTGAGGGTGTTTGTGGTTAATTGTAGGGTGGTACTGTGTATAATAAAATGTATAAACATCGTAGTTAAATTGAAAATCCTTATGGTTATATATGTTTAAGCAATATATTTCACTATTAAAAATTCTAGATCAAATCCGTTTAAAATTTAAATCATATTCGAATTCATATTTTTTACATACACTTTTCATAACAAACAATGACTTTATACAATCCCTGTGAATGGGCGTGTCTAACAAAATTGTTTTCACGTTGTGGCAACCTTACATTTGAGAAATTAAATGTAAAATTAAATTAGAAAATAATTAATTCTGTGACACAAACTTATTGTAAATATATTGAAAATATATACTAAATTGTTTTTTAACATTTTTTATCAAAATATCCTTACCTGATATATGTAATTTTAGCAGCAAAATCCTTTGCAATTTTGACCATTTTGTTACATGTTTTGATGCAGCACGCCATTTTATGCATAAATAACTATATAATCACAATTAATTGTTGTGAAAAAAACAGTTTAAATACTAATTTGTATAAAATTGAATTACAATTCAATACTTTAAGAACAAAATATAGAAAAAACTCTTTAGTTTGTTTTGAAATACGACGTAAACAAATGAAATCACATTGACAGTAAGTGGTAACCTAACATATACATTAAAAAAAAACTACTTCACCGATCATTTGTGTACGTATACGTAGCGATACTTCCTTATATATTTATTCAATGGGTTAGTAAATCCAAAGTGGTATTTTGCATCTTTTTTCATACGCCCAATGAAATATAATATTTTAATTCTAATAAATCCATTTTAGTTTTTTTTTATTTATTAGGAGTTATTTTATTAAATGTTAGTTACATTATTGTATATATATAATATAAAACACAATAATTAATTCTTCAAAATTAAACAATTTATAGTTATATAAAAATTGTCGTTAACAAAACGTTTATTTTTTGAATTTCCTTTGTTGATATTGGTAATGTCGAAAAAGTTTACGAAAAATGCACATTTTTTTTATGTAAATCGAAAAAAAATTGATTTTTTTGCGTGAAAAGAAAAAAATTTTTGATTTATATCAAATTCTCTTTCTGATGGATTTGGGTGAAAAGAATTCGACATTAATTAAACTTGGTTTAAACTCGAGTTAGATGCAACCAAGGTTTAACTTTGTGTGAAGAAATTAGGCATTACTTAGTTTTTTGAAGTGCGCTTTCACGTTTATATATCCGAGCTAAAAATCCAATATTGATAACAAACCCCTGCTTAAACTATCCTATTGAAAATCAAAGTTTAATGGGAAAATTGCATCGGAAATTTCCTATAAAATCCTATTAAACAATGTTTTTTCCTTTTGAAAACGATTGAATCCTATTCAATTGTCCTATAGAAATCGATTGAATCCTATTCAATTGTCCTATAGAAATACATTAAATCCTTTTAATCGAAATGAAAACATTTTTATAGGATTATAAATTCTTCAATGGGATTGACTACATTTTAATTGAATTTTCAATAATAAAGAATCCCATTTGACTTTATAATAGGACTAAACACATTTGAAAGAGAGTTTTTTAGTCTTAGAATTTCACATGTAATCCTTTTCGATTCTTAATGGGATTGACTATGTTTTAATGGTAATTTCTAAAACCTTCAAATTTCCTATTAAATAACAATCAATTAAAATAAAATAAACATATACAACCTTAACCACTATTACTATAGTCTTTCAGCCGAGAAGCGATAACTATACACATAAAACGATTTTAACTATATATTTCTAAAATGGACAATACTCTAGTGAATTTTAAACAGACATAAGAAAAATTTCAATCGTATTTTCCTGTAAGAATTATCCATTTCCTATTGAAACTATATCAATGTCTTCCCATAAAACTGTATGGAATCCTATTGAAAAATACTATCGTGAAATAAATTTAAAGTCGTATGTTCCTGTACAAATTATACACTTCCCATTGAAACAATCTCAAAATCTTCCTGTAAAACTTTACAGAATTCTATCGAAGAATAATAAGAATTTCAGTCGTATTTTCCTTTAGAAATTAAACACTTCCTATTGAAACTTTCTCAATGTCTTCCCATAAAAATATGTAGAATCCTATTGAAAAATACTGTCGTGAAATTATAATTTTAAGGTCGTATGTTCCTGTAGAAATTATACACTTCCTATTAAAACTATCTCAATGTCTTCCTGTAAAACAATTAATTGGGAAACGTTGTCGTAACAAAACAATTTTCTAAATTTTATTTTCCTTTACAAATTATCTATTTCCCGTTGAAACCGTTTCAATGTTTTCCTTTAAAACTATAAAGAATCCTATTAAGGGATATTGGCCTAAGAAAAAAATAGTCTAAGTTTTGTTTTCCTTTTTAATTACGATCATTCCTATAAAAATATTTCAATATGAAAAGTCTGATATTTAAAGGATTATGCTTAATTCCATTTTCCCATTGAAAATGAGCCTTTCCTTCCCAACATTTTTATGAAGTAAAGAATTTCTCGGTTGATCCCATTAAAATCATCCTTTTCCTATCCAGTTTTCATCAATATTTTGTAGGATTGTATCTTTTCTAATGGGACAGTTAAAGCAGGGACGTTATTGATGTTGTTATCGACCAGCAGAACAAAGGAAAAACTATAAATTGTTATCTGGGTGCGCTGTCTCACTTTTGTAAGCAAAAGTCAGATTTTTTATTAAATTCCAAAAGTGATGATTGTGTTGTGATTTATATAAATTTTTTTTTTTTTTTTAATAAAATGTGTTGTGTAGTAGGAATTACAATATGTGTCACAATAACACATATAAACCTTTTAAGACCAAGGTCCCACAACAACATACGTTCAGAGGTGTTGATGGACGTAAATCTTTTTTTGTTTTTTTAAATTTTTTGTTAAAGAATGGATAACTAAACAAAAAATCCTATCGCTGACAAAATATGACATAGGCCAATATTTTATGATAGAACCCAACGAATTTCATTTCTACAGTGGAAAGTTTCTATACCTTTTCCATAGGAAGACTACACTACGATTCTATCTCGATTCTTGCTATACAATTTTAATGACTTTTGATTGGTTAAATCTCTGATGAGACTGCCATCTATAAACTAATTTTACAGAACTGAACTAACACAAGAAAAACGTAACAACAAACATTGAATAACTTTATAGTTTAAACGTGAAAGTGAAGGTAAAAAAATTAAGTTCCAAAGCTAAAAATATACAACGAACGAAATCATTCAGGTTTACAAGCTTTACTAAAACTAGATTTTTTGCTTTTTAATTTCAATTTTGTAATTTTACGCTATTTTGATTAAAATTTATGTTTAAAATAAAAATATTTGCTCAAATTTTTACAGAAAGTCAACAACAATGGCGAATGATAAACGATTTACGTTCTGGTAAGATTGAACGTGGAAGACGTATCCAGGGAAGAAAGCATGTATAAAAATTTAAATAATTTCTTAAATCATCTTCATATTAAACTAAAATAATTTTAAAATTTATTTCAATAAATTAATTTTATATATTATATATTATATATTAATTTTATATATATATATTTAATTTATTTTATTATTAATTTTATAAATTATTTTTAGATACATTGCAAAAAACAAAATGATGAATATGCTATACCAACAATCGTTATAAAAACATTACAAAAATAACATTTAATTTAATATTTTAGTTTTCTAATTTTTAATAAAAATTAAACTGAAACTATATATTAACCTAAATAAATATGTACTTAGAAAAAATTTATTAAAGCTGTAACTAGATTCAACTAAACGAAAATGTGTTTTTATTATTTCAATGTTTTATTCAATTTATTTCTTGATTTCTACCAATAGAATCGTAGGTGAAAAATAACAAAATTTCTATAAAGAATTGTTAAGGAAAGTAGTCTAAATTTCACTATGGAATCGTTGGGGAATATTCCATACCGATTCAAGTGGTAGTATTACATGATGAATCGTAGTAGAGCATTCGTTCACGAATCTGGCGGACATTTTATTTTTTTGCATACAAATTTCCATTCCTTTTCCATCACGATTCTACACCTCAGAGAAGAAGTTTCTTCAACGATTCATGAACGAATCGATAACATTTTATTCGCTGGGAATAGAGAAAATAAAAGTAAATTAAAAGGTAAATAGCAAATTTTTACAAAAATTTGCTGAAACAAAACAAAAATGTAGTTGCCAATAATCCAGCCGGTTTCATATTCCTTGATCCTGTGACGCACTGTCTTTCTTGAAGATTAAAGTCCACACATAGTTATATGAAGGCTCGTTTCCTCAAGGAAGCAATATAGCGTCTCATCATCAAGGATTATTTCACAGCTAAGATTGAGGGTGCTACCGTTGACTGAATACAGTTCATCCGCCACCACCCCTAAGATGTCACCTTGGCACCCCTAAGATGTCACCCCTAAGATATCTCACTGCTATTGCCAGTGGTATGTGATATCTCACGTTAACTCGTATGTCAATAGCAGGGACTGGAGTACGCGGGGTTGTCACACCCGTAGATCAAAAATAAAAAAATTTTCAAAACAATAAAAACTGACCCCTCCATCCTCCATTGAAGAAATAATTAAATTATATTGGGGCTTATGATTGAAAACGCACGGCAAACGCATCACGCGGTTAAGATTATTCACCTTCACCTAATGTAGGTATGATTGAAAACGCGTGATAAAAAGTTAGTTCGAATTTTTTTTCGAAATTAAAAACTGTCAGATTATCAAAATAATTTGTTGTTAATTGTCAGATCTAATTGTTTGTTGAAAAAACATCATTGTGTTCAGTGCTAAGTTTAAAAAATTTAAATATTTGGATAAAATAAAAATAATAATTAGCTACATCAGGACTCTCTTTCATTCTTCTTACTAATTCCTAATACAATACTACTTTTGATTTGTTATTTTTACCCTAATAATCTTTCTCCTAAAATTTTTAAATAATAAATGTGCTTAAAATTGTAAACATTGTTCATTTTTCACTCGAAATTAATAAATAAAAAGATAAACTTACATTTTTAAGTTTTGAAATTATTCTAAACGCAAGCCTAATCTAGCGTTTCAATTTTGTACAAAAAACGGATATCACGCGTTTTCAATCATACAAAAAAATAAGTTCGAAATAAAACGTTTGTCACGCGTTTTCAATCATACCAATAGACTACGTTTCACGTTTCATCGACGTTTACGTTTTCCACGCGTTTTCAATCATAAGCCCCATTATAAAACACCTTTTATAAAATTAATATTCTAACAAAACAAAAATCTAAACAGTTGTATGTTAATTTTTTTTATGTGTAAGAAACATATTTATAATTTTTTAAAATTTATATTATATATAGTGCTAATCTATAACCTAAAATTAAATTTAAATACATATTTAAACGTATGTAAATATGTAACCGTTTTTTAAAATAAAATATATGAAAATAAAATTAATATAAAACTAAAACCACCCCGTTTTTTATTTATATCAATTGTATTAAAATAAAACCTAATAATGGTTTCAATAACTTTTTCAATAAAAGTTATTGACAACGGCATTGGTAAAGCCGTGCATTCTTATAAAACAGAAACAGAAACCGAATTTCATACAAATTTGACTGCAACAGAAACAGAAACCTAATTTAGAAACAGAAACAGAAACTGAAAATTCGTCTGTTTTGTCTGGACCAGAAACAATTAAAATTTAATTGTTTCTGGTTCAGAAACTGTCATGTGACCATATTATTTTAAATTTATGTAACGGGATTGTACATTATTTTAAGAAATAAATATTTAGTAAAAAATAATTTACGTTGAATTTAGCTCGATTTTTTTTGATGGATGTTATTATGTGCGATAACGAAAATAATAAATTTCTTCTTCACTATACATTACAAAATTGTGTTATTTTTTTATTTATATGAATGAAAAATAAAATACACAGTTTATTGAATTACAATATTTTTTTTATATTAATATAATTTTTTCAATTTTAATTGGGTTAAATATATATATTTTAATTTTGGCATATATAATATAATATGAAAGCTGTCATCTTAAAATTCGGTTTCTGTTTCTGTTTTATTATTCACCACCGTCAACCAAATTAGAAACAGAAACTGAAAATTTTCAGTTTCTGTTTCTGTTTTATGTGAATGCACGGCTTTAACAGTTAATTGATTGCGTTATCGATAATAATAATCGATAATGTGGTGCCACAGATTTGAACAAAAATTATCGATGACATTTCAATTTGGTGTATATAACGTGTTATCGATATATAGATGCTGCATTATCGAGTGTTTACCAATAACTGATCGATAACACTCCTAACTGGGATTTCACATTATATTTATTATTATTTTATATTATATTTCGTATTATGTATTTTGAAATAAACAAATTGCTTTAAATTAAAAAATATTTTCTCACGGTTATATATAATCATGTACTATAAAGCTATACTAAATACACACTAATGCACTCTTATGGATGCGATAACAAACTATAGACATGTTACTAGTAACTAAAAGCTTAGTGGCTTTAAAATTCGATGTTTTTTGAGAATTTCGAAATAAACAATTTTTTTTTATTGCTATATAGCTAAATATAACTAGGTAACAAAAACTTGATTGAAAACTTTGTATATATCATTGAATAAAATCAATGGTTTATAATATTTATATATATGTCTACATTTAAAAGTTTAAAAAAAACATGAAAAGAGCACAAAATTACTATTATACTAGTTTCTGTCATAGAAATTTTGCAGATTTCAATATGCAAAATGGAAACATAACATGCGATGAATTTCCATACATAACAACATATCCAATTCCATTAATTTTGGAGGCTGAATGTGATTCCTCAACTATTGACCAGCCAGTTAAACTAGTTCGAGAGAAAGATTTATATTTTAATAGGCTTACCTCAATAAAAGCATGCTATACTAAAGAAAAAAGTAAGTGTTAACCTTTGTTTTTATGTATACAATTAATAATAAAACTTGTAAATTAAACGTTCCAATACAAATTTTTATATGCAATGCAAATATAACCGTATCCAAAACAAAGCCTTCCATCTAGCCTAGGGATTGCAATCCCGGGATCCCGACACATTTTCATCATCCCACAATCCCGGAATTAACGACAGAAAATCCCGAGATTACGGGATCGTCATATTTGCCGGTATTAATCAATGAAAACACGGAATCCTGTTTTGTTGATTTGTAATTTTTTTATTTTTGGTCTACGGGTATGACAATGGGATATGAGTTGACGTGAGATCATATACCACTGTCCACTGGCAAAAGCAGTGTACCAAGATACCACTTGCCAAGGTACATATCTTAGAGCTGCTGGTGGATAATTTATATTCAGTTAACGGTAGCAGCCTCAATCTTCCTTTTTTCTATCACGAAATATTGGCCTATGCCTTTGTAGGTCTTTAGTTTGTACTGAGTAAGTTAGAAAATCAAAGTAACTCATTAGTGCGCGAGTTGACGAATGTCTGAATAACTAGCATAAAGGCGAGGCGAACCGAAACATATAGCTATTTAAATATTTGTATAATAGAAACGCCGCTTTTGTTGATGATACATCGAACACATTTACCGTTCCAAGTCGAAGCTCCATTAAAGTTTTTATTCAAGATTATATAACGTTACATGGAGCAGCAGACATGGAATGTGACACGGGTGATCGAACTACTCATACTACTGCATCATCGAGCATAGATTACAACCAAAATGTAACCGAGGATGTGGTTCCAGTCGATTTAGTAGAGAAAAGCAGTTAAGAATATGAACTGCAACCCAGTATTAATTCACGCTTAATACCTATACAAAACCTTTTTGATCAGAATGCAACAACTTAAAATATTAAACTAATCACCGCAATTGGGAGAGAAATGAAAATATTTTAGCAAAGCCATCATAGCAAAGCCGTCATCCACATTTGCAGTGAATGTATAATAATTTATTGACCATTCGACCAAGAAGTGTGGAATCGGAACGGGCTTTTTCTTCTGGAAATATTAAGCTTCCGGAAATATTATTTCCAAATTACCAAACCGGTTTCACGATAAATCAGTTGACGAGTTATGTTTTCTAAAATCCTTTTTCTTAAATCATTCGAAAATGTAAGGTACTGGTTTTTCTTTATGTAATATTATTAAAGTTTTTTTTGATTCTTGAATTCTTATTTGTTTTAAAAGTTGTATTAGTAAGTTCATTTTGAATTATGTATATACTTTCCGACACTAAAAACTGAATAATGTGTTTTTATTCGAAAATTGTGTTTTTTCTTAATTATTTGTGGTTTTTCCATGAAAATTTTAAATCCCAGGATGCCGGATTGCCGGAATTTAAAATTTATGAATCGCTACGGATTGCAATCCCTAATCTAGCCTAGCTAAACCAAACGGGAACTGGTAGTTGGTTGTCCGTGCCGGAATTCGGTGAAAGTGAGACGGTGAAAGTGAGATTGAAAAACAGAAACGATTCATTCAAAGCATTAGCTGGTAGTTCATGGGACAAAGATAAAAACACAATCATAACAACGTACAAAGCAATTTTTATTTAGCGTATGGTCTTTTCTCGTGACACAAACACAACAAATTAAAACCAATAAAACTTAGAATTTTAAATAGGTAGATTTTTCTATGAAATCTACCTATAACAAAACATGAATACACATTAAATGTGCTTACAATCGATTTGATTGTGCGTCTTTAGTTAAAAGTGAAAAAGTAAAATATTTGAACATTGGGCAGTGCATTTGAACATTAGATGTTTACATCGGGTGAGTCTATCCATACTACTACATCGGGAGTTGCCAAATGTATGTCTGAGATGTCGCCATTGTATCGTCGAATTAGACACAGTTGCAATGTGTTTTATGGTCCCACAACGTCCCTGATTTGTTCTTATTCGGTTTAGTGTAGTCCAGGTATGACATGGCAGATCGAAACCGGGTTGAGTAGAAGTCGGGTTAGTAATAGAAAGGCCAGGTGTGTTTTAATGATTCCAGAAGGTGTCCCAGGCATCCAGGATAATAAAATTAGTTGCCAGCAGGTTGCTGGCAGTTTTATGGGGAGGTTTTCTTGACTTCAATCGACAACGAGTATGGTCACCGTAATATTCGTGCAAGGGTCATCACGTTACCCGTTGTTGGTTACCTTTTTATGTTCACGCATGAGCGCATGCGAGCGTCTGAGTGCAGGTGGCTTGACACAGGGACCCAAAGGTTAAGGAGTGGACCTGATAGTACCACTTATAGTACGCATCGTGTCTTGCAGCTGGCAGTCAACTTTTTAAGTATGTGCGCTATTCAACCAGACTGGCGAGACTGCTGCTCCTTACTCAGCCACTGAGTACACCAGACTTAGAGCAGTTGTGCGGAGGGTAGCTGGAGTAGCACCCCATGTCGAGCCTGCCAGTTTGTGAAGTATATTGTTTCTCGTTTAAGTTTTTTTTGACGTATTCTCTAGGTGGAGTTTAAAAGAAAGAGTTCTATCGAGAGTAATTCCCAGGCACTTTGGCTGTTAATTGCATTTAATGACAGTGCCGGTGGAAAGTTTAAGTGGAAACAAGAACTCTCGGTTTTAATTAGATTAGGAAATAAGCTCCACGTTCGGAAATAGTCATTTATTATCACCAGGCCAGTTGAAAGTAAATCTTCCAAGATACTCATGTCTTTGTTTTGAGTGGCCAAGGCCCAATCATTAGCATAACCAAATTTCTTCGATGTTGTGTAAGGAATGTCAAGAATGTACAAATTAAAAAGTAATGGCGCCAGGACGAAACCCTGTGCCAAACCATTGTTAAGCATTTTGAACCTACTAAGGAATTGTTTAGATGTACTTTAAATACACGATTACTTAGCATGTTGTTAATTAAACGTGACATGGTGTTACAAGGTATTGCATTGAACAGCTTATATATAACCCCAATTCGCCAGACCGTGTCATATGCTGCAGTGAGGTCGATGAATACTACGCCCGTGTTTAATTGTTTTTGATACCCAGCTTCGATATAGGATGTTAAAGCGAGCAGTTGGTCAGTGCAATTGCGATTGGGACGGAAACCAGCTTGTTCGACTGGAATGTGGTCATTCAAGATGGGTGAGATACGGTTGTATATGAGTCGTTCTAGCTATTTATAGCAGGTGCTCAAAAAGAGCAATTGGGCGATAGCTTTCTGGTTTATTGGATGGTTTACCTGGCTTAAGTACGCCATCACTTCCGTAGTCTTAAAAATGTTTTGGAAGATTGCCAGTTTCTAGGATATTCGAGAAAAATTTAGTTAGCCATTGTTTTATATTTTTTCCCGCATTTCTAAGAAATTCTGGAAAAATACCATCGTAGCCAGCTGCTTTTCCGTTTTTTGTTTGGGACAGAGCTGAATCTAGTTCTTCGCTACTAAAAGAGTTCGCACACTTCGATGGAGATGAGCAATTGCGCTTCATTTCTCTTAATTTATGTGTAATGGTTCTCTTATGAAAGTGATTAATAGAAGAACGTGGCATGTTTACGTTATGATTTGCAATGTCCTCTGGATTTATTTCATTGTTAGCACGATTAATTGAGTTTGAGCCACCCAGCTTCCGAAGGAGACTCCAAGCTTCCCTGATTGAATGGGAAAAATCAATGTTTTCAACAACGTCAATACACTTTTGTTTCCTTGTGGAATCCAGTGAGTATATTAAGTCATCATCCACGTCTGCCTCACCATTACTAAGGTACTCCTCATATAATATATATATAATATATATTGAGATTGTTATTTGAGTAGAACCACTGAGTGTGATGGCTATTGAAGTCACCAACGTATATTTCTGGGCGGTGAAATACTGGTAGAGTAGCAGCTGGCCACGCTGTATTTGGAGGCTTGAATCAATCTTCGTGTCCGATATATCAACAACAATAAGATGTATATCGTTGTCCGTATGTATAAGTACGTGGGTGCAGTTCATGATTTCTGACTTAATATGCGTGGCAGATCCATATGCTTGATGGTAAATAGCACTAATTAATTGGTAACCATCAATGTTTCCTCTAGAGTAAAGTTGCGCTTCATCGGTTGCATGCGTTTCCTGTAGAATTACAACGTCGAGGTCGTAATCTTTTAATATTCTTTGTAAATGTTCAGTTTTTTTCTTGCTTTTGCCTTCAATGTTCAATTGCAAAATACGGACTGGGGGCCCAATATTTTTTGTCTTCTGGTGCTGAGAAGTACCATTGTTATTTTGATTTTGGTTCATGTTCATTTGTTTTTATCACGCCAAGAGTTCGAAAAGAAATATTTGGTTACTAAATTTGAATAGACTTCTAACGTAATCCAGGGTGTAGCGCGAGGAGGTTGTCTATTCTACACCCCCCAAGGCTTCTCAAGATGGACTGGTCTACGCCCCAGAAGCACTCGGAACACAATTCCGA
The DNA here is from genome assembly GCA_963693315.1 of Diogma glabrata. Taxonomy (NCBI): domain Eukaryota; kingdom Metazoa; phylum Arthropoda; class Insecta; order Diptera; family Cylindrotomidae; genus Diogma; species Diogma glabrata. Next base: position 249,500,263 of record OY856187.1, on the reverse strand, counting down.
CCAAGGACCATCACAACATTCGACGGAAGGTGCAAATCGCTTCATTTTTTTTGGTAAAGAAGCAGCTGTCACTGGCCTCACTGATTCAAATACTCCTCGTCATGACTGGTATTGAAACAAATCCGGGACCAACTAAAACATGGCACTGTACAATATGTAAAAACATCTTAAGGGCAAATACAACATCTATTCAGTGTAATACCTGCAAAGAATAGTGCCACCTCAAGAACTGCTCAGGTCTTGTCACACATAAGCAATGGACCAAGAACTACATAGCGCCATGTTGTCAAGCATCAAGTCAAAATACCAACACGAGTCCACAACAAAACACATTACGGATGAACACGCTACCGGAAACTCCGAGTGATGTAAAAATTATGCAACTAAATTGCAACGGTCTCACAAATAAGATCGACAATATAATAAACTATATGTGCAATAACAATATCTAGTCACGTTTCTCCAAGAAACAAAATTAAATGTTAGATCTAAGATTAGTGATAGTATCTGTGATTATAAAATTATAAGACTGAATAGAGGGAAAGACAAAGGTGGTTGTTGTTTTATATAAATTAACTTTTATTGATTGACTGGTGTTGCTTTTATATAAATAAATTTATGTACTATTATTTCGAGCATTCAATTGTTTTGACTGCTGAAATTTATCTGTAAGAAACAATACCTTGTTTACAGTTCGTTACATATCTAAAATAAACTACTTACAATTAGTACCCCTAATACAACCTTCAATATTTGAGCCGTGGGATTGCACCGATTATTCGATTAATTGTAAATTTTTATTAATTCAATTTACCAAACAAGTAAAATAGTGTGGATTCTAAATCTTCGAATTGCAAAAAGAAAATATTTCAAAGTTCAAAACGTCAAAAGGGAAACAAGGTTATGTTTCTTTCAAATAGGTTAGCTCATTATGTCCAACGAGCAAATAAATGTTTAAACAAACTTAAGGCGAGTAAGTTTACATTGAGTTTACATTGAGTATACATTGAGTAATTTTTAAGTTTAACAAACAATTTAAGTTTACGTTGAGTAATTTTACGCTAAATAAACAATTTTAAACGTTATCGTTGTTTCTTTTAAAATGAAAGTTTATCTCATACGCGGTTCGTAACAGTGGTGGTCTTGCCTTTATCATTCACAAAAGTGTTATTTACCGTACAACCACACTACCTGCAGTACCGGGAACTGACAAGCACCTAGAACAACAAGGAATCATAACAAAATCCGGAAATAACACTAGTCAATATTTATATTCCACCAGTAAGCAGCTGTGATATAGGTTATGAACCGTCCATAGGACATTTATTTTATACCAAAGACTGTCATTTTATACCAAAGACTGTCTAATTCTCGGAGATGTGAAGGCGCACCATGATATATGGCACTCACATCGAAACACTGATCCACGAGGTGAAAGCATTGCAGATCAAATTGACGGATCCAATTTTGGAGTCCTCAACGAACCGCAACCGACAAGGGTAACAAATAACTCATACTCTTCTCTAGATATCTCCCTTGCCAGTATGTCACTAATGCCAGTTGCAGAATGGAGAACTGAAATTGCATTGCGATCAGACCACGTGCCGATCATAATCACCTTAAGCCGTTCCATAAATCAAATAAATTCCGAAAAGAAGACATATATGAATTTTAACAAAGCTGACTGGGAAAACTTTACAAATTTTACCGAAATTGAATTCAGTAAGCAATTTTTACCACTTGACGTCCTCTCTGGGGAAAAACAATTCAGAGAAATTTTTAATAAGGCAAGAGCTCGCTACATACCAGCTGGCAGAATCCAAAAAATAAAACCAAACTTTCCACATGAAGCGTGTGTGCTTTCTAATAAAAGAGATGACCTCCGTAAAGCAGATCCAGCCGACTCCAGAATTCCGGACCTAAACAAGCAAATTAACAAATTGGTCACGGACCATAAAAGAAACAAATGGAGAGAGTTAGTGAGAGAATCAAACCTGGGTACTAGTAAAAGTCTTTGGAAGGTCATAAAGGGCCTAACTCATCATCGACAACCACAAAATAATTGCATGATTTCCTTCGACGATATCCCCATTGAAAACCACAGGAAATGCGCAAACAAATTTAACATTCAGTTTACAGAAAAGCAACGTAAACACGAGAAAGAGACCAGATCAGTGTTGAGACATATGCGCAAACTTAACACTGACAACTTGGAGGATATTATATTTTCCAAAAAAGAGGTGGAGAATACAATAAGGAAAATTAAGCCATCAAAAGCTATAGGACCCGACGGCATCTCAGCCATCATGCTCAAACACATCGGACCCAAAGGTTTAAACTTCCTCACTACTACACTTAACACATACTCTTCAGATACCAAATATCTGGAAAACGGCCAGAATCAGCCCCATTTTGAAACCAGGAAAACCTGAAGAAAAGGGAGAGTCTTACAGACCAATATCCATCCTTTCATCGGTCGCAAAACTCATCGAAGCACTTCTGCTCCCTCAGCTGACAAGATCCTGCAATTTGGCGCCACATCAACATGGCTTCCGGCGAGCACACAGTACAACCACCGCGCTACACAGAATACAAAACCAGATCAGTGATGGTCTGAATCAAAAACAACCATGCGCTAGAACAATTTTAGTTGCACTTGACCTGTCAAAAGCATTCGACACAGTGTCGCACGCTGCTCTATTTGTCTTCTAAAAGAGGACAAATTTTTATTGGAAAATGGGCTGCGATCAATATTTTTAAAACGCATCAGAAAAGGTTCACTTTATTTCCCAGTTGAGAAAAAAAATTTGTTAAAAAATAATTACATTTACTATGCACTATTGCATTCACTATGAATGCACAATGAAAAAACTTTTATTCATAACATCCAAGTTTGTGTGAAAATTATTTTAAGAAAAATAAATTTTTTTTTAAATACTTTTTCTCAATAAAAAAGTTAAAAAATCTCGAGCAGAAATTTGTAAGTGGTTAAATAGGACCCTGATCAGGTTTGTCCTAGTTCTTATACTCATGATTTTATTGAGTTAATTAAACTAACATCGACACTTGTTTGTAGTTGATCAACATTTTCAATTGGATCCTGATCATGAGTATAACGATTTTGCCCAATCAGGGCCTGATTGGGATAGTCGGATCAGGCCCTGATCAAGTTCGCTATATAAAATTAAATAGGACCAACCCTAGTAAGGTATTTTGTAACAGGTTCTGATCAGATTGCCCAACGGGGAGTCAAATACAAAAAAACCGAATTAGGACTGGATATAATCAAATACATTTAACACTAAAAGAGTTCTAATTCACGCCCGGAATGTAGGCCTGTTCCAAGCCTGAATTAGAATATTATATGGGCTTACCCTTTCTAGCCCTGATCACGCCCGGACTGTATTCAGGCTTTCCTTAACTAATTCCTGCTAGAGATCTCTGGAACATCCCATCTCTGGAACAAATCGCTGGAAAAGCATGGTGAAACATTCAGTATTTCACTTGACATTTCTAAAGCATTTGATAAAGTGTGGCATAAAAATCTCATAGCTAAATTAAAATCTTATGGCATAGACCATCTTACTGTCTCATGGATTCATAGTTTTCTTACAGGTCGCCAATTTCATGTTAATTTAGATGGTATCACAAGCAATATTTTCACAACAAATGATGGGGTTCCCCAAGGTTCTGCACTAACTAAAAAAAAAACTAAAACTAAAAAAAAATTGTTTTTATTTTTCCAAATTTTTACAATCGCATCTCACAGATGTATGTCATTTATAAAAAAAGGTTAATTTTTGAATAAAAATAACGTCAGTGGTAAACGGTAAAAAATAGGTGAATAGGTAATAAAAAGGTATAAAAGATCGTGGAAAATTTTGTTTGTCAAAAAAAGGTACACGTTTAATTTAAAAAAAAAAATTATATATAATTAATATATAAGTAAATTTGTTATTGATTCAAAAGAAAAGATTTAATGTTAATCAACAAAAAAAAAAAACAAAATTAAAAAACAAACCAAAGAAAAAAATGTAGCAAAATGGTAATTGTGTAGAACAATAATGAAACTATCTCTACTTTTCCATGTATGTAGAATTTTTTTGCCAGCGAACACGAAATTTGTTTGTTATGCGCATATTGATTGGCACATGCGCGAATATTCAGTGTCTCGATTAAAATATTAAAAAAAACTATTGGGGTCCCATTGAAATGGACAAAAAAACGCATAAAATTTATAAATTACTATTGAAATTCAACCAATTATAATAGAAAACCAAAAACTAGGTAGTAGAAATAATAATGATTTTGTAGGTAATATAACAAAATTTCGGTAGTTAAAAATAATTATAATAAAAATAACGACGCCTATGTAAACAAATAAACAAACAAATGGTACGAACTAGGAGTAGAAATTTAACTAGTATAATTGTGTTGAAAACAAATTTATACCAAAATAAATAATACATCTCTGTTTTACTTTTTGTTTCATCTTTTATCTCTTGCTGCGTCCTATCTGTCAAAAATTCTACTATACCTAATATGGTGTCATATGGTGTAGTTTTTATGTAAAGAAAATGTGACTAGAGAATAGGAAATGTAATTTACATAAAAAGAATTTGTAAAAATAAAACAAATATATGCATTCATAACTATACTTAACATGAAAAATTATTTTACTGCTAATCTTAATGCATATTGTATGATATCGAATTGGTTCTTTTTATAATAACAGCAATGGTGGATAAATGACATTTATTCTAATTTAGAACGTTTGGAATACTATTGAATGGATTGCTAACGTGAATTACTATTGAACATACAATTTCTTCACGTTGAGGATGTATGGACATTTGGATTTAGTGGAAAATTAATTCATCTGGAAGTCTTCAACCTTGGATGATACGAACACTTAATGAATATACAAGAGGGAAAGACGACCATCAACAAAATAAAAATTAAGTTAAATTTCTTTTTACATTATTTTTATATTCTTGGTTACTTTTTTCTTAGGTTATATTGAAATGATAGGCTAGACCTTGGATATAAGAGATTCCCCGTCTGAAATTCGTTTGAGATGAGTTATTCCGTGTGCGTTGTTTTTTTTTTCGTACACATAATTTTAGTGTGTGTACGATAGTTATGGTTTTTTTATGGATAAACAAGTGTAGAAAAAGTTCAGTTTCCGTGGACATTCCTATAATATTATTTACAAGATGCAATTCTGCTCAAGAAATTCACAAAACAATTCCTGCACTTGGCCTTCCTTTAATTTTCTCATTTTTTGCCAGTGAATCAAATATTATGAATTTTTCTTTAAATAGGTTATAGCTGTATCATTTGTATACCAAGTTTCTGTTAAACCAGTTATATCGTAATTGTCAAACATTTGTAATGGTCTGTAATCTTGGTTAATTATGTTATTTAATGCATGTATATTCCATTCCCAAATTGATATAGTATTATATTTGTGTATGATTGAATTTTTGTAGATCTTTTTATTAGGAGAAACTTCATTTGGGTTAAGTATGCTACAGACCTACAGTTAAATCGTAAAATACAATTGAAGATTTTTTTACGAAATATTGTGTCAAAAACTGAAGAAATAGTCCTTCCATTATTTTCTTCAATTTTTTTTTTCTTTTCAAAGTATATTTTTATTTTTTTGTTTGGAACTATGTATTGAGATTTATTAAATATAACCCATCTAAACTAACCCATTGTAATGAAATTTAAACTTTTAGTTAATAAAATTATTATAAATATAAATTGCTAAACATTGTACTAGTCCATGTATAAATTATTTTAAAAAACAGAATGTTTTATGCAACTTTAGTACTTTTATTTATTTTTCAACTTAAAATTCAAAAAATGATTGACAGAATTTATCATTGAAAATTTCATATAAAAATATTGCGACGCTGATGCATAGGCTGACTTCACCACAGCTCTGGAAACATAGTGTTCTTGATATATAATGAGCTAATATCCTTCAAATACTTTAATTAAAAGCTAACGAATGTTGTAGATTTCGCGTAGTTCTAATTATAAAAATACTAATGAAAGCAGTAGTTTCCCAACAAACATTAATTCTGTTGTACGAGAAAAAATAAAAAAAAATTTAACCTGAAGTGATAAACCGGAAGTTGGGATGCAGAACTGTTGTGAACCGTACTAAATGTTTATCTACCAAGTTTCATCCAATTCGATTATCAGATACAGATGTTAAGTTTCCAGGTGCTCGGCGGATCCCCTACCACTTTGTTCACTATGTAGAGATACTACTACATCTACCTATCCAAATCAAAACACATATAATAAGTTATAAAGGAATTCCCGTGACGTAATTTATTTTTATCAAAACCAAATAATAATAATTTAGTAAACAACATTTCATATGTTTACAATTATAAGTAAGCAAAGTTTTATGAACTTTATGAATTATACATTACTCAAAGTGTGTCATCATATATTATGTTTCAAAACATTTAAACTAATTTTAAATAATTTTAAATAAAACAAAAGGTAAATAATTATGATGACACAGATTTTATTACGGGGAAAATAATAAGTAATTAAATTGACATATATATTATATGTACATTTTGCTAGAATTGCATTTTCTAGCATAATTAATTTGAAATAAATATATTGATTGATTTAAGTGGGGATTAGGAAAATGAAAATGCAAATCCAAAAATTGTATAAAAGAAAGTTTTCGAACAAATAAAAATCAGAATCAGTTTGAATTTAAATAGTGTTTTCTTTACTTTCTCTGATCCTCCTGACGACCCCAGTTGACGCACGTCAAACGGGTCTAACGGTTCTTTCCTTGGTGCAAAGTTGTTTCGGCAAACTGTATCATTGAAAAGCCGGACAGATTTGGACATACGGACATATAGACGGCAGTGTTAAAATATCTCTTGTGGTATATTTTACCACCAATAAAAGTTAAAGTTAAAGTTAGTCAATATAAGTTTAAAGTGAAAAAAGTTATAATACGCAGTCAGATCAGGGTAGTGCACAAATGTCGTTTACTCACGATATAGAGAACGATCATTTGGTGTACACCCACCACATGGCGAACTTGTCATTCACGAACTAAAACTGGAATCTTGCCCAAAGAATCGCAACAATAGATGACAATTATTGAAGTTATAATTTGATGAAGAAGTAAATACCGATTATTAAATCAATTTTGAATTAAATCAAGTACGAACAATCAACTATACAAATTGGAATTGACAATAACAGAAGGAGTTAAATTATACAAATTTAGATCTACACATTCAAAACATTACTTGAAAAATGGGAAACTCAGCTTAAAAGACAAAGGAAGAAGAAGTGTTCATTACAAATGGACCTAATTTGTCAACGAACATATCAGAGAATACGTCACCAATAAACAAATATGAAATTATCATATTTGTAACGATAGTAGTCTTGATAATTATATATATAATCTTTAGATTAAAGGGTTATTTTCAAAAAACCGTACGTAAAGAAATAACCAAAACGACAATTTCAACAGTTTAAACAAAAAATTTTTTAATATTATACTTTTGTAATACTTTTAAGATACTTTTTAAATAAATAAAGAAAACTTTAAGTTTTATTAATTAAGACAATATACATAAGATAGTTTTAATAAATGAATTAATAAATTTTAAATAATAATAAATGAAATTTCTAGAATCATAACTAATTATGAATGGATAATTTAAAAAAAAAATAATATATAAAAATTTCAGTTTAAATGAACAAATTACATTTAAGTTAATTTTTCTCAATTTATATAATAAATTAATAAAATTTCTTTTTTAATAAAAATAAAAATTAACATATGATATTTTTTTTTAATAATAAAGAATGGTAAACAAAAAATTTTTTATGTTAATAAAAATTTAAACAAAAAATTTCCGTTTGACTAAAAATTTATTTTTAATTATTATAAAATTTTAAAAAGTCAAATTATCTAAATAAAAATGGAATTAATAATTTTTATAAAAACCATTACAATGTTATGCTCAAAAATAATGAATGTAATTGTAGCCATTAGAGTAGCTACAACAATTATAATAATAATAATAATTGTAATAATAATAATAAACATAATAGAAATTTTAATAGAAGTGTTTACTAAAATAAAGAAAAAATTTTTGTGTAAGAAAGAATTTCCAGAATGGAATATTGTACAATCGGAAAACTGGGAAGGGGTCTCCGAAAACCAGTTATCGAGAGACTCCCAAATTTTAGAAACCCAATAAAAATATTTTATGTAAATCCTAGCACACAAACACATTGAAGAGGAGTTAGTGTTGGTGTCTAACTTATGAAAATAAGTTTAGGGATCGATTGCTGGCGATCGATCACACAAACACATTTTTTTAGAATTAAAATTAGCACATTGTCACGAGAGCTATAAAGCGAAGAGATTCAGAAGATTGAGACGAATGATACTACAGAATTGGATAAGGCTGGCCAACCTTATGCATGGCTCTGTACATCGATCTAAGAAATAAAAAATTTAAGAAAGTTAAAGTTTAAAAATAACAAAAGTTTGCAAAATGAGGAAGAAGTTTTGATGACATCCAGCGATAATCCGCCTATGAACTTAGGTTTTAAGCAGGAGAAACTGAGATGGAAAACAGATGATAGGATTATTAAAAGTTCAGCACATAAGAATAAATATAATATTGATATCAATGACGAAGAAATCGTAGTAAAAATCAGCGATAATCCACATATGAACTTAGGTTTTATGCTGGAGAAACTGGTATGGGTAATGAAAAATGAGAATATTGAAAAGTTAGCGCTTGAAATTAACGATATAATATTTACACGTGTTAAGATAAATGAATTTAAGAAAATATTCACCGAACTGCAGTCGGGATTAAATAAAGATATTAAGCAAACTAATCTAAAAATAATAATTTATGAAGCTCCATTAAGAATAATTGACAATGATAGAATGTTAGAAATAATTAAACAATTTCATGATAGTCCACACTCTGGAGGACACTCAGGTGTGAGAAGGACAGCTAACAAAATTAAGCAACGTTACATCTTCAAAAATTTAAGTAAACTGGTAAAAAGTTATGTAAATAAGTGTGAATTGTGCGCTAGGAATAAGCAGAATAAAAATGTAAAAGAACGAAATAAGCATGTAAATAGAATTAATTTTAAGATAAGTAAAGATAATTTAATCAACGAAGTACATAATAATATATTAAAAAGATATGTTCTCAAAGAGAAACAAAATTTCAAAATTCGTTAAATAGTATAGATATGGTTAAAAGCAGGTGATCGTAAAAAATTAGATCCACCTTATACAGGACCCTATGAGGTCATAGGTATAAATAAAACAAATGTTAGAATAAGAAACGGTAACTTAATTAAGGAAGTACATAAAAATAGACTAAAAAATTATGTTCCCAAATAAAATCCCAATAAAAATTTGCTAAATATTAAACGTTATGGATACTAAACATTTTTAAAATCGAAATTTATTTCATAAATTACGCAAAAATTTGTTTTCTTACCTTTAAAAACAAATTTTTGTTAAAAAAGGAAGGGAAGTGTAGAGATACTACTACATCTACCTATCCAAATCAAAACACATATAATAAGTTATAAAGGAATTCCCGTGACGTAATTTATTTTTATCAAAACAAAATAATAATAATTTAGTAAACAACATTTCATATGTTTACAATTATAAGTAAGCAAAGTTTTATGAACTTTATGAATTATACATTACTCAAAGTGTGTCATCATATATTATGTTTCAAAACATTTAAACTAATTTTAAATAATTTTAAATAAAACAAAAGGTAAATAATTATGATGACACAGATTTTATTAAGGGGAAAATAATAAGTAATTAAATTGACATATATATTATATGTACATTTTGCTAGAATTGCATTTTCTAGCATAATTAATTTGAAATAAATATATTGATTGATTTAAGTGGGGATTAGGAAAATGAAAATGCAAATCCAAAAATTGTATAAAAGAAAGTTTTCGAACAAATAAAAATCAGAATCAGTTTGAATTTAAATAGTGTTTTCTTTACTTTCTCTGATCCTCCTGACGACCTCAGTTGACGCACGTCAAACGGGTCTAACGGTTCTTTCCTTGGTGCAAAGTTGTTTCGGCAAACTGTATCATTGAAAAGCCGGACAGATTTGGACATACGGACATATAGACGGCAGTGTTAAAATATCTCTTGTGGTATATTTTACCACCAATAAAAGTTAAAGTTAAAGTTAGTCAATATAAGTTTAAAGTGAAAAAAGTTATAATACGCAGTCAGATCAGGGTAGTGCACAAATGTCGTTTACTCACGATATAGAGAACGATCATTTGGTGTACACCCACCACAACTATCGTTAAAATACTAATCAGTTCCTTGCCATACATATTTGCATCTTTTTCCAAAGTGTCATCAAAATTTATTCATGAACGAATGTTGTATGCTCCCAACAAACATTGAAACAATAAACATGGTGTTCGGGAGGCCCCCGACCACTTATCTCAATATTGTCCAAAAACTAATCAGTTCTTTGTCATTTAAGTCTTCATCTTTTTTCAAAGTTTCATTAAAATGGATTAATGAATGAAGTCTGTTTGCTCCCAACAAACTTTAAAAACAAAGTGTGAAAAGTGAAAAGTAAGCATTTGTATAGTAGACCCCCGCCACTTTGATCAATGTGTCCCAAAAGATGATAATTATCTTCTCACACTAATTGGAACCTTTTGCATAAGTTTTATCATAATCGCTTCATTATTGTAGGCTGTAGTGTGCATAAAGACACTGAAAAAACTTCGAAAATGTACAAAAAAAAATTGTTTACCGGAAGTTTTAAAAACCGGAACTATTGTGAACCGTACTAAATACTCATGTACCAAGTTTCATCCAATTCGATTATCAGGTACAGATGTTATAGAGCTTTAAAAAAAACAGATGCTCCAGGGACCCCACACCATATTGTTCACTATCGCTTAAAAACTAATCAGTTCCTTGTCATACATGTTTGCATCTTTTTCCAAAGGGTCATCAAAATTCATTCACGAATGAATGTTTTATGCTCCCAACAAACATAAAAACATTGTGGAAAAAACCACCTGTTGTATGGTGGACCCCAAAACCCTTTACCCAATGTACTCCAAAAGCTTATAAAATCTTTCTCATGTTACTTGAAAGCTTTTACCAACGTTTCATAAAAATCGATCGGTAATTTTAGGCTACAGTAGGGATAAACACCGGAAAAGAAATCTTTTTAACCGGAAGTGACAAACCGGAAGTTGGTATGCAGAAATATTGGAAACTGTACTAAAACCTTATATACTAAGTTTTAATAAGATCATAAGCCGGGATTAGAAGTTATTCAAGATTTAAACTTAGAGGTGTTCGGGAGACCCCCCCGCCATTTTGTCCGAATTTGAAATGAATCCAGATCTTCCACTTTCAAGTCAACCTGTATCATTTGCCAAAGTTTCATCAAGATCCTATGCAGAAAGGTCACCCACACACAGACGTACACCAAAATCTTTATTGGCTATTTAGATAGATGATAGTTCAAAACAAAAGAAAAAACAAAATTTGGGGTATGTAAGATTTTTTTTTCTCGATAGATTGCATTACTTCACACAATTTAAAATTGTGGTGAAGTAAAAATTTATTTTCGTTCCCAAACAACAAAAAATACATATTGAGAAACAATAAATTCATTTTTTGGAGGGGTATTTTGTGAGCAATTAAGCTTAGGTACATATTGGAAATCACTTGAATTTTGCAATTCGAAATAATTTTTCATTTTCTCTAAAATCCCTTTAGAAATTTTTTTTTTGTGTTTCGTGCCTTGATTCGAACTCACACTCATCAGAGACACATGTTCAAATCCCGTGTGTCTTACACAACTAATATAATGCCGTAATAACGTAATGTCTAGAAATTTAATACAAAAAATCCCAAAGAAATGCAATTTCCAATATGTAATCATAGATGAAAAATTCAACTTCAGTAAATATGAAAAATGATGAAGTTTTAATTTAGAAATTATCTGAATATGAAAATTAAAATATGGTTCATCATCGCCGCTTTGGCTAAGTTGTGTAAGACACACGGAATTTGAACATTTGTCTCTGATGAGTGTGAGTTCGAATCCTGGCACGAAACACAAAAAAAAAATTTTCTAAAGGAATTTTAGAGAAAATGAAAAATTATTTCGAATTGCAAAATTCAAGTGATTTCCAATATGTACTTAAGCTTAATTGATCACAAAAAACCCCTCCAAATTAAAATTCCCCTAAAGTTGCTATATTTATATAAGAACTGAATCTAAAAAATTATGGTGCAAATTATGAAACTTTTTGCAATCCATACAATTTTAGAGCGATCTAGTTTCGAACCAATGAGAAAATTTTAAACTTTAAAAAAGTTTACCATTCTCATCAAGGCTAGTCGACTAGATAAACTCTACCAAGAAATGTCAACGCTAATGAATATAAACCAAAAATTAGGTTACAACTCTAGCGAAGTGTAAAAACAAAAAATTTACATAATCATAAATTTAATAGATTGTAACGTCCGTTATATTCGCCTAAACAATAATAAAACCAATTCATCTTCTTTTTCTAATTCAATAAAAATTTATTTCCATAATTTCAGTTCATTTTTACATTAATAATAATTTCAAATTTTCCAACGGTCAGTTCAATTTCGAATTACAATTATAAAAATAAACGAACGCACCAATTTTATTTTCAATTTTAACGAACAGAGATTTATTACTCAGTTTTGCTCAATCTTCGTTTCTCATTTTTTCATTTATAAAATGTCTGAAAAAAAAATCACATTTTGTGATTCATTCGAGTTTTAATTTTGAAAGCATAAAGTTTTTTCCATGGTTAATTTTAAAATATAAAATGATTCCATTTTTTTTGATTCAAAACTACTAAGTACATATTGATAGTGCCAGAAGTTGTATAAGTTAAATATTAATAAAATAAAAATTAAACTTAGAGTTTACAAGTGTACTCAGATATTTTACAAAAGTATTTTATTTCTTTTGGTGAAAGCAACATATGGATGATTATGTTAATGAATGTACGGAAAGCGTCGTTCAACAAAAAAAACACTATGTCTTTGACATTTTAAAGGTTATCGGCGAATTTAGTCCTATCACATTGTTTGATAAATTAAAGTTCCAGCAGATAATAAATAACTACAACAAGAGTACCGTATCAGGCAATTTTGAGGATTATTGTTTTCGTCATGACAGTCAGTATTTAATCCGGAGTTTGTTAAGGAAATGAGATGGAATTTTGATGATTGATTGAAGAAGGCTGTATACGAGTTTGGATATTTGGCAATTGGCAATAGTTTGGAATTGTTTTTGGAAAGGAAAAAGGAAGGTAATGCCAAATTTTGAACCGAAAATCTCTACTATCAACCAGGAAAAAAATGAACAAGTAAATTTATTTTTTATTTTTTATTGTTAATCAATATTATATTTTTTTTCATATTATAATTATATAGGTAGTCTATCTTAATGTTAGGTTAGAGTCACTTTTTCCCAATAAGAGGTTCCCATCTCGAAATAAGTCAGGAACATATCTTCCCGGCTACATTATTTTAAAATATTTTATGTTTTTGGTGGGTATAAAGTCCAAACGGATTCACAATTTGAAACAGTACAATAACGTGGGCCGAAACTAAGACCTTGGGGTTGGCATTGTATTTTTTTTATATATTTAAGAACTATTTTCGGCGCGAAAAATATTTTTTTCATTTTTTTCATGTATTTGGGCGGTGTCAACCGGTTTGGTTGACTTCGAACTTGGTTGAAGAAGAACCAGTTGGGTTTTTTATATGTATATTTTTCTTTTGCACATGTATTAAATATATATAGAATTTTTTTTTCTGAATAATTCATTCTTTTTTTAATAATTTTTTAAGAATTTCACAATTTGTTAAAATTTGTAAAGTTAGGAAATTTGTTGGTATGCACACAGTCAGGAATTTTGGCTCGTCGTTTAGGAGCAAACGTCGTCCGGGGCCAGGAGAGCTGGGTCAGGCAGCGGTCGGGCCAGGGGTGAATGAGGTGCATGAAGTGATGCATGAGATTGTAAGTTTAGTAATGAATGTGGTGAATGAGAGGGAGAAGGAAAAAATGAAGGCAGAACTGAATGAGAAAAGGAATGAAATATATTTGGAATTGATGAATGATATAATGTTTGAGCAGTATGAACTGATGATGGATGTAATAATAAGTGAGATTGTGAATGAGGAGTTGGTAGGAGAAGTGGTAGCTGAGGAAGTGAATGACTTGGTGGATGGAGTGGAGGGAGTGAATGAGATGAATGAGAGGAGAAAGGCAACGTTTGTGGAATGGATGAATGATATAATGAATGAGCAGTGTGAAGAGATGATTGATGAATTGATAAAGGAGATAGCGAATGAAGTGATGGATGCGCGAGAGACATATCGGCTAAGGAGGCTGGAGAGGGACAGGAAAAGGTGGAGAGAGAAGAACAGGAGAAAGATACAGAAGGCAGCGTGGTTGGAAGAAGAGGTGGAGTTCTCTTCAGTCATGCACGCTTATGCGGAGACATTGGCTGAGGAGAGCGCCATCTTCGAATCCAACCACAGGAAGGAGAACCCTCGACGGTGGTTGGGACCGCAAGTGGCCCCGGGAAATTGTGTGCATATTTGAGATGTATTTTTTTTTGTATTTGAAAAAAAAACCGATTTGGGTCCACATTTTTTTTTATGAATTTTTTTTTGGTGGTACTATTGTAGTTTTAATTGTAAATAGTTGTACATAGTAGGTTAATTGTTGTATAATTGTACATATTTGTTCATATTTTTGTATATAGGTAGTGGTCTGAGTAGGATATTATGTTACAATATCGAAGTATTTTATCTCTTGGTGAGATGAAATTGAGAAACCAAACCGATGAAACGATTTAGCCATTTGAACTTTTTGTGTGTAGCAAATAATTAGATCTCGAATCTGATGCTCGTTTTAACGATGCATATTGGCCTGCGTGTAATACATACATGATTTTAATTTCTTTACCACTAAAGGTTATAATTGGTGAAAATTTTGTTTTGGTTGTGGTAGATTCGAACTACTTTTTAATTCGCGATGAAAATATTGTACATTCCACTACAGTTGAGCGTTTGTAGATGAGGGGAAGTTAGAATTAATTGAATGTTTTTTGGGTGTTAATTTTTTTGTTGTTGTATAATGATTACAAGTGTGTAATAATTAAATCTCTTTCCAGCGGTAGGCCTAATAAGCCATCCATGGGGCTTATCCCCTTAACATAATTATGTTCTTAGATCGCCTCTGTCCATTATGGACATGCGATCGAAGTTCATTGGTTTCTTCTCTTCATTTCAGAAGGAGTTTTCTGGTGATAAGGGAATGACTACTGCTGGTCTGGACTTAGGTACAAACCAGTAGTACCATTCCCTGCACAGAAGCTTCTTTAACGAAATGAAGAGGAGAACCAATTTATTTTTTTTATCAAGATCGAGGCTTCACCTCACACAACTTCAACAATATTTTCCATTTTTTCATTTAGCTTGCAATAGACAGTTTTCATGGAGTTTAGGGTTTGAAGTCTGGTGTTCGGGAGCGTTCTTCAACTTTGGCATTAGTTTAATGATAATTTATTTTTAGGTAGAACAACCGCAGCTGGGTCAGTAGAAATGGGCCTAGGGTCTAATCGTGACAGTTGCGATTGTTTTTGTTAGGTTGGGGAGATACTGTTCTGTAGAATCTGGTCGTTAGGGGCTTTTCTAGTCGGTTCTCACATGCATTGTTGGAGTGGGCTCGCGAACGCGGGAATTCAATTACTAAATAAAATGGTCATTGTAACCATACTTACTTTTATATTGTCTCCAGACGAATCTGAATTTGGGAATCTCTTATCTTATATTAAATAAAAAAATAAATTAAATCAAAACAATAAATTTTTGAGAATAAATAAATAAAAATTTTTATTAAATAAATTAAATTTTAGGAAAATAATTTTAAGTAAATACAATTTTTTCTTAAATAAGCAAACACATCAAGATTTAAATAAATATTTTTTATTTTTTTTAAAAAAATAAATAAATATCTTGAAGGTAAGACGGTGCATCCAATAAATAAGCATTTTTTTTAAATATTTTTATTTTTAAATTTAAATAAATAAATATTTTCCCCTAGGGGTGCTATCGTCAATAAATAATTTTAGGTACTTATCATTCTGAATTTCAGCATATCTGAAATTTAATAAATAAATTATATTTTACATATACAATATTTTAGGAATTTTTGTGAAAGGTGAAGCAACATTGAGAACAACCATAAGTTCGTTCGTTCTTTTAGTAAAATTTGGTTTTTACAATATTTTTTGTGGTTTTTTTTTGAATTGGGCGTTCTTTGTTTTTTTTCCGTTTTTGCGTTTTTCATTTTCCATCGTACTAACTACATTTTTTTTGGGGAATTGGTTTTTACATTGTTGTCGTTTGCGAGTTAATAATTTTTCGGGTTTTACCATCAAAATGTCAAACCAAATAGACGTTGACCATCCGTTCTATGGTCCTGGAACCCAGCGAACTGCTGGTCGAATGTTTGGTTCGGGGTGTGAACTTCGGGGGGGCCGATTGGGCAGAGGAACTGCGAAACCATGGAGACCATGGGTCAGTTCCAATAACAGTGTCTCATGCGAGAGATTTGATAGAGGAATCTCAAATGGTGGTGCAGGCAGCACAACTTATTTTAAATCAAGTACGACGACTTCAGTCACCGATTGATCAGACCCTCTTGGATGGTTTGGCGAATCGAGTGTTACATTATACGGGTAGGATGAATAGGTTGGGTCCTCGCAATGACTTGCAAGAAGCCCGCACCTACGCTATCTCACAATTGTCACGCGCTTGGAGTATAATAGGATCGTTGTCAACACGTCCAATTATGCAGAGTAAACCAGGAGTATCATCTGCTCCATCTGCTTCACCTGCTTTTCAACCAGATGAGAGATCCACACCGATCCCAGTACGGCCAATATCGGAAACAATACATAGTCTGAATCGTCCAAACCAGCAACAACAGAGACGGTCAGATCAGGCACCACCGGCTTATTTCCAGCAATCGGGTTTGAGAGCTGAGGACTTTGCAATACCACAATTGGGTCCATCACTCCCATCTGAACACACACACACAATAATCCAGCATTGGTACAACCACAATTAAATTATCCATCAGTACCACAGGTACAACCACCACCAATATATCCACCAGCTCCACTTACAGCACCACCACCATACAACCAACCTCCTCAGGTATGGCGTGACGCGGCTCCAGCGTTAGCACCAGTGGAGTACCGAGGGGTTCGTGGGAACAATTTGAGTCGTTATGACTCAAATTGGGTTCCAACCTTCACAGGGGATGGTCACTCTCCTGATGTTCATGAGTTTATTCATAGAGTGGAGGCGGCTGCCAGAAGAGACCGTGTGTCATGGGACGACCTTAGGTCTATCATACCACGGTATCTGAAAGCAGCGGCCGACAGATACTATTTGAATTTAACTCATGAATATGAGGTGGTGACTTACCCAGTGCTAAGGGAGGGACTCCTACAAACCTTCGGTACGCTCACTGATGATAAGGCGATCTTGCGAGTTCTTCTGAACCGTAAACAAAAGTCAAAGGAGAGCGTGTATGAGTACCTAGTGGAGATTGGTTCGTTAAACCGTCGCTTAGCACGTCCATTTGCTGATCGTGAAATGCTAGAGATTGCTCGGGAGGGACTGAGTGTGGAGCTCAAGAATGCTACACTAGCAGCAACAATACATTCTATTGATGAACTTCGGACTTTATGTCAGAAGTTTGAACGTTTGTGGTCCACACCAGTTCCGACCAGAACATCAAACTTAAGAATTAGCGAGCTACAGCAAGTGGATGATTATGAGGTGGAAGTTGAACCAGAACAACATGGATATATTGAAGCGATGGAGTCAGCACCGAGACGGATATTGCAGCGACCTGGCATAACATCGGATAACATTCAACCTGGTCCATCAATATCCAGACAACCAATAGTATGTTTTAGATGTGGAGTAAATGGTCATCGAGCTCCTGAGTGCTCTAAGAATCGGATAAAATTATATTGCTGGAAATGTAATAAACCGGATGTAATTTATGCAAATTGTTCATATTGTCACCCGTCGGTAAACTACCGTCCGAGAGTACATGCTTCGGGGATGGTACCCTCGGTTCAACATCCAATGAGCCCGAAGAAATCGACGAGAGATGTAGGAACGCAGGACGATCTTCCACCACCAACGAAACCCGAATAAAATCATCGAATACCTTTAATTTCCCATCATTACATCGAACGTATTTTAGACGTCTTGAACGTAACATCAGATATTGGAGGATGAGGAAATTATTTCGTAAAGCTTGTATTTCATCTATCCTTTCAGAAACAAAGGATCCTCGGCCGCGACTAACAATAAGGATTTTGGACAAACATATTTCAGGACTATTGGATAGTGGAGCGTCGATCACAATACAAGGAAGAAATTCCTTGGAATTATTGGAATCATCAGGTACAACCTACCGTAAATACACTTCGTGTATTCGTACGGCGGATGGTACTGCAAATAAAATTTTGGGTTACATCGAAATTCCAATAACTGTGAATGGCTCCACTAAACCAATGCGGTTCCATATAGTCCCTGGTTTACGAGAAGAGCTCTACCTGGGCATAGATTTCTGGGAGAAATTTGGTATTGTTCCTTCTTTTGTTAGTGAACTGACTCGTACAGAGCCAATAACTTTAAATACACACAACCTCACCACTGATCAGCAACATGAACTGGATATGATCAAGGATTCTTTCCCGTCATTTGAAGTGTCTGGGCTCGGAAAGACTTCTTTGGTTGAACATGTCATCGATGTTGGTGATAGTGCACCTGTTAAACAGAGGCACTATCCCACATCGCCGGCTGTTCAGCTAAAGGTTTATGCCGAACTCGACCGAATGCTTCAAATGGGCGTGATCGAAGAGAGTAACAGTTCTTGGTGCTCGCCAGTGGTTTTGGTACAAAAAGAATCTGGTAAAAACAGATTATGTATTGATAGCCGTCGTGTCAATTCACTAACGAAAAAGGACGCTTACCCACTTCCCTTGATTGATGGCTTACTAGGTCGTCTAAATAGCACAAAGTACATTTCTAGTATTGATCTCAAAGATGCTTTCTGGCAGATTCCTCTGGCAGAAGCATCTAGAGACAAGACAGCCTTCACAGTGCCTGGTCGTCCATTGTATCAATTCCGGGTTATGCCCTTTGGATTGTGCAATGCTCCCCAGACAATGTGTCGGCTAATGCACAAAGTGATACCACATCAATATCACGAAAATGTCTTTGTTTATTTAGATGATCTATTGGTAGTCTCTTCCACGTTCCAGGAACATATGGAATTGCTGTCCAAAGTCTCTTCATTGTTAAGAGCGGCTGGGTTAACCATAAACCTCAAGAAAAGCAAATTTGTTCTGAGAGAGGTGAAATACTTAGGATTTTTGGTTGGTGAAGATGGTCTTCGAACAGACCCTGACAAGGTAAGAGCTGTAGCAGAGTACCCAGCTCCATCTACAGTTAAACAAATACGACGTCTTTTAGGAATGGCTGGTTGGTACCAACGTTTCATACCAAACTACGCAAGCGTGGTATCACCAATTACAGATTTATTAAAGAAAAGTTCTGGGAAATTGAAATGGACATTGGAAGCGCAAGCTGCTTTCGAAAATTTAAAACGATTGCTGACTACAGCACCGGTATTAGTAAACCCTGACTATAATAAAGAGTTCTTTATTAGATGCGATGCAAGTCTGACAGGGGTAGGTAGTGTGTTGTATCAGGTTGATACTGACGGACAAGAGTGTCCGATAGCCTTCATGTCGAAGAAATTAAATAGAGCTCAGAGAAATTATTCGGTTTCTGAGCTTGAATGTCTTGCGGCAATTCTGAGTGTGAAGAAATTTAGGGGCTATGTTGAAGGTCACCGATTTACAATTGTGACTGATCACTCAAGTCTGAAGTGGCTAATGTCACAGAAAGACTTGAGTGGCCGTCTGGCTAGGTGGAGCCTAAAACTCCAACATATGGATTTTACCATTGTCCACCAAAAAGTTACCCAAAATATAGTCCCTGATGCTCTATCTCGTCTTTATGACGATACACACGAAGAATTGACGGAAGCATTAACACATCACATTAACGACATTAAAATCGACAATGAAGGTTATCGGCACAACGAATATACGGATATGATAGCTAAAGTTCAACCATCACCCAAGGACTTTCCTTCAGTTAAAGTCGTGGATGATAAGCTATACATACGTATTGAGCCAAAACCTGATGCAATACCTAACGATGTTCCTGTGTGGAAACTCTGGGTACCAAAACCGATGACTTCCAAAATGATTCAGAGACATCACGATGATAGTACTGCTGCTCATGGAGGTGTTAAAAAGACTTTAGAATTACTTCGACGTCTTTATTATTGGCCGGGCATGGCGTCACAGGTACACAACTATGTTGTGTCCTGCGACACATGTAAACAAACAAAAGCCACGAATCAGATATTGCGTCCTCCGATGCAATATCAATTCGAAACAGCACGTCCATGGCAGAGAGTCTATATAGATTTTTTGGGACCGTACCCTCGTTCTACACTTGGGAATACGGTGTTATTGATAGTTCTGGATCATGCTACGAAGTTTGTACTACTGAAACCACTTAGAAACGCAACTTCACCGAAGGTGAATGCTTTTCTGAGGAATGAAGTGTTTCTTACATATGGGGTACCAGAGTTTCTACAAAGTGACAATGGCAAACAGTTCACTAGTAGGAACTTTCAAAGTCTTTTGTCAGATTTCGGCATTAAACACATTAGGACCGGTGTCTATAGTCCTCAAAGCAACGCGTCAGAGCGGGTCAATAGGTCAGTCCTAGCAGCAATTCGAGCGTTCATTAAAGGTCAACATACCAAGTGGGATTCACAAATTGGTGAAATCGCATATGCACTGCGGGCCGCAGTACATTCAGCTACCAAGTACTCACCGTACTATTTATTATTTGGTCAACATCCAATATCGGATGGAAATACTTACCAATTGTTGAGATCACTACACCAGCTTGGTGAAGATGCTGGTGAGGAATTAGAACGCTCTGATCATTTGACTCTGCTCAGGAACCGGGTTCAGGAAAATTTAAAAGCAGCTTTCAAGAAATCGCAACATCAGTATAACCTGCGATCTAAACTACGGACTTTCCAACCACAACAACGTGTGTTTGTGCGGCAGCATCATTTGAGTGACGCTACAAAAAAATTCTCGGCAAAATTGGCTCCAAAGTTCTTACCTGCAATGATTAAGACTAAGATTGGAAATGTACTCTACGAGTGCATAGATATGAGCGGTAAGAGTCTTGGAGTCCATCACGCGAAAGACATCAGGGAATGATGTCTTTTCGTTAGGTAGGGTTGTTCCTCTGGCTGATTGTCGTCTCTGGGGTTCACATCTTCAGTGTCATATTTTACTGGTTGTATGGAGGGTTCAATGGTGCTGACGTTAGATGGATGGATGGTCTATTTCAGCACTCACTGATAGTTTTTTTTTTTTTTTTTTTTTTTTTATTTATTTAATTTTATAATTCATATACAATTAAGGTATAACCTTTTTTTAATTTTCTTGACTGTCAAGAAAATCTTCTTATGTACATTTTTTTTTTTAGATTTACAATTAATAAGAAATACAGCGTTTCAAAATGATTATACAAATAGATAGTTTCTTTCTTAAAGTTTAAGTATACAAGTGAGTATACAGATAAATAGTTTAATAATAGATAATTTAAGTGTGAGATTAATTCAAAATATAATTATTATTTTTTTTTTTTTTTTTTATTTTATTTACTTTTTTTTTTTTTTTCTTTTCATATATTTTTTGTTTTTTTTTTTTTTTTTTTTTTTTTTTTTTTTAATTATTTTTCTTTATGAGGGAAGGAAAAATTTCCCATACCAATATAACAGATTTAATTTAGCTAGTATTTATTTTGAGGAGAAATATTCAAACGCCAATTTTCTAAACATAGGCAAAGATGAAATACTTTTCAAACTGAATTCCAACGAGTTCCAACTTTTAACTACATTTATAAAAAACGACGACTGTCTTGATTTCGTCCCACAATTCATGGGCAAGTTTATGTTTAATGTTCGCACTGATCGACTAAAATTTATTTTTTCGAATAAATAATTCGGTTTTTTGAATTTAATTAATTTAAATAAGAAAAGTACGGACATATACTCAATGTAATCACGAAGATTACAGTTAAGAATTTGTTTAGTATATATTGATATCGAATCGAATTTACGCTTGTTAAAAATATAGCGTGCACATGAGTTTAGAGCAGTGTTGAGTTTTTTCCAAGCTGCTTCAGAACATCCTGAGAATAACGGAGTACAGTAAATAATATGTGGAATAATGAGCGATCTTATTAATTTTAATTTAGCTTCACGAGGAGTAAAAGCAGCCGTTGTCCACAACCGACTTAGAGTTGCATAAATATTACTACAGATATGATCAACGTGATCATCCCAACTTAAGAAGTTATTCACTATGACTCCAAGATTTCTCACTTTATTCACAAATTGTATTGGTTGATTATTTATTGAGAGATTAATTGTACTGACATCGATATTAGAAAGTGAGGAGTTGGAACTTGTGACAATCATTGCTTTCGACTTATCAGGGTTTATCTTTATATGATTGATATCTGCTCAATCCGATATGGCTTTCAAAGCACTTTTTATTCGATTTGTACATCCGTTTAAGTTACTAAAAGTGTCCGAGTCATATATTTGAAGGTCATCCGCAAATAGATGGAAATAACAGTTTAAAAGAGACAGGTGGATATCATTGATAAACATTGAAAAAAGAATTGGCCCCAAAATTGAACCTTGTGGTACGCCGGAAGCAATGAAACGGGAATCAGATGTTTTTTCCCCAATACGAACTTTTTGGTTTCTGTCAGTTAGATAGGATTGAATAAAAGATACAGCACTTTTTGAGAATTTGAACTGTTTGGATATTTTGTTTAAGAGAATATTATGAACAACTGAGTCAAAAGCTTTTGAAAAATCGAGCAGTATTAGTTCCTAGGGACTTCATGAGTGTTGAACTTGATCATCGACCCTGACGTTGGTCACCATTGATAACTCGATCGCAGTTACAGATTAGTTGTGGGAAGTAGTTCGGTGGTTTCTAACGTAGAGGGGGTGACGACGTTTTTGTGATTTCAAGGGTAAATACCTTGGTTTTTACCTTGAATTCATGGTGTAACGTCCGTTATATTCGCCTAAACAATAATAAAACCAATTCATCTTCTTTTTCTAATTCAATAAAAATTTATTTCCATAATTTCAGTTCATTTTTACATTAATAATAATTTCAAATTTTCCAACGGTCAGTTCAATTTCGAATTACAATTATAAAAATAAACGAACGCACCAATTTTATTTTCAATTTTAACGAACAGAGATTTATTACTCAGTTTTGCTCAATCTTCGTTTCTCATTTTTTCATTTATAAAATGTCTGAAAAAAAATCACATTTTGTGATTCATTCGAGTTTTAATTTTGAAAGCATAAAGTTTTTTCCATGGTTAATTTTAAAATATAAAATGATTCCATTTTTTTTGATTCAAAACTACTAAGTACATATTGAGAGTGCCAGAAGTTGTATAAGTTAAATAATAATAAAATAAAAATTAAACTTAGAGTTTACAAGTGTACTCAGATATTTTACAAAAGTATTTTATTTCTTTTGGTGAAAGCAACATATGGATGATTATGTTAATGAATGTACGGAAAGCGTCGTTCAACAAAAAAAACACTATGTCTTTGACATTTTAAAGGTTATCGGCGAATTTAGTCCTATCACATTGTTTGATAAATTAAAGTTCCAGCAGATAATAAATAACTACAACAAGAGTACCGTATCAGGCAATTTTGAGGATTATTGTTTTCGTCATGACAGTCAGTATTTAATCCGGAGTTTGTTAAGGAAATGAGATGGAATTTTGATGATTGATTGAAGAAGGCTGTATACGAGTTTGGATATTTGGCAATTGGCAATAGTTTGGAATTGTTTTTGGAAAGGAAAAAGGAAGGTAATGCCAAATTTTGAACCGAAAATCTCTACTATCAACCAGGAAAAAAATGAACAAGTAAATTTATTTTTTATTTTTTATTGTTAATCAATATTATATTTTTTTTCATATTATAATTATATAGGTAGTCTATCTTAATGTTAGGTTAGAGTCACTTTTTCCCAATAAGAGATTCCCATCTCGAAATAAGTCAGGAACATATCTTCCCGGCTACATTATTTTAAAATATTTTATGTTTTTGGTGGGTATAGAGTCCAAACGGATTCACAATTTGAAACCGTACAATAAGATTCAGGTTTAGTCAATTAATTTCTCTGGTGATCACTGTTTTGTTATACTCTAGACATTCTAGTATTGAATAACAAACTTGTATCGGTGAGAAGAAGATGACTAGTCTTCACTTGTGTCTATTGACACATGGTCAACAATTAATTCAGTAAATTATTTGTGATATGTTATTCCTAACCAAAAATATAGCAATAAATAAATTGACCTTGCGTCAGATATTAGTTTCGCATTGATTGACAACAATCAATAATGACTCTACACTCGTGACTTAGGATGTTGATTAGAATGTTGACTTAAGATTTTGACGAAATATTCTCTCATCCTATGAATTCATACTAGTTCCTGGGCCAGCGCCGATTTCATGTGATGATTACCACATATTTAATACTTCGCGAGGCGCCTGTCCTTGACGAGCTCGAAAACATTTGTTCTGCGATTTTTCTCAAACCGGCCGCTTTTGCGTTCGGCAAGCTCCGAAAAATGCCGATTAATGTGGTAATCATCACATTAAATCGGCGCCGGCCCAGGGACTATACATCGTAATGTCTAGAAATTTAATACAAAAAATCACAAAGAAATGTAATTTCCAATATGTAATCATAGATCAAAGATTCAACTTAAGTAAATATGAAAAATAATGAAGTTTCAATTTAGAAATTAGCTGAACATGAAAATTAAAATATGGTTCACTATCGCCGCTGTGGCTAAGTTGTGTAAGCCACACGGGATTTGAACATGTGTCTCTGATGAGTGTGTGTGTTCGAATCCTGGCACACAAAAAAATTTTTTTCTAAAGGAATTTAAGAGAAAATGAAAAACTATTTCGAATTGCAAAATTCAAGTGATTTCCCATCTGTACTTAAGCTTAATTGCTCACAAAAAACCATCCAAATTAAAATTACCCTAAAGTTGTCTATATTTCCTAACCAAAAATATAGCCATAAATTGACCTTGCGTCAGATATTAGTTTCGCATTGATTGACAACAATCAATAATGACTCTGCACTCGTGACTTAGGATGTTGACGAAATATTCTCTCATCCTATATGAATTCATACATCGTAATGTCTAGAAATTTAGTACAAAAATCCCAAAGAAATAAATTCATTCTTTCTTTAAAAAAATTATACGACAATCACCAACAGAAAACCCAAACAAATAAAAAAGAAGAAAACAACAACAAAATGTATTAAAAAAATTGAATAACACCGAAATATTTCTTCAATTAAAAAACTGAAGAAAATATTGATGGTGTCGTAAAAATCCCATAAATGCATTCTAAATTTTACTTCGTAATGACGTCACAACGTTTTATTGTGCAGTTAAACTGTGTGTTTCTATCGGTCTTTATGTTATAACTCTACTGTGGGAGTTGTTATGTTTGTAGTGTAATGGTTTTCTTTAAAGAGTTTTTGATCATCTGGTCACGTGAATTGAATTGAATTTTAACATAATCGGTCTTGGTCTTTGTGAATCATTACTTTGCTTGCCCAGCCGATACACAATATCGATTTCAAATATTTGTATACCAATCTTCAATTTATTTCGAACAAGGGAAGTAATTTTTAACTCAAGTTCGATAACCTCAGTTTCGTCTTCAGGAATACCTTTGATTATAATATTTTTTTTCTTCTATCCATTTCAATTATTGCTGTATATGTTTTAATTTCTTGTTCTTTTTCTCTCACGTTGATTAATATTTTTTCGATTTGATTTACTTTCTCATTTAGCTCTTTAAATGAATTTGAGAGTTCCGTTACAAATTCACTTCTAATATCTGTTATAATATCTTTTTTTAAATCACTAAATATTTTTTAAATGCAACTAAATAAACAGTTTGTGATTTTGTTGATTTTGCATCTGCCATATTTTATACAATAAAACAAAACTTACTTTCAGTCACTAAATAAGCCGAAAGACAAGTAAATACATGTTTACTGTAGGACAATTGAATTCAAATCCTCGAATTGAACTCAAATCCTCAAACCAAATCTTTCGATTTATCTAAACAAATTGTTATTTTGAAAACCGGGATAAAATAGGAATATTCCAATTTCTCCTCCATATATTTATAGATTTCGGTTAATATTCTAGTCATTTATTGTTACATCAAAAGCTATTATGTGGTCTTCCAATGTGAAGGCTAATCGATATTACTAAAGAAAATGTAATTTTAAACATCATTTATAGAGTATTTAAAAGTTTTTCTTATATTCCTATATAATGATGCTGGTGATTGTATATGCAAATGGATTAATGTTGATCTTTATAGCACATTCAAATGTACTCTTTGATTAGAATTTAGGAAACTTTGTATTTCTGATAACAGATAACATCTGTGATCCATCAAATGGCATCGTAGCTGCAGTATGTTTTTTGCCCTAAACCCACGACTGATACGATATGCTTTTGTAGTGTCAAAAGTACGAAGGATACCATCGACGGTAATAGTGAAAGGAGCGATTTTGATTAGCGATCCTTAAACCTGGTCAATCAAACCTGCCCTGGTTTAATAGTATAATTTAGTTAGACTGAGCGAGCCTAAGTCGAAAAGTAAAATTTGTTGCTTGTTGTTGTGGGACCTAGGTCTTAAATGGTTTGTAGATGTTGTTGTGACACATATTTTAAATACCACTGCACAACACATTTTATCAAAAAAAATAATTTTATTTTCCATTTTTCAGAAAAGAAAAGAAATTTGGTTGAACAAAACGAAAAGAAGGGAATTGTGTCGGGCAAAGTTATTTTATTTATGAATCATCTGAAGCAAGATCCAGATAAATATTTCCAAGGTTTCTATGATTGGTATTTTACTGGAACTAGCTTAGAAATTGTTCCAACATCAACAGAACACTTAATGATAAATGTAACAGGAAAAAAATTAAATAAAATAAAAATTGGATGTCCGTTCGCAAATAATCAAGATTTACAAACAATCGAATTGGAAGACGATATAATTTATGAAATAGTTAAGCAAAATAATTTCAATTTAGGCATTAGACAGAAAAATAAATTTACATTAATTTCAAATAAAGAAAATGAATTGAATTACAATGAAATTGTGAAATTTAAATCTGATATTCCATTCACAAGTGGTTCATTTATTGATGCTAATTCAAATGAAAGATTCATTACATTAGATGTTCAACAAAATGTTAAACTATGGGACATTAATACAATGAGTGTTATAAGCGAAAAAAAACTTTGGTTTGGCTTAGAAAGCGTGTTAAATTCGTCAAACGATAATATGTATGATAATTGGGGATATTTGAAAATGTTTGCCGAAAATAACATAATTTATTGCAATCGGAAATATATTAGTATTTTTGATTCTCGACTGTCAGCAAATGAAAAAACATTTCAATACAGTTTCGGTACAGTAGATTGTGATCGTATCTCTTTCGTTGAAAAAAGTAAATTCGATCATTTATTTTATTTTGCAACAAACCATTCATTATATAATTTAGATATTCGATTTTCAAAAACCGAAATTTTAAATAGATGGTCGCATTTAATGAAATCACCTCCTACAATTATCAAAACTGTTTTAAAAGATGATCAAACTGAAATTATATTTTTAAATAGTCTCGTTGCTGAGGAAAAGAAAATATGTGTTAATATCAAATCAGAGACCTATAATTCCCCTTATCTTCCGTACAAACCAAAAACAATTAGTGATGGTTTTGAATTTGCACATGGCAATGGCAAATGTTTAGGTCCAAATTCTGTATTCGCCGAAAGAATTAAACCATCGAGTACTGGCATTCAAATATTCAAACTACAAAATTATATAGTTATTCTAACACTTAACTGTTGTGGTGATATATATTTACAAAAGTTAGAAGAGAAAAATGATGAGTCTGAAAATAATTATGTCCCAGAATTATTAGATGCATGTATGAAAAAATTAAAAGAAAATTATTCACCAGTAACAAAAATAACAGATATCATTGACATGAAGCATATAGTGAAAGCTTTACAGTGTAGAAAATTAAAAATGAATTCAGATTTGAATGCAGATGATATAGAAAAAAACAAAAAAGGAAGATATCCAAAATGGATGAAATCAGTTAAGCAATTGTATCGTTATAAAGATATCCTTGCGCCAAGTATTCTAGAAATGTGGGATGTTAAAGATACAATCCATCAAAATGATCCTGTGTTAAATTTAGAGGCTGATCATTTTACGAATGATGAAGAATGTGTTAATTCAAAGATTGAAAATTGGTTTAGTAGAACAGATACTATAATTAATACATCCGAAAATATCAATTTGACCCAAATAGTGCCTACGGTTGATGTAAATGATATTTTTAACTGTACTAATGCAGAGTATTCTCAGTTGGAAGGCAGTGGGATGATACTAAATCGAACTTCAACACAAACTGAGAAACGAAGAAAGATAATAAGAGATAGTCAATTGAATCAAGGATTTTAAGTTGATCGTTCATTGAAAATAGAAATTAATTGATAAACCATGGAGTGCGTTCGAATACTTAATGAGATATTACCCATTTAATGAATCATTTAGGGCAGATTGCATGGACGCGAATAGAAGATATATCCTGGGTGGGTGGTTAAACATTTCTGCATAGGATCTTGATGAAACTTTGGCAAATGATCCAAACTTCGTTTGTATTGTATGAAATCACGATAGAACAAAAACTCTATCCGAGGATTTTTATTCTATCCTCAGTTTTAGTGCCGATTGTATGAACAAGGATGGACAGAAAAACATCCGAGAATAAAATTATATCGTCTTCCGAGAATTTTATTTTTCGTCGATTGTATGAACACGGCTAGAATTTTTGTATTTTTGCATTTTTATAGCAGTGTTTTTATAAGTCGCAATACTTTTTCTTTTAAATAAATTTAATTATAAATTAAAAATAATTATTTGAAAACTTAAATTAATTATATTAATAGTAGTTTAATCAATGAGTGTATAATGAAATAGATTATTCTCAAGCAAAAGTTTAAAATTTGAGCGAGGCACGAGCGAGAATTTTAATTTGCGAGAGAATAAAATTCATTAAACACGAATCGATTACAATACTTTATTCTCTGACAAAGAATTGTGTATTATAAAAAATAAAAACATTTTCTTCAATTAAAACAATAAATATTTATTGTTTTAATTGATTAAATCAAATTTCTTATTAAAAAAAACCCTGATGATAAATAACCCCCATGTCTAATAATCAACCAAGTTCAACTAAACGAAATAAGAGAATTTAACTTAAAATTTGATTTTTGAACAAAACTTATCAAAGCAATTGTGATTATAATTTGAAAATAATTTTAATGAAATCAAAACAATTTGACCAATTGGAATCATACCAATTGAATAATGATAATTTTTTTATAGGAAAATTTTCATTTGACAATAGGTTAAGTTCATTAGGCTATAGGTTAGAAAACAATACAATAAAACATACTATTATAAATAGTACAAATAAAGCTGATATAAGTAAATGGAAGAGAATATAGTACATTATATACCGAGGTGATAAAGTAAATTTTCTACATTGAGGTGGATATTAATTCGCGAGAAACGAAGTTTCGAGCGAATTGAGCACCGAAATGGAGAAAATTTTCTTCACCGAGGTTTGTATACTATTTATTTTACTACTTGATATAAAAAATGCACTAAAACTCTTAATTATTCACAAAATAAAATGTCAATTAATAAGCAAATGGTGAATAAATAAAAATTTTGATTTGGTGAAACATTGTGTATCATATCATTGGATTGCGTATTGGATATTTATTATTCAGGGCTGCTTAGTTAGAAATTTATTTTCAATTAATTTTCTTAAAACTATATAAAAATCACATATGCTTTGCATTAAAAAATATAGCTTTTATTTATTTTTGACATGAATTGAAAATCTATTCAATATTGTTGAGCCAAATTTAGAATTTTTTTAGTCTACAACTCACAACTAAACTAAATTTCAACAGAATTCTGTTTAACACGAATTAAAATTTCAAATAAACTAAACTATAGTTGCAAAGAAGTTTTTGCATTCATTCATTATTTATTATTATTAAAATAAAATCAAAACGCTTATTATTTTTGAATATATTATTATTATTTTATGAAGAAACTAAAAAAATTCAAAGATGAACTCAGTTAACAAACGAACAAAAATTATATTTTCATTATTTACTAAGGTGCTAAAATACTTATTATTAGGTGTGGGGAATAATTATTAGTAACCTTAGCTGAGAAAAATAACTTTTGTCTTGGGTTTTTGAGTAAATAATTGAAATTTCTCATGCAAGTAGTAAAAAAAAAATATAATTTATTTTACTTTTAATTTATATAAAAAAAACAAACAAAAAAGTTTAGAAACGCACAAATTTAAATTAAAAAATAACCACAAATTCAAAACAAAATTATCCTGCTGTCAAGAAAAACAAAATAAATTGTTTTATAATTTATCCTTTGTTTTATACAAGAAAAAGAGAGAAAAAAACAGAGAATAGAATTTTATTCTCGTATAGATTTTTTGTTCTATCCTGATTCATACAATACAAACGACGTCCGAGGCTATATCTTCTAATCGCGTTCATACAATCGGCCCTTAATTAAATTGTAAATTAATTAATTTTGTTTTTTTCTTTCGTATTTGTTTTAAATTTAAATTGCTTCATTTTAAAGAAAAGCGTCTTAGTTTTTTTTCCTGATGATGTATCCTTTTTTATCAACCAATGAAATATAATATTTTAATTCTAATAAATCCATTTTAGTTTTTTTTATTTATTAAGAGTTATTTTATTAAATGTTAGTTATATTATTGTATATATATTATATAATTGCTTCTTCAAAATAAAACAATTGGTAGTTATATAAAAATTGTCGTTCAAAAAACGTTTATTTTTTAAATTTTCTTTGTTGATATCAGTAATGTCAAAAAAATTTACATAAAAATACACATTTTTTTTATTGATATAAATCGAAAAAATTCTACCATAACGGCACCATTATGGTGGTATTACACACAAATTAAATTCAGTTGCTATATATCATCAACTTTTCAGATGGTAGTATTTATTTTTTTTTACTGTAGATGGCGAAAAGATCAAAAACTGCAAGAAAATACAAATAACTTTACGAAGCAATAGTAATTTTTAAACAACAATTTCTAAAAAAATCATTAGTTATTTAGTATTAATATTATATTATATAATCGATTATATCTAAATGAGTAGTATACAAATTGTAAATAAATTATATACTGTAAAAGTAAATGAAATGAAAAAATGGCGACAACACATTATAGAGCAATTGTTGTAGCTTGTACAAGAAGAAAATGCGCTAAGATATGAAAAAAAAAATTTGAATCGAAAATACGTAAGGAAAACGTAAAACTTTCACATTAAAATCTTGAAAATATGTATTTAATCATTTTATACCTAATATAATATAATTTTTATGATGATTTTAATATGAAAATCAATTAATGTGATGATCGGTTTTAAACCGGTTGAATTTGCAGATGAAATCATCTGACAATTTTCTAGCAGTAATTGGTAAACCAAATAATTTTTCAAAAGTCAGTTGCTATCAACTGACGCTATCTACAGTTGCTACCCAGCGAATAAAATGCTATCGATTCGTTCATGAATCGATGAAGAAGCTTCTTCTCTGAGGTGTAGAATCGTGATGGAAAAGGTATGGAAATTTGAATGTAAATAAATAAAATGTCCGCCAGATGCGTGAACGAATGCTCTAGTACGATTCATCATGTAATACTACCACTTGAATCGCAGTGGAATATTCCACAACAATTCTTTAGTGAAATTTAGACTACTTTCTTAAACGATTCTTCATAGAAATTTTGTTAGTTGTTAACATTGCAATAATTAAAACATATTTTATTTTAGTTGAATTTCATTTTATTTCTAATAAATTTATTTATTTAGATTTAGTACATAGTTATATAGTGCTAGTTTAATACAAAATTTATATTATTTTTGTTTTTCTCTCGATTAGAGTGACCATTCGTACTGATTTTATCAGTACAGTACTGATTTTCTAGCTTCTGTACTGATAAACATATGCGGTACTGATTTTTACTGATTTTTAAAATTATGTACTGAAAGTACTGATTTTTAAGAAAATTGTTGAATTTTTCTTTAAACTTCAATTTAAATAAGGAAATAAAACAATACGTGTCATCGTTTGGTATAAACTTGTAATAAAAATTATTTGAAAAATAGTACATTTTGCTACAAGAGATGAAAACGCTGCTTTTTCGTGAGTGAAAATTTATTCACGAGACGTGTTAGCGTCGAGTGGGGCAATTTCACGAACGTAAAATGTTTCTCGCGTAGGAAATACAATTTTTTCTATGATAACAATTGAAAAGTCTATTTCCATCACGCTTAATGACCTGTGAAAATGGTTTTTTTTACAACTATATAGTGTAAAAAGAATAACAAATTGCAGTTGCTATGGTTTCTCATATAATTTTACAAAGTTTTTTAAACAACGCAACCAACAAAAAATATAATATGAATTTTTAATGTTATGTTGTCGATTTTTAATTTTATAATTTATATAAATATCGATTAAAAAAATTCTATCATAGAAAAAATTGCATTTCCTACGCGAGATAAAAACGTTTTTCGTTTGTAAACATGTCTCACTAGCCGCTAGCGCGTCTCGTGTACAACTGTTTACTCACGAAAAAACAATGTTTTCATCTCTTGTAGGAAAATATGCTATTTCAAGCAGGCTTGAAGCCATTTGCTATCATAGAAAAAATACTTTTATTTTTAAAAGGTGGAAAAGGAACCCACGGAAAAGATCAAAATTCTAACCCTGTGTTTCCCAAGCAATCGTTGCGGAAAGTTGTATTTCACAAAATTCTGGTGTTGGTCCCAACAAAATTTTCTTAAAACTAATTAAAAAAATTAAAACAGATTTGTCTTACTTCCTTCACACATTACCTTTCGGCTTAGAAGAGTCATAGGTAAGACAAAGGAGACTAAGGATGCTACATATTTTAACTCTTAAAATTTTGTACTGATTTTACTTAGAGAAAAAATGGTCACCCTACTCTCGATGCATCTGAAAATGTAAAAGAATTTTTTTTTATTGAAATAAAATAGTTTTAAATAGTTACCGAAAAGAAATGATTTAATAGCTGGTAATGGCTATTTTACTTCTCTCCATGACTGTCTTCAAAGTTTATTGTTACCAGAACCAGATTGCTTATCAGCCGCCATAATTATTTACTCTCTGTAAAAATTTGAACAAAAATGTTTGTTTATAGACAAGCATTTTTTGTAAATTTTTCTCTTTACTTAAGTACACTTTCGCGTTTTTATAGTTCACATTATATTTTGTATATTTAAAAAAACCATTACTTAAAATTGAAAAATATTTTCTCACGAAAAAATATACTTATGAACTACAAAGTTATACAATGTTGATTTTGTCTTGTTTTAGTTCACTTTATTAAAACTTGTATAAAGATGGCATACTGATCAGAGAATTAACCAATCAGAAGACATTAAAATGTTATAGAAAGATTCGAGATAGAATCGTAGTGTAGTCTTCCTATGGAAAAGCTGTAGAAACTTTCTACTGTAGAAACGAAATTCGTTGGGTATATCTATCTCGCTATCTAGTTGCTATCTATCTCGCGCATGCTATCCCTCTTTTTCTCATACAAAATATTTTTCATCAACTTTTCAGATTATGGTAACTGCAAAATTGATTATGGCAGCTGAATTTCATTTGTGTGTAATGGTGCTATTACACACAAATTAAATTCAGTTGCTATCTTCAACTTTTCAGATGATAGTATTTATTATTTTTGACTGTAGATGGCGAAAAGATTAAAAACTGCAAGAAAATACAAACAGCTTTACGAAGTAATATTAATTTTTAAACAACAATTTCTACAAAAATCATTAGTTATTTAGTATTGATATTATGTTATATAATCGATTTTTTTTTTTTTTATTAATTAGTTAGACATGTTTGGCACACTAAATATGAAATATTCATTATTTAGACTCTTTGAATATCCGAAGATACCATGTCAACTATAAAGGAAGGAGATGAGGAAAATGGAAGGAATATGGATATAGGGATATTTATACTCATTTTTTTAAATGATGATGGACATTTTCTTTAAATGCCTGAGGGGAAAATTCATCGGGAAATACAGAGGAGGGCATTGAGTTCCATAATTTGGCCACTCTATTAAAATAGTCGTTCTGAAAGGACACAGTTCTACAACGAGATTATATCTAAATTAGTGGTATATAAATTGTAAATAAATTATATACTGTAAAAGCAAATCAAACGTCAAAATGGCGACACCACATTATAGAGCAATTGTTGTAGCTTGTACAATAAGAAAATGCTTGTACAATAAGAAAAAATTGTGAATCGAAAATACGTAAAGAAAACGTAAAATTTTCACATTAAAATATTGAAAATATGTATTTAATCATTTTATACCTAATATAATATAATTTTTATTATGATTTTAATATGAAAATCAATTAATGTGATAATCGGTTTTAAACCGGTTGAATTTGCAGATGAAATCATCTGACAATTTTCTAGCAGTTAATTAGTAAACCAAATAATTTTTCAAAAAGTCAGTTGCTATCAGCTAACTTTTCTTGCAGTTTTTATATCTATCTCGAGCATGCTATCCCTCTTTTTCTCATACAAAATATTTTTCATCAACTTTTCAGATTATGGTAACTGCAAAATTGATTATGGGAACTGAATTTAATTTTGCAGTTACCATAATCTGAAAAGTTGATGAAAAATATTTTGCATGAGAAAAAGAGGGGTAGCATGCGCGAGATAGATATAAAAACTGCAAGAAAGTTAGCTGATAGCAACTGACTTTTTGAAAAATTATTTGGTTTACCAATGACTGCTAGAAAATTGTCAGATGATTTCATCTGAAAATTCAACCGGTTCAAAACCGATTATCACATTAATTGATTTTTATATTAAAGTCATAATAATAATTATATTATGTTAGGTATAAAATAATTAAATACATATTTTCAAGATTTTAATGTAAAAATTTTACGTTTTCTTTACGTATTTTCGATTCACATTTTTTTTTCAAATCTTAGCGCATTTTCTTATTGTACAAGCTACAACAATTGCTCTATAATGTGTTGTCGCCATTTTGACGCTTGATTTGCTTTTACAGTATATAATTGATTTACAATTTGTATACTACTCATTTAGATATATTCGATTATATAACATAATATCAATACTAAATAACTAATGATTTTTGTAGAAATTGTTGTTTAAAAATTAATATTACTTCGTAAAGTGATTTTGATTTTCTTGCAGTTTTTGATCTTTTCGCCATCTACAGTAAAAAATAATAAATACTATCATCTAAAAGTTGATGATAGCAACTGAATATAATTTGTGTGTAATAGCACCATTATGGACAAATGAAATTCAGTTGCTATCATCAACTTTTCAGATGATAGTATTTATTATTTTTGACTGTAGATGGCGAAAAGATCAAAAACTGCAAGAAAATACAAATAGCTTTACGAAGTAATATATTATTTTTCAAACAACAATTTCTACAAAAATCATTAGTTATTTAGTATTGATATTATGTTATATAATCGATTATATCTAAATTAGTGGTATATAAATTGTAAATAAATTATATACTGTAAAAGCAAATCAAACGTCAAAATGGCGACACCACATTATAGAGCAATTGTTGTAGCTTGTACAAGAAGAAAATGCGCTAAGATTTGAAAAAAAAATGTGAATCGAAAATACGTAAAGAAAACGTAAAATTTTCACATTAAAATCTTGAAAATATGTATTTAATCATTTTATACCTAATATAATATAATTTTTATTATGATTTAATATGAAAATAAATTAGTTTGATAATCGGTTTTAAACCGGTTGAATTTTCAGATGAAATCATCTGACAATTTTCTAGCAGTTATTTAGTAAACCAAATAATTTTTCAAAAAGTCAGTTGCTATCAGCTAACTTTTCTTGCAGTTTTTATATCTATCTCGCGCATGCTATCCCTCTTTTTCTCATACAAAATATTTTTCATCAACTTTTCAGATTATGGTAACTGCAAAATTGATTATGGCAGCTGAATTTAATTTGTGTGTAATAGCACCATAATGTCGTTTTCTTTTTGACAAAAAAGTGATCTAAGATCAAAAAAAGCAGCTGTTAGATCACTTTTTTTTGCATTTCGTATTCTTTTTGTACAAAAAATTGCTCTTATTTTGATCTGAAAATATTTTTTCTGAATCTAGATTTTTTGGTAGATCAAGTTGCAAATACAATAAATTTACACAAATACATTTACAAATCTGTAAAATTAGTAAACAAACAAGACGCCATTTATTTATTATTATTTTTTTAGAGTGAAATAAATGAAATGAAATAAATGTTTTGTTTAAATCGTGTTTTAAATTTAAAATTAATAAAAAATTATTTAATTAAATACTATTTATTAACAAAAACATTAAATGAGAGTTCACAAACACAACTACAAAATTCGATCAAATTTTTTCATATTCGTTTTGTGAAAGAAAAATCTTTAAAAAATCACTTTTTCTGCTCGGGCAAAAAGAAAACGACATAATTTATGTGTAATAGCACCATAACACTTGACTTTTCTTACCTTGTTTTTAAAGTTTGTTGGGAGCATACAGACTTCGTTCATTAATCAATTTTGATGACACTTTAAGATGGAGATTTGAATGACAAAGAACTGATTAGTTTTTGAATGATATTGGGATAAGCGGTGTGGGGCATCCCGAGCACCTATTCGAAATTTCAATAACATCAGTTCCTGATAATTGATTTTGATTAAACTTAGTATATATGCGAATAGAATGATTTGTAACAATTCTGCATTCCAACTTCCGGTTTTTCACTTCCGGTAAACAATTTTTTTTTACTTTTTCTCGTACAACAGAATTTATATTTTTTGGCATGCTACAGTTTTCTTGAATGGTTTTATAATTAGAACTACGCGAAATCTATAACATTGGTTAGCCATTAATTAAAGTATTTGATGGATTTTAGCTCACTATATTCAGAACATTTTGTTTCCAGTGCTGTGGTAAAGTAAGCATCAGCGTCGCAATTTTTTTTTATGGATTTGAGTGAAAAGAATTCGACATTAAAATAGTTCTAATTTCTAAAATAGTTCTAATAAATTATTTCGAATTTACAAAGAGGCGTTAATTCGTGTTCTTGAGATATGTAATTTTAAAGATTTTAGTCCGACTAAAAATTCTAATTTTTCATAATTTTTTCAAACAACTTCCATTAACAAAGAATTTTACATTCAATTAAATTAAAAATTTTTTTTTTTAAAATGTAGTTCTATCCTTACTTTAAAATATATCAAATTTACAAAGAGGCGTTAATTCGTGTTCTTGTGCTATTTAATTTTAAAGATTTTTAGTCCGTCTAAAATTCTAATTGTTCATTATTTTTTCGAACAATTTTTATCAACAAAAAATTTTAACCACTGAAGTTCGAAAAAATGATGAAAACTTAGAATTTTAGTTGGACCAAAAATCTTTAAAATTAAATATCTCAAGAATACGAACTAACGCCTCCTTGTAAATTTGATCAACTGTTTCACAGCTAGAAACATTTTGTATTGAAAAATTAAATTGTCACCGTTTAAATTATGTTTCTCACCGTTTAAATCTTCCCTGAGACAAACGAACAGCAATTGATTTTTATATATATAGAAGATAGATATATATTGTGATGATTATGGAATACGATGGAACACAACACAATAGAACACCTTTCGAGAAAATACTCTTTAGAGAAAATAGTTCCACAAAATAAATATAAAAATAAATAAATCAATAAAAGATAACGTAACCAAAGTAAACACGTAATAGGAAGTCTTTGTTTATCTTATAAGAAAGAAAACGCAATCTATTAGAGAACAGGCATGGTAAAATGAAAAATAATGTATTCTCAGTTCTCACTAGAGTGACAGCGATGCCATTTTATTTTTGATTGACGTCATCCAGAGTTTTATATAATTACATTGTTGTTATTATCAATACGAAGAGTTATTGTTTTTAAATTAAAAATATATTTAGTATGATTTATAAGTTAATTTAATAGTTAGTGAATTGATTGAAATTGATTCATTCATTAATTAACGAACTTTATAGTATTTGTTTTAATATTAAAACATATACAAATTAAAATGCCGAACTACTGTGCAGTGAAAGCCTGCAAAAGTGTTCAACAAATGTGAAAAATCATACTCAAAACATAAGGTTTTTCATTTCCAGAAAAATAAATCAATTTGTAATATGTGGAAGCATGTGGAAAAAGAAAAATTGTTCGTATTTATTATAAGAGAGTTTGTTTCTTACACTTTGCTGAAAATTATTGGACTTTAAAAGACAAGCTTTTAAATATTCTAATGAGTAAAAGATCGTTGAAAGTGGACCTTATCTTAGAACACACAAGAAATTGGTCACATCCAATGTTTGCACCTCTAAAGAACGCACCTCCAGAACGCTCGAAAAGAAACGTGCTGTTACTATAGCACTTAATCAATTTGATTTCGAGAGTTTCCATTCGGTTTCCAAATATAAGTATGCTTATGAAACGATCGATGCGGAAAGAAAGTACTGGTAATTCTCAAATTATTTGATAATGCAAACTCAGTCATTCTCTCACCATTGTCGTTGTTAGTAATTATTTCATAACCTCTTCCATACCCAGTGCTATGTATAGAAAGCTTCCTTTTTGAAGGAGGAAGGAGGTCTTAGCTTCAGTAGGTCCATGCACGGCAATAAGAGAAATATTGTTTTATGTACCGCGTACCCGTACGTAGCAGATGCCTCTCATTGACCAGGATGAATTTCAACACAGCTTATTGTATGCGGGCACCAACAAGAAAATCAGAACTAAATTCTCTTCGAGAAGGATGACCACTACTGTATAAAGAGCGACTATCCGAATTCCGAATCTTGTTTTCCGATTATTGGATGTGTAATTTTTTGCAGAGAAATGATATGCATCCTATACCTCTCACCCTCTGTTTCTAGACTTATTAAAGCAGCATGAGCGATCAGGCTGCGCACGTTTCACGTTCCGATGCGGAAGTCTGGTTCTTTTTCACGTCCAGGTAAAGGTTTGTTGTTTTGTTCGTGTCTGATATTCTTTTTTTGTTAACCTCAGTCCGAACCCAAATTTTCGTTAACGGTTCCGTTCTGATGTAAAGGTTATAAGAAGTTTTAAGGCATCAATTCGCCGTGATGTAGCGTAATAGACTAAGCAGTTTTTACTCTACTTGTTTCCGATGCACCAACCTAATTCTGCCTGTCTGCATTACCCAGCAGCACAGCGTGGACGTCGAATTTCCCTACCCTGTAAAATGTTCTTTAGAGTTAGAAAAGTAAATAGACAAATTGTTGATAAAAAGTAAGGAAACCCATAACATAAAAATAATGTTTTCTCCAATTTTCAAATACAAACATTTTTTTGTTTCTTTATATTTACTCCGGATGACGTCACATAAAATTTTCGATTAGCTGTCAAGAATACTTTATATTCGTTATACCATGGAGAATAGGTATAAATAAACAAATTAAAAAGAGTAGATCTCACACCTATGTGTCATTATTTGAAGATCATGTTATTATGTTTATGTTGAAAAACGAAGGAAAAAAGATTTGTGCTCTAGAATATTGTAAAGACATCGAGGCTATTTCATGTAGTATATATAAGAGGTGTTGTTAGAGGATAAGATTACTGATCAGTTTAAAATTGTCAGCGATAGAATTTAGAAAAAAGTAACAGTGTTATAAGTAGAAAGAAAAAGATTATTGAAAGTGAACAGTTAAAAGTGATATTGTGAACAATTGTAATAGAACTATAAGTGGTGAATTATTGTTAGTACAACTTACAAGAACAATTAAGGGAAATAGTAGTAGAAAAAATATTTTTATAATAAAATCTTGAACGAATAAAATTATAACGTTTAGAAAATCCATTGTGTTTTAATTTCCTGATTTAGTGATCGAATTAAATAATTGTAACTCGGCTAAGAAACGTTACAATATACTATCATAGAAAAAATTGGATTTCCTACGCGAGATAAAAACGTTTTTCGTTCATAAACATGTCTCACTCGACGCTAGCGCGTCTCGTGAACAATTGTTTACTCACGAAAAAAACAATGTTTTCATCTCTTCTAGGAAACTGGAAAATATACTATTTTAATGTTTATAATTCGCTTATAAAAAAATTGCAGAAAAAATTGATTGAAACGAATCGAAAACGCAAGGTTATTGAATTTTGTTCCTTTATTTGAGCCAGATACAGGTAAGAGTTATGAAATTTTAAAATAACTTAATTGGTGGTAGCACGGGGATATAACTTGATCACGACTCACGAGCGATGTCATTTGGAACGTCGTTTTCAAAATATTTGTGGTGAATATTTCCACCTTCTTGCAAAAAACAAATAAATACAGACTGCCAGATAAAAGCAGCTTTAACAACGGTATTGGAACGTCAAAATAACATTAAAATTTCGATT
Organism: Diogma glabrata; assembly: GCA_963693315.1. Classification (NCBI taxonomy): domain Eukaryota; kingdom Metazoa; phylum Arthropoda; class Insecta; order Diptera; family Cylindrotomidae; genus Diogma; species Diogma glabrata. The sequence continues at coordinate 249,459,146 of OY856187.1, read as the reverse complement.
TGGTAAATCGAACCAAATACAAAAGAGTGGTTAAAAATAAAATTCTTTTAAAACGATTGGTTTTAAATAAAACCGGTTAAAAATAAAATTCTTTTAAAACGATTGTTTTCGAAATAAATAAAACCCAGTTTGTTTTTATTTTAATTTTGTGTGAGTTTAAGTTATTGTCATAATAACAAATCATTAAAAAACATATACATAATATTAACAAACGAATTACCCATATCACTTCAACAATAATATTAAATATATTAAGCATTTGTAGTTTTCCAATAAAAAGTATTGTTTAATTTCGGTTTATTTCAATTTTTTTATTTACCGTAGTTATTATCTTTGCTGTTTTGAGAATTTCTCTAAGTTGTAAATACATATTGGTAAACCTTTACAATTCAGGGTTAATTAGTTTATTTACACTTTCATTGTCAAACACTCGTTTCTTAAGCGTTTTTATTATTTAATTACTTATATATCAGAAATATTATCCTAGGAAAACTAGTCAACAGATGGTTGGCTTTGAAACTTCCACTATAGCAGTATTTATTTAACAGCAATTTATATACGTCTCCTTTGTTTATTTTGTGTTACCTATTTCTGATAACATCTACTTTTAATTTTTTTTTTAAATATTACTTGATGTTTGAACTTTTTGAAAATGTGTTAGACATTACAATATGTGTCACAACAGTCAACAACACAACTAAACAACACAAAAACCAAAAAAAATATTTTCAGGAACAAAACTAAAATTGGGGAGCTTATAAACTAATGCCTTATTCCTTGATCATATGCCGCATTATCTTTCTCAATGATTAAAGCCCCACATTTTGAGTTAATTGGAGGCTTACTTTTTCGAACATAGCAATGATGTACGTTTTTCCATAGCAATGATGTGGATTTTTTCTTTCGCAGGGGGTCGAATTTTTTTCACTCAAAATTACCCCGAAAATAGATAAAAGGACACATTTAATGTAAAAAATGTTACAAGAAGTTTTTTTGGTAGATCGATATTTTTCGAGTTATATGCGATTGAAAACATCCATTTTTCGTTAAAAAACGCGTGAATTTTTACAGTTTTTTCACACATAACTCAAAAACTTGGCGTTCTATCAAAGAAGTTGTAATGAACCAAAAATGAAACTTAGAAAAACGAACATATTGGTTTTGTATGAGTATTGTAAGTTCAAAATAAAGATATTTATGGCTCATAAAACAATAGTCATTTATTGCACAAGATGATAAAATTGCACTTTATCTTCGAGAGCGATTTCGGCAGACGCATCGACGCTAATAAGCAAAATGAAATTTTATCGTCGTGTGGAATACAACATTTTTTTTCTATAGCAATTGTTAAAGAAGACCAAAAAATGAAGAAAAATCAATGATAAATTTAATATAAAAGTGTCAGGAAAAAAACAGTTTCACGAAAAAATAAGTAGGTGGCTTTGATAACTTTTTGTTTGCTACAGAGTTTTATTAACAAACAAACAAATCATTTTTTTTGTTTTTTGCAAAAAGTGAATTTGAAAATTAGCTAGGTTGGGTTTGTGAATATGTGCCATATTACAGAAGAAAAACTGCTTTCTGATGTGGAAGAGAATGCTTCAGAGGCAATTCGTAGATTATTGCCTGAAAAATCGCGAATGGTTTATCAAAGAGAATAGTCATTTATTGTACAAGATGATAAAATACCAGGGGCCCTATTCCCGAACACATAAATGTGAATTTTGACAATATTCTGAAGTTTGTTTTGCATAACATTAAACGATAACGGTAATGATTTTCCGGAAAGCAAATGTCACAATATTATCTAAATCCAATTTAGACAACATTGTGAAATTCGTTTTTCGTAAAATCGTTACCGTTTAATGCTACGAACTACAAACTTAACAATATTGTCCAAATTCACATTTATGTGTGGAATAGGGCCCCTGTGCTTTCAAAAATGAAAAAACTTGAATATCAACAGCAAAATACTTATATCAAAATACTTTATCTACTCTTGCTGTTAAAGTACTACTTTATCTACCCTTGATGGTAAAGTGCTACTTTTCATTCTAATTTTAGTTGATAATAGCACGTTTTAACAGTTGCTACAGAAAAAAGTTAATTTTTTTAAAGACTTGGTTCGTGGCCTTCAACGTTTAATAACGGAAAAGCGAAGCATTTTTCGGAAAAGTATTATAACATTTTTGTAATTCTTAGAAAAACCTATAAAATGAGTAGTTGTTCAAATCGTTGAAATCGTTTGCATTAGAACTAAATGAGTTACAATGCAAAAAACGTGGGTAACTCGAATTTAAAAAAAAAATCGGGGCCTTTAAGCTTAGTCATTTCCAACAAAATTTATATTGACCGTAATTCCTTTACAAATAGCTGTATTTTAGTATTAAAATAATTATGTGATCTAGAAGTTTGGTCGTATTAGAATACGTGATATTCGAAAAAGTGTGATAATAATGAAAAATATATTTTTGCAATTCCGAATCACAATTCAACGTATTTCGTTTTCGTCATATATATTGTCAACACTGTCAAAAAGTGAGATTTTTCTTTGATTTTTCTTTCCGCACTGTTTTAACTTTTTGCTTTGTTTTGTAGAAGTGAAAAATAAGAACATATGGAAAATTTTCTTAATGCTAAGTTGAAAATAGAAATGTTTACTTATATCTTAATATGAATGGAGATTGTAAAAAATTTGGTTGCAGAATAATTTTGTTTAATTGTGATTCAGAATTGCAAAAAACGTGGTATGCAATTCGTTGCACAAATTGATTTTTTCCGCACTTGTCGTATATTTTAATTAAGATGCGTGCGGAAAAAATCATCTTTGTGCACCTCGATACACAAAGTACTATTCCAAATTTCTTAAAAAAATAACTTCTGTTCAAAATAATCACAAAACCAAAATTGGGCTGACAATAATCTAGTCAGTGGCATATTCCTTCATCATGTTAACTCATATGTAAACAGCAGGAAGTAAATTACGCTGGGTTGTCACACCCGTAGATCAAAAATAAAAAACATTTACAAATCAAGCAAAACTGATCCTGAATTAACAAATCAACCAGAATTGAATTGATATTGGAGGTGAAAGGAGCTCTCACGTATCGTTTAGAACTGGATTACACAAACAGTACTAAATTGGTACTTTTTCGCATTGTTTCACTGAGGTTGACTCAACTTCGACGTTTACAATAATGGTAAAAAAAATTTATTGCTGTTTTAGAAAATGTTCTATGTAAGGTGAAGTTGTAAGAGATGAGGTTGATATTTATACAAGTACTTCTGGTCTCGAAGATATTTTGGCAGCAGGTATCTACTGCAAAATAGTTTTGTACGGAATTGCTAGGTTCAATTTGATAAATTGAGTCGTCTTATCAGTATATCTCTCGAAGACTTATCAGTATATCTCGAGAATACACTATATGAATTATTTATAAAAGCTACCACAAAAAACCGCGCAGCATTTAATGAACACATTAAAAGGAGTTATTTACAAACCCAAATATGACTTGTAACAAAAGTGTTTGTTCGACTAATTATGGAGTAGATCAATAATGAAATCCAATTAAAATTCTAAGTATGTCTTCAAGAGAATCGTTACTTAAAATAAAATTTTGTAACTTTAATAAAGGATGCGGAGTCTCTTGTGGATGCATTTGAATTATATTTTAATTCAACACGTGGGACATGTTGCGGTAACAACTGCCAGAATTATGATGTATAGCTTCAAAATTAATGTTATTTTTCCCATAATAATATTTTCGTTTTTTTTTATTTATTATCTACGGCACTACGGTGGTTTTTAAGGGGTGAAAAGTTGAAATACATAATAAATTATGTTATGAAATACTTAATAAATTATGTAGAAGATTTATTCTACATAACTAAATAAAATGGTAATCCATAAAATGCTTAAACCTACACTTTAAAAAAAAAGCGCAAGTCGGGTTTATGTCAATTTTGAAGTCAACGGTAAGAAGAGCTCAATTTTCAAAATGAAAATCGAAGCAGGTTGAAGGAATTCGGAGATATTGGTCTTTTTTCATGTTTAGTTACTGTACTATATGAAGTAATATCAAACTCAATACGTTAAAAAAAATTCTTTTACAATCTCCTGATCTATGATGACCATAAAATATAAATGAAAGCAAATATTTTTTTGTTTCAGTAGACATGGAAGAACACAATTTATAACATATTACATAGAATTTGGGATGGACACTGAAGTCTTACTCACCATAAGGGTTTTAATTCTTCACAGTTCGAAAACCGAAATAGAAATTTTGTACATAAGCGTAACTTTTTACACGACAAGATAAAAATAATTTTTATGAATTACTGAATATCCACAACGAAACAAAATATCTACCTAAGTCCTAAAGGTTTAATTATATATTTGTGAATTAGTTCTGAAAAAATAAAAAGATTTAAATTTTATAAAACAATAGGTTATATTTAGAAGACTCACAACAAGACCTTGTGACAAATACTGTGAGTTAACCCGCTATAGAAATTCTTACCTTTAAATTGTCAATAAGTTTCGTCAACCAATGTTTATTATTAGTGCAATTACAAAGATTCACTATTACAAAATTAGAACAAATATTAAATGTGTATTAAAATAGTTAAAGAATACAAATTTTCAAAAATAGAAAACAAAAACACGGAAACCAAACAAAGTATATACAGGGTGAACCATTTAACTTGGCACAAAAATAGGTCTCAATTTAAGAAAAAGTGGTGGTCCATTAGAAGATCTGGAATCTTCATCTTAATAAAAAATAAATAATAACATTATGAAGCCTATCCAAAAAAAATTTCAAAATTTTCAAAATTGCGTTGTTTGGAAGATATTGAGTTGTGCCAAGTTAAATGGTTCACCCTGTATATAGTTTATACTGATAAGTAAATACTGCCATATTTGATATTCATCATATGTGAGTTTGTTTTAAGCTTAGATTATAAAATACACAGGATAAGTAATATTGTTTTAAGTTGAAGTTTTTTTAAACATAAAGTGCGAATTTAACGTGATAGTATGTGTATTTAAATATCATTAGAGTTTGCCGTATCTTGACCAAACATGCCTACGAAATAACATACTTATGTGGATGTTTTGTATTATACATATTTACCGAACAGAAAATGGTCAAACTTATTTACTTTTATTTTATTTTTCTCAAAAGTATTTTTACTGTTTCTGGTTTTGTTTTAATTTAGAATAAAATTAAAATAAAATATATATTGTTTGGCAGTTACTTCTTTCTGGCAACAGAAGAATAATAAAATATTTTTTTCTATAAATGGAAAAAGATAAAAATGCTGCATGGGATCCTGCATTTTTGTGTTTATTTTTACAGGAGCCTTTTCTTTTGTGGAAATTATTTTCAATATAAAATTTGAATTTAAAACTATATAAAATATTGCTTATCCTGTATATTTTATAATCTAAGGTTTTTTAAGCTTTAGTTAAGTAAGTATGTTTTTATTGAATTTTTTTTCAAAGGTGTATATCTAGATAATAATTGTGATATTTAGTTTTTTTTTATCAGTTCTAATTCCTTTTAAAATAAATTAAAATTTTAAATGGCATTGTAATTTTGCACTTTTTGATCTTTTGACTAGAAAAGTTTTGGCGGTGTAACTATTAAGTAGTTTTGTTAATGTTTTTTTAAGTTAATTGTTCCTAATTATTTTATCTTACCAGAAACAAAAATCCACTTTGCAAGTTACGTAGCCCTTTGAGTGTATGTAAATTCAATAAAGTGCATTTGATTTTGACTACTGTTAGGTAGTACAATTGCTAAGTAAAAAGATATTTTGGGGAAAGAAAACTCATTTTTTAATGAAAATAAAGTTCTATAAAAACTCTTCTAACCTGTTTTCGCCATCAACTATAGTTTTTACATGCTATTAAATTAATCATATAAAAGGATTTTAAAATTTGTATTACCAATCAATCATTGTTGCTTCTGGGATATATTCGCTTCTGGGATGTATATGCTAATAAGTTTTAAATATTGGTGAGTGTGAGTTGCAATAACCAAAAAATTGGTATGCAAATGTCAAAATTGCTTAAGGTTTTAAACCACATACAACAGAAACAGAATTCCATACAAATTTTACAGAAACAGAATTTTTTTCTGTCAAATTTGTATGAAATTCTGTTTCTGTTGTATGTGAATGCCCGGATTTAAAAGGAAAATAAACAGTGGATTAATTTTTTTGTTAAATAGAATAGAAGATACTCTAGATGCACGTAAATATAATCTTTGCTTGATGCTGCTTTCATAAACAAAACGGTTAATTTTAATAAATAAAGTAAAATATGCAATATTTTGTTGTGTATGAACTATTTTCTTATTCAATCTAGCATCAGGCTATGGCACAAATTCAGTGACGTGATGAAACACATCCTCGTATCTCAATAAATTAAAAAAAACCCATCTCATACTTATGACATATAAATTAATAAAATATATCTTGCTTTCAATATTCATAGTGGAACACTGAACTTGTTCTCATCCTATGCCAATTTTTCTTATAATGCTAGGAATTCAAATCATCAGTAAATCGTTTTGATATACGTTTACTTGGTTGGAATGTAAAAGAGGAATCTAAATTTTGACTTTGACTAGGTAAATCAAGTAGTGTTTCGGGACTAAATCTTACACGACTTTGTGATGACACAGAACTATCTTTTGCACTTAAATATGAACTATCGTCACTTGTAATGCTATCGGTTGGCGTTGGATTTGTTGCTGTATCGCTACCTATGGAAAATTGTGCACCTTTTTTTAAACTAGATCGCAGTTTTGTTTGTGATGCATGTTCAAAACCATAGCTAGTTGGATGTTCAAAATTATTAACTATTGTACTATTATTGCATAAATTATTTTGTAATGAAATATATGAATTTTCATTCTCTTGGTCACGTAATCTACTTATGTTACAATTATTCAAATCATTTCTACTTAATACTGTGTCACTACATGCTGCTAATAATCCATTTCTTGATAATTGTGGCGGTGGTGGAGACGATGTCGATAACATATTTTCAAAATCATTTTTATAATACTGATTTATTCCACTGGCATTTATATCTAAATTATTTAAATCATAGACTGAGTCCAGTACCTCGTTCTCTAAACGAAAGCCGTGATTTATATGACTTGATGATGAAATATTTGATAGTGTTCGACGATGTCCAGTTGCACTTATGCCCATTTGTGGTACACGTGGTGTACTTGTTATGTATTCAGAACAGTTTTGAGTACCAAGTGTGTTGTTTAAAAATGGATTATTATATTCATTTTTATATAAACTATAATTTGGTTTCCAGTCTCTTTGATAATCTAAATTTAGTTCCGGTTGAAATGAAGCGTATGCTGAACCTAAAATCAAATTAAAGAAAAGTTTCAAAAATAATGTTAGAAGCTGTGTATAATGTTAATACTAGCGTACCAAAATAAGCACCATGCTGTGGTTCTATATTTTGATTACTACTACCACATTTACTATAATCGTTTGGAAGATAAACTCTACTATGTGAAATACTATCATCTTCCGGATTCAGCTCAGTTATATCACTAAATGAGGTACAGTTAGACTTATGATGTGGTGACGGTGTTAGAGGTTGTGTACACCCGCTTATTGATGATATTAAACCAGCAGATGTATTTGTTGTACAATTTGAACCTAAACCACTTGTTGTAGACATGGTTGAATTTAGATAGTGGTGAGGCGAATCTGTGTAAGGTAATAGTTTTTCATCATATGGGTGTCCATGTGAACTTATTGTTGGCCTGAAATGGAAAATATTTACGTATAATATAACTAACGTTTTTTTGGTAAAAAGTTTTGTTTTGGTGAAAAAGTTTTTTCCGCATTACGGTAGTAACAAGTGTGATGAACAAAATATAGCTTCTCAAGAAGGACGCTCCAGAAGTACTTCCGACCCAATTCCGACCAAGGACCATCACAACAATTTCGACGAAAGGTGCAAATCCATCACTCCATTTTTTGGGTTAGGAAGCAGCTGTCACTGGCCTCACTGCTTCAAATACTCCTCGTCATGGCTGGTATAGAAAGAAATCCGGGACCAACTACAACATGGCATTGTTCAATATGTAAAAACATTTTAAGGGCAAACATAACATCCATCCAGTGCAACACCTGTAAAGAATGGTGTCACCTCAAGAACTGCCCAGGTTTAGCCACACAGAAACAATGGACCAAACACAATATAGCGCCATGATGTCAATTATCGAGTCAACATACCAACACGAGCTCGCAGCAAAACACAATGGGAATGAACACGCATTCGGAAGCTCCGAGTGATGTCAAAATTATGCAATTGAATTGCAACGGTCTCACCATCAAGATAGAATATAAATTGTATGTGCAATAACAATATTCTAGTCACGGTTCTTCAAGAAACCAAATTAAATGTTAGATCTAAGCTTAGTGATAATTACTGTGATTACAAAATTATAAGGCTGGATAGAGGGAAGGACAAAGGTGATGGCATTGCCTCTATCATTCACAAAACCGTTATCTACCGTACAACCACAATACCTGCAGTACAGGGAACTGATAAACACCTAGAACAACTGGGCATTATAATAAAATCCGGCAACACAGAGATAACTCTAGTCAATATCTATATTCCACCAGTAAGCCGCTGTGATACCCGTTATGAACGATCCTTAGGACATCTATTTTATGCAAAAGACTGTCTGATTCTCGGCGATGTGAATGCTCATCATGATCTATCGCACTCACACCTAAACACTGATTCACGAGGTGAAAACATTGCTGATCAAATTGACGGTTGCAATTTTGGAGTCCTCAGACCTCAACGAACCACATCCAACAAGGGTTACAAATAACTTGTATTCTTCTGCAGATGTTTCCCTTGCCAGCATGTCACTAATGCCAATTGCAGAATGGAGAATTGACATTGCATTGCGATCAGACCACGTGCTGATCATAGTCAACTTAAGCCGTTCCATTAACATAATAAAATCTGTGAAGAAGACCTATACTAATTTTAACAAAGCTGACTGGGAAAATTTTACTAATTTTACTGAAATGGAATTCAGTAAACAATTTTTACCACTTGACGCCCTCTCTGGGAAAAGAAATTTTAGAAAAATTTTTAATACAGCAAGATCATCTTCATTCCATCCGGCAGAATACAAAAGGTGAAACTTCCCACAGGAAGCGTGTGTACTCTCAAACACCCAAAGAGACGACATCCGCAAAGCAAATCCAGCTGATACTAGAATTCCAGACCTTAATAAGAAAATCAATAAGTTAGTTGCGGAACACAAACGTGATAAACGGAGAAAACTAGTGAGTGATTCAAGTTTTGGCACAAGTAAAAGTCTCTGGAATGTCATAAAAGGCTTAATCCATCCTCGAAAACCAGGTAACAATTGCATGATCTCCTTCGATGATATCCCAACTGAAAACCACAGAAAATGCGTAACAAAATTCAACACATAGTTTACAGAAAAGCGTTTACGTGGCTGAAAAGTAAACTAGGTCAGTATTGAGACATCTGCGCAAACTCAATACTGAACATTTAGAGGAAACCACATTTTCGGAAGAAGAGGTTGAGAATGCCATAAAGAAGATTAAGCCATTCAAAGCTATTGGACCCGACGACATATCAGCCATCATGCTAAAACATATTGGACCCAAAGGACTGAAATATATCTGAAATTATTGAAAGGGGGCCAGCATGTGAGGGCACGCCACACGACGTAGACCACCTATTTAATTGTCCTGAAAATGTAACAAACTTGACGAAGGAAGATTTGTGGTACCGCCCACTGGCAGTAGCAGAGTTCCTGACCTGGACATGGAGCCGGAGGATTAGCACTAAAATTGTCGCTACAACAACAACAACAACGAAAAAAACGAACCAAATATAAGAGAGATTTTGATAAAACCGCATACCAGATTTTTACTTGAGTTATCGAGTTATGAAGTCCATGAGCCAACTAAAACGAAGACGGATTATTACTGTTTTACTTTTTTTAAATAAACTTGAGGTGATTTTACCTGGCATGAATAAATCCTATCACATATAGAATATGACATTGGCTAATATTTCATGAAAGGGTAGAAAAAATAAAAATAAAATAGAAGAAAAACAGCAAATTTGTTTTAAGAATCTGTAGAAACAAAACTAAAATGTGGTTGCCAATAATCCAACTAGTGGCATATTCCTTGATCGACGCACTTCCTTGATCATGCGACTTCTTTAATGATTAAAGCCCATACGTAGAGTTATATGAAGGCACGATTCTTCGAGTAAGCAATAACGTGGCATCATCAAGGAATACTTCATAGCTAAGATTGAAGGTTCTACCGTTGACTGAATAGAGTTCATCCGCCAGCACCCCTAAGATATCACCTTGGCTAGTGATATATTACTGCTATTGCCAGTGGTATGTGATATCACACGTTAGCTCGTATGTCAATAGCAGGAACTGGAGTACGCAGGGTTGTCACACCCGCAGATCTAAAATAAAAAAAATTGCAAATACAAAAATTGATCTTGATCCCTCCATGTGAAATTTTTCAAATTTAAATGCAAACAACCGCTATTAAAATATTAATATTGTTACGATTACAGAAAAATCTAGATGATTACCGAAAAATCTAGATGATTACGGTCACTTCCAGGAAGGTCAAATCAACAAAAAAAATACTACAACAAATTAATGAAATGAATAGTGTTGCTGTTGTACTTCGTGGAACTTGGGTCGACAAAATAAATAAAATTGAATGATTTTATGAATCAGGTCAGCATAACGTGAAGTAATCGAATATTCTACTGTTTTCTCAAGGTTTCTAAAAAGATACCTCGAATTTTCTAGAACTTAAGCAGAATGTATAAAAGCGATTGTCTGTTGTAGATTTAGAATTAGTTTTATTTTAAACCTGCGATAGTGAAGTTATAATTATAAAAGTGATTTTTAAATTAGTTTTTTTGTAAAACTTATAAGTGTAATAAAGTTATAAGTGTTATTAAGTAGGAATAATTTGTGTATTATTTTAAACGTAACTGGAAAATATGGAGGGGCTGAAATCTCACAGCTCTGAGATATCAAGACTTCGGTCTGGGTAAAGGATTTTGATATAGTTCGGCAAAAAACTTTCACGAGGACATGGTTTTTAGTTTTGGGCAGCGATGTATATCAAACATAACTCTTTGTTAAAGTACAAGTATTTTTTATATCTGTTTAAAAATTTATTACAAAACTAACACGAAACATCAATACGTTGCCGGAAAATTATAATCAAAATTCCAAAAATATTGTTAAATTAAATAAAATCAAACTTTTTCAAAATTCCAAAAATATTCTAAAAATTAGAATGAAATCAAATATTTAAACTTTTTCTAAATACCGATAATATGCCAAAAATTCTTAAAAATTCGAACTTTTCCAAAATTCTAAAAATATTGCAAAAATTATTACAAAATCAAAACTTAAAACTTTTTTCAAAATTCCAAAAATTATAATAAAATCAAAAATTAAAACTTTTTCAAAATTCTAAAAATATTCCAAAAATTCTTACAAAATCAAAAATTAAAACTTTTGCCGAAATTCTAAAAATATTGCAAAAATTATTACAAAATCAAAAATACAAACTTTTTCAAAATTCCAAAAATATTTCAAAAACTATAACACTTTCAAAAATTTCCATGTTCAATTTCATTTTCAATTACATTTACGTCATAAAAACAGCTACATTTTTTTCCAAAAAATTGGCTAAAAATAAATGAAATCATTTTTTGACACACTTGATAACATTTTTTTGACAAACTTATAATGCCATAATTCTCAATAATAATAATAAAAGTTCATTTCGAGCAAACAATTTTATTTTATCCAAAAAATTGGGTAAAAAATAAATAAAAATCTCTCTTTTGACACACTTGACAACATTTTTTTGACAAACTTATAATTAGGGTTTCTCATTTCCCGTAAAAATTCAAATCCCGGGAAGCCGGGACAAAAAATGTCGAATTCCCGGAATCCCGGGAAATCCCGGGAAACACCAAAAGCTAGATTTTTCAAATTAGGTGGTAGAAAAATGTGTAAAATTAAAACAGCACAAAAAATGCGCTATTGATTTTTAAATTTCCATTATTTTTCAATAGAAAAACTTCACAAATTAAATATAAAAGTGTATTCTTCTAAAAACAAATCAAAAATAAATTCATAATACTAATTTTTAAACAATTTTTCAAAAAATTAGGTTGTCAATGGCGCCATCTCTCAATTTTGTCCGCATTTTCGTGACGAAATGTCCTGCCGCAGAAAAAGCTCTTTCCGATTCAATAGATGTCGGTGTGATAGTCATTAGTGCATTGTATAATCTAAATTATTTGTACTCTGCTTAGTTGCTTCAAAAATTACCAATTTTTTGTGATGTTTTTAACTTCATATGATACATGTTCTGTGAAACAAACAAACCAAAATCACAATAACAACGGTATTTCTCAGCACCATAAGACAAAAAATATTGGACCCTCAGTCCGTATTTGGCAATTGAACATTGAAAGCATTAGCAAGTCAAAAACTGAACGTTATTAAAGTTATTATTTCGATATCAACGTTGTAATTCTGGCAGGAAACGCATGCAACAGATGCAGATCAACTTATCTCTAGAGGAAACATTGTTGGTTATAAACTAATTAGTGCTATTTACCATCAAACATATGGATTTGGCACGTATATTAAGTCAGAAATCATGAATTGCACCCATTTACTGACACCAGACGGACAACGATATACATCTTATTGTTGTTGATATATCGATCACGAAGATTGTTAACGTAAATAAACCACTAAATACAGCGTGGCCAGCTGATACTCTACCATTATTTCACCACCCAGCAATATAGGTTGGTGACTTTAATAGCCATCACAATCAGTGGTCCTACTCAAATAACAATCCCAATGGCATACAACTAACTGACGGGACCAATCGACAACATGTTTCTGGTATATGATACGAAAGACATGAAAACCTTTAGATCTGCTAGATGGCCAAGTTATTACAATCCCGACCTCTGTTTTTCCACAAAAAACGAACAACGTAACCCTATTGCAATATCTAGGGCTGTCCTACAAGGTTTGCCACGCTCTCAACATCGTTCAATAATTTTTGAGGTAGGTATTCAAATCCCACACGTAAACTCTAATCATCAACCTAGATGCAATTTTCACAAAACTGGCTGGGCTAAATATGCGTCGGAGTTGGATGTAGTGATTCACTAGATCCAACCCATTCCTAAAAATTACGATAGGTTCGTAGGAACCATCATTTTAACTGCAAAGAAATGCATCCCAAGAGACTTCCGGTGAAGAATACATTCGTGGTCGGAGTAGAGAGAGCGATATATTTATTATTTGAGGCGCACCTTAGTAGTGGTGAGGCAGACGTGGTTGATGACTTAATATACTCACTGGACACCGCGAGAAAACAAAAGTGGATTAACGCTGTTGAAAACATTGATTTTTCCCATTCTATTAGGGCAGCTTGGAATCTTCTTCGGAAGCTGGATGGCTCAAACTCGTGCTAACAATGAAATAAATCCAGACGACATTGCAAATCACATTGTAAACATGTCTCGTTCCTCTATTAATCGCCTTCATATAAGAACCATTAAACATAAATTAAGAGAAATGAAGCGCAAGTTTTAGGTAGATTTCTTAGAAAAATCTATTTATTTTAAGTTTGATTGGTTTTAATTTGTTGTGTTCATATGTGTCAAAAAAAAAAACCACACAAAAACACCATGACACCATATGTGTCAAAAAACATTTTCCTAATTTTGAACGAAATTAATTACTACAGAGGGGAAAAGAATTAAAAACTACTCGATTTTCCAGTGAGAAATTTTTTAATATCTTTGAAAAAAGTAAAAAAATATGTTAATAAAAATTAGCGGGATACCCGGGATGAAATCCTGGGAAAACGGGATGAAAATTTACCCCCGGGATCCCGGGAAAACGGGATCCCGTTTGAGAAACTCTACTTATAATGCCATAATTCTCAATAATAACAATAAAATTTCAATTCAAACAAACAATTTTATTTTTTTCCAAAAAGTTGGGTAAAAAAATAAATAAAACTCTTTCTTTTGACACACTTGACAACATTTTTTGACAAACTTATAATGCCATAATTCTTAATAATAATAATAAAACCGAAGTAGTTTCATTTCAAACAAACAATTTTTTTTTCCAAAAAATTGGGTAAAAAAATAAATAAAAACCTTTCTTTGACAAACTTATAATGCCATAATTCTCAATAATAATAATACAATTTCATTTCCAACAAACAATTAATTTTATTTTTTTTTCCAAAAAATTAGGTAAAAAAATCAAAAAAATCTTTCTTTTGACACACTTGACAACATTTTTTTGACAAACTTATAATGCAATAATCTAGTTTTTGATCTCACATACCAATCCCGACCATCAAGATTACTCCAAATTTAATGTTCCTACTCGTAATCACTTAAAATGAACGTTTTTTAAGCCAAAAATATGAAAATTTGCTATTTTTGACACACATAATGATTTTTGCGACACACTTCCGGTACAGTTATCGAACACAGCGTCCTTTCGGACCTGTTTCTTGTGAATACCTATTGTTAGAAAAAAAAATTTTTGAAATCCCTCCAGCCGTTTTCCCTGCAGTGTAGGTAATGACGGCGGCCGGCCGGCCTACCGACAGACACCTATTTTTTTTTTCTTTTTTAGAATCAGCTGGTCCTAAAACGTCGAGAAATGCCAAAAAGGTGGGGGTAAGAATTTGACTTTGAGCTCATGAATGTAATACTTACCTCTTTCAGACCGAAGTAATTTCTACAATCAACCGTTGGAGTTTCTGAAGCTGTTGAAAGAATATTCTAGTTAGGAATATTGTTTGCTGTATTGTTTTCCTGTTGTTGTGAAACAATTAAGTTGTTGAATATTTAATAAAATCTGGTGTGTTTGCTAACTATGCAATAATCAGTGATCGAACTCGGAAGAGATTGGGAATTGCGTTTATCGAATTGTGAGTAAGGCCAATTCGAAGGAAGGTTGGAAAAACCTAACATGGCGGTAACATCGGCGTTGGTAACATCGGCGGATTAGTGAGCTGTTTAAAATGGTTTTCTTAAGTGAATTGAAGGTTCCTGAGTTAAAGAAGGAACTAGAACAACGTGGATTGGCAACAACCGGCAACAAAACTGAATTGACGCTACGGCTTCGAGAAGCTATGGAAGCTAGTGGAGTAGTTGTGGAAAGCTACCAGTTTGGAGTGATTAGTACTAATAATGATCTAGTGGCAGCTGACGAGGAGAAAAGTTTTGTTGCAGAAACAACAACAACATTACCATATGGAAACTGCGATTTTACGCAGTTAATGGCTATGATGCAACAGATGAGTTTGAACATCAGTCAACAGATGGTTGCCAATAAAGACGAAATAACTCAAAAATTTGATCAGTAAAGTCTTAACATCAATCAACAAATGGCTGCTACCAAAGAAGAAATAACTACAACATTGGCTGAAAATAAAAATGAGATAAACCAGCAAATAAATGAGTTGAATATTAGCATAAATCAACACTTGGATGAGAAACTTCTACAAATGTCAACGGCATTCGATGTTAAAGTCGAGAAAATTCAAGCAGAAATGCAGGAATTTGAGCGTGATTTGAATAAGGTCGTAACTAAAGTTGACGATTATTTTGAGAATTTGAGAAGAGGTTACAAGATGTTGAAATAGTTAAGGGTTCTTCACATGTGGTTACACCAAGGAGCAAATATTAAACTAAAGCCACCATCGTATGACGGTACCACATCTTTCGGCATCTTCAAGTTCCAGCTCGAGACCGCAGCTGATCAAAATGTTTGGAACGCTGAAAATCGTCTAGCTGCATTGATAGTTGCCCTTAAAGGTAAAGCAGCTGAAGCACTACAGGCAGTACCAGAAAACGACCGTAAAAGTTATGCTGAAGTGATGAATGCATTGGAACGTAAATATGGTAGCGACCATAAAAAGGATTTATATAGAATCGAGTTAAAAGGTCGCTTGCAACGGCATGGGGAAAGCCTTCAGGACTATTCTTCGGCGGTGGAACGACTAGTACATTTGGCTCACTCAAATACTCTCGTATTTTATGGAAAAGATGAAGATAGAGGCGTTTACTGATGGCATTCGTGATCCAGAAACACGAAAAGCAGTAATGTTGTCACCAAAAGCAACATTCGCAGAAACTATTGATTATTCCTTAACAAATGAAACTGCACAAGCAATTATAAAACCATCGATTAAAATACGCCGGGTGGAGTTGAGTGATGACAATTATAAACAACGAGACCAGGAGACCGGAAGAAGACCACGAGAGAATTTTAGAAGTGATAGAATTCGATGCTGGCTATGTGGCAAACTTGGTCATGAGACTTGGTTCGAGAGAATGCAGAGATGTGAGAAGGAAACGAGCAAGATCAGCATCGCCTAGGCAGCGACGTCCAGCAGAAGAACGGGTGCAAGTTAGAGAGGACGAGGGAGCAGCACCGCATCAATTAAACTACAACGAGTCAGCTTAAAGGGGCGTAAGCTGGCTCCCACAACCGATTGCCCCATAACCTTCATCCATGTTTCGAGATTAACAAAAGGGGGTGACAGCCTGACTGTTAGGGCTAATATTGATGGAAAAAGTTGTGTCATCACGTTAGATACGGGAGCAATAAATACAATTGTCCGCACAGATATTGTAAAAGGGAAACTAAAACCAGCAGGAAGATACCGAATGCAGACAGCAACGGGAGAAAGTGCAAGTATTAAAGTCAAGAAAATGGTCAATATTGAAAACGGGAATACTCACTTTCAACATGAAGTAGTTGTGGCTGACATTGTGGATGAAGTCATCCTAGGAATGGACTTTATGAGGCCGAATGGATTCGTTATTGATGCTAGCAAAGGAGTACTCACGTACGGAAATGTTGAGTTGCCACTCCAATTTAATGGTGAAGATTCAAATTGTGTTCGTCGAATAATATTGAATCACAGAGAAAAGCTGCCACCACAACCAGAAACAATCATTTGGGGAAAATTAGAAGGAGGTTCTGGGTCACCCAGGTTGTGGGTTGTGGAAGCCAACAAAGAACATCAAAATTGTAAAGAAGTCGTTATAGGGAAAACCTTAGTTAGATCGGATGCTGATTACAAAATACCAGTAAGAGTTTTAAATCTGTCAGATACGCAGAAAACAATTAAGAAAGGATCAATCATAGGACAATGTGAAGAAGTAGCTAAAATAATAAAGTGCGAGCAGAAAAACATCAATTGCTCGGTCAACACAAAACAACCAAAGGCAGAAATGGAGCAACTTGTGCAGAAATGGACAGAAGGGCTTTCAGAAGAACAGAAGAAAGCAGCACGTCAATTGTTGGAGAGGCACAAGTCTATATTCTGTAGTACACCTGAAGGGAATGGCAGAACCAATATGGTGAAACATCGTATTGACACCGGAGCAGAAAAGCCAATTTGCCAAGTGCCAAGGAGATTACCATTAGCCAAAAGAGAAGAAGCAGATAAAATGGTAAGAGATATGAAAGAAGCTGGTGTAGTCGAGCCTTCAGACAGTCCCTGGAGCTCACCTGTAGTGTTAGTTGGCAAGAAAGACGGGAGCTTGAGATTTTGTGTTGACTACAGGAAACTAAATACAGTCACTAAAAAGGATAGCTACGCATTACCTAGGATTGATGATACACTAGATACATTATCGGGTTCAAGATTGTTTTCAACCCTGGATCTGCAAAGTGGTTACTGGCAGGTGGAAGTTGCGGAGGAAGATCGGGCGAAAACGGCGTTCATTGTAGGTAATGGACTTTGGCAATTTAATGTCATGCCATTTGGGTTATGCAACGCTCCCGCAACTTTCGAGAGATTAGTGGAACGGGTACTTAAAGGCTTGCACTGGAAAACATGCTTTGTATATTTGGACGACATCATCGTCATGGGTAAAGACTTTGATGACCACTTGAAGAACTTGGCGGGGGTACTGGAAAGGTTGTAAGCAGCTGGTTTAAAGTTAAGTCACAAAAAGTGTTCACTATTCAAGGAAGAAGTAAAGTACTTGGGACACAAGGTTACGGCAAAGGGAATTCATACCGATTCTGACAAGATTGCAGCAGTTATGAACTGGCTAAGACCAAAGAACCTAGATGAACTACGAAGTTTCCTTGGATTGTGCAATATTACAGACGGTTTGTGCCAGGATTCGCCAACGTTACCAAAAGCCTGCATGAGTTAACCAGAAAAGATAAGGCATTTGAATGGACTCAACCTCAGGAACAAGCATTTGTAGAGCTCCGAAGGAGATTATGTACGGCTCCAATTCTGTCCTATCCTATACCTAATGTACAGTTTATTTTGGACACCGATGCCAGTAATGAAGGTATAGGAGGAGTTTTGTCGCAGAAAATAGATGGTCAGGAAAAGGTAATAGCTTATTTTTCCAAAATGCTATCCAAGCCGGAGCGGAATTATTGCGTAACTCGAAAGGAGTTATTGGCTATTATGGAATGCGTTAAACATTT
Organism: Diogma glabrata; assembly: GCA_963693315.1. Taxonomy (NCBI): domain Eukaryota; kingdom Metazoa; phylum Arthropoda; class Insecta; order Diptera; family Cylindrotomidae; genus Diogma; species Diogma glabrata. The sequence goes on along the minus strand of OY856187.1, from coordinate 249,440,514 downwards.
CCATAAATACTTGTATGGTCAGAAATTTCATCTCAGAACTGATCATGGTGCGTTAAGATGGTTACTGCAGTTCAAAAATTCAGAGGGACAAGTAGCACATTGGATCGAACGGTTGCAGGCGTACGATTTGGATATTGAACATCGAAAGGGTACTGCACATGGGAACGCTGATACATTATCGAGACGACCCTGTCAAGTTGAATGCAAGCATTGCAGTCGTCAAGAAAATAAGGAGAACATCATCGATGTACGATTACTACAAGTGCTACCTGACGATGAATGGACTGCTGAAGCCATAAGAAGAGATCAACTAGAAGATCCGGATCTTGCACCCATCATCGAGTTCAAGGAAAAGGGTTGCAAACCAGTATGGGGAGAAATTTCTGATAAAACTCCTACTTTGAAGGCGTACTGGTCGCAATGGGACAGTCTCCACTTAGAGAATGGATGTTTAAAGAGAGTATGGGAAAGCTTAGATGGCAAGATAAAGCAATCCCTTACAGTGGTACCAAAAGGGAAAATATCAGCAGTCTTGAAAGAGTATCACGAAGGAACGAGTGGAGGTCATCTTGGGATCAATAAAACTCTTGCAAAAATACGACAACGGTTTTACTGGTCGGGGACTCGGCTATCAATTGTGGAGTGGTGTCAAAAATGCGATAAATGTGCGGCGGTGAAAGGACCCGCACGAAGAACTCATGGGAAAATGAAGCAATACAATGTAGGTGCTCCATTTGAAAGGATCGCAATGGATGTAGCGAGCGGGACCATTTCCAACAACTGATAATCAGAATTAATATGTGCTTGTGATCATGGACTACTTCCGTAAGTGGCCGGAAGTGTGTGCGATTCCCAACCAGGAAGCAACCACAATCGCTGAAGCTTTGATAAATAATTGGATTAGCCGCTATGGAGTTCCAATGGAGATCCACACCGATCAGGGACGGAACTTCGAGTCAGCTGTATTCCAGGAAATCTGCCAAATGCTGGGGATTAACAAAACGAGGACGACAGCTTGTCGGATGGGATGGTTGAGAGATTCAATGCTACATTGGAGGAATTTCTAGCAAAAGTGGTCAGTAAGAACCAACGTAACTGGGATCAAGACATTCCTTTATTTTTGATGGCATACAGATCAGCAGTTCATGAGACCACGACCATGACACCAGCTCAAACTATTTTCGGAAGTGACTTAAGACTTCCTGGTGACATCAAATTTGGAGCAGTACCATCAACATCATTGTCTGCGCAAGAAGACGTCAACCGAATCAGGGAGAACCTGGAGGATATTCACAAGCTTGTTCGGCAGAAGATACAACTGACCAGTGATAGAAAGCCCGATAAAAGCCCGATATGATATACGATCTAATAATAAAGGTTTTGAAGAAGGACAATTAGTATGGCTACACAACCCACAACGAAAACGAGGGTTATCACGGAAATTGCAAGCTGTATGGGAAGGACCTTAATTACAACATTATAACCAAATTGAATGACGTGGTTTACAGAATTAGGAAAGGCCATTGAGGCAAAGCGAAAGTCGTACATCTGGAAAGATTGGCCTTATACAAAGGTGAGCTAGATCCTGTTCGGGACGAACAGGCTTAAGTGGAGGGTAATGTTACGATTACAGAAAAATCTAGACGATTACGGTCCAGGTAGGTCAAATCAACAAAAAAAATTTTACAACAAATTAATGAAATGAATAGTGTTGTTGTTGTACTTCGTGGAACTCTTGGGTCGACAAAATAAATAAAATTGAATGATTTTATGAATCAGGTCAGCATAACGTGAAGTAATCGAATATTCTACTGTTTTCTCAAGGTTTCTAAAAGGATACCTCGAATTTTCTAGAACTTAAGCAGAATGTATAAAAGCGATTGTCTAGTTGTAGATTTAGAATTAGTTTTGTTTTAAACCTGCGATAGTGAAGTTATAATTATAAAAGTGATTTTTAAATTAGTTTTTGTGTAAAAGTTATAAGTGTAATAAAGTTATAAGTGTTATTAAGTAGAAATAATTTGTGTATTATTTTAAACGTAACTGAAAATTTTTACAGTCAACCGTTGGAGTTTCTGAAGCTGTTGAAAGGAATATTGTTTGCTGTATTGTTTTCCTGTTGTTGTGAAACAATTAAGTTGTTGAATATTTAATAAAACCTGGTGTGTTTGCTAACTAATCAGTGATCAAACTCGGAAGAGATTGGGAATTGCGTTTATCGAATTGTGAGTAATGCCAATTCGAAGGAAGGTTGGAAAAACGTTGGAATTTCGAAACAAGTTTGTATTTTTCATTTTGTTATAATTTTTGCGATATTTTTAGAATTTTGGAAAAAGTTTCAATTTTTGATTTTGTAATAATTTTTGGAATATTTTTAGAATTTTGAAAAAAGTTTGTATATTTGATTTGGTTATAATTTTTGCAATATTTTAAGAATATTGGAAAAAGTCAATTTTTGATTTTTTATAATTTTGGAAAAAGTTTTAATCTTTGATTTCGCCTTCTGTCTCTAAGTTATCTAAATCAGGCCAAATAGTGTGCCAGCTATTTCTTAAAACCGTTGATGTTACAGCATTCCAGGCGTGATAAATACACCAAATAAAATCTTTGATGTTATATGCTTTTTGTAAAGCCATAATGCCTTCATTAGTATCCATAGCTGTTATTTTACGTATCATTTCCTTGCGGTAATTGGCTTTCAAGCTTTTGATAACACCTTGATCCATGGGCTGTATCAACGATGTACAATTTGGTGGTAAGTACATTGCATGTACATTACCTTCTGTTAATCTATTTGGATCGGGATGTGCTGGGCAGTTATCCAATAATAATATAATTTTGCAATTTTCTGAAAGTCCAGCTTTTTTGCAATGAGCACGTGCTTTGAGGACAAAGTTCTTTTTAAACCATTCAATAATCATATCCTGAGTTATTCAAGCTCTTTTATTAAACTTATACAGTACAGGCAAATTATGAACACCTTTTAGTGCTCGTGGTTTACCACTTTTGCTAATTATCAAAAGCTTGTACTTATGAGTCCCTGCCGCGTTTGAACATACAAGGGCTGTTAATCTTTCTTTTGCTGCTTTAATGCCAGAAGGTCTGACCTCATCGGCTACTGCTAATGTGCCATGTGGGAGGCATTTCCAAAAAATGCCCGTTTCGTCAGCATTATATATCTGCTCGGCTGATAAATTTTCCTCTTCTACCAGTCTTCTACCAGTTCTTCAACAAACAATGTTGCAGAAATGTCATCCGCAGCGAGTCGTTCTCCAACAATATTAAGATGTCGTATTCCATGACGTTTCTTAAATTTTTGAAGCCACCCTGATGAATAATTGCAATGGGTGGTAATATTTAGCTCCTTATGAAAATATTTAGCCTTTTCAATAATTAATGGTCCTGAAATAGGAACTCCATCTGCTCGACATTGTTTGAACCATAAGTAGATTACGTTATCTAATGTGGGATTTTCAGCTGCTCGTACCGTTTTCCTATCAATCATTCCTTTTACGGTCATGCTTTCCATAAAAAATTTAAAAATTGTGTCCTTATTTTTTTTTAAGTCGTACATTGTTGAAGCTCCTACCCCATATTTATCCTTTAACATGTTGACACTATTTCCACTCTCTAGAGCCTTAATTATATCAACTTTATCTTTAATGCTCAAAACGTTTCGAACTCTTTTAAGGTTTTTTTTGGTAGGTGGCACCATTTGCATATGTTAAAACTGATAAAAAATAACGCACAATTAGACATATATAATTAAAATTAAATTATAAACATAATTAGAATTTAGAATTACAGACATAAAATTATTGAAAATACACAATACATATGTCACTGCATACTTATTGTTTTAGTATGAATTTAGCAAAAACACAACATTCCACAATTCGGGGACTTACTAAAATGAATATGAACAATAAATTAAATATGCATCTGTTCTTCTTCTACACAAAAAATAAAATACAAAAACGAAAGAAAAACGGTAAAAATCTGTTTTTACGGATAATCGAGGTTTTTACGGATAATCGATACAAGTTTTTTTGCGAAAAAAATTCCGGATATTAGATTTTCCGGTTGATCGAATTCCGGATAAAATAGGTTTGACTGTATTTTGGATTTTGTTATAATTTTTGAGAAATTTTTAGAATTTTGGAAAAAGTTTTTTGAATTTCGAATTTTTGATTTGGAAAAAGTTTCAATTTTTGATTTTGTAATAATTTTTGGAATATTTTCAGAATGTTGAAACAAGTTTGTATTTTTGATTTTGTAATAATTTTTGCAATATTTTTAGAATTTTGGAAAAAGTTTTAATTTTTGATTTTGTTATAATTTTTGCAATATTTTTAGAATTTTGGAAAAAGTTTCAATTTTTGATTTTGTTATAATTTTTGCGATATTTTTAGAATTTTAGAAAAAATTTTTTGAATTTCGTATTTTTGATTTGGAAAAAGTTTCAATTTTTGATTTTGTAATAATTTTTGGAATATTTTTAGAATTTTGAAAGAAGTTTGTATTTTTGATTTTGTTATAATTTGTGCAATATTTTAAGAATATTGGAAAAAGTTTCCATCTTTGATTTTGTTATAATTTTGGAATATTTTTGGAATTTTGAAAAAAAGTTTCAATTTTTGATTTTGTAAGAATTTTCGGAATATTTTTAGAGTTTTGAAAAAGTTTAAATTTCTGATTTTATTATAATTTTTGGAATATTTTTGGAATTCGGAAAAAAGTATGTATTTTGGATTTTGTTATAATTTTTGAGATATTTTTAGAATTTTGGAAAAAGTTTTTTGAATTTCGAATTTTTGATTTGGAAAAAGTTGCAATTTTTGATTTTGTAATAATTTTTGGAATATTTTTAGAATTTTGAAAAAAGTTTGTATTTTTGATTTTGTTATAATTTTTGCAATATTTTAAGAATATTGGAAAAAGTTTCAATTTTTGATTTTGTTAAAATTTTTGCAATATTTTTAGAATTATGAAAAAAGTTTCCATCTTTGGTTTTGTTATAATTTTTGGAATAATTTTGGAATTTTCGAAAAAAAGTTTCAATTTTTGATTTTGCATGAATTTTCGGAATATTTTTAGAGTTTTGAAAATGTTTAAATTTTTGATTTTTTTATATTTTTGGGAATATTTTTGGAATTCGGAAACAAGTTTGTAGTTTTGATTTTGCTATAATTTTTGAGGTGTTTAGAATTTTGGAATTTTTGAAATATATTTAGAGTTTTAGAAAAAGTTTCAATTTTTGATTTTGTAATAATTTGTGGAATATTTTTAGAACTTTGAAAAAGTTTGTATTTTTGATATAGTCAAAATTTTTGCAATATTTTAAGAATATTGGAAAAAGTTTCAATTTTTGATTTTTTTATAATTTTTGAAATATTTTTAGAATTCTGGAAAAAGTTTCAATCTTTGATTTTGTTATAATTTTTGGAATATTTTTAGAATTTTGAAAAATAGTTTAAATTTTTTTTATAATAATTTTTAGAATATTTTTGGAATTTTGAAAAAAATATGAATTTTTAATTTTGTAATTTTTCTCGAAAATCTAAATGAGGAGGTTTGAGTAGTTTGCTGATTGTATCATATTTTCACTAAATTATGTTAATTTATGATTTGTTATAATTTTCCGGCTATTGATGTTTCGTGTTAGTTTTGTAATAAATTTCTAAACAGAGTTAAAAATACATGTACTTTAACAAAGAGTTTTATGTTGATAAACATCGCTGCCCAAAACTAAAAACAAAGCCCTCATAAAAGTTTTTTGTTGAAAACTATATCAAAATCCTTAACCCAGACCGAAGTCTTGATATCTGAGAGTTTGAGATTTCAGCCCCTCCATATTTTTTATATTGAATTTGAAATGAAGTTTTTATTGGAAATGCAATTATATTTATAAAATTTTAATTTTAAACAAACTCAACGTAAATTATTAACAATCACGTAAACAAAAACATTCAACAAAAAAAAATATCGCGATGTTAGGGTTAAATCCGATCGATAAAGAAAATCGGTCAAAGTTATCTAAAAATCGTTGGAAATTTCTATACGATTTCTGCAAAATGTTTGTTGAAAAAATTAGTTTTTGCTAAAAGTTTGTGTGCAACATGCTTTATTATAAACAACCAAAACTAATACCACGTCAACAGTTTATAAAAAAAGAAGTTAACAAAAAAAATCATAAATGAAACAACCTGTACAAAATTACGAAATCAAATCCATAATCAAAGTTATCAATAGAATGATTTTAAATTTATAAAAATAATAATGATCATGAAACGCATATTATTGCTGTCGTATTTACAGTTAAAGGACAAACAAAAATTATTTCTTATTTTGTGTAAAGAAACATTCCGGATTAAAGATGTTTGCAACAACGATCGACTTTTCTAGATTCAAAGAAATAGGTTTTTTTAGACAGAATGAATTAGTTGTAAACGGAACTCTGTATCGTGAACATATTTTTAATCGTCAATAAGTTTTAAATGTGATTTAAGAGAATTTTTGTGTATGTATTACTTTATTTTGGACATTGTGGACTGGAACTGTTGAATATTCTTATTAAAGAATATTGTTTGCACCTGGAGCATATACCTGGAGCATATACCAAAGTTTCATTAAGATTCTATGTGGTTTTGTCACCCTGGTTGTGTAGACATACACCATTTTTTTGGCTATTTAGATAGAGGATCCAAAACAAAAGATAAAATAAAATTTGGGGTATGTAAGATTTTTTTTTCTTCGATAGATTGCATTGCATTGCCAAATTTTAAATTGTGGTGAAGCAAAAACGATACTCAATAATTAATTTAACAGACCGTTGAAGTTTAGTTAGTCAGTACTCAGTTTAGTTTTAGAGTCAGATACAGATAGAGTTTAGTCAGTTAGTACTCTGTTTAGTTTAAGTTTGTTTTTTATGTTTTTTTAAGAATGGATTTCACCTCTTAATTTACTATTATGTAGGATGGAGGCCTATCACGAAATATTGGGCTATGTCATATTTTATTATGTGATAGAATTTATATTTGACAACCAACTTTTTTTTTAAAGAATTTGCAGGAACAAAACTGAAATGGGTTTGCCAATAATCCAGCTAGAAAAATAAACCTTGATCACGTGACGCACTGTCTTCCTCAAAGGAAAAAACCCACTTATAGAGTTATATTAAGACTCGTTTCTTCGAGCAAGCATTAACGTGACCTTATGATCAAGGAATATTCCATAAATCTATTGAAGGTGCTACAGTAGACTGAACAGAGTTCATCCCCCAACACCCCTATGATATCACCTTGACTCACTTGTCTCAACGGATGTCTCACTGCTATTGCCAGTGGGATTTGATATCTTACGTTAATAGCAGGAAGTACGAGGTGTTGTCTCATCTGGAGATCAAAACTTTAAAAGATTTACAAATCAATGAAAACTGATCCCTCCATGCTTCGTGGGTTTTTTATGTGTTTAATAACTCTTCATCTTTAGAAATAACCAAAATAATTATTGAGTTAGATTATTTAGGCCTTTTATAGAGATCATCTGTAGGCAAATGATAACCTTACAATTGATAACTTTAAAACTGTAACATGTAAGGTTTTAGAAGAAAATTGATTTAAAGAATAATTCTACCTAAGAAAATAAAATCCAATAAAAAATGTCCTACCTTGTATGCTGTTCTGGTTCATGAAATGAAGAATTATATGTATAATTACTAAAATCTGGTGACGTTGTAAATCTTTTGTCAGTTCTATTCCTTATAAAATTAAGATCTCGATTATCGTCTTCTTCATCATTATTATGACAATGATCATTTCTATATGTATTTAGCTTTCTATTTGGCTGCAATCTTGGATGAACAGGAGATATATTTGATATCCTAACATCGTATCCAGATGCTACACCGGCTAACATTGATGCCATATTATATAAAACTAACTCAATTATAGATAATTTTGGTTTACGTTGTCCTTCCATTGAATATAATGTTGGCATTGGTATATTTGGTATTATTCTAGCCATTGGTGGTGTTAATGTTATATCATGACTTGTTGAGCACCAATCATCTTGACCATAATCTATGTTTTTTTAATTATTTAATTTATATTGTAACAACGAAATTATGAGGTAAGCACAGAGAGAAAGAAGAAAAAATATGTGATATTTAGTAAGATTTTATATTTATAAAAAAACTGTTTTGTGAAACTAAATATTATGTTAATTTATTTTCCAATTGTTTGCCGTTTAGGATGAAACCATACCAAACGTTTTGTTTAGACTCAGGAATAAATTTTATATTTTGATTTGTGAGTCAGTGACACTATTAATTTTTATAAATTATTAATAATAATACTATATTTAGATTATTCTTTATCAGATTTAAAAGGTAATTCGTTTCGTCGCTAGATGTTTCGTTAAAATACAAAGATTTTAACATCCAAAAATGTCTATGCAACGAAAACCTGTCAAACGCTTATTGTATGCGATTGTAAACATGCACAAATTTTAAAAATTAGGTCTACAAAACTTGAATCACATGCCCGCAAAAATGCCAACTTATTATTAAAAAGGCAAAATAAATTTCAAAAAATATGGAATTTTAACTCGAAAACGAATAATGTAATTTGGGTATTCTAAATCGAGTGCTCGATACTCGGTTATAATTTAATTTTTACTTTAGCTGTTTAGTTAGTTTAGTTACTTACTATTTGAACACCAAACCGAGTAAAACAATCAACTTCGTAATTTATATTAAGTTCATTCATTCTAACTAGCGACCAAAAAGCAAATCCGTTTCGACTCGGCCAATTTAAGTTTTCCTATATTTCTAATTCATAGTTATATCTATTAGTAGTAGACAAAATATCTATTAGTAATAGACAAAAATGTAACTCGTGATCCAAATTTTTGTTTAAGTTAAACACAATGACTTACAAAATAGTATACGAAAATGGAAGATATACCCAAATCCAATAATATATGAAAACTAATTAACTAACCAATCTTCAAACTCCAAATAACTAATCAAACCATAAACATAGTCATTTTATATATATCTAGTAGAATATAGTTTCTTTTCTGTAGTCTTCAAATAATTTGTGGTTTGGGTTGCTATCTCTCAAAATAAAGAAGATCCAGAAAATATGCTTGCGAGAATGAATAAGAAAAGGGCAAGTATAATAATTTGTATAATAAATAAGGTAATATATTTCTACCTATACTAGATGTACCCGACCACTCTGAGCTGCGGTTCAGTCTGAATGTATGGAAAAGAAAGAAAGGAAAACACGCATAAAACAATGGTTTTTGTTGTTCTATTGTTTGTGTATATATAGAGATTGTTTGGTTTGCCGAATATAGAACACGCAAATATATTTTTACATGTAAGAAGCAATCTATGTTTAAATTAGTACCACACAACTCTAAAGTTGTAACCTGAGCTTCATAGAGGATGCTTACAAGTATCAATCGAAATAATAATTGCAATCTTTTAAATTGAAATGCCTTCTCTGTTGGAATTATAGGAAAGCGTGGAATGAGCGCATCTTCACATTTAAAAGATCTTGTTAAGATAGTACGATTATAGCTAGTTCAGATTATAGCTTGTACGGATTATAGCTTCTGCGACGTCGTTGGAGTTTATCGACTTTTTAGTTGATATTTCACAACATGGTATTAGGTACGGTGATTTTCAATTGCAGTACGTGTAGTGACATTTTTTGAACATTGGAAAATACTTTTTCAACCAATTTTTATTTTGACGTCAATAAATTGCAGAAGTTATGAGCAATAAATTTCATCCTGAGGTTGGATCAACCAACATCTATCCGTTCACCGTTTCTATAAATGAATGTGAGATTATCTTAGCTACTCTATCGTTTTACAGCAGTACACGCATATTTGTAGTTAATTTAAATGTTTTTACATTTTGCCACGAGTAGAGCATCTCAGGAAAGCATGTATTTTATCCGCAATCAAGGAATTGCGGGTAATTTTAGGTTAAAATCGTCTGCAAATATTATTGATACTTCCCGAAATAGTCCGGTGTTCCCACGCAAATGTTTCAATGAACGATATAGCTTCAAGTGGTAGCTTCTATGCACCATTGTGCATTCATTCCAAACAATATGTTTGCATTTCGGCAATACTTTTTCCAAGCTGAATACTTTGGAAGTGTTGCACGTAGGAATTTCAATGAACGACAATTTCAAAGCGGAATCAGCAGTTCTTCTATTTGTTAACAATGTTGCAGTTATTAGAACGACGCATGAGCAAAAGATATGTCATTTTGGGACCAAATTGCTACCAGAATTAATCTAATTAGGAATGTTTTCCTTTCTTTTCCGTTACATTTCTTCCTTGTGCATTTAAGCAGAAAAACCTTTATTGACAGTTTGCATTATTTAATCGTAAATTTCATTATGCTAAAGCTTTTCTTAGGAGTATTTGATTGCACATACGAAATAATATTATTCGTATTACAACTTTGTTTATGACGCAATTGTACAACTAACAAAGCAGCAGTCGTGGATCGATTCGGTAATGGCATTCTCAATTGATTGAAAATTTTGTTCTAAGCACAAACAGTTGTGAAAGCCATGTTCATATTAACCATGATAATTAACCATGATAATTATGTTAATGTGATTGTAAACAATGCCCGAATTTGATTTGGATGTGACATGATGCACGTTTCATAAAATTAGAGGTTGGTATGCACTGCGAAAAGTGATATGTGTAACAACGTTGAAAATTCTCAATTGCTGGAAAGACGTTGAGTGGCGTACCTTTACCAACAACATGCAGAGGAAGAAGCATTCATCTTGATAGAGAAGCACGGTGTGCAGTCTGCTTATCGTACTTTCTTTGAATATGACAGGTTGCCGTCAACCCGCTCGCTTAGTTTGCGTCGTTCAAACGTGTTAGTCTAAACACATTTCATGTGTAATATGCAGGTACGGCCAAACACAACAGTGGTTTTGCAAACAGGTCATTTTGACGATATAACGTGATGAAAGTAGTAAGTGTTTTGGCTAGTGGACTCAGGATTAGTTATTGCCCAATTGCAGCATTCGCTGCATTTTTAACGTACCTAAATGTATTTTGTCGTAGTAACGGAGTTACAACATTTCACGTTTATGTTTACTTTGTATGTTTCGATAGCAAAGGCAAATATGAAACAACCTACTATTGAAGTCAACATTTCGCATTTGTATGGTTTTTTTTAATTCAATGTTAGGCATGTTGAGTGTATAATGTTTACCATTATAGATTAACGTCTCTGAATATCCGAAGATACCATTCTAGCTAGGGAGCTAGGACTCGAGATTATTTATCAGTTTTCTTTGAGGAATTTATTAACGTTGATCTTTAAGTTTTGAGGGTTAAAATTATCAGGAAAGACCCACGCCGGTAAAGCATTCCAGAGATGAGAAACTCTGTTAAAAAAAATCGCGATGAAAAGCGACAGTTCTACATCTTGTCACTCGAACCGTATAAAGATGGACTGCTATTTTTGCTCTGGTGGAACGCGCAAAGGCAGAATCGGTTCAGGCAAAATCGATTTGATAATTCGTCATTTTCTAATTGTTGAGTCTGACATCCAGGAAAAAACTGATTTTTCATCAACAATCAAAGAAGAATCGTATGATATATAGGAAACTCGTTTTTAATCGATTTCGTAGGTTATTTGTAAACAAATTTTGAAATATACATATGTTAATGCAAAGTGATGCAATTAAGCGAATCTGTTCGAAAGTAAGCAATTGAAATAAATATTTTGCATTCTTTTTTTTGTATATAAGTTTAATCGTCACTCTGCTCAACTAAAAGATATATCTTTCCTTCAGTAAAGTAAATCCTTTTTTGCACGAGTTGTATATAAAGTTCAATTCCCATCCGTCATTTGGGGGAGTGGATTGTGTCTTTTTCTCCCTAGGGAGTAAAAGATAACAAAACCAAATATAAATCAAGACAGACTACTATTATGATGCATATTACTTAGACTTCAAACGCACCGCGGTAGAAAACCATTCACTTTTCCCTTGGTGTATAATCTAATATTACATGTCAAACCTAGATAATATAAACTAAAGATAGCCATTAAAAATTTATTAGCAATTCGATTTATTTTTAAACTCTCCAAAGAAACTTTAAATATGATTTATCAATTTGGACATTGTAAAAAATAGTTGAACACAAATTTTTTTTATTAAACAAAGTTTTGATAGAGATAAGGTTATCACAAGGACAATAATTGCAGTATTCCAACATTTTGGTTTAAGTATGCTCGAAAATTTTTGTGATAATGTCAATTTTTCGACCCAAAAAACACGTTTTCGGATGGTTTATTTACGAATAACTCAAAGTAAGTATTTTTTCGAAAAAATTATTCATATTAAAAATGTAGGTTATAAAAAACAGTGCCAAAATTGCAAGTTTCAACATGAAATAAACAAAAAACAATGGATTTTTCGGAAAAACTCACCTTCTTTAAGTAAGATTTTTTGACGCAAATGAGTAAGGTGTCATTTGAAAGAGTAACTAATTTAAGAAACATTGCAGATTTTTCGGTGCACAGTTTTTTCAGTCGGCAAAATTGAAAGTTCAACATGAAATAAACAAAAAACAATGGATTTTTCGGGGAAAACTCACCTTCTTTTAAGTGAAAAAAAGGTTTTTTGACGCAAATGAGTAAGGTGTCATTTGAAAGAGTAACTAATTTAAAAAGCAATGCAGTTTTTTTGTGTTATTGTCAAAAAGTACAACTTTCAGATTTAAAAAAATAATATTTTCTTAGAACTTTGCGGTTCACATTTTTGAAGTAATTCTTTAGGCGCGATATGACAAGTAAATCAAATCTTTTTTGAACGGAAGTAACATTTTGAAAAAAAAAAAAATAAATAAAATAAAGAAGAAATTCAAACAACAATGAAGTAAAAAGGCAAACGAATATTATGTTCGGCAAGTATGCGATACAGTTCGATTATGTGTATTGTGTGTGTCAATTGTCATTCATTTGTTAATGTTATTATATTTTTTATTCAGTCGCGTACTAAATGAGTTGGATGTGTCGATTTTGAGTTTCGTTATTTTTTAAATTTATTCATTTGTTTTGAATTATTTCAATTTTTTGAATTATTGTCAATTATTATTGAATTATAATTTGTATTGATAATGTATTTTTAAATTTGAACCATTTGTTATTTATGGATACTTCGAACTTGCAGATTTTTTTATTTATTTCACGTTGAAACTTTTAATTTTGGCGTTTGACGAATAAAACCTTTTTTTTGTTATTTTATAAGCTACATTTTTAATATGAATGTTTTTTCGATAACATACCTACTTTTTGGATTATTCGCGAAAACCTGTCCGAAAGCGTGGTCGAAAAACTGACATTTTCACTCGCAAATAAGTCAAAAAGTATTGACTTTCAGAAAAAACTTGATGTTCAAAAGTTGCTTAAGCCGCAATTAGACTATTGCAGATTTCTGCAATATTTCTGCAATGGTAGTGTGTAAAATATTCATTGCAGAAAAGTTTGGGAATGAACTCATTGCAAAACATTGCAATGACTGATAATATTCTTAATATTCTAAACGACGACTTATTTGAAACTTATTTATGTAGACTTACTTATTTACCGCCATTTTAAATAAGTATTTAAAAGCTATTCTAAATGATTTGGCTTTCTTATTTTGACAGCAACGAAAAGCAAATTCGAAAATAAATTTAATTAGAACGATTTATTTAATTTGATCAATTAAAGAGTTTACAAAACTTCTTTTTTTTCATTTTAAATTACTACATTATTTTATTAGGGATCGAAAAAGAAATTTTATTGCTTAAAACCATTTTGTAAACAAACATAAAAATATTTGACACTGTCAAATCGAATTAGATTTTTCTATGAAAAAAAAATTTCAAATAAGTCACCTATTTAGGTTACTTATTCAAATAAGTAAGTCTCCACAAATAAGTTTCAAATAAGTTTTGGTTTAGAATACAGCCTTAGAATTAGACAATCTGTCTATTCCGGACTTATTTTTAATGAAACATTTTTCGCTCCTGAGAAGGGATGGCATCCAGCCACAGGACACAGAGTCAACTTTGAAGTAGATGGTAGAACCTAAATCCAAATCTTTGTGCAAATCGGTGCTGTTTGGCAAAATTATTTGTTTCGGCCGAATTTTACGTTTAATGACTATAATAGAAATAGTTTATGCAAATTTAAGTACGAGATCTGTTAAGTTTCCAGTCTGAAATTTATTTTCCATTATTTATCATAATTTAGTATTTGATAATTCCGATTATATAAAAGTTGCAAAAAATTGTATGAAATGTTTGGCGGTAATAACCCTGATCTAAAATTCAATTAATTATCTGAAATGAATAATGGTTAATGAGAAACCACATTTCGCTCAAACTTTCAGTAACTACTAAATTCGTTGGCTCTAATATTTCTCTTCTAATACCAAAAAACCTTCAACTTGAATTACATCAACAATTTCTACTTTCGACAGACTACAACAGCCAATGTTTTAAAAAGAATTATCTAAATATTAATATTATTAAGAGTGTTAAACCAACACATAGACAAATAATATATATATATATATATATATATATATATATATATATATATATATATATATATATATATATATATATATATATATATATATATATATATATATATATATATATATATATATATATATATATATATATATATATATATATATATATATATATATATATATATATATATATATATATATATATATATATATATATATATATATATATATATATATATATATATATATATATATATATATATATATATATATATATATATATATATATATATATATATATATATATATATATATATATATATATATATATATATATATATATATATATATATATATATATATATATATATATATATTATATATTATATATTATATAGTTTATTATATATATATATATATATATATATATATATATATATATATATATATATATATATATATATATATATATATATAACATAGGCAAAATAATAGAAGCAAATTAAGATATTTTAAATTTTTGTTTAGTCATATTTGCTAGCTATCTAAATTTAAAAAGCAGTTAAATTTAAATTTTTGAACAAACATATAAAATGTATAAATTATTTGTTGCATTTTATTGTTATATTTTTCATACCTATAATTGTCATTTAATACTTTTTTTATTGATCAATGATCATAATAAAAATCACCTCATTTAATAAATAAAAATAGAATTAAACAAAAATAAACTGTACAACGAGCACGGAATGATATTCATATCGCACGATTATGAAATACTATCATAAACCAGAACACTTTAATTGTTATTTATGTATCTAACATATTTTGATTAAATGTAAAACTATAATTACAGAAATTATAAAGTAGAGAAAAGATTTTTGATGTGAAACATCTATGGTGTAGTAACTCTTGTATGGTGTAACGAAAAATAGTAGGACAATATCTTGACGTCGTGAAAAGTAAAATATAATAATAATTAGTATTATTTTTTAAATTTTTGTTTTTTTTTTTTAAAGTTGTTTTTTTATTATTTTTTTTGTATTTATATTTTCGACTTCTGATGTCTTGATGTCCGTTTTTCAAGATAACTTTGTGTGTTATTATTTCAATATGCATTAGGTGATATTTCATTAGGTGGATAATTTACTACAGTGTGATTGCATAGCTGATTTGACTGATTATTTAACCATGATGGCTATATGGTCATAAGTGATAAAGTATGGTTTACGACAAAAATTTTAATGTTTGATGTGAAAAAGGTCCCATCGCCAAAATATTATCAATGTTTGGACTCTCAATTGATAAATATTAAAAATCGAATCTTTTTGTTTGCCTAGAGATTGTACCACTTAAATTAAAGGGTGCAACCTGGTAAAACACACACTCTGGCAAGCCACAGATCCACCATGTCATATGTAGTATTTGGACAAAAACCGACAAAATAATGATGAGACTCTTTTTAAAATCATTAATATTATATTTATAAAAGATTGTTACTATAGTAACTTTTGCTTGATGCAGGGATGAATCACGATGGGTGGTTGCATTATTAATCAAGCGTGTTATCATCTACACAGCATTTACATTCGTAATTGACGAGAAGGTCGCCGCTTATTTTAAAAATCAATTGCGAATAAACTTATGTATATATCATCTAAATTGGTTCAAAATTGAATAATTTCGTGCATCGGCTCAGACATCTAATTATTGTGTTGCAGTTATAAGCAGTGTTCGATTTGCACTGAAACAACTGAACAATTGGATGCAATTGTTGTTGTTTCTGTCGAATCGAACGCACCAATAGTAGTAATGGTGTTTATTCAATTTTTATGTTATTTTTCATATTCAATTTCAAAATGATATTTACCCTACTCCCGTGCATGTTTTGTTCAACATTTTTTGTGTATGGTATCATTGAATCATTAGATATTGAAGAAAAACAAACCAATCATATGCCTTTCCATTTAATGCCTTTCATTTCTGTTATCCTTGAGGCCGAACTTGGACTGACTTTTGTGCCTCGGTTTTAATTTGGTCATCATGTTTTGTTTTTTTTTTCACAAACTGATCCGACAAAACAATATACTTTGCAAGAATATAATTATCTCTTTTAACAAATACAGCTATTAATATGAAAAAAATTGAAACAAATCATCCAATTATGTTTTTAAATAGTAGCACAATTACGGTAGAACCGTAACTGCTCAACCTTGTAATACTGACAGAATGTAGAACTTTTATTGTAGAGGAACGCACCAATAATCTCGGATGGCTTTAACAAATACAAGTTTAGAAAAAACGACCATCAACAAACATCTCAATGTTGTTGTAGTACCTGAATTTATGTATTGGTGAAAAATGTGATCTACACAGGTGAAAAAGTTGACATTTGAGCTTGACCATTTTTGATTTTCCTGAAACTTGGCATATAAGTAGAATGGACAAAATGAAAATACAACTTTTTTTAGAATTTTTTTATTTTAAACATGCAAAAATTAAAACATGCATGAAAAATGAAAACTTTGCAAATCCGTAGCAACTTTGAAATTAAATTACTCAAGAACGGAAATACCGATTTCAGCAAACTTTGTTATGTTTAATAGGCGATTAGTTAATCTTTTGAAAAAACAATTAATTAAACGTTCTTGTAATTAATTTTAAAATTAAAATATTAAAAAACTTTTTAAAGATGGCGCAAAATATACCAAATTTAAAAAAAGCATTTTTTCGTTTTTTTACATATTTAATTTTTAAGATTTTCAGTCCTACTAAAATTCTAATTTTTCATAATTTTTTCAAACAAATTCTATTAACAAAAAATTTTACCCACTGAAGTTTGATTAGTTCGGGTTATTATAGAATGATAAACTACCAAATAAATAAACAAAATTAATGAAATAGGTGTACAGCTATACTATCACGGGTACTGCAGTCGGAAGTTATAACATAGCTTATGTGACGTAGACAATCTCCAGATTTATAATAATAATAAATAGCAAATGGATGAATTATAGACTATTTCGACTAATTATAGACGTCCAATGGCAACCTAATTTAATTTCAAAGGTACCGCGGATTGGCAAAATTTTCATTTTTTATGCATGTTGGGTTGCTCAAACTATGCTCAACTCAAAATACACTTCAAAAAAATTTGAAATAAGTTGTATTTTTTAATTTGTTTCAGGAAAATCAAAAATGGTCAGGTTTTCACAACTCGGTCTAGAACGCATTTTTCTTCTATTGTGACACATTGTATTGTAATCTCTGATTACATAAGCTTTATTTTAAAAAAATTCAGTATCTGAAAGTTAGGATTTTTAAAAAGATTTTTAAGTGCTGGCTGAATTATTGCTGTTCTTTTAAGTTACATTTACAATCAAGAAATACCATTTTACTAAAAAATAATAGAAAGGTAAAGTTGATTTTATTTACTAATTTATTGAGCTTCTATTAAGAGACCTGTTATTCTACTGTACAGTACGGTTTTTTGTAGTTTGTTCAAACGTATGTACCCTGTAAAAAGAGGGGTGCTAATATAAATAACTAAACAGATAAATCGTATTAAGACACCATATATCCGATATCTTCCCTTAGAGCATGCCCAAAAATAACTAATACAACTTTTCTAATTTAAATTTTTACAAATTGCAATGTTAGTAAAGTTCACATCCCGCCACCAAAATATAAATTGCCAACACCTAAGTATAATTAAATTAAAAGAATAAATATAAATAAAAACACCATTTTCTACATTAAAAATTATTTATTAATAATAAACAAAAATTAAATAATTAAATTAATATGTAATATAAAAATAATAGAATAAATTAAAATTAAATTGTTACATTATTTATACTTAAGAAAATATTAATAGTTTTGGCAAAATAAATGCAGATTATACTATTGGATAGAGTAGGTTACAATTAGAAAAACAGGTAATCCCTATTGAAAACAAGAAATTTTAGAAAAGGCAGATTTTGAACAAAATTCCTTTTTTTTCAATTAGTGAAGCGAGTATTGATTTTCAAAATAAAACATGAAGAGTAACAATATGCATTTAAATATAATCATTTCGCGAACATAAATGAAGATAGATTCTTTCGTAAATTCGATGCATACTACTGCTTCTGCATAACGAAATATAATGAACAATTAAATATTCAGGATTTCTAAGCAATTAAATTTAAGTAACTTTGTGAATCCTTTGAATTATTTTCAATTCGAAATTAGTTTTGGATTTCTCTGAATAATCCTTGCATTTTACTACTTTAAAGCTCCTTTTTTCTCTTTATACGTGTTTCGGTTGGGATTCGAACTCATAAACTCATCAGTATTGCACTGTCCGTTCGGTAGTAAATTATTATAAAAAAAACTTAATTTTGTTGTTACCGCAATTGAGTTTTTATTTTTAATAAATAAATTAATTAAATTAAAGGTAATTTTAACTAAATTGTTTAATAAAATACTCGATAATATTTTGAATCATCAGCCAATCTTCTTGAGCTTACAAAACACGAAATTTAAATTAATATATGAGTTTTTAAATGTATCATAATAAGAACAGAATATGCATCTATTTTGGCACTTTTGAGAATAACATAATGTCGTTCGCTCTGTTGATATTTAAGCAATAAACTTATACTTGCATTAAATGAATAATCAAATCGATATGATGATGTGAACCCGACCATTTCCGATTTCTTTGAAACTTCCGTAATCGTAATTCGAAGATCGAAACTTTCGCAATTAAAAAAATTAATGTCGTTTTCGATTGAAGAACTAGTTAATAACTAGTTCTTAACGAGTTCCTTTTTTCAATCGAACATGCCCATATTCAATTTAATTGCATGGGTAATCCGAATTGGTTATTTTACAATCTTTTATTTAAGTATAATTGAAAAGCAATACAAAACAATACATTTTGTGACAAAAATTAATTTGACAATAGATATTATTAAAGATAAAATTAAATTATTAATTAAATATGATGCTGCGTTATAATAATAACGTTTTAATTGAACATTTTTTGTTTATATCTTTTTGTCATAAAGTAAGAGTAAAACTCAAATATAACTGAAAATAAAACTAGTTCTTCAGAAAGGGAAAAAGTGCAAGAGTTCAGAACTGGTTGTTTTATTTTGCTTCAATCGAACATGATTTTGAGGAGAAAATTTTTTTTTGTATTGAAAAAAAAAAGAATGTGATATGGTTTGTTATACGCGTTTTAAGTGTGTAATTGAAATCACTGGAGTAATTAAAATATTTACACAACGAAATCAATAAAATATGATCACGTTTAAAGAAAAATGTTTGACCAAAAGTTATAGACAACAGGCAGCATACTTAGGAAATAAAAATAAACCGGAGATTAATAATAAAAGTGTTAAAGATGTCTGTTAATTTTTTAATGCAGTTTTTATGTTAATTTTGATGTAAACCAACCCATCACTAATCGACTTAGGATTTCAATTCAAATAGCCTTTTTTTGATTTCTTGTATATACCCTAAGTTTATTGTACATATCATTAATTATATTTATTTATTCTTGAATAGTTTTCAAATTTAAAATAAACTCTGTAATTTGTAGAAAATAAACAAAAAGATAATGTAATGGTTTTGAAAGTGTATGTGTCAGTTTTTAAATAGTATTATATAATTTTATTAAAAATCATGTTATAAATTATAAAAGATATTAAGTAAAAGAAAATAATATTTGTCTGTAAGAAAAAAACTATTTTAAGTAAATTTTATCAAATAAAATAAACGATATTTTACATTTATTTTTAATAAAAAAATTGGTCCCCTCATTTAGTTTTTATTAAAATTTAGCAAACTTTTTACTACTTAAATTAAAAGATAAATTTTGAAGATGAATGTTACATCAGAAATAAAAATATGAATATAAAAAATAGCTTTGTAACCGAAAACAACACTAAATTTTAACAATTAGAATGAGTTTTAAAACGAGAAATGAAATAACCCTATTTAAAAAACTATGTTAATCTATAACATTTTTGACAGCCATTAAATTTTTACAAATAATTTTTTATAGTTTAAATTAAACTATAAATGATAACAGAGCAAATAATAATAATTATAAATTGCAGTCAATATTTTTATAACCAAAAACTATTTAGTTCTACAGTAATTTAAAAACAAAAACTAAATGTGATTGTATAGAAATGATTTCATGAATATATGTTATTTTGTATAAATGTTAACAAAGGTTTTTTGAGCTTTTGAAGACAGTCAAAAAATTTCAAATAAAAACAAACGTGAATAAAACTTAAAAGAATAATACAAAATCTCCTACTATGCTGTATCTGCATAATAATTTCAAACAAACTAAATCTTTAAATTCCTTTCAAGCAATATTGACTTATTGAATATAATAATAAATCGAATTTTCTAAAGTGCATTATCATAAAATATACAACTTAAAATAAGCATGATTTTTATTAACTAATATTTCCAAGAGCAAGAAAATTCTTGGTTTACTAATAGTTTAATTTGATGTTCACCAACTAACATTCAATTAATAATAATAATATGTGATAGTAATTTTGAAAAAAAACTGTATTACATATTGTCAGTTTAGTGGCTAGTTTCATTTATATCCCAGTAGATAGTCTGATAATTCTATACGTAAAAATAAAAAAGGAACAGACAGACAAAACCTCAGTCTCAGAAATAGGGTTACGTTTTTAAATAGTATATTTACCCTTAAAACACAATGCTAGTGATAGTGATAGCGTTTCGAATAAAAAGCCAAACACATACTCTGATTTAATTTGAATTTTCAATGTGATTGTTAATTTTTTTTTCATATTAGCGAAACATTAATTTTCTTTTTTATTGTTTATTTCATTTTCAAAATTCTAAACAATTACTTCGGTTTGAAAGACCTAAATATTGCATTCTCGAGTCAAATGTGAAAATCTGACCCCTACTTTTAATAGCATTTCTCAACGTTTTAGGTCCGAATGATACTAAAAAAGCGGAGTGCGTTGCTACCTGAGTCGGACTTTAACTACAATTTAAGTACTCGACATTCTCAAATGAATCTATTTTAGTACTTTCCATTCTTAATTGCATCTAAATAAGAACTTTTTATTCTCAATAATACTTAGTAACTCTAATAAATTCCATAAAAATATTAAGATCTAATTAAAATCTTAAAAAACAATTTTAAGACTGACTGATTGACCCTTAAAATACACTTAACACCTAAATAATCCAGCATGCAAAATTTTTCAACACATCATATTCTCAAAACTTGACAAGTCCTAACAAATCAATCAATGTAAAAAATTAACATCTTATTTGCATCTGCAAAATCTATTTATAACATTGTATTGTAACCTAATAATATTACAAAAGATTATTTTTTTATTTGCATATCCTCAATTTAACCCGGTTTTTGAATTAATATAAATATTTTATTGTTAAAAAATCTATATATTTCGGGCTACGCTCATCTTCAGGATATAATAATATAATATAACAATAACAAAAATTAAAATATTAAAAAAGTACGTGACATTAGTATAAAAACAATAAAAAAAAGTAAAATATAATTTTAACATACGTTACTACGTTAAAATTTAAAAAAAAATTGTAGCCCATATTAATATAAAAGTTTTAAAACATTAAAACATTTTTTTTTGTTTTTTTAATTTTTGAATTTTTACATTATTGTTATATTATATAATCCTGAAGATGGGCCTAGCCCGAAATATATAAATTTTTTAACAACAAAATATTTATATTAATTCAAAAAACGGGTTTAATCGAGGATATACAAATAAATAATTAAAAAAAAACTCGCCGAAATACCCCTTTATTATATGATTTACAAAAGATGATCAATGGAGTAGTCTTTAAGGATTTTACTTAGTTAAAAAATATAATAAAGTCAGTTGTTTATCAGACATCATTGAGTAGACACCTAATATTACAACATTCTGTCTCAAGTTATTAGAATCTAAATTTTCTATCAACAAAATAGCTAGAATATATATAGGGCTTAACTAGAAGCTATAGAGCTTAATTATAATAAATAGGGATATTATGAAACTAGAATTGGAACGTAAAGAGTATTTTTAGTTTATCTAGGAGTGAGAACCATAAAAGGAGTTTATTTTAAATTTTTAACGCCTCAAACGGGATTTTTTCCCGGAAACCAACTTTTGGACTTTTTTTTGTGCCGTAGATGTTTCATATAGGAACGTAGAGTGTCAACAAGTGTCTCTCACCTGTATTAATTTCATCAATTCACTTAATTTTTTGTTCGAGTTTCACTTGAAGACTCAATCTAATCGATTAGTCTTATATGGGTGATCAGCACATAGATTTTTTTTCCAATTTATCATTTAGAATAGTTTATGAATTTGAACCGGTTAAATGGCATACCGGTGTGTTGATGGTTGTTAATGGTTACTTTAAAAACACTTTTACCAAAATGGGATTCGATCTCGGGTCTTCCAAAATCGAAGTCCAGGTCCAGCGTGCTATAACTAAGCCACTCAACACCCAATTAGAGGTCTTATATAGAGGTTATTTTTCTATTGAAAATAACAGATATTTATATACCGTCGCTTTAATAATGAAATAACGTATGCTATGTATACGTTATTATTATATAATGGGTGCGCAGCATTCCCCATAAGGATATCTTTGAAGTGGCGTTTTTACATTTTCGAATTATTTTATGACTGGGGGTAAAAATGAATATATTGTTAATTAGCGTCCATGCATCTTTAAACTCAAATATATCGAAACTACACTTTTGCGAAACGTTATTTCATTATTAAAGCGACGATATAAATCTAAATAGTAGAATATTTAGGTTGTCTTTAGTTTGTAAGTGTACATTTCGGCATTTGTAACAATCATTTTAAAGAGTCGTAATGAAAAGAGATTGTATAATTTTTAATTTGTTAATTTGCCAAAAAACCGTATAAATTATGTCCATATTAGAACATTGGATTGAACCAAAACATTTATTAATTGATTGATATAAGCATTACTCCCGCTCCAAATCACGATTGTAAATGTAAATTGTAAACGACAAAATAGTGGATTTGCTGATAATAGTTTCTGCTTGGAATCTTTCAGGTATCGCTTTGATAATAAATTACTACTATTGAAATACGAGTTAACGTGAGATATCACATACCACTGGCAATAGCAGTGAGATATTACTAAAAAATGTGAGAGGTGCTAGCGAATGAGCCGTATTCAATCAACGGTAGGTTATGGAATATTCCTTGGTGATGGCACGCTAATGCTTGCTATATGAAACGAGCCTTCATATAACTCTATATCTGGGTTTTGATCATTGAGGAAAACAGTGCGTCAAATATGCCACTAACTGAATTATTGGTAACCCAGCTTGAGCTTTAACCGTGCAAAATTTTAAAAACAAAATTTTTCTTTTTACCCCTTAATTTTAATTTTATTTCCTTTATCCTAACATGAAATATTGGTCTGTAGAGGGGAAGGGTCTCTCAATTTTGTGACAAAATCTGACGAAGGAGTCTTAAGAAAATGTGACATCCAATTATATTTTTTAGCTTATGAAATAAATAAAAAGTTCTTAATGAAAATTGCAAACATAATTCATTTTTGTACAAACCACTTTAAGGCAAACATTTTCATAGAAAACGATATATTTAAACCTCTTAATGACAGCTTAAAAACATCCTGATATTTTATTTGTTTTTCGTAGGACCTTAACATACGTTTTTTTTATAAAATGTGTTGTGTAATAACAACTACATTACAATATGTGTCACAACAACACATAAACACATTCTAAGACCTAGGTCCCACAACAACATGTTATATAACGAATTATATGGAGGCTTATTACTTCGAGCAAGCAATAGCGTGCAGGAATATTCCATAAATATAAGGAATATTCCATAAATAAGACTGATACCGTTGACTGAATGGAGTTCATCTGCTAGCAACCTTAATGTATTACCTTGGCTAGTGATATCACACTACTATTGCCTGTGGTATGCAATATCTCACGTTAACTTATACATCATAAACAAATTAACAAATCAACAAAAACTAATATAGGCCTTTTATCCCAAAAATATTATGACGTTGAAATCAACTGATTTGTATTTCAAAAACTCAAAAAAATTGTTATTTCTAGCAAATCATGGTTGTTTTGTGTTGTGTCTATGTTTTGCCCGCATTAACGGATCAATTTTTGTCAGAGTTTAAAACACTTCTTATGTCACTCCATTACTTCGTTCTTTCAGAGCGAGTACCTTTAAAAAACTATAACACTCCCAAATACAGGAAGAATATAAAGCAATATCGTTCTTTTTCAGAATACGTTTAAAAATTTGATGCTTTTCAACGGAAAAAATTAAATAGTTTTTCTGAATATTTGGTTCAATTATCCAAGTATTATAAATAAAAATAAATTAAGTATCATATAAAAATAAAAAGGTTACGAAAATCACTGATTTTCTTTTTTTGGAAATGGAATGAAAGAATTGCAAATGGATTGACAAAAATAAAAGGGTAAAATCGTAAAAGCAAAAAATCATAAAAATAAATTTTAATTTGTGAATACTATTTGGAGTGGAATGAGTTCTCGAATAAACTAAAATTGTGAACTCTGATTTTTGTTAATTTGTAACTTGTTTTATTTTTGATCCACGGGTGTGACAAACCCATGAAACTTCAGTCTCTGTTATTGACATACGAGTTAACGTGACATATCACATTTCACATACATACCACTAATCATAAATTCAACGCTCATGCTCAACAAATAAATACAAAACATAAAAACAGGAACAACGCACCGAAAGCTCTAGCGGGCAGTTCGTGGGGTAAGGATAAAAACACAATAATAACGGCATATAAAGCAATAGGAAGGCCTTTCATAAATTACGCTACCCCCATATGGACACCCCAAGTCGCTGACACCCACTGGAATAAGTTACAGTTAACACAGAACGCAGCCTTGCGTACAGCAACCGGATGTCACTTGATGGCCCATCGAGATTACCTGCACGAGGAATGTAACATATTGCCGGTCCGTGAACACAACGAAATACTTACCAAACAATATCTTTGGTCCTGTCATAGAGAGCAGCATTCCTGCAATGACACCTTATCCATGACAGCACCTCCTAGAGATATAAGAAGAACTGCGAGATGCTTCCTACAAGATGTTAGAAGTAATGAAGACATAAATAACATCGACGAGCCTACGTATAAGAGGTGGTTGAAAAATCTATATACCAAAACCGTTGAAGACACAATAGAGAACTACGCCCCGAATCGAGTTCTCAATGGCAAACCACTACAAGTCGCTGCTGAAGAGGTAAAACTGCCACGCAGCACCAGAACCATCCTAGCGCAGTTAAGATCCGGTTGGTCACGCATCTTAAATAACTACATGAGTAGAATTGACCATGAAATTGTTGACAAGTGTCCCATATGTGAGGGCACGCCACATGATGCTAACCACCTTTTCAATTGTCCAGAGAAACCAACCGACCTGACGAAGGAAGATCTGTGGTACCGCCCAAGGGCAGTAGCAGAGTTCCTGAATCTGGTCTTGGAGCCGGAAGAATAGCACCACAACTCGTCGCTACAACAACAACAACAACTAATAATAAGTAGTGATATATTGCCAGCCAAAGTGATATTTAAGGGTTGTTGGCGGATGAACTATAGTCAGTCAACAATAGAACCTTCAATCTTGGTTATGGAATATTTTTTTTGGAATATATATTTTGTACTGCAACTATTTGATATTTGGAGAAAATTTCATTATTGTTAGGTCCAACTTTTGTTTGCTTTGCTTTTTCAAGTCAAGACAACAAACCACGAGTTCCAATTGCATTGACTGCTGCCAGTAGAGTCCATTTAACCATGCAGTAGATTTCTAAAGACTAGTAAATCTTAAAGAATTTGAGACCATCACATCAGGGCTAGTGTCGCTCGGCACTTCTGGCAATTTTATTTTTACAGTTGATGAAAATCCAAGATACGTAAAATATCGTTTGTTGTTGTGTAAAAATATTGACGCTCTATTCATCGCTTCAAATGCACCTGGAAGAAGTTCTTTTAATAGAGCTGAGCGTAAAATGGCTCCACTTAACAGTGAACTTAGTGGTTTAATATTCCCTCATGATAACTCATCTGAATGAAAAAAGTGAAAGAATCCAATGTGAGTTAGAGGAAAATAGTTTTATGTTTGCGGGAGAAACTTTGAGCTGAAATATGGTCAGTCTGATATGGTCTCGACTGACAATTTTGCTACTGTTGCTGAATACATTGAGCCCGATTATTCAGAGGTTTTGCTAGAAGATTTATAGGGAACAGATCAACAGTGGTAATATGCTCACGTGCGAAAAAGCCAATATATGATACACATTGTTTATTATGTCTGTGTCTTATTATGTATGTATCTTTGTCTTATTATGCCTGTGGTACATACAACTTTTTTTACGCTACCTATAATTTATTAATTTTATGAGAAAAATATGTCAAGCTTTTATAAAAGTGATCGGTAAAATCTCTATGAGAATTAGGAAATATCATAAAACTATTCTTTTTTTATAGAAGTGTCATTAAAACAGACAAATAAAGTTGCAAATGTATTTGAGTTTGAAGTTTAAAATTTTGTTTGTCAAAGTTGGTTTAATTACATAAAAGTTTTATTTAAAAATAATAATAGTCCCTAGGCCATCACCTATTTTTTATGATTACCACATATTTTATACTTCGTAAGGCGCTTGTCCTTGATGAGTCCTACAACTTTTTTATCTGCCATTTTCCTTGATTCGGCCGCTTTTTCCCTTGGAAAACTCCGAAACATGGCGATTTCCTGGGGTCTTGTATATTCATTACCATAATTTTGTTATTTATTAAAAGGGGTGTTTTAGAAAACCAGGAAAAATTTGTCCGACAAAAAATTGTCTGCTTTTGTTGAGTCCGACAAGTGACAACTCAAACTCGCCAAAATACCGGGGTGCTGAAAATCAATTACCACAAAGTTGATTTTCACAGGATTGTTTAACAAACATTAGTGAAATTGAAGGGTCATATTGTCCGACAAATTTTCGGCCGCGTTTTTTCAGTCCGACGACTGGAAGTCGGAATCCTGGCGGGGTATTGTTTATTGATTACCACATATCTAATTTTTTTTTTTAGAGTTTATTTTAATTAATATTATTTTTCTCTGATCCAGTTGTCCGACAAAATAGTGTCCGCTAACTATCGAAAAATGTCATAATTTCAAAGACGATAGCGTACGCTCAATATCATCATCCACGATATATCAACATTAGTCAATAATTTTAAATATTTGTTATTAAATATTATAGATTGATAAAAAATTATAAATAATTATTAAATAATTTCGTTGTAGTGTCATTACTATGTAGGTTTTTAATCGTATCTCAGTAACCCATTGGTTTAATTTATATTATTGTTAATTGTAGTAGGCTGTTGTTAAAACAAAATTGTTTTGTTTTGTAATTCAAATTATAATTATATTATATTATATTCTCTCTCTCTCTCTCTCTCTCTCTCTCGCCGGTTGTTTTTGTTGGTCCCAGATTGCAAGAATCAGGTCGTATATATACTACTTTTCCGTTCTCGCGGCGACTAAAAATATCATTTACATATTTGTATACTCTCTCGGTGCATATACTTTTGAATCTGGTAAATAGAAAATATGGCAATATTTTTTCCTTGTTCAAATTCGCGCCAATTTTTAATCCTTCTCAATCTTTTCAATTTAAGGTGTGTAAATAACCTTCTCAATTGGTTAATGTTCCTTTGATTTTTTTAAATTAATTAAAATTTTTGTAAATAGAACAATTATAAAAAAGGCGCATGTGCCCAAAAAATGATGTAAAACATGTTTTCATTGTTTTAAATCATTTTTTGGGCACATACGCCTTTTTTATAATTTTTCTATTTACAAATATTTTCTAATTTTCTTTATACAGTGCCATCTGCAAACGTTGTTTCTTTAAAAAAATGTTACGTTATAAATGTATACATTAAATTTGTTCATTTGTTCACAACTCGATTTTTTATAATAACAAATGGTTTTTTGTCGTGTTTCATTTTTGTACGACATGTGGTAATCAATAAACACTACCCTGCCAGGATTCCGACTTCCAGTCGTCGGACTGGAAAAACGCGGCCGAAAATTTGTCGGACAATATGACCCCTCACTCAATTTCACTAATTTTTTTTAAACAATCCTGTGAAAATTAGTTTTGTGGTAATTGATTTTCATTACCCTGGTATTTTGGCGAGTTTGAGTTGTCGGACTCGACAAAAGCAGTCAATTTTTTGTCGGACAAATTTACCCTTGTTTTCTAAAACAAATTTCCACCCCCTTTGATAAGTAACAAAAGTATGGTAATAAATTTACAAGACCCCGGGAAATCGCCATGTTTCGGAGTTTCCCGAGCGAAAAAGCGGCCGAATCAAGGAAAACGGCAGATAAAAAAGTTGTGGGACGCGTCAAGGAGAAGCGCCTTACGAAGTATAAAATATGTGGTAATCATAAAAAAAATAGGTGAAGGCCCAGGGACTATTATTATTTTTAACTAAAACTTTTATGTAATTAAACCAAATTTGACAAACTAGGGACTATAACACTAGTTCACAAAAAAAATCTCCCTAAATAAAACCCAACTTTTCTTATAGATTTTGACCTGCTAAACACGAATATCATATTCATTTTTTTAGGTTAGCTCTTGTTTTTTTAGATATTCGCGGAAAACGAATTTTTTCGGTGAACAAAAAAGTTATTCCGGTTTTTGGATCGCATATTTTACAAAACAAACAAATTCAATGTATTATTGAAAAAAGTGCATAGTAAAGATACTAACAAACATTCTGAGCTATTTTTGTAAAAATCCATCAACAATTCTGGAAGTTACATTCGAAAAAATTTGAAAAAAAATCAAAAATTTAGGTTTTTTTAAAATTTTTCCATATTCAACGCCATTAATTTTGAACAATTTTTTTAATTTCTTGGAGCCTACAGTTAATTTAATATCCTTTCTTATAAGTTAAACAACACGAATTTTGGTGCAGATTGCACCAACTTATTTAGGTTTTCTCAAAAAAAAACAAAACTCAAAATTTAGTTAAAAATTAATTTTTTACTAAGAATAATTTAAATTCTGCAACATAATAGATTTAAATATGAGTTGTTATACAGATTTTTGTGTTAAAATTGCGAGTTATGGTCAAAACCTGGTCGTAACACAACGTTAAAACGTTAAATAAACATTTTCTCTATTGTACCATTTTGAATGTGTTAAGTTGCAGTTGACATAACTATTTTTCGGCATCCACGGTTAATCTTCATTTAATTTTCTGCTGAAGTAATGCAAGTATGCAATTCTTATATATGGGTGATTTTTTTAGCAGGATGTGTTATGCTAATTCCGCAAATAAAACAAAATGAATTCGGTCTATTTTTACACTTCTTGACGATGCCATTTAAGTAAATTAACTTTATTTATTATTTTAAAAGAATTCTTAACTGATGTTTGAGAACGACTGAACTTGTAAAATATTATTTACGATGCGGCACAAAAAGAAAAGAAACTAAGGAAAACTCAAAATAGCTCGCAGTTTTTATTCGAAAATTTGTATAACAACTTATATATATAAATATCTATTATGTTGAATTTAAATTATTCTTAGTAAAAAATTTTTTTTCCGAATTTTTAGGATTTGGATTGATGGATGGATTTTTACAAAAATAGCTCAAAATGTTTTTTAGTACCTATACTATGCACTTCTTTCATTAATACGTTGAATTTGTTTGTTTTGTAAAATATGCGATCCAAAATCCGGAATAACTTTTTTCACCGAAAAAATAGGTTTTCCACGAATTTCTAAAAATACAAACAAACAAGAGCTAACCTAAAAAAATGAATATAATATTCGTGTTCAGCAGGTCAAAATCCACAACAAAAGTTGGGGTTTAGTCAGGGAGACAAGAAAGATAAAAATTTGTTAACTAGTGTAATGAGTAAAAACATAGAAGACACAGAAGAAGTACCATATTGCACCCCTCCTTATATAAAAGGAGCGGCAAATAAGGTATCATTAAACTTGCTTCCTGAAAAATGTAGGAATATTGAAAAATGTAGGAAAATATATGGAAAAAGTTATTTGGAAGTTTTCCTAATGGTGTATGACAATATAAATAGAGTAAAAATGTACACAGAAAATACTCTTTTTGACATATTTTGGAGAAATTTCGATTAAGTCTTCCTTTGGTCCTATTATTCAACGCAGCAAGCTACAATAAGTGTTAAAAAAGATATCGATATAAGTCAATATTTAATTTTACTTAATTGTATTTCTGAAGAGACGAGCAGAAGGAAACAAGCCAAAAAAAAATAATTTGCCCGGAAGACATATATAAATTTCTAATTAACTCTCATGATGATGTATGTGAATTTGCTCGTCAAGGTGATTGCCTAATTAAATTAATTGAAGTATTTATCAATAAACACGATTCAAAAATATAGTTTGTATTGATTGTTGGAGTTGCAGGAGTATGTCGAAAAGACAAAATGCTCAAATTAGCTATTAATGATGTAAAGGATATGGATACATCAATATAAGTGACCTTACGAGATACCAAAATATAAGTGTAGATAGAGTATTCACAATTAACAGCCATGAGGAAAATCCAATAAATTTTCTTGAAGTATGCAGAAAATATATTACTCATCGTATTGCTGTAGATACGTCCAGTCAAGGGTATGAACGGTTTTTTATAAGGTATCGGAACAACAAATGTTTTTGCCAACCTGTTGGAAAAAACACATTAGGAAAAATACCTTGGAAAATTGCAACTTTTCTTAATCTGCCTGCTCCATCGACATATTTACCCAACATTATTTTCGACGATCTTCTGCAACTTTGCTTGATGATGCAGGTTCATTAAGGTTCTTAAAAGACATAGTGGTTGGAAATCGACAACAGTGACAGAAGGATGTGTGGAGAGTTTCTTAAATAATAAAAAGAGAGTAGCTGAAGAAATTTTATGCGTTGAACCACAAATTAAAAAACAGTTAACTGCATTAAGGGCTATGTTTCTTACGAAATAAATAAGTTTAATAGTAAATAAGTATTGTCTGATGACGCCCGTAAGACAAATATTATTGAGCTTCTACTTCAAACAAATCAAGAAATATCTACTAATGTTCATTCGAAATAAACTTGATTTTATTTTTTGCAGGGGCAAAAATAATCTTACATCTATAAATCAACGACTAATTTACTCAAATTAAATTAAATTTATACCGCATTTACAGCGACATAGCAAATTAGTAGATAGTATATTGATTTGCATCTTGTCATATTTAATATGAGTTTACAGCATGGATTGCAAATTAAATCTTTTATGACATAAACACATTTTAATTTATGTCGTTTTCTTTTTGCCAGAGCAGAAAAAGTGATTTTCTTAAGATTTTTTTTTCACAAAAAGAATATGAAAAGTTTGATCTAATTTTGTAGTTGTGTTTGTGAACTCTCGTTTAATGTTTTTGTTAATTAATAGTATTTAATTAAATAATTTTTTATTAATTTTGAATTTAAAACACGATTTAAACAAAACATTTATTTAAACAAATAACTATTTCACTTTAAAAAAATAATAATAAATAAATGGCGTCTTGTTTGTTTACTAATTTTACAGATTTGTGAATGTATTTGTGTAAATTTATTGTATTTGCAACTTGATCTACCAAAAAATCTAGATTCAGAAAAAATATTTTCAGATAAAAAAAAAGAGCAATTTTTTGTGCAAAAAGAATACGAAATGCAAAAAAAAGTGATCTGACAGCTGCTTTTTTTGCTCTTAGATCACTTTTTTTGTCAAAAAGAAAACGACATTAGTTTAGTTTAAAATGGTATCTGTCAAACTTTTAAAAAAGTTTAAAAAAATATGATAACTAGACCATTCCTCAAATTATTTCTTTGATTGTTGAACAATATTTGACGGAGAGAAGAACTTTGATGATTTAAATATTTAGAAACAGGATACGGTGTAGAAATCAAACATTTTTATTTTCATTGGTGTTTACAGCGTCAAATATCAATTTGAAAATAATTTGCTAGGTATCAAATCTAGATATCGAATTAGTTGCAAGCTATTAAAATAAAAAGTGTTTACAGCACAGATTTAAATTGCATCTACTAATTTGCTATGTCGCTGTAAACGTGGTATTATGAAATATTTAAAATTGGCAACGTCACAGTCAAACTAATATTTGTTGTTTTGTTCATTTTACATTTTTAAGGTAAAAACCAAAGTAATACACACTACGTTGCGTTAAGAGGGTAATTGAACAGGGCGTAATGTATAGGCACGGTAAAATAAAGAGGACGTGAAGTAATACATCGGCCGAAAAATTAAGTAAACCTAAGGAAGCGTAAAACAGGTCATTATGTATTTCAAGTGCACTTGTGCAATTGAAATGCGGAAACCTCAACCTCTTCGCGAAAGCAGATATGGCGAATTCGAACTTCGAAATTGATTCAACAGCTGTACAGGTACAGAACGATGTAGTTGCTATATTGCACTGATATATTGCATGTAACACTTTATATTTAAAATAACCCTAATTCTGTTGTCAGAAAAATGTATACTTGTAATCACCGCGCAATTGTTTTCTCTTTGTTTGAACAATAAACTGTTAACTTCGAGATGAGGTTGTCATTACTTTAATTTTTTTAGTGTGTAAAAAAATGATTAGAATAATAGAATAATATTACATATTAAAGTATCCATTAATAAACCGTATGCAAAATCTTCAATTCTTACAAGTTGTAATTAAAACGGACTTTAGGATTAGTTAGGTCACAGATAAAGTGACCATACGTTCTGCATTGTGACATAAAACAGGGGAGATATATAAAATTTTCAACTAACTTTTGCCACATGCCGCTGTTTTAAATATTTTTCGCTTGTGAAATAAATATTGCATTTAGCTTGTTGGTCTTAAATACAAAATAAATGAGAAATCTTACTGTAACAAGCAGAACAGTGCTATCAAACATGTTTATCGTTAAAACTGGTCAGCTTATTCATACATAGGTATGAGTCGAATTAGACAGAGTTGGTTTATGAGCCGCCGTTGCATCAAGTAAACTTGTACCGTATCATTATACAACATCACAGTACAATCCTCTTAATGCTGAGTAGTGAACGAGGCTTTTACTAGACGTCGGGCCGATACGATTTTGTCCGCCGTGATAGGCTATAGCCGTTTAAACGGAGTTACTTGGTACGGAAATGTTCTTCGCATTATGACTACACGTAAGTAATTAATAACGTAAAAAATAATAATAATACCGGTAATAATAACGCTGTAGCGAGTGACCCAGATTTTCAAACTGATTTGTTCGACAAGGTTTCAGTAGCATTCCGTAACTGAGAGGTGTGTTTAGCACAGTCGCAAATAAACAATTTATCAACGAAGAATCAAATTCGGACTGTTGCATTTCTGAGCCACATCAAAACACAGAGTAAGTAAATTTTTTATATGCAACAAATTTGTTTTTATATTTTAAAACTATATTATAATAATTACCAAATTTTATAAACTTAAAAAACTCTTTTTAGTTTTATTTAAAAATAAATAGTCAGATTTACATTGTGCAGTAATAACAAATTCATGCTTGAACTTAAATTAAAATTATTTAAACTATATTTTAGAAATCGGATTGTGTCTTTGCTCTACAATTAAACACTAGCCATTGTTTTGTCGTGCCAGTACAAAATTTTTAGTATAAAAAATTGCATCATATTGTGGTTCATTATCAACAGTATCAGATGCTTCATGCTGATCGTTGATTAGTAATTGTTTATTGATATTACTATCCAAATTAATATTATAATCACGAGATTTCGCATCATCTAATTTACGATATAAGCTATTGCTGTAGTTCAGTTTATTTGTAGTACTATTTTTTTTATCTTTAAATATTTTACCAATATTATTTAATAATTTCGATTTTGATTTTGTTTTGTCAATTTTTTGGCGTATCGAACTTTTAGACAATAATTGTTTATTTAGATTAATAATACAACTGTTATTACTATTATTACTATTTTTATCTTGTTTAACTTGAATTTGTTTAT
The DNA here is from genome assembly GCA_963693315.1 of Diogma glabrata. Taxonomy (NCBI): domain Eukaryota; kingdom Metazoa; phylum Arthropoda; class Insecta; order Diptera; family Cylindrotomidae; genus Diogma; species Diogma glabrata. The sequence continues at coordinate 249,405,744 of OY856187.1, read as the reverse complement.
TACTATTAGCAACTATAGATTTATAATTTTTAATTATTTTAAATTTTCGCGGCATAAATTCTGTATTGTTTTGTAATGGAAATAGATTAGATAAATTAGCAAACGAATTATTAGCAGTTTCATTTTCACTATGCGATGAAAGCATACTAAAAGACATACTATCAGTTGAAACGCTGTCATTATTGTTTGTTTTAAAATTGACCGAACTTTTGCGCGATGGAATCGAGTTATCATTTGATGAATGATCGCTACAGTAAAAAAAATTATCATCGAATAGTTTTGTTTCATTTATTTGCATGTTCGTTTCAATAGACGATACTTGATCAGTAGCTAATATATCGTCTGATTTACTTGAGCTATTTTCGGTATTATTGTTTTCAGTTAGATCAAGTGATTGACTATGGTTTGTAAAAAAGCATTCCCTACGAAATTTCGAACCAGATCCATAACGTGGAAATCTATATGTTTTATATGGATTATCGTCCACTTGAATTTCTGATCCATACATTGATAAATCATTGCTAGATTTTGAACTGCGATTTTGTGCACAGAAGTGATTCCAAGAATCTTCTTCCTTATCTACTTCGTAGTCTTCAAATTGCTCATTATAATCGTCACGTGAAAATATTTGATCTAAACTTTTTTGTATTGCACGATAGAATATTCGATCATATGGAGCATCTTCTAATGTTTTATTATTACAATCAGGGGACCAAATTTTAATATTATTATTGTTCGTTGTATTTTTGTCATTTTGATTATCTAAATTTAAATTTTTAAAATCCCTTTCAAAATTTCTATTATTATTTATAATATTTCTATTACTATACGAATTATTATTATTTCGTATACAATTGAAATATGTATCAGTTTCATTTTTATTATCTTCACTATTATATTGACGATTAGTGAAGTTCATATTAGTAGTTGTACTAGATAAAGAATTCAAACCTTCATGACTTTTACCTAATATATTTCGTGATGTAGCAGCTGTTGGTATTGTTTTTGTACCAGTTCGTGATTTATCCAAATTAGGTGCAGATTTACTAAAATTTGGTGTCCATGGGGTTGGTCGTAGGTCTGGCAAATGAACTCTCTCACGTTGATGTGATGTTGATGGACCCCATGTTTTACCTTTAATACCATCAGCCGGAACTGATGGTTGTTTATTTTAGTTTTGGTATATATCAAACAATTTTAATAATATTTTAATGAATAAATTTTCCATTAACCAAACACGTATTTTGGATTTTTTGCTTCCACGAAAAATTTAAAATTTCCAAACACTTTAAGCATGTATTTATAATTTCCAAAAATTAAAATTAAAATAAAAAAAATTAATACAAAACTTTAAAGTAATAATTTTAACTAAATACTGAAAATAATTTAAGAAACTTAAGAATTTTAAAATCCAATACACGTGTTAAGACATCTTTCCAATTAAACCTTTTAGTTTTTATTTTTAGAAAAATATCTTAAAATCAAATTTTGCAAATATTTATCTAAAAAAGTCTATTCAACTCATCCACACATTAAAAAAATAATAACATGCAATACGAAAATCAACAATTTCTAAAATGAATATTATTTGTGCTTTTCTATAGACAAGACTCTATAGAAATAAATTTCAACTATCAGTCAAATACAGACGTACCTTAAAAATAAAAGTTATTTAAAAAAAAACTAATCATACGAAAATTACTTACGCGCAATTGCTCGTAATCTTGGAATTGCAGGCGATCCAGGAGGGGTGTCGTTTCTTAGACGCGTTTCGTCTCGTAAAGCAGTATGTTGAACTGTTATGGTATGCCTAAAGTCTAAGGGAAATGATATTTCTTTTCCAGGTTCTCGTTTTAAAAGCTGAAAGGAAAAAAGTAAATAGACTTTCAGAAAAGTTTGAACAAAAAATGAAAAGACTAAAACATTGGAATGATTTTATTTTGAGTCTTAGTTGTGTGCAGGGTTGCATAAAAATCTAATTTTTTTAAAAAATCAAAAAAAAACTTTTTTTGATTTAAATCGGATTTTTTTGATTTTTATAAAAAAATGTAGTACAATTTTTGAAGAAGTGGTATTTCCCTATGCTACGTTAACTACTTACTATACATATATAAATCATTAGGTTTGGTTGTATTTTTTGAAAGACAAGACTAGACAAAAGTAAAAGAACAGATTTTAGTTACTATATACATAGATTTTTACACTGACATACTGATTGTTGTTCTTATAGCGACATAAAACGCGTTGCTTCTCAAACTACGATAGTTTGTCACTGCTTAGAGTGACGTCAGAAATATCCAATTCTGCAGGTCCGAAAAGTTCATTGGGCTTGTAGATTAGTTCCTTGTACATGTAGACATTAAACGGCAAGTCATATGGAACAATTAATAATAACTAGTATCAGGAAAGTGTTTAGGATTTAATACCATCACGATCTTAATAGTAATGATAGTTTTTGGTGGAAATGTTTTTTTTCGTAAGCGGGTTGTGCTGATTTGAATTTAATACTCTATTTGATATGTAATTATTTATTATTTATAGATTAATTTCTAGAACCTGTTCATGTATTTTATGTGGGCTTGTCAGTATTTCCAATTGTAGTTTAATCTCTGACTTTATTGTTGAAGTTTTACGACGATAGGCTAAAATTTGACTAACAGTTATTCTCAGTTATTTCCAGTCGCAAGCAATATGCAATTGTCTTAGCGTGACTTGATGCCGTTGGTCTGGTGAAGATAACTCAGGTATAGGTTAAAAAAATGGTGAGCGTATCTCGTTCATCATCTTCTTAGAACGCATGTTGTTGTAGGACCTTGGTCTCGAGATTTCTATGTGTTGTTGTGACACATGTTGAAATTCGTACCACAATACATTTAATTAAAAATTCAAATTTTATTTTGAATTTGAAATCAATGCAACCCTGGTTGTGTGTTTTGCTTTTTGTATGAGGTATAAACACGATGTATAACGATTCACGTTAAATGTGATTTGATTGTTATTTAAAGCATATTATTTCAGTCTGCAATAAAAAACAAACAAAAAATAAAAATTTGTTAATTATTTAAATTACTACTGTACGAACCAGAAAACTTCTATTATTCTATTACGTTTTACACCCTTTGAATTAGTCTAACTGTCAATTCGATAAACGTTATTCTTAAATCAGCTTCTTCTAAATTTGATCACTGATGTGTAAGTAACCCACACTAGGTCTTATTCAGCAAACGTCTATATTTATTTACGCAATTAATATAATTATGAATATTTGAGACCCCGCTATATTTTTCATTCAAAACTTACTAATTTTTCTAACATTCCAAATACTGAGTATGTTTTTCAATCAATTAGGTTCAAAAGTAAGCATGAAAAAGTGCAAATATTTAAAACTTAACAAAAAACTCTGCGGTGTAAAATTCTAAAATAAATCTAGAAATGCTAAAGTAGAACCCTTTCATATGATACTCTAATAACTAGTTAAATGTGTTATAGTAGCACGTACTTTTACTGTTACAGGTAACAAAGTAATAGTATACGTTGACCTTCGTTGGTTAATTTTGATCTAGTACAGTCTTGAGTAATAATTTTAGTCAGTAAGAGGACTAACTACACTTATATGAAAAGAGAACTAATTGACAAACAGGTTAATTAAATGTTTGTTGAATAATATCGATCATGAAATGAATCCTTCTTGAGGTATATACATAACTCAATAACAAAAAAATAAAACGCGCCTGAACTCAGGACAAAACCTGGAATTTTGTTCTTTTTTGTCTTGCCTTTTTACACACAATCAATAATTAAGACTTGGATGGAACTCGCTTATTAAATTTAAGTTTGACATATACTTTTTATTAGATACATATACATTTATATACATTATAAATAAATGTGTATTTATACATACATATATAAATATATACATACATTTACATTTATAAATATATACATACATATTCATTTATATTACATATATTGTTCTCGATGAACAACCCGGTGAATTTCTGATGAATTTAAATAAAACTAGTTTTGAAATTCTATCTTAAATACATGCCGGAATGCTGTAATGAACTAAACAAAGAAATAGTAAATGGAAGCGAGATATGTAGAGTTCAATCGGTTAAGTACCTAGGACTTCATTTAAGCTCTAAATTAAACTGAACGGAACCATTAATAACGTAAATTCTAAAGTTTCTCCTATTATTGGAGTACATTGAAGAGTTGAAAAATTTCTCTCCACTAGCGTCTTAAGCTCGCTCTATTTCGCTCACATTCAATCACACCTAATATATCTTGGGGAACTGGACCCTACTCGTCCCATGGGAAACTGGACCCTACTCTCACATCAATAAGTTATAAAAGATTGAAAATTATTCTGTAAAAGATCTGAGAGGGTATGCAATGCGTTTTCAATCTATTAATTTGTATTCTATCGATATTCTTCCTTTATCCAAACTCATTGATTACGAATACTTAATTATAATATACAAAATGAGATTCAATATAATTACGAATCGCAATAGACGTACTCTGCTAATGATTATCGCATACCGCTTTATACAAAACTGCACAGATATACCATTTTGTATAAGGGACTAATTTGCTCAATTCAGAGCCCGAATCTGTCAAATATCTGAACATCGCTTACCAGTTAAAGCATCAGAAGAAGTAATTGTGTAATCCAGACCTTATGTAGTTGTAGCTAAGTTGCTGCTGAATTTGTTATGGTATTTTTTTTTCTTTTATCTTAATTAGTTTTATTTGTCTAGTTTTTCTTTGTAGCAATATGAAGTAGTGTAATAATAATATTTCCATAAATTGTAAAATTATATTTGATTTGGAAATAAATAAAAATTTAAAAACAAATAAATAAATAAAGTTATTTTTATATCATAATTTTTGAAAGAACGATGTTTTAAAAACTTTATACATATTATAGTTAGAAATTTAATACGAAAGAATTTCAATAAATTTTGATTCAAATGTTTTCTTAAAGCAGTGCAGATAACCAAAATCGTTTGCTTGGCCTCGATTGGTACGTTTAATTGTAGCTTGGACGAATAAAAGTAGAAAATAGGGAAAAATTGCAAAACAGAAACTTTAATTAATTTAATATTATTAATTAAAGTTGCTATTTTGCAATTTTTTGCCTTCTTTGTTTAATATACAATAAAGTGGCTAAATTTAACCCGATTTGATGTATAAGACTGTTTATAAAATTATATTTAACATGCTTTTTTTCAATTAATACTCAGCAGTGTTCCGATTTTTATTTTATTTTGCTCTCAAAAAGTTTTTGGCCTTCCAAAATAAAATGCATAAAATAAAAAGTCGCTCTCAAAGAACTAAATTTTATTTTCTTATTTTTCGCACTCAGATAGTTTAATTTTATTTAAAATAAATATTTGTGCATAGTAAATTTTATTTTTTGTACGAGTAAACCGTAAAATGCACTTTTGGGATTCGAAAATTGTTCGTAAAGCATGCCTTTTTTTCCTATTGAAATAACAATGCCAAAATTGAAATAACAATGCCTAAAATTGAAATAACAATGCCTAAAGTTATTATTTCGAAAAACTACTTGGATAAAATAATTTTCTAAAAAAATATTTTACTGTTTTGTGTAAATATATGCATTTTTATTTATGCAAACAGTACAGAATCTTACTCGTACAAAAAATCTTGTATGCAATTCAGGCATAAAGTATCTCTTTTGCTTTCGAGTGATTGTTTCTCTCGGCTAACGCCTCGAGCAACAATTTCACTCTCAAGCGGAAAAGACATACTTTATGCCTTTAATACATAAATAGTTATTGTTTTATTTCGCTCAAAGGTAACGAATAAAAGCTACCTAGTATTCGTTTTAAATATTTTTGATTGTCTTGGTTAGTTTTTGTTCTGTATTATTGTTTAATAAGAAAAAATTTAAAAATTTGTATGATTGATTGATTCATAATTTTAGATAATGATTTCCTGTTTTTGTAATTTATTATTTTTACGTTATTTAGTAATGAACAATTTTTACTTTAATTTTTACTTTAAAGTTAAAAAAATTATTTATTGTTTCTATGTATTGACTGAATTTATTTAAAATAAAAATATAACAAAACAATTTGATTAATTTTGCTCCGATTATTATTTTTATTGATTAGTCAGTTTTTAAATATTTTATTTCTATCTATTCATACACGTTTTAATTCATACAAGAGAATACACATTTTTCTTTTGTTATTAAAACCGTCAAAAACATAAGCCGCGTTCGATTTGACTGAGTTTATCTGACACAAATGTAAAACCTCTATGGAATTTTTGTTTTTTCAGTAAACTCAGTTATGTTTTCAGTCATATCGAACACACTTATTTTCTTACAAATTTTTAGCAAAACAAACCAAAAGAAAAGAAAAACAAAAAACTTATTATAAAAAAATCTTTGAAAGGAACTATATTCATTTTTTTTCAAATAATTATAATCCAACAAAATCTTTTCTTGTAATTTTTTATTTTGCTCACAAAAAGTTTTTTCATAAAATCTTTTATTCTATCTTAAGAGCGGCGAGAAACAAAACTAAAGCTCACATGGTTTTATTTTTGAAATAAGTTAAAAATCTGACCACTAATACTCAGGATTCAAATTACTTCGAATAATTTTAAACAAAAATGGCAAATTTTGTTCTAATTTTAAAACGTTACCCGTTAAATACAACAATTAAATTTTTATCAGCTTACCTTCAATTTACTTTTTGTAAATTTTCCACGTCGTTTTTTAGGTGTTGGAGTATTTTGTGTTATCATAATATTAAGCTCACGTCCTAATAATTCGATTTCACGAGCGTTTAGTTCCTGTTCTCTTTTTTGTAAATTTTCTTCTTGTTTTCGTTGTTGCATATGGACACGAGAAAGTTCTTCTTCTTTACACCGCAGTTCCTTGAACATAAAAAATCTATATGAATATTGACAAAAATTTATTAAAAATCAACAACGAATTCTCTAAGGAAAAATAAACGCAGCCAACTAAATATGTATATGCAGTTAGCGTTAATTAAATAAATAATTTCATTTAATTTTAACATACCTCCTCAAATGATTTAAATGCCTTGTAGATTAGTTGGCAAAGTAATAAAAGATATACATTTTAAATGAATTCGACGTTAATACTAGGGCATGTTTATTTTTCCAGATAAAAAAAATTAAGTAGATGATATTTATTACCTTTTCCTTCATGCGTAACTCCTGAAGAACTTCGGCAATTTCTTTTTTCCATCCATCCTGCATAGTATGAAATGATTCGTGTGGAGTTTGAGTAAACGCAGATCTCGCTATAACATCAAGTTCTCGTAAAATTTCTTTAAAAGATGGCCGTCGATGTGGATCACATTCCCAACAGCTTTTCATCAATTTCCCCCATGATTCAGGGCAAGTTTTTGGTATTGGTAATGCTAAAGAATTAACAGCAACACCGTATGCTACTGATAATGAATCAAATCCTTTATATGGGGTTTCTCCAGTAAGAAGCTCCCATAAAAGAACTCCGTAGCTCCATACATCTGAAGCCCTGAGAAGAGAATACAATTATTGTTTTAAATTTCTGTACAGTATTTTATGATGATTATCCATACTTCGAATACGTTCCACATTTAATGACTTCTGGAGGCATCCAAGCATATGTTCCAGCCGCTGACATTCGAGTTGTTTTATAAACTTCTCTGGCAAGACCAAAATCAGTTATCTTTAATGTTTTTTTATGCAAATTATCTCCGTCGATGGATTCGCTTATTAAAACTAAAAGAACAGAAATAGTGCTGTTTACCTAATTTGGTATGGTTGATTGAATGCGTAAAATCAGGATGTGGAATATAAACTCATACAACCTTTTTGTTCAAATGTTTTACTTCGCTCTGAAACACCTAAGTATTACATTCATGAACCAAAAGTGAAATTCTTACCCCCACTTTTTTGGCATTTCTAGACGTCTTAGGACCTACTGATTCTAAAATAGCAAAAAAAATGTATGTCTGTTTGCCGGCCGGCCGTCACAACCGACGAAATCTAGAAAACGGCTGAAGGGATTTTAAAATTTTGGTTTCTAAAAATAGGCACACTCAATGATAGGAGCCGAAAGGACGATGTGTTCGATAACTGTACCGGAAGTGTGTCAAAAAAATCGTCAAGTTTGTCAAAACAAGGAAATGTGCATATTTCTTGCTTAAAAACGTTCATTTTAAGTGATAATGCGTAGGAACAAGAATATGGAGAAATCTTGATGTCGGGATTGGTATGTGAGATCAAAAACTAGATTATTGCATTAGAAGTTTGTCAAAACAATATTGTCAAGTGTGTCAAAAGAAAAATTTGTATTTATTATTTTACCCAATTTTTTGGAAAATAATAAAATTAATTATTTATGACATGAAATTTTATTATTATTTTTGAGAATTATGGCATTATAAGTTTGTAAAAAAAATAATGTCAAGTGTGTCAAAAGAAAGATTTTGATTTATTTGTTTACCAAATTTTTTGGAAAATAATAAAATTAATTATTTGTATGACATGAGATTTTATTATTATTGAGTATTGAGAATTACGGCATTATAAGTTTGTTAAAAAAATAATGTCAAGTGTGACAAAAGAATGATTTTCATTTATTTTTTAGAAAAAAATAAAATTAGTTATTTGTATGAAATGAAATGTATAATGAACGTGAAATTATTATTATTGAGAATTTTATTGCATTATAAGTTTGTCAAAAAAATGATTTCATTTATTTTTTTAGTCAATTTTTTGGAAAAAAACATTTAGCTGTTTGTATGACCTAAATATAAATGAACACGAAATTGGACATGGAAATTTTTGAATTTGTTAGTTTTTGAAATATTTTTAGAATTTTGATTTTGTAATAATTTTTGTAATATTTTTAGAGTTTTGGAAAAAGTTTTAATTTTTGATTTTGTTATATTTTTTGCAAGTATTTTTAGAATTTTGAAAAAAAAAAATAGAATTTGTGAATTTTATATATATTTTTAGAATTTTGAAAAAAGTTTTGGAATATTTTTAGAATTTTGAAAAATTTTAAATTTTTGATTTCATTATAATTTTGGAAAAAGTTTCAATTTTTGATGTTGTTATAATTTTTACAATATTTTTAGAATTTTGGACAAAGTTTGAATTTTCGGAATATTATTAGAATTTAGAAAAATTTTAAATATTTGATTTTATTCTAATTTTTGGAATATTTTTGGAATTTTGAAAAAGTTACAATTTTTGATTTTGTTATAATTTTGCAATATTTTTAGAATTTTTGAAAAGTTTTAATCTTTGATTTTGTAATAATTTTTGGAATATTTTTTGAGTTTATTTTGAAAAAAGTTTGAATTTTTGATGTTATTTAATTTTTACAATATTTTTGGAATTCTGAAAGAAATATGAATTTTTAATTTTGTAATAATTTTTCGAAATCTAAATGGAGAGGTTTTTGAGTAGTTTGCTGATTGTATCATATTTTGACTAAATTATGTTAATTTATGATCTGTTATAATTTTCCGGCAACGTATTGATGTTTCGTATTAGTTTTGTAATAAATTTCTAAACAGAGATAAAAAAATACATGTACGTTAACAAAGAGTTTTATGTTTGATATATATCGCTGACCAAAACTAAAAACAATGTCCTCATAAAAGCGTTTTGCGAAAACTATATCAAAATCCTTAACCCAGACTCAGACCCAGACTCTTCATATTTTTAATATTGTATTTTAAATTAATCAAAATTGGAATCCTATCGAAAAGTCAATATAAAAAGTCCAGATTATTTTCATATATTAAATGTTTTGATGAAAGCCGATATTTGTTAAACAGGACTGATTGGACATAATCAACCGATCACATAACCATAACCAATTTTTAGTGCGCATACACATCTGTCAAATCGTATTTTTGTTTGTTTGTTTTACTCTCTGATAAACCTAAATTGCTTCGCATAGACGTGCGTAACTTCAAAATTGTACAATTATTGGGTTTTTTTATATCTACAAGAAAAAAACGTACCAAAAAAAAAAGTTTCTCCCTCCCTGCGGTTGTGAAAAAAGAAAAGAAAAAAATGACATTTTGATTTTTATTATAACCAAACATAGTTTTTTGCTAAAGATATTCATTTAATCGAAATTAGTCAAAATACTACGTTTGCTAAGTTAAACTGGCCTTAAATCGAAAATCACAAATTTTACATAAACAACGAAAATTGGTGCCATTCCTAAACCCGTAGCTCGATTAAGCTCAAACTTCAGCACGGTGCATGTTTTGGGCCCACCTTTCAGTTTAAATATCACTCGCCAAGATTTGCGATCATTCTTCACTTATTCTTTAAACTTTAAGGGTGTCTGGCGGGGAGTTTCCACGATAGTAAGTGTCTGGCTATGGGTGACGTGACTTCTAATACTATCCCGAAGAATATATAAACAAATTAGCTTTTATACTTTCACGAAACTTTAGAGGCCCCTTTGGAACCTGCTCCCTGCCAAAGCCACTATGATCCAAACTTCATATGTCGCTAATCGTTCCTACCTGAGTAGGGGGTACGCACAGAGAAACTTTCAGCTTTTATAAAATAACGAAGGTCTGGCCGTCACGGGCTCTTAGTCTATAATGAGAACGATAAACTTTTTTTAAATCTAAAAGTTTTCTTATTGGTTCGAAACTAGATCGCTCGGCAATTGTGTGGATAGCAAGAAATTTCATAAACTGCACACCATGTATTGTTAAATTCAGTCTTATTATTCATGATGGGATAACTTTCCATCGGAGTGATGGTATATCACAGCTAATTCATTGAATTAATTGTAAATAAAGTTTAATAAATCCAAAAGTTTTTTAAGTGCTTTTAAATAAATTAAATAGGATCCTCAGTTGATGGGATCATATAGAGGTGACCTACAACGTCAGTGATCACGTCTGAATAATATTTGTATTTTAAAATATTAAATACTTGCAAATTTCCAAATCAACTACATACAAGCAGCTAAATTTTATTTTTATTATTTGATAAATCAAAACACAAATCGTAAAACATGACAAGAACAAGCAATATCATTTTTAAAAAAACAACTATATTTTTTTGGATAAAATTGGAAACATCGCAAATATATCAAAAGTCCAAGCAGAACATCAGCAAGAAATATTGATTATTGACGGTTTCTATAAAAATAAGAGAATCGAAAAAAGTCCAAGTATATGAGCTAGAAAAACGTACATTTCTTGGCCAAATAGTTTTCTGCACAAGTGAAATCGGATTAGTTTAAATAAAAAAAACTAATTACAAACAGACATCGAATCAAATTTTAAAAAGAAAATTAGTTATAAGCAAAACTACATCGATGCAATTTTGGATCGTTTTTACGAACGAAAAACAAAATATCAAATCTACCACAGAAAATATGTGTGACAATGTATCATGTACCTACCCCATATCGTACGGCATATCAATTATGTACTACGAAATATCATATTATTTCATTTCTAAAAGAAATTTATTTATTTATTTATTTATTCACGAATTGGATGTGTCGATTGTAGATGGTGGTCATTGTGGTCATGGTGGCCATGGTGGTCATGGTAGTCATGGTGGTCATGGTGGTCATAGTGGTAATGGTGTTCACGGTGGTCACGGTGGTCATGGTGATCATGGTGTTCATTGTGGTCATGGTGTTCATTGTGGTCATGGTGGTCACGGTGGTCATGGTGGTTATTGTGGTCATGGTGGTAATAGTGGTCATGGTGGTCATAGTGGTAATGGTGTTCATGGTGGTCATGGTGATCATGGTGGTCATGGTGGTCACGGTGGTCATGGTGTTCATTGTGGTCATGGTGGTCACGGTGGTCATGGCGGTCAAGGTGGTCATGGTGGTCATAGTGGTTATGGCGGTCATGGTGGTAATGGTGGTCACGGTGATCACGATGGTCATGGTGTTCACGGTGGTCATGGTTAATGGTGGTCATAGTGGTCATGGTGGTTATGGTGGTCACGGTGGACATGGTGGTCATGGTAGTCATGGTGGTCATAGTGGTCATGGTGGTCACGGTGGTCATGCTGGTCATGGTGTTCATGATGGTCATGGTGTTCATGGTGGTCATGGTGGTCATAGTGGTCATGGTGGCCACGCTGGTCATGGTAGTCATGGTGTTCACGGTGGTCAAGGTGGTCATGGTGGTCATAGTAGTTATGGTGATCATGGTGGTCACGGTGGTCATGGTGGTTACGGTGGTCATAGTGGTCATGATGGTTATGGTGGTCACGGTGGTTATGGTGGTCATGGTGTTCACGGTGGTCATGGTGGTCAAGGTGGTCATGGTGGTCATGGTGGTCATAGTGGTTATGGTGGTAATGGAGGTCACGATGGTCATGGTGGTCATGGTGTTCACGGTGGTTATGGTGGTCATGGTGTTCACGGTGGTCATGGTGGTTATGGTGGTCACGGTGGTCATGGCGTTCACGGTAGTCATAGTAGTCATAGTGGTCACGGTGGTCATAGTGGTCATGGTGGTCACGATGGTCATAGTGTTCACGGTGGTCATGATGGTCATGTTGGTCATGACTCATGGCGGTCATGGTGGGTGGTAATGTGGTCACGGTGGTTATGTAGAATTGGAGTGTATCAGAGATATATACGAAGATACAATACTCACCAAACAATTGGTTATCAATAATCGGCGTTTTTTTTCCTAAGCCTTATCTACCCAATTTCTGTGAAGTTCTAAACAGTAGAAAAATGATATGTCATAAAGAAGTTTCACTTCTTACCTGTGTACTCGGTACACACATTACTTTTTTTTATACTGAGATCCAGCACCATCAGTCGTATAGACTATTTTTTCAGGATGTTTTATTTTATCTTTTATAAAATCAATCATTTGTGATATGAATAGATACACTGCCACACTATCATGTTCAGTTATATCAGAGATAATGACAAAACTTAAGTGATCGATACCTTGACTAGTAGGTGAATTGTTAAATAATACATTAAAAACCGTTGTATCGTAGCTTGCGAATTATTACAATGATAACTCTGCGCAGAATCTTGAATGAAAAAAGAGCAATTTTCCGAAAAATCGCCAAGTACTAAGCACTCTCTCTTTGCTTTTGTGTTTTCCATGAACTGTTGTTGTGCCATAAAATGGTGAGGTATTAATAATTTTAGACTGTGTGTTAATTTATGTATAAATGCTGAAGAAGAATCGATGAATGTGTCCAAATTGCATCGATCGGTGGTATTCCATTGCATGTATTTCGCTTTGTTTCGTTTTGATTTTGTTTCTTTGTTTTCGTTTAAGATTTTCAACACATTCCACACATTGACATTCATCATGTAATTTACCACAACTAACAAATTTCATTTCACCATATACCAGTAAAAATTATTATATAGAAATGAAGTCACGGCTAGAAGCAAGATTCAGAGAGGCTATAAAGGGTACACAATCATTTCATGCGTGCATACCCAAAGATGAAAAACATTGCTCACAAAAATATATGCTAATTCAGCTAAAATTAGGATTAATATGCAATGTAAATTTTTTTTATATTTTTAATTTCTTTTATATTATTAATAAATGTATATTGTTTTTATTACACAACTTAGAATAAAAATAAAAAGTTAATTATTATATGAATTCTATACAACATGCATTTTATTTCACATAATTTTTTTCACTATTTACTTCTCAGCATCAGTTTTAATATATTTTATGTACATTCATTTGTAATTAATTTCAGACAGGTAAAAATGGGAGAAAAAGTCAATTATGTAAAAACCATTCACACCCTCAAATACTTAACTTGTATCCTCAAAATAATTAAATTTCTATAAAACAAGAATTCAGGCGGTTTTAGTTAAATAAAATGCATTTTTTACAAAAACAAAAATTAAAAAACGGAAAACTCAACAGCGCCATGTTTGAAAATATTATTTAAGTTTAACAGTTTTAAAAAATTACTACAAAATTAAAAAAAAAAACTTATAAGGCCTATCAATTACCTTTCGAATGAGCTATAAATGACTTAAATCGGTTTAGTCAATCGTTAGCAATCGGCAGCTAAAGATACTATTGTTTCGTCAACCCGTAAAACTTTGCCGCCACCCTGTGTCATCCCCAGAGCGAAATTTCATTTTTCGAAAGAAATGGTATTTTTATTTTGTCATTGGCTATCTGTGTATGAAATTTCATCGAAATCGGAGGGGGTCAGTCCGGATGCTAGAACAAATGCTGTTGCGGTGACGTGAAATTGCTCTATTCCAAAAATTATTACAAAATCAAAGATTAAAACTTTTTTCAAAAATTCTAAATATATTGCAAACATTATAGCAAAATCAAAAATTGTAACTTCTTCAAAATTCTAAAAATTAGAATAAAATCAAATATTTAAACTTCTAAATTCTAATAATATTACAGAAATTCTTAAAAAATTCAAACTTTTTCCAAAATTCTAAAAATATTGCAAAAGTTATAACAATATCAAAAATTGAAACTTTTTCCAAAATTATAAAAATTATAATAAAATCAAAAATTTTAAATTTTCCAAAATTCTAAAACTATTCCAAAAATTCTTACAAAATCAAAAATTGAAACTTTTTTCAAAATTCTCAAAATATATATAAAATTCACAAATTCTATTTTTTTTCAAAATTCTAAAAATATTGCAAAAATTATAACAAAATCAAAAATTAAAACTTTTTCCAAAATTCTAAAAATATTGCAAAAATTATTATAAAATCAAAAATACAAACTTTTTTCGAAATTCCAAGAATATTTCAAAAACTATAACAAATTCAAAAATTTCCATGTCCAATTTCATGTTCGATTATATTTACGTCATACAAACAGATAATTTTTTTTCCAAAATACACGCAAAAAAATAAAAAAAATCATTTTTTTGACACACTTGACAATATTTTTTTGACGAACTTATAATGCAATAAAATTCTCAATAGAGAATTCCACGTCACCGCAACAGCATTTGTTCTAGCATCCGGAGTTCGGACTGACCCCTTTGATTTCGATAAAATTTCATACACAGATAGCCGCCAATGACAAAATAAAAATACCATTTCTTTCGAAAAATGAAATTTCGCTCTGGGGATGACACAAGGGGGGGTTAAAATTTTTACGGGCTCGCGAAACATTAGTATCTTTGGCTACCGATTGCTAACGATTGACTAAACCGATTTATAGCTCATTAGAAAGGTAATTGATAGACCTCATAAAAAAAATTATTTAAAATTTTGTAGCAATTTTTTAAAACTGTCTTAAACTTAAATAATATTTTCAAAGATGGTGCTGTTGAGGGTACCCTCACTTTTAAGTTTCACCATATTTTTTTTCCAGAAAAAAAATGTTTAATTAATTCTTAATCAAAATCGAAAGTTTCCCAATGGTATAATTTCTCGTTTTGAAAATAAAATTCTTACAAAATTTTAATTTCCGTTTTCAATTTTTTTTTTAAACAATGCAGTCTATTTAACTAAAACCACCTTAAATTCTTGTTTTATAGAAATTTATTGACCATTTAATTATTTTAAGGATACAAGTTAAGTATTTGAGGGTGTGGATGGTTTTTACATAATTTACCTTTTCTGCCATTTGTACCTGTCGGAATTAATTTTAAATGCTTGAACTAATCGAGTACCGTAATTTAATTACCTATTAATAATAATATCTGTCATAAAATGAGACCACAGTAATGAAAATAATAGTCTTTAAAGATATTTTGATCGTACAGCATCATTACTAAATTCATTTGTCAATCTTAGCAAAGAAGTTTTAAAGCGTATTATAGCTAAAATAATTTTTTTTTTAAAAAACATGAGTAAATATCATTGTATAAAACCATTTGGTATCGGCAAGTGTTCAAAAACTTTACGAAATTTTACACCTGAAATTAAGAATAAATTACATTTGATAAATTATGTGTTTGATATTCATATGCGAATGCGAATTTGTTCGTCTTGTAGAATTCGTCTCCTAATGATCAGTTCCACTGGAGGTATTGAAGCTGAAAATACAGGTGATGCAGAATCAAGTTCGAGTTGGAGTATTGGAGGTACAGCAACAGCCTATCAACGGACCAAGCGTTTTACGAGATATTATTACATCACCAACGATAGTTAATATGGAACGTGATGAGCTAATTAATTGCATAAATGAACATATTGTGCCATTTGTAGCTAATCAAATTTCTCCTATTAACCGAAAGCGGTTATGTCGCAGTTTTAAGTATGGAAAGGATAAATCGGAGCAACTGGGTAGAAACATACAAAATATTTTAATTGGTAAGACTCTTGATTCTTCTGATGAAATAAAAGTGCAATTAAAATACATAAATTAACACACAGGCTAAAATTATAGGCTAATTATTACAGTACACACAGGCTAATTATTACATTAACGAATTGAGATGAATTAATGTAGAAAACTAACAGATGTTGAAAAAAATCAATTTACTAGGAAAAGAGCTACCAAATTTTCTAAGCACCAAACTACGCGAACAATTTCTATAAAGGTGGTAAGGCTATAAATGGCAAGTTTTTGTAGGAGTACCTCCCTTAAAGATAGATAAATGTCTATCATTGAGTATTGGCCCTAAAGAAAATAGCAAATCTATTGGGCAATTATTTCTCCACATATTATTCATTAAAAGAACCAAATTTCCAACATAAACCAATTGAAATAGTTGCTTACCAACAACAACAAATAAATAATAATAAGGCTTGAATGTATTTCTTTAATTATTCTTAAAACATTTGCCAATGAGCTTGCACCAATACTGAATAGTCTTCTATTTGTCATATAAAAAAGAAATTTTTCGTGATATATGGAGAATGGCCAGGGTACGACCAGTTTAAAAAACGGGTAGCAAAACTGATTCCTCAAACTACAGACTAGTTTAATTAATTTTCATTTAATATGATAAAAATAATGTAATCATCAAAAATTCTGAATGATTCTGGAAGGGAATAGCAGCTGGAGATCTACTGTCCTTTGTTACGCATGCCTGGAACGAGTTGCTTGAAGACCATGGTAAGACTTTGGGTGTTGCTCTCTTGATATTTTCCAGGCATTATAGTAAATTTGGCACAACATTCTTATGTGCATATTAGACTGCTTCGTTTCAAAAAAAGATTATCAAGTATTCTTCAAATTTTGACATCATGAAATTTTCATACGATGAATGTTGTGCAACAAACAAAAAAATATTTTGACGAAATCGGGCTGAAATTTTTGAAAAGATTTACGTTTTTTTTACGATTTTTGTTTCAGAAGGTGGATTGTTTTGGATTTTTGTGCAATTCTAATTCTACAACCTCTTTCTCGAATTTCTCTTAAAAAGAATTGACGATCTTCAGTTAAATTTTTTATTTTCTAAACTAAGTACTAATGTCAAATAATATATCTAAAGTTTAATTAAAAAATTTCTTACATTTGTATTTTGTTTAATTAATGTTTTTTTAATTTGACATTATTTTATTTTTCATATTATTCATAAATTTTTTCTAGTTTGCTTAAACTATTCTATTAGTCCCTGGGCCCACGCCGATTTCATTTGATGATTACCACATATTTTATACTTCGTGAGGCGCTTGTCCTTGACGAGTCCTACAACTTTTTTACCTGCCATTTTCCTTGACTCGGCCGCTTTTTCCCTCGGAAGACTAAGAAACATGGCGAATTCTCGGGGTCTTGTATATTTATTACCACAATTTTATTATTTATTAAAGGAGGTGGAAATTTGTTTTAGAAAACGAAGGTAACTTTGTCCGACAAACAATTGCCTGCTTTTGTCGAGTCCGACAACAACACACCAAAATACTGGGGTATTGAAAATCAATTACCACAAAGCTAAGTTTCACAGGATTGTTTAACAAAAATTCGTGAAATTGAAGGGTCATATTGTCCGACAAATTTTCGGCCGCGTTTTTCCAGTCCGACGACTAGAAGTCGGAATGCTGGCGGGGCATTGTTTATTGATTATGTCGGACAAAAATGGAGCATGATAAAAAACCATCTGTTATTATAAAAAATCGAGTTGTCCGACAAAAAAATAAACGCGTACGGGCACTCCGACAAGAAAATGAGAAAAATATTTTAGGAGAACGATAATTTTTGTTCCTTTCTTAAAGTTGCTAATATTTATGAACAAATTTAATGTATATAATATATATTTATGACGTAACATTTTTTAAAGAAACAACGTTTGCAGATGGCACTGTATAAAAAAATTAGAAAATTTTTATTGTAAATAGAAAAATTATAAAAAAGGAGTAACTAATAGTGAATTCTTTTCTACTTGTTCGGTACAAGTTCCGACTCCGAATTATCAAAATTTGTTTTTTTTGTATTGTACTTTTTACAAAAGAATAAAAATTTAGATAATTCTGTGTTGGAATTTGTACCGAACAGGTAGAAAAGAATTCACTATGAATAATGATGTAAAACATGTTTTCATATTTATTTAAAAAATTTGAGGAACATTAACCAGTTGAGAAGGTTATTTACACACTTTTAATTGAGAAGGTTGAGAACGGTTGAGGTTGAGATTTTAACAAGAAAAAAATATTGTCAATTTTTTTTATTTACCAGATTCAAAACTATATGCACCGATAGAGTCTATACAAATATAAATGATACTTTTACTTGCCGCGAGAAGGGAAAAGTCGTATACATACGACATGATTCTGGCAATCTGGGATCAAGAAGAACTACCTGCTGAATGGAAAACAATTCTTATTGTTTCGCTTCACAAGAAAGGTGGCCAGTGGCCACCTAATTATCGTGGAGTCGCACTGCTGGGCAGTGGACACTGCACATAAAATACTAGCTAATGTCATACTTGCTCGACTCATCCCGTTCGCCGAATCTATAATCGGTGACTATCAGTTTTGTTTTCGTCCCAACGGTTTAACCACAGATCAATGTTTTATCTTAAGGATGATTCTAAGATGATATTAAGGACATCAGCATTCACCGCCTCTACGTTGAATTCAAGCAAGCATATGATTTTATTTTTTCGCCGATCATATGGCTTGGTATCCCGGAGAAACTTGTTTCTCTGTGTAAACTCACAACATCGGGATCAAATTGTAGAATATTAATCGAAGGGTCAGTTTCTTACTCTTTTGATATAACATCTGGCGTTCGACAAGGTGATGTACTCGCGCCCATATTATTTAATTTGGGGCTTGAGTACAAGATAAAAAATCCGAACTAAGATATAAACTGCATATTTAATAAATCTAGTTAAGTCTTGGTTGCAGATGATATTTCATTTCTTGGACGTAGACCAAGCGATATTAAGGATATAGTCTCTCACAACTTCAAGTCGTTTATGCATCAATACCGGCAACAAAAAAGAACATGTCTCCCGAGACTGGCGACTATGGAAAACGCGTCGAAAACTTAAAATACCTCGGATCTATACCAAGGTTGGCATGATATATATCAATGATATATATCTGATATATATCATTGATATATATCACGATATTTATTCCCTGATAAATATCATGATATTTATAAAAAAGAAATAATTTACTATTCTCCCTTAAAGGTGGAAAAACGGTTAACAGTCGCAGCACTGCCAGCAAAACGCGTGTCAAATCGAAGTAACCTGGTTCAGCTATGCTAGACCATAAAGCTGACATAGATCCTAACATAACTTAACTTATGACATAAATATTGTAATGAATGCTAAACATATGCTTTGTTATCTTAAGACCATAGCAGTCGCTTAGACAGAGCTGAAACTGATAAAACTACTAATGCCGTCGTAGTTGAAATTTGGCATAAACTGGAAGTCGATCTTAAACTTTAGAAGTTAAGAAGCAACCTTTAGAAGTTAAGAAACTTTTTTATCGACGGAGAAACATGGCTTTAAATGCACCTCATCACCTAGCTAATTTTTGCTTGACCATCGATTTTTTAGGTAAAAGTTTGAACAACCACCAAAGAGAAGAAGCATATAGTTCCTTGTTTAAATATAATTATTTCCGACTTCTTTCCATTTGTAATTGCGCTTTTAACTGAATCTACACCATTTCCAAAATATGTATTTCAATCTCAGTTTAAAAACACACTACCAATGGTGGTGGAATGGAATGACTACGCCCTTGGTTCTCAAACTTTTTGAAGTCGGGGAACACTAAACTCTGATACTTTTTTAGGCGGAACATATATTCAATACAGCATAAACTTTAAAACGGGGCGTGGTTGCTAACCTCTTTGAAACCAAAGGAGCAATCAAAACAGAATAATGTTTGCAAAAACACTCCATTATTATAGAGCAAAAAGAAAACGGAATCGTGTCGCAGCGTGTTATTGGCAACCCTCAGCTTCCAGGTGCTAATTTTAGAAAATAATATGTGGGTAGTTCTCCAAACATGGGAATTTTGGATGGCTCGGCTTATTTCGTATATTAATATAAAAAAAAATGTTTTTTCAAATGAAATTTGTAAACCTTAACTATGTCTAGCAGGTCATCCAAAATAAACCCGTTTCGAAATATATTTCTTACAAAAAATATGATGCAAAACGTAAAACTATCAGTCCCCTGGCGTGTCCATCTTTGAAAGTCAAAGCTAGTAAACTAAATAATCAATGATTCTAAGTGTGTAGAGACAAATTTACACTGCAGTTATAATTTTGAATAATAATGCGTTAACAATGTGTAAATAATCATAAAATTACTCTATATTTCATATAAGATATATCCTATTAAAGTTTGTCCCCTGAATTTTTATCATCCTCCAGCCCAATCAAAACACATTGAAAATAAAGGAAATTCATATTTCTATCAAGTTATCGCTCGTCACAGGAGTTAATTAAAGTTCAATAAATATAATGTTGCAAGTGTTTTTCTTAGTCCGAGGTTTTATCAATCAAAACAGTCATTATTGGTAGCAAGATCGTGTTTTGTTCAGTCAAATTATCAGTCCCCTGGCAAGTATTTTCGTAAAAAGTATTTTAATTACAGGTATTTAATTACAGTCATATACGTCGTGAATATGTAGTCCCTTGGTATAGAATTCGTTTATTTTTTTTAAGACGTAATTTTGTCATTTTTAAGAGAAGTACTGATAAATTATCAGTCCCCTGGTGTCAGTCTCCTGGAAGTTTTAAAAGCGAAATTTGACTTAGATAAATATTTATTTTGTATTTTGAGATAATATTGACATAATTTTGAGTTAATTTAGGAGTAAGAAGGATATTTTTTTAATTTTGACTCTATCATGAAAATACATATTTTTTTTTACTGGCCACATTCAGAAAAGTTGAAAAAACGTCATCAACTTTAACTAAACTACTTATACTAAAACTACTTATACAGAACTTATACGCAAAAAACATGTCGTGCCGTAATTAGCTCCATTTTCTTCCTTTGTGTGTAAAACTACCCATGTATATAAATGAAATATGCACCAATATTGATTGATGCAAATATATTTATTGAAAGCACAATTAAAATTACAATACTTTTAAAAAAATCTCAAACTTAATGCGATCCATGAGCTTGAAGATCTTTACAGATCTCAGCGGTATTGGGACGAATAAATGATAACGCCACACGCATTTTGTCTTCTAAATTCCATAGTCTCTCGCGTTTGCTTGCCTTTATATTGACCATAGTTGAAAATCCTGCTTCGCAAAGTTATGACGTGGAAAATAACAATAATATGTTCAGGGATTTTTTGCTTATACTCGGGTATTCATCTTTAACAGAGATCCAAAAATTTTCAGGAGTGTTTTCATGGAACTGTAATTTTAATCCACGATCTGAAGAAGACGACGTCAATTCTTCTTCTTCATTTAAAGTAAAACTAGAAAATTCGGAAGACATAAACGGCTTTCTTATTCAATCATATTATTCATATTGTGTGAATCAAAAACTTCATACATACATATTTTATTTATTTATGTGTAAAAAGGAGAATTTTAATAACTGCAATAATATTTTATGTTTCCAAGACGTAATTTTAACCCGAAAGATATTTTTATTCATACAAAGCCGAGAAACGTGTAAATTTTACGTACGTGTATATTTTACATTGAATTGATTTTTATTTTCAAACAATTTTTAATTGAATTATTTAATTTTTTCGCGGCACAATTGAAAGTGCATCGCGGAACACGCTTTGAGAACCACTGGACTACGCAAGCAGGGTTTTCCAGAATTTAAAATACGGCCAAGCATTGGTCCATTAATGGTTTACAGTACTTGACTTTTGTTATTGGGCCAGGACTAGAACCATTCATCGGCCAATCTATGGTTAAAAGATAATAGCCAGTATTTGGTAACCTTTGAATGGTCAGGCACTGGCCTATAAATGGTAAACAATACTTGGTTATTGTGATTGGACCATTACTGGAACCATGAATCGACCAATCTACGGTTTATAAAAATTAATCAGTAAAGTTTACTTTAAATGGCCAAGCTATGGGCACGCACGTTAATGGTTAACATTGATTGCCTATTGTTATTGGTCCAGTACTGAACCATGAATTGGCCGATCTTTGTCATTTGGTTAAAATTCACTAGGGTATTATCCATTTTAGAAACATGTAGTTTGAAAAATTTCGCATGCTGAAAGACTATGATAATAATGTTAAGGTTGGTATAAGTTTTAACATTTTTTTCTTAAGACATTTTTACTTACTGAATTACTTATTTAAATAATTTTGTATTTAATTAATTTAAATTTACATATGATATTTTATATTGGTCCTGTCATGATTGGCAGTACTCGACAATTGCTGCAATACTGCCCATCATAATTGGTCTGTTACTCGGCTAGCTGTACAACCTTGTATGGGCCATTGCTGTTTTTCTCTGGCAAATGAATGGCAGCCATTTATGATCCGAAATTATCAACAAGTAAAATTATGTTAATGGCCGAGTCATAGTTGTCAGTACTATGTCATGGTTGCCAGTACCTTGCCATTGTTGACTACTAGTCGCCAGTAATTGACCATTACTGGACCAATTGTATAACCTTGTATGGTCCATTGCTATTTTTTTCTCTGGCCCTTGAATGGCAGTTATTTATTGTTCGAAGTTATCATCCAGTAACATTATGTTTATGGTCCAGTTATAGTTGCCAGGACTCGATCATTGTTGCATTACTGGTCGCCTGTAAAAGACCATTCCTGAACCAGTTTTACTTTAGGTATTAGTGAGGCAACTTGGCCAAATAAAAAATAAATAAATAAATAAATAAATAAACAAGCAAAGCGAGCAAGCGTATTCGTCGTTTTGACTTGTGCAATCGCAGATATAGACGAATAGGCTTGATAAATTGCCTATAAACTAAATTGGGGTGGCCATATTTGAATTTAGTTTATAGTCAATCAGGTAAGAAACGAGGGAGTGGTGCGTTGCACTGCTTACAAGTGTGGAAAGGGCCATATATTGTATAATATTTAAGATAAACAACTTATTCAAAAATAAATATCAGAGCTGGATTGTGCCGTTCACTGCACAAACCGACTAAATCCACTTTTTGGAAAATTTTAAATTTAAATGTCAAAGTACTTGCTATAGTCATAACTTTCTATGTTAAAAACAACTTTCCTGAATAATTAAGATAAACACCATTAAAAGTCAAAATTTGTCTGACCATTAAAAAATTAATATTAAAAACTTGACATTAAAAACTAATAATATCTATTTACTAATTAAATTACTACTATAATAGCGAATTGATATACTTAGTAACCAAAATTAAATAAATTATGTTTATAATAACATTCCTGAATGATAAAGATTAACACTACTAAATATCGAAATTTATTTGACCTTTGAAAAAAACTCAATTTTCTCAACATTTTGTTTTATGGAGTTAATCGTGTTGTGCAGTGAACGGCTCATATATCGGATATATATCTGATATATATAGGATATTTTGATATTTATATAAATATCATGATATTTGCCAGCCTTGATCTATACTAACGTTTTCAAATGACATGCAGACATATATTAAACCCCGTGTCACTGCCACATACAGTTTTCTACGCATACTTGTGCGATCAAAACATCTTTAGCGGTCATGTAAACTCACACTTTACAAAGCATTAATTCGACCTGTGCTGACTTGACCTGAGCTTACAAAGCATTAATTCGACCTGTGCTTTGGAAGTGAAAGCTGGACACTGACTTCCACCGATTTTAGAGTTCTATGAACATTCGACAATTTATGGTCAATATTTTTTTTTAATAAAAAGTGTTTTATAGGGTTTCCATGTGGACAACACATAAACACCTTTTAAGACCTAGGTCCCACCACAACAGTTGATGTTGATGAACGCTAAAGATGTTGATGATCGCTTTTTTTAAACCTCTGCGGATTGAAACCACCTGAGACTATCTATGGATTTTAGCAAACTATTCCATTTGTATGCAGTTCGGACAAAGCAGTCTTACTGCGATCTGTCAGTCGGAATCTGCGCTGTCATGCGGGATCTTGACCGTTTGACTGCTTGCGCTAGCCGATTGCCGAGTGAAACGGGGGTAAGAATAGATAGACTTAGGCTCCATTAGATACAATAATAAAAAAAAAGCCCCAACAACAGCCAGCTGGTGTTCGTCGAAGAGGAAAACCCAGAAAACGCTGGCGTGATGACAGCCAAGACCTTCGTGATAAAGGATTTTGAAACTGGAGTCAACTAGTCATGGAGCGAGAGAGAGAGAGAGAGAAAAAGAGAGAGAGAGAAAAAAGAGAGAGAGAGAGAGAGAGAGAGAGAGAGAGAGAGAGAGAGAGAGAGAGAGAGAGAGAGAGAGAGAGAGAGAGAGAGAGAGAGAGAGAGAGAGAGAGAAAGAAAAAAAAAGTGATTTCATTAAATTATTACGAAATTATTTAATAATTTTTTATTATAATTTTTATCAATTTATAATATTATATAACAAATATCTAAAATTAATAACTAATGTTGATATATTGTGGATGATATGAGCGTGCGCTTTCGTCTTTGAAATTATGACATTTTTTCGATTTTTCGCTAGTTAGCGGACACTAATTTGTCGGACAACTGTATCAAAGTATTATACATAATAAAATTAATTAAAACTGTAATAAAAAAAATGTAGATATGTGGTAATCAATAAACACTACCCCGCCAGGATTCCGACTTCCAGTCGTCGGACTGAAAAAACGCGACCGAAAATTTATCGGACAATATGACCCTTCAGTTTCACTAATTTTTGTTTCACAATCCTCTGAAAATTAGCTTAGTGGTAATAGATTTTCAATACCCCAGTATTTTGGCGTGTTGTTGTCGGACTCGACAAAAGCAGACAATTTTTTGTCGGACAAATTTACCCTCGTTTTCTAAAACAAATTTTCACCCCGTTTAATAAATAACAAAATTGTGGTAATAAATATACAAGACCCCCAGAAATCGCCATGTTTCGGAGTTTTCCAAGGGAAAAAGCGGCCGAATCAAGGAAAATGGCAGATAAAAAAGTTGTAGGACTCGTCAAGGACAAGCGCCTTATGAAGTATAAAATATGTGGTAATCATCAAATGAAATCATCCATAAACTATTTATTCTATTCTTTGATAAAGAAAAACCGTTATTCAAAATTATACAAAAACTAGTGAGGTGTAAAATTCCAAGATACATTTGTAAGGAATACTGAAGTAGAGCCCTTTCTTATGATACCCTACTTGACTTGGTAAAAAAATGTATTTTGTCTAAGACCCCACATCGGCACAGAGTAAAACAAACAAGAACAACTTTACGATTTATTGTTTCCTTATAAAGCCAACACATGATTGTTTTCTTAAAATTTTGCTTAACAATAATTTAATGAATAGAAGGGATTCATAGGAGGCTTAATTTTTAAACTAAGTTGTAGTAAAGTAAACCAAGTTGCTCTCAAGTAAGTGCACGAATGCTGTAAAGAAATTTTTAATATATCGAGTGTATGAAAGAGGCGTACTTGTAAAATTAAGAGAGGCGTACTTGTTAAATTAAGAGACTCACACAAAAGTTACCCAATGCATTTTTGAAGGCCATGAATCCACCATAGCATAAAATGCTGCCGAACTATAGATAACTGATAATCAAACATAAACTCACCATTTCCCTATATATTTTGTATGGAAAAACTAAAAAAGCATTGCGCAAGTACTTAGAATTGGAATTAAGGGCTGAAATTTTCAGTGGATTATTTTTTAGTCATTCCAATCGAAGTTTTGAAGTAGGACCTCAAAAACAAACAAACATTTTTTTGAAGCGAAGCAGTCTAATGCTTATATTTCTTAGGTAAAGAGCTTTTTAACTAAACGGTTAATGTTGACGATGTCTCGTCAGATGTCTTTTCAAGTAGGGCCGATTTTGCTCAGGATTCCGGCTTCCGCGCTGTCTTCAAATCTTTTTCTTATCTATATTAAAGACTTGTTGGATTCAACGATTCATCCAATTCATAGTTTTGACCATCCATAGGTTAATAACACGCTTCATGCTTCTCTTACAACCTCACTGTCAACGCTTAAAGTCACATCCAATTTGATAGTCATTAAACATTGATTTTATTGACACAAGTTTAAAATTTTTCTAGGGTAACTGCACCTCATCCATTTCCATTAAAGTTTGATACAAATGATCTTGTGATAAAAAATCCTGTTGGATCTAGGAGTATAAATGAAAAATAATATGAAGTGGAAGTAGAATCCTGATACTTTCCACCTAGCCTAAGAATGCTGTTGGAAAAAATTGGGATATTTAGGTCGATGTCGTGAGTTTTTCAATAGCGGACAACTTTTAGTTTAAAAGTCATTTATACGGCCAAGCATACAAAACTGTTCTCACATCTGAGGTGGAAGGGTCATTAAATTGATCCGCGATTCAAATCCAGCAAACGAGCTTGATTGCTACTCTACCATTCTTTAAAAAAACATCAAAAACGATCAAAAAATTGCGCTTATCAACACCTGAGAATGTTGTTGTGGCACCTTGGTCTTAAAAGATTTTAATGTGTTGTTTTGACACATATTGTAATTCCTACTACACAACACATTTTGTTAAAAAAAACAGGAGCCCTATTCCCGAACACTTAAATGTGAATTGGGACAATATTGTGAAGTTCGTATTGCATAACATTAAACGGTAACAGAAAAGGAATTCCACAATATTGTCTAAATTCAATTTAGACAACATTTTGAAATTCGTTTTTGGTAAAATGGTTACCGTCACCGTTTAAAGTTATCCAATACGAACTTCAAAATATTGCCCAAATTCATATTTATGTGTTCGGGAATATGACCCCAGAAATGTCGCTGATTTGACAATTTGTTTCAGTTATATTATGGATGAATGAACTTCGAACGAGATCAAATCGATTTTGCCTGAGCCAGCAAGCCTCACTCAAAAAATTCTGATATTGAAACTCCAAAATTTAAAATACAATACATCCGTTCCTTTGGAACAAATTAGTAGCTCAACCCATCTTTTAAACAGATCACGGTTCCATTGGTGATCTATTCAAAAGAATGTTTGAGGTGCTAATTTTGTTCCAAAGGAGTGGACATATTGTATTTTAAATTCATAATATTAGTCAGTTCAGAATTTTTGAGTGAGGAAAATTGAAAAAATGAAAGATCAAGCACAATTTCTTCGGGGTAGTGTAGATGAAAGTAAATTATGGGCAAGTGTGATATTCAAAGGAACGCGCCTAGCATATATCTAAAATATGAGATATGGGCAGAGATGTTCAAAATTACAACTCTTACGTAAGAGTTCGATAAAGAAATAGATTTGGAACATATTGCATGTAGATTGTATGAATTTACAAACCGACGCATTATACGATATTGTTTACTAATACGATTACGTTTATTAATACGATCTTGTTTTTTTACAATGTAAATTCTACGATTTCGAAAATAAAAATATTTTGTATTTATTGTATAGGGATTTCATGATGTGTAAAGGGACTATAAAATTTGTTGTTTCCTAGGAGTAAATATCTATTTATTTAATATCTATATATTTGTTGTTTTCTATAGTAAATATCTAATAATAATATTAACCAGTAATATTTACCATCGCAGACAAATGAGCATTTCCTTCGCGAGATGAAAATGTTATTCGTTCGTGAACTAATTTCACTCGACGCTTCATAGCGCACCTGACCAAATGAACAAATGTGCACTCACGAAAAAAAAGGTTTTTAATATTTTACTTATAGCAAAATATACTATTATATTGACCAGGTATTTAGCAGTGTTATGAACCTCTAAGACTATCAATCAGACTATGTAGCTAACAACACAACAGAATCTTTATAGGTCTTACTGAAAGACAAAAATAAACAAAAAGTTTAATTCAAAAAGGGAGATCTAGCCCAAAAACGTTTAAGTATTGCACTTAAAACAATAATTTACATAACATTATTTTCGTTCACTATTGATTTTATACAAAAATCATGGCTCTAAACAAAAATTATAATCAGCATACGTCTTATAGTTGTTGATATTTTGAAGTTACGTGTTATTCACGTCCTTTCCTAGTTTATTCGCTTAAATTTGAAAATAACTTCATGCTAAAAAAGGATTAATTTCAAACTTACCATTACTACTTTTGAGATCACGGTGAATGACAGATATTGTCGCTCCATTATGTAAATAGCACATTCCTTTTGCAATTTGGATTGCCCAATCAACTAATACATCAGGTGGTATTTTTCGCCCTGCTAGTATGCGATTTAATGAACCACCACGAGCGAATTCCATAACAAGGCACAATTTCGGTGGTTTTAAACAAACTCCTTTCAACGATACAATATTATCATGTTTCAATGACCAAAATAATTTAGCTTCCTGTAAAACATTTTCTCTTGTTATTTCAATATCTTCATCCGGGCCTTGACGAGCTGCTTTAACCGCTACAATATCTGAACCCCAATAAGCTCGGTGAACTTTACCAAAACCACCAACGCCTATTACTTCTTTAATACTTAATTCTGTATAGTTTATTTCCAATGGTCTTAAATCACCGATGGCTGACTGTACAGACAGCAATGGATCACCATCAGTGACGAAATTTGATGGAAATATTCCTACTTTATCACCAACTCGTCCAGTCCACCATCCTTCATCGCCAGAAATATTACTATCTTTTGATAAAACGTAAACAATTTGTCCCCGGTGTAATGATAATTCTTCTTCATGTTGTGCGTTATAATCATATAACGCTGTCCATAATGGCAGAACGCCTATTGAATCGGATGGTCCCATATTATCGGCTATGGATGCCGACATTATGGGAGAAACAAAAATATTTCTAATCAGTTTATGATTATTTTGATTAGATATCAAAGGCGGCATTCGATTGCAAAATACAACACTAACATATTTTTTTTACTTTAACATCACTTGCTTACTTTTTTAGCTTACACGATTTGCACAAAAATTGTAGAACTTATTCTATATTTACAACACAATTTTTCACAAGACTTTTCAATTAATATGATTATTTTTCCAGCACATAAGTAATTATTAGCTTGTTCAACAGTTTAAGAATAATAGTATACACTTTTCTTAGGATTTAAATAAAAGGAAATCCCAATTTTTCATTTTAGCATATTTTATTGTAGTTAAACAGCCATCTTTAAAAAATCTCACGAATACTCCTAAAACTTTTTTGTTGAAAACATGTGGATCGTATGTGTGGAACGTAAAACCATATAATATTAGTTGTCCATTTGCTCGGATTATACGTAATGGCGGGCTCGTAGCTTTTTTGATGATTTTCCCACTAGACTTTTTGTTAGTAGTAACTTGTCTAGATTGGTATTATTCGTGACAATGAATTAGTGGAAATGTTTGACTTATGGGCTAACCAGCGAAAACTTAAGAAACTTAAGACAACTTAACGAATGTCAAAAATCTAATTTCCAACTAGCGAAAACTTAAGAACTTAGCAAATGTCAAAATTTTTATTTTTGAAATATTTATTTACATATTTGATATATTATTTTAGTCTTATCATAGTCTCCCCAAATGTTTGATAAGATTAGTGACAGATATTCACTAAATTAAATAAAAAGTATATTTGACATATCAGATTAGATTTTTATGGAAAAAGATATACGAAATAATGCCTAGTTTACACGAGGCGAGTAAACGTGCGAGTTACTGTAGTACAGTTACTGGCATCGTGTGAACACATAAGGCGAGCTACTTGCATTTGTGAGTAGCACAGTAACTGGCACGCTTAGAGTATATATAAATATAGAGAGAACATAACTTTAAAATTGTATGAAGAGAGACATAAGAAATCGTGTTTGCTAATATGTCATATTCAATTTTTCATTTCGCCATTTGCATTTCTGTTTATTTACAACAACCAACTATTGTATAAAATTATAAATTAAAAACAATTAAATAATTTAAAACGAAACAAAAAGTACAATCTATTATTTTTAGTTGTGCTAATTTTTATAAAATGAATGAAAATAATTACGAGAGCATTTTACTTTTATTGTGTTATTTCCAGTGATTTTATAATAGTGAATATTTTATTATTTTATAATGCCCATGTGCGAATATTTAAGTTATGTATACATCCTGAAAGTATATTATGAAAACTAGCTGGCGACCAACTTTTCATTATTGTGTAGTTTATTTTTAATAGATAAAAGGTTAAAATTTATATGTTTGGTTAGAATCAAATCCTTATCTGTCATTTTTCTTATTTCTTTTTATATAGTAGCAGGAAGGGAGAAACTATTATTTTTTTGTGGTAGGTTTTTTTCTTATAGATTTAAAAGAAACTCGCAATAATTGTACAATTTTGAATCAAATGAAAAATTTACGCACGTCTTTGGGAAGACAAACCGGTTTCTCTCTCAGAGAAATAAAGGAAAACAAACAAACAAAAAAAACGATTTGACAGAAGATCAGTCACGATTAATATTAGTTATGGTGGTCGGTTGCTGGCACGCGAGTTACTACAACATACTTTGTTTTTACTTGAGTTCTTTTATGTTTTGTTTTATTTTTTTATGTGATTTTGTGAGCGTATAGACATTTTATGATTTTATAAACATTTGTTTTTTCAGGTCTTTATTTAATATTGTTTATTCTCTTCCATTTAATTATATCAGCTTGTATGTTTCAGCTTGTAGCTTTGTATTTGTATGTTTTTTCGATAATAATAGTATGTATTATTGTATTGTTTTCTAACCTATAGCCTAATGAACTTAACCTATTGTCTAATGAAAATTTTCCTATAAAAAAATTATCATTATACAATTGGTATGATTCCAATTGGTCCAACTGTTTTGATTTCATTAAAGTTATTTTCAAATTATAATCACAATTGCTTTGATAAATTTTGTTCAAAAATCAAATTTTAACTTAAATTCTCTTATTTCGTTTAGTTGAATGTATAAGATGGTGGTTTTTTATCAGCAGGGTTTTTTTTAATAAGAAATTTGATTTATCAATTAAAACAATAAATATTTATTGTTTTAATTGAAGAAAATGTTTTTATTTTTTATAATACATAATTCTTTGTCAGAGAATAAAGTATTGTAATCGATTCGTGTTTAATGAATTTTATTCTCTCGCAAATTAAAATTCTCGCTCGTTCCTCGCACAAATTTTAAACTTTTGCTTGAGAATAAACTATTTCATTATACACTCATTGATTAAATTACTATTTTTAAATAGGTTAAAAAAATTAATTACAATAAAAAATGTCGTTTAGTATAGTTCAATTTTTTCTTAAATTATTTTTGGATTATTGTTTTTTACAAAATATTTTTAAATTTATTATGAGTAAACTATTTATTTAATTTATGTATTAATAAAATTAATACAATATTTGATTTTTTAAATAATAAATGTAATAAAACGCCTAATATTAACCTGATTTCGTTTATTCATCTGTCAAATATTTTTAAACAACCAAAAATCAACTCGCATGTAACTGGCAAGTAGATTTCATCGTGTGAACAGCTTACAGGCAAGTAGCGCTACTGACCAATATTTTTGAGGCGAGTTAGGCCCGCTATACACCTGAGCTAAACTATGCGAAATATGCGAACTTTTAGCGTATTCTTTTGTACTGTACAGAACACGGACAAAAAGAAAACAATTGAAAAAATCCTCGCATAGAACATAACAAAATGTACAAAAATTCAGAGCTGGTACAATTTGAAAAGAACACAATACAAAAATTCGGAGCTAGTACAATTTGAAATAATTTTTTTTGTTTTGTTTTCATTGGCATTTAGTCTAATTATACTTATATATATTATTTATTTATTACATATATTATTTATGTATTATATATAATATTTATTTATGGTGAATTCTTTTCTACCTGTTCGGTACAAGTTCCAACACAGAATTAACGAAATTTGTATTCTTTTGTAAAAAAAGCAATACAAAAAAAACAAATTTGGATAATTTGGAGTCGGAACTTGTACCGAACAAGTAGAAAAGAATTCACTATTAGTTTGGTTTCCCTGCTAAAAGTGAAACTGCATCCATATGGAGGTTATTATTAAACTTCACTTCTTCGCACAAATTATAATGACTGAATGCAAAACCAAAACGAAATAACAAAAACAAAAATATCACTTAAAAGTGTTTACAAAAAAGTAAACAAAAAATAACAAAAAAAAAATGTTCAGTACAATTTACTACACCATCGATTTTTACGTTGCTGTTTTTCTGTACTGGGTGAGGAAATACACTGAACTATATTTACAAAAGAATACGATTAAAATTCTTGTTCGGAGCTGGTACAGTACAAAAGAATACGAGTTTACGAAAATTCGGTACTAGAACATGTCCGGAACACTACAAAAGAATACACTATTATAGTGAATTCTTTTCTACCTGTTCGGTACAAGTTCCAACACAGAATTGACGAAATTTGTATTCTTTTGTAAAAAAGCAATACAAAAAAAACTTATTTCGATAATTCGGAGTCGGAACTTGTACCGAACAAGTAGAAAGAATTCACTATTAGTGAATTCTTTTCTACTTGTTCTGTTCGGTACAAGTTCCGGACAGTTCTAGTACCGTTTGTAGTGTTTGTAGTGTAGACAGTTTGCAGACAGTTTGTAGACAGTTTGTAGTGTTCCGGACATGTTCTAGTACCGAATTTTCGTAAACTCGTATTCTTTTGTACTGTACCAGTTCCGAACAAGAATTTTAATCGTATTCTTTTGTAAATATATATAGTGAATTCTTTTCTACCTGTTCGTACAAGTCCTAACACAGAATTCCTCGCACAAATTTTAAACTTTTGCTTGAGAATAAACTATTTCATTATACACTCATTGATTAAATTACTATTTTTAAATAGGTTAAAAAAATTAATTACAATAAAAAATGTCGTTTAGTATAGTTCAATTTTTTCTTAAATTATTTTTGGATTATTGTTTTTTACAAAATATTTTTAAATTTATTATGAGTAAACTATTTATTTAATTTATGTATTAATAAAATTAATACAATATTTGATTTTTTAAATAATAAATGTAATAAAACGCCTAATATTAACCTGATTTCGTTTATTCATCTGTCAAATATTTTTAAACAACCAAAAATCAACTCGCATGTAACTGGCAAGTAGATTTCATCGTGTGAACAGCTTACAGGCAAGTAGCGCTACTGACCAATATTTTTGAGGCGAGTTAGGCCCGCTATACACCTGAGCTAAACTATGCGAAATATGCGAACTTTTAGCGTATTCTTTTGTACTGTACAGAACACGGACAAAAAGAAAACAATTGAAAAAATCCTCGCATAGAACATAACAAAATGTACAAAAATTCAGAGCTGGTACAATTTGAAAAGAACACAATACAAAAATTCGGAGCTAGTACAATTTGAAATAATTTTTTTTGTTTTGTTTTCATTGGCATTTAGTCTAATTATACTTATATATATTATTTATTTATTACATATATTATTTATGTATTATATATAATATTTATTTATGGTGAATTCTTTTCTACCTGTTCGGTACAAGTTCCAACACAGAATTAACGAAATTTGTATTCTTTTGTAAAAAAAGCAATACAAAAAAAACAAATTTGGATAATTTGGAGTCGGAACTTGTACCGAACAAGTAGAAAAGAATTCACTATTAGTTTGGTTTCCCTGCTAAAAGTGAAACTGCATCCATATGGAGGTTATTATTAAACTTCACTTCTTCGCACAAATTATAATGACTGAATGCAAAACCAAAACGAAATAACAAAAACAAAAATATCACTTAAAAGTGTTTACAAAAAAGTAAACAAAAAATAACAAAAAAAAAATGTTCAGTACAATTTACTACACCATCGATTTTTACGTTGCTGTTTTTCTGTACTGGGTGAGGAAATACACTGAACTATATTTACAAAAGAATACGATTAAAATTCTTGTTCGGAGCTGGTACAGTACAAAAGAATACGAGTTTACGAAAATTCGGTACTAGAACATGTCCGGAACACTACAAAAGAATACACTATTATAGTGAATTCTTTTCTACCTGTTCGGTACAAGTTCCAACACAGAATTGACGAAATTTGTATTCTTTTGTAAAAAAGCAATACAAAAAAAACTTATTTCGATAATTCGGAGTCGGAACTTGTACCGAACAAGTAGAAAGAATTCACTATTAGTGAATTCTTTTCTACTTGTTCTGTTCGGTACAAGCTCCGGACAGTTCTAGTACCGTTTGTAGTGTTTGTAGTGTAGACAGTTTGCAGACAGTTTGTAGACAGTTTGTAGTGTTCCGGACATGTTCTAGTACCGAATTTTCGTAAACTCGTATTCTTTTGTACTGTACCAGTTCCGAACAAGAATTTTAATCGTATTCTTTTGTAAATATATATATAGTGAATTCTTTTCTACCTGTTCGTACAAGTCCTAACACAGAATTAACGAAATTTGTATTCTTTTGTAAAAAAAAGCAATACAAAAAAAACAAATTTGGATGATTCGGATTCGGAACTTGTACCGAACAGAACAAGTAGAAAAGAATTCACTAATAGTGAATTCTTTCTACTTGTTCGGTACAAGTTCCGACTCCGAATTATCCAAATTTGTTTTTTTTTGTATTGCTTTTTTTACAAAAGAATACAAATTTCGTTAATTCTGTGTTGGAACTTCGGTACAAGTAGAAAAGAATTCACTAATAGTTCGCATCGTTCGCATAGTTTAGCTCAGGTGTATAGCCCGCCTTACTGTCTACTGGCACGCCGGTAGCTCGCATCGTGTAAGCCACGCTAAAGTCACATCGACAGTGTACTTATTTAGGGTGCTTTCCAAACGACGACTTATTTGTGGAACGTAACAATTATTCTAAACTTATACTAAGTTTACACCAACATCTAATTTGCTACGTATCAAATTTGCTACCCATTTTCATCATCATACTTTTTAAATTTGGTACGGTGATGTAAACTCTTATTAATTAGATGACACATGGTAAAATGAAAATAAAGTATTCTCACTAGAGTGACAGCGATGCCATTTTGATTTTGATTGACGTCATTCAGAGTTTTATATAATACGTTTCTTGTTATTATCAATGAGAAAAGCTATTGTTTTCAAATTAAAAATACGTTTAGTATGATTTATAAGTTAATTTATTAGTTAACGAAATGATTAAAATTAATTCGTTCATTAATTAATGAACTTTAGTATTTGTTTTACTAATAAAACATATACAAATTTAAATGCCGAACTACGTTAAAACCTGCAAAAGTTTTCAACTAATGTGAAAAATCATACTCAAAACATAAGGTTTTTTAATTTCCAGAAAAATAAATCAATTTGTAGTGGATAGAATCATGTGGAAAAGAAAAATGTTCGTATTTATTATAAGATAGTTTGTTCCTTACACTTCACTGAAAATGATTGGACTTTAAAAGACAAACTATTATGCCCAAAATACATGTGCAGAAAGTCTGCACGCAGTGCTGCATGCATATCTGCATCTAAAATAGATGTGCAGAATTTTTATTATTTGACGTGCAGAATTTTCGTAACAATGACAGTTCGTGTTCTTACGTATTATGAAATAGTCAGTGGCGGATTTACAAATTTGCCGCCTGTAGGCTAATTTATATTGCCGCCTAATATATTTTAAAAAATTATCAAATGCGAGCGCAGCGACGAAAAAAAGCTCGTTCGCATTTTCTTCGAAATTTCAAGGTCACGTTATTTACAAGTACTTTCAAATTACGCTTTTAATGAAAAACGTGCAAATCAGGCAAAAAATAATTAAATTTAAAATACGAAAATAATAAAAACGTTCATTAAAATGCAATAAAAACTTCATTTCAACAAAATATAAAACTTAAATAATATAACATATTTCATAAATATTCAACTAAATAAAAAATCATTTTTTCTTTAGCTTAAGCCGCAGTTAGACTATTGCAGAACTCTGCAATATTTCTGCAATGGTAGTGTGTAAAATATTCATTGCAGAAAAGTTTGGCATTGAACTCATTGCAATGTTTTGCAATGAGTTCATTGCCAAACTTTTCTGCAATGTTTATTTTACACACTACCATTGCCGAAATATTGCAGAGTTCTGCAATAGTCTAATTGCGGCTTTACATTACATTTTTTCGAGACTATTGATTGAGACTATCGAGTCGAGACTATTGATTCGGACAAAGCATTCCATTTGTACGATGTACGCACAAAGAAATCCCTTTACATTTTATTACTAGGACAGTGAGTAATCTCGACTGTCCGACTGCCTGCAAAAACCGATGACTATCGGTTGGAGAAAAACATATATGTTTTTCCCCAACCGAATCGGGGAAAAACATATATGTCTGAGGCATTATGGACCTGATTTCATCCGAGTTCTGCTGGTGACGATATTTATAAAAAACAACGAGATCAAAGCAACAGTGCGACGATGTTGTATGGAATCAAGATTTAATGTTAAATTTCGATCACCCACAATTCGTATAGCCCGCTTTTGAACAGAGTCCAAAAGCGCTAGGATAGTAACTGATGCAGCGCCCCAAACTTGATAACAATACTCCATGCAGGGACGAATATAGGACTTATAAATGAGGAGTAATGGATGCGAAGTAAAATATTTTTTACATCTATTGAGGCGGCCGAGTTTTCTTGACGCCCTCTTTGCCATGGTCAAATTATATGATCGTTCCAGAGTAATTCATTAGAAATTGTGACTGCCAATAAACGAATACTTTCACATTCGTCTAT
Organism: Diogma glabrata; assembly: GCA_963693315.1. Lineage (NCBI taxonomy): Eukaryota > Metazoa > Arthropoda > Insecta > Diptera > Cylindrotomidae > Diogma > Diogma glabrata. Next base: position 249,368,498 of record OY856187.1, on the reverse strand, counting down.
TTGATCGTCACACATATTAATTGAAATATCGTTGGGAAACTCGGTCTTTGATCTGGAAACAATCAATAGCTGTGTTTTGGTGGAATTAAAATTGACCAAATTTTTGTCACCCCAATCGGCGACTTTTTTTAGGTCCTCGTTTACATTTATGGCAGCGTCTCTCCGGGCGGGATTTATTCGTTCATGCATTTTACCCTTTGCAGATTGGGGGACGAATGACTTGTGCAGTGTACTATCATCTGCAAAACTATTTATTGGGTTACTGGTGATTTGTAACAGTTCGTTGGTATAAATTAAAAATAAAGTGGGAGATAAAACTGAGCCTTGGGGTACACCAGCGATCATTAATTTAGATTCAGAAGAGAAGCCATCTATAGACACCAAGATGTATCAGTTAGACAGAAAAATCTGAATCAACTTCTCGACTGCGGGATGAAAACCGTACGTAACGAGCTTGTTGATCAAGTTGGCATGCCAGATTCAATCAAATGCTTTGGAGATGTCTAATGCGATCACGTACGTTTCACCACCTTTCTCAAGTATGCTATTCCAAAGATATGCCACATAGTTCAATAGATCGGTTGTTGATCTTTTGTTTCTAAAACCGTATTGGCTGTCAGATATATCAAATGGTTGTCTTCCAAAAATTTGGATATGTGTAAATTAATATAGTTCTCGTATATTTTAGACATGACTGGGAGTAAGGCTATTGGCTATAATTTGAAATATTACATATGGTTCCTTTTTTGGGACAGGCTGAACATTGGCCAACTTCCAGCAGGATTTATAGAATATTTTGGTGAGAGTTACAAATGTTTCCAAGTGTTTACAAAGATTTTAATTATATCATCAAATGAAATCGAATTTGCAGTATCAGATTCAATTGATAAAACTGCTAAATCGCTTAATCTGCTATCGAACATCGTTGAGCGTAAATATGTTTTAATTCGTTTTAAATATGAGGACGAATGTTCCGATGAACAATTACTGACAGGCGACAGCCAAATTGATTTGTATATTCTTTGTATATATTCGGAAAATATCAAGCAGATTTTGATCCCTAATCCAATTGCACATATTGTTGATATTTATATGTTTTTTATCATCTAATACCAAATAATCTTTGATGTGCAAAATCTGTTCAACTAGTTCATCTGAAACATCTTGTGTATAAACTTCACATAATTTAAATGCTTCATTTTTTATTTCCCGATCAGAAAGTTCGCGAAATTTAAAAAAGACGTAGAAAATTTCGAACACTCTATCGTACGCACATTTTCGACCGTTTAGTTCTGAAATTAATCGATCGACAATTGTAAAAAATTCGTTTATTTTAAAACTATCGTGAGCACCAAACAGGTCTTCATCATCGTTAGTTTCATCAAAATGTCGCTTTATTTTTTTCGCTTTTCGCTTGCAGTGTAGTTTTGAGTAGCAACCAGTGCCTTGGCCTCTTCTGCATACGTTGTAAATTTCTCGCGGGAAGATTAAATAATTGAAATTAAAGATTTGTATAAATGATCGATAACCAACCCAATATCTGCATCTTCCTGTTGTAGTTTTTTTACTCACTACGTTGATACGATTTAAAATACTACCCCGAAAAAAAGTCATGAACCTAGTTTCAAATTTTGTCAATTCCTTGCATTAACCATGCTGCTCCTGCCTTTGTAACCGTGTTCTCAGAACTGTCGTTTGAAATTGATTTTAGAATATCGTGAATTTCTTTCCAAGACATTAATAAACTTTTGCAGGCATCATCTCTGCATGACCATCTCGTAGTCGAGATCCTCTTTGGTGTTATGAGTATACATTGCTGTTTTGCAGTTTTTTCCCAACGCATCGTTGATGCCGAAAAAAAGTTAAAAATTGGTTGCAAAAATGAAAAATAGTTGGTGGGTTCATTGCAACAACTAGCCGCCGCAGTTCCAACTAAATAAAGAGAATGGTCTACACATGGTATAAATTCCGCAAACTTGTTGGCATTTTTATTTCTAGCTTGGAGATCAGTATAAGCGCCTAACATGTTTGCAGCATTATCGGACAACTGAACTCTAAAATTTTCTAAATTAATGCTTAAAGATGCCAGGGTGTTAGTTATTGTTGTGTACATTTCTTCAGATTTTTGTCCAGTATTTGGAACAAAAGTTAGAAATACCTCTGTTGGTGTGCCACAATGTTTCTTTAAGAATGGATCAAGTTCGGCTGAAATTTCTACGGTCATTAAAAAATTACCATTATGACATGATGCAACTACAACTTTATTAGCACCTCTTAAGGGACCACGACTTGATAGCTTTTTGACCATTGCGACAACGCGTTGTAGAACTTGCGTCCAATAATTTTTTTCTAGATCATTTTCTGCATTTAATAAATAAATCACATTCTTACTTGAAATCCTTGCCCTCATAGCAACCACAGATTTTTTGTGATTTATTGATCGTTCGTTTGCCGCCCCTATGTTTCGAGTACAATGACGGTCGAAAGGGAAACCATGGAAAAAATTTTGAAGACCACTCTTATCCATTTTTGAGTAGTGAAATATTTTAAGGGGTTTGGGAGCTATATTTTTAAGTAAACCAGTCAGTGGGGAGTATAGAGATAAGAAATATTGCGAATTTGATTGATTTAACCTATGGATACTGTGTTTAGAGAGGCGGACGGCTATCGCCGCCGCAGAAAATTACTGTTTGACAAATTTGTATATTTTTAAAATTTTTCGCACAAAAATTTGCCGCCGTAGGCTACAGCCTAGCTAGCCTATTTAGAAATCTGCCACTAGAAATAGTTATAAGTGAAAGTTGTCGCAATTTAAAGAAAAATGTCTTTTTAATTAAAAGATAGAAGAAATATTTGAATCGTTGCCTGTAAAAACGTTTATGTCTAAATTAAAATTTAAGTCCAAATTACATATACCACTGTTTCCGACAATCCTTTCCCAAAAATTTATTTATTGACAATATAAGTTTTAATTATTTTATAATTTGGATTTATTTAGAATATTTGAATATCTTTATAAACGAATCAGCATTACAAAAATAATCTCATTTTCAAAAAATGTCATCCATTTTTATTTGAGTTGTAAAAAAAATAATTCATTTCCAAGCAAAATGTCAAAATCATCCATTTTTATCTGAGTTTTCTAGTAGTTTTTGTTTTTTTTATTGTGGTAGCACTGCCGCTAAATGGTTAACAAGGAACACCCGAAGCTCCCAAGCTGATTATCTATGCGCCAGGAAAGCCTCAGCAAAACTTCTACGTAAAAAAAACGCGAACACATGAAGAGCTGCATCGAAAACATCAACCAACATGCGGCCAACGGAAATTCAAAAGAGTGCTTTGCCAACGCACGGAATCTGACAAAAGATTTCCACCCAAGATCTACAGCCATCAAAAATGAAAATAATGAACTTACAACAAGTGAACGTGATGTGCGGGCAGTGTGACGATCCCACTTTCAAGACCTACTGAATAGGGCGAACGAAGTTCATCCTATTCGAGCAATTGCTCCATCAACTGAGGAGATTTTTGTCCCTTACCCAGCAATAGAAGAAGTGGAAGCTGCCATTAAAAAACTGAAAAATGGCAAATCACCAGGTTTCGATGGAATTCCCGCAGAACTTCTGAAAAATGGAGGAGCAGCTCTGGTCTCACGTATATACGATCTGGTTCTTGCAATCTGGGAGCAAGAAGAACTACCTGCTGAATGGAAAACAGCTCTCATTGTTCCGCTACATAAGAAAGGTGACCGTCTAAAGTGTGAAAATTATCGTGGCATCGCACTGTTGAACACTACATATAAAATACTAGCTAATGTTGTACTTGCTCGACTCATCCCGTTCGCCGAATCTATCATCGGTGACTATCAGTGTGGTTTTCGTCCCAACCGCTTAACCACAGATCAATGTTTCACATTAAGGATAATTCTGGAAAAATGTTAAGAGTACAACATCAGCATTACGTTGATTTCAGGCAAGCATATGATAGTATCATCCGCGACAACCTCTGGTCCGCACTCATATGCCTTGGTATCCCAGAGAAACTTGTTTCTCTGTGCAAACTCACAACATCGGGATCAAATTGTAGAATAGTAATCGAAGGGTCTGTTTCTGATCCTTTCGATATAACATCGAAAATTTGGCGCTGGAGTACGCGATAAGAAAAAGCCGAATTGAGACACAAAACTGCATATATAACAAATCTAGTCAAGTTCTTGGCTATGCAGATGATATTGTGCTTCTCGGACGTAGAACAAGCGATATCAAGGATAGTCTCAATCAGCTTGAAAGAAATGCTAAACGACTTGGATTATGCATTAACACCGGCAAGACTAAACTTTTAACAACATCCAGGAATATACCTCCCGGCAATCTGAATACTGGCGACTATGAAGTGGAACATGTAGAAAACTTCAAATACCTCGGGTCTGTAATAACATTGTCAAATGACATGCAGGCAGATATTAAAGCCCGTGTCTCAGCCGCATACAGAGTTTTCTACGCATACTCAAAACTTTTGCGATCCAAACATCTTTCGCAGTCGTGCAAACTCACACTTTGCAAAGCATTATTTTCGACCTGTGCTCACATTTGGAAGTGAAAGCTGGACACTGACTTCCTCCGATTGTAGAATTCTATCAACATTCGAGAGGAAAGTCATACGAACAATTTATGGTCCATGTAAAGTTGCTGAAAATCAGTATAGAATCCGAATGAATCATGAAATCAGACAGCTTCTTGGAGGTTGCGATATAATCGGATTCATTAAATCCAACCGGATTAGATGGATGGGTCATGTAGAAAGGGCTCCATTGGAAAGAATGATAAAAAAAGCGTCCCAACAACAACCAGCTGGTGTTCATCGAAGAGGAAGACCTAGACAACGCTGGCGTGTGACATCATCCAAGACCTTCGTGATATAAGATGTCGAAACTGGGGTCAACTGGTCATGGAACGAGATGATTGGAAGCTGGGGGCACAGACGGCAAAATCCCTTCATGGGATGTAAACGCCAGAGAGAGAGAGAGAGAGCACTGCCGCTGTGCAGCGAAATTAGAATTAGAGATATCTTGCAGAATTTTTCTGCATGCAGAATTTACATGTACTTGCTCTCATATAACAACACATGTTCTAATTACGCTGCATGCAGAATTCTGCACATGTATTTTGAGCATTAAATACTCTAATGAGTAAAAGATCGTTGAAAGTGGAACCTTATCTTAGAACATACAAGGAAGTGTTTACTTCCAATATTTGCACATCTAAAGGAACGCACATACAAATCGCTCGAAAAGAAACGTGCTATTGCTAGTACTTGATCAATTTGACTTCAAGAGTTTCCATTCGGTTTAAAAACATAAGTCTGCTTATGAATCGATCGATGCGAAAAGAAAGTACTGGCAATTCTCAAATTATTTGATAATGCAAACTCAGTCATTCTCTCACCATTATCATTGTTGGTGTTGATTTCATAACCTCCTCCAGTGCTATGTAGAAAATATTGACGGTCTTAGCTTCAGTAGGTGCATGCAAGGCAATAAGAGAAATATTGTTTTATGTACCGCGTACCCCTAAGTAGTAAATCCTCTCATTGCCCAGGATGAATTTCAACACGGCTTCTTGTATGCGTGCACCAACAAGGAAACCAGTACTAAATTCATTTCGAGAAGAATGACCACTACTGCATAAAGAGTGACTATTCGAGTTTTGTTTTCCGATTATTGGCTGTCTAATTTCTTGCAGAGAAATGATATCCATCCTATGCCTCTCAGCCTCTGTTTCTAGGCTTATTAACACGTTAATTAACACGTTATTAACGCAATTAACGCTTATTAACACGTTATTAACACGCACACGTTTCACGTTCCGATTCGGTAGTTTGGTTCTTTCTCACGTCCAGGTAAAACTTCTGTCGTTTTGTTAGTGTCTGGTATTCTTTTTTGGTTATCAAATTTAACAAAGCTTATTTTTCGGAGTGATGGTATTAACCTCAGTCCCAACCCAAATTTTCGTTAATGGTTCTGTTATGATGTTAAGGTTATAAGAAGTTTTAAGGCGCCAATTCGCCGTGATGTAGCGTAATAGACTAAGCAGTTTTTCTCTGCTTGTCTCCGATACACCAACCTAATTCTGTCTGCATTACCCCTGCAGCATGGCGTGGACGTCGAATTTCCTACCCTGTAAAATGTTCTTTAGAGTTAGAAAACTTAATAAACAAATTGTTGATGAAAAAAATAAGGAAATCCATAACGTAAAAATTATGTTTTCTCTTATTTTCAAATTAAAACATTTTTTGTTTCTTTATATTTACGCCGGATGACGTCACACAAAATTTTCTATTAGCTGTCAAGAATACCTTATATTCGTTATACCATGGGTATGACATATTAATTTTTAGCGCGTCTTTTTCATTGTTAGTTTTTTGGTTAGTTAAAGAGAAGTTCCATATATATTTTTAATAAAAAACTGTAAACAGTTACTATATTCTTGCTAAAATTTTTTCACTTTTAATTTCAGCAACACACGAAACATAAATATATATTTATAAAATAAGTTGATTTATTTTTATTTTAAATGTCATACCAAATTTTAGTGTTCACACCGTAAAAATAATACCTATTTGCTACGTACCTAATTTGATACGTAGCAAATCATCCTACCAAATATTTGGTACGTACTTAATCAGTGCCGGATCAAGCTATTTCATAAGATAATATATTCAAAAATCAATGCAATACTTGTTTTAATACGAAGTGTTGTGTAACAGAAATTAGAATATGTTTTACTGTCACACCAACACATAGAGAGCTTTTAAGATCTAGACCCCACAACAACATGCGTTCAAGTATTAAACGCTTTTCATGATTGGATAAACATTTTCTTTTATGGTTTTTCAAATGTCGGATATTTAGACAATAAATCTTATCATATAATAAAATATGATATATGTCAAAATTTCATGATAATATGTGGAAAATAGAAACAAAATAAAAAATTCATTTTTTTTAAAATTTGAAAAACATAATTAAAACTAGGTTACTAATAATCTAGCTGATAGAATACTCCTCATTCATGTGACGTACTCCCGTGGTCAATGCTTAAAGTTCACAAATAGAGTTAGGTATACATATATATATATAGAGGCATATCTTCGAGCAAGCAATTGCACAGTAAATAAAAATTTATTTTAAAAAACAAAAAATAATTTTAATAAATTTAATAATACGAATTTATTTCAAATATTGTAACAATTATGGAGTGCGATGTAAAAAAATCTATTGAGTTTTCTTACTGGAAAATGGTTGTTGCAATACAAACTGAATAACACCTAAATAAGTTTCTGAAGATAAAAACAGAATTAAATAATTTTATCTAATACGAAAATAAAATAAAAACTACACAGTCTATGTTAGAGTAGGTAAATAAACATATTAAAAATTGTAGATTTCACACCGCGATGTTTCGAAGATTGTGTTATGTTTTTTACACACTTTTATTTAACTTGACTCTTGAGAGCTTTGATGGGTGGAATTTTGTGATTCATTTTTCAGTAACTTCCCATTATGTTATTAATCCCAAATTGAAAAGACAAGTTTGTTGAAGCAGTCAGTACGTATTTCTAAAACTTTTAAAGCAAAAAACTTTATAAATCTGAAGAAAAAAAATTCAAAATTTTTTTCATTCTGAAAGACCTTAAAGAATTGCACTGAAATTCTCATGAAATTCTCAATTCTCTGGTTGACTCATTTTGAGCGAAGGAATTTTGGTAATACTGTGTATATCATTATAATAATAGACATCATACATGTTTGTGTCATTTCATATGGATAAAGAGCCTTACATTATAAATAATGAACACAAAAAAAAATAAAAGTATGACATTTCGCTCAAAGCTTTCGCTCAAAGAAAAAAGGTATTTCTTAAAGTTCAAATCGTTATTTTGGTGTATTTGACAGATTACATACAGCAATGATATTTAAAAATCAGTTATTATGTATGGAAATATGAAAATTCATAAGATCTGAATGCCCGAACGCTGAAATTTTGCTCATACTGAGTATCTCATTATAATAGAGGACATATTACACATTTTTATATGAAAAAATGGCCTTAAATTGTAAATAATGAGTGATTTATATTTCGAAAATTTTAAATAATTGTTATTTCTTCTAAATCCAGATTGTTTTGTGTTCTCGTTAAGTTTTTTTTACTATAGTTGCATAATTATTATTTTTTCAATACATTTTAATACATAATTAATGATTTCTAATTATCATTGCTGTATGTAATCTGTCAATTACATACAGTAATAAAACGATTCGAATTTTAAGGAAAAAGCTCTATAATTCAGACCTTTTTTCCGAAAAAAACTTGACATTTGGGCGAACATATATATTTAATAATTTATGTACAACTTAAAATTAATACAACGAGCAAAGAAACGCACTAAAATTTTACACTGGATTTTTAAATAACATACTTACAATTGTTATAGTGCAATTAACCTTATTAAAATTACTTTAAATTTCAAAGAATATTAAATTTTCGGTAAATGATTTAATTGCTAGTTTTACTTATGGTGTATTTTCTGTGAAATAATGTGGTTAACTTATTTGTAGGTAAAATTATATAACTAAAAACTCTAAAATAAAAAAATAAATAAAAAAAATTTAAAAAACACACTTTTTGAAAAACGAACTAAAAGGCAGAAAATAAATTTTGCATTAACACCAGCGTTATGTCTTTTATAATTATATTTCCTTTGAAATTGTTAGAAGAAAAAATATTTAAATGGTATTTAACACATCTTAGCATAGATGCAAATATTAAATTTTTGACTAATTTAAAATGCTAATTTTCGATTGACAAACAGTCTTCCGTTCCCATTTGTTACATAAAATAAAAGTGGGTGGCGCATTCAGAAACGAAAGGGAATAAACGTTGGTAGTCTCTCTTGTTAGGGATTAACATAGAATACATTTGTTCCTTTTCTATATTAACGTATGCATCACCCACTTTTATTTTATGTAACAAATGGGAACGGAAGACTGTTTGTCAATCGAAAATTAGCATTTTAAATTAGTCAAAAATTTAATATTTGCATCTATGCTAAGATGTGGTAAATACCATTTAAATATTTTTTCTTCTAACAATTTCAAAGGAAATATAATTATAAAAGACATAACGCTGGTGTTAATGCAAAATTTATTTTCTGCTTTTTAGTTCGTTTTTCAAAAAGTGTGTTTTTTAAATTTTTTTTATTTTTTGCTATTTAATTTTTGACTAGCATAAAAAAGGTTGCGTTGGCGATAGATTAGTTCATAATAAACGATATAGTTAGTTGAACATTAAAGGTGACAGAAGTTATTGATAATATAGCAGTGATACGGTATAATTATATGAGATAGCCATAAATAATTTACACAATGTGAAAAAAATAATAGTAAACTGATTAAGAAAGAGGAATACGATAAATGGACGAATATTATTTATAACGTAAAGCAAATCCATTGTTTAAGTTTATTAAATCTAGAAGTCGAACCGAATATAAGCAATGGCCGAGTTGCTCTACGTTACAATATAATAAAGATTATTAAAAAAAAAATTATGAATAAACGTGAAAATAAAAATAACATTAATTTGTAAGAAAGAATAATTATATAATATGAAAATCAAAAATACTATAACTTTCATATATTAAAAAAAATAAAATTGTATTAAATAACGAATCACATATATGTTCACTTCTATGGCTTTATTTTTAGAAAACTCTTTTTTGCCGGTTCGTATTTTCATAAATAAGAAATTTCAGATTCAATTGATCAAAGGCAACTAACCTCTCCCGGCACATGCTCCATCACCTGGTGTAATTTAGAAAAGCTCCTTTTAGTGGGAGCTACTTTTAATGACAGTATCTTGGCTTTAAATTCGGAAAATATCTTGCATGTTTTGCAAATATAGAAGGTGTAAAATTTTCTATAGAAGTTTCAAATATTTTAAAATCCCTATCTTAGTTTTTTAATTAAAATATGTTATATAAAAAGCCATATCTATCATTGTGCACTGGTCATCCCGCATCCGTAAGAATAAATCGTTCTAATGAATTAATAGCAATATCAATAGAAGATATAACTTTGAGATCAGAAACCTTCTTGAGGGTCCTGATATAATAGGTTGTATCCGTTCTAATACACCCAGAGAAAAAAATGGTAAAAAAGATTGTAAAATCAACAATTCAAATTGTTGACCATTAAAAATTGAAAATGTTTGACCTTCAAATAGGTTCAACATCGTTTCCATTCAAATTTATTAGGTCTTTATGAAATCAACAATTAATTGGTTAAATTTTAGAGAAAATAATAAAATAATAAATTGTATTTTCAACTAACAAAATTGTTGAAATTAAAAACAAGAAAAATACTTCGTGGCATAGTTCCTTCTACAAACTTTGTTGTTGATTATAATAATAAATAGTAACTATTGCAATCAAATGATAAAATTTACAAGTAATTGTTAAAGTTACATTTGTTTACTTATCTGAATAATAAAATGCGACAAGCGCAAAATTTACTGTTTAATTTGGTTTTGATATTAAATGATTGAATTTACAAGTTAGTACTAGAATTTAATAATAAATTTTAATAATAATACAGATCATTTGCAATCTAATAATCGTACAGCTAGTTGCATTTCGGTTTTGTCAACGTACGGACACGTGGAAATATTTTAATAAAAAATTCGCCTTTTTGTGAAATTAGTGAGTGAAATTAAATTTTGTGTTTAATTTATGTTCAGTTATTAAAAGAAGACAATTAAAAACCATTTTTTAAGTTATTCGTAAACTGAAATATAAATCTGTTGAAGAGTGTTATCGCTAAGGAAAAACAGTTTATACAGTAAGTGTTATGAATAATAATATTATGTAGTTAAAAATTACTAAACGCCCAACAGGGTTGCAACGTTTTAAAATTTTCAAAGTAGGACATACTACCCCTAGGGTATTTGTGCAACTTCATTTTTGAATTAAAATATAAAACTAAAATCAAAAAAAGTTAGGTTTCTGTTTGGAGGAAGTATGTATAGGCGTTATTTTTGAAATGCTTATTTATTTATTTATAACGAATGATGGCATACAAGGTCGAATTGATGTTATCGGCCTCCAATGCAGTAACACGCGAAAACTTAAACTTAACGTTTTTAAGAACTCAGAAATACAGCTAAACATACCATCTGCTGAATTATTGGCACTTTCATGAAAATCAATAAGCTTATGTTGTACTCATAAACTTAAACAGTATTGTTTTAAACATTTAGATTTCCTTTCAAAATCGTTAGCTTTCTGTAACCAAATATTTTTCTTTATATAACAATCACAAGCAAAATACAGTTCAGTTATTTTGTTAATAATACTAAGAACAGGTATATAATTTGTTTCAAAAGTTATTAAAAAAATAGAAGTTTAACGGTGGATTTAATTAAATTTTTTTAAACAATGTTGGTTTTCCACATGAATTGATCTTGTAAAATAGCAAATATATTCACATACATTACGATGTAAATTATGTGCTATTATTACCAACCTTTCGACATAAATTAATTAATCAGTTACAAATTTAATATTTCTAAAGGTACAATCTCGATTACTTATTTTTCTAATGCATGTTTATTGATAGAAATAGGTAGTCAAAAATCTATTTTGCTCATTGTAAGATATTGTATTACACTTTGCTTAAAGTAGGACATTTTTACAGTAAAGGAGGACGGATGACATTCTTGCTCCAAAAGAGGACTGTTATAACGAAAGAAGGACACGTGGCAAGCAATTTGAGCACAGTGAAAATACGGAATTACCAGGAAATAAAAATAATCAATTTCCGCAAATATATGAGGGGCCATTATCCACTGTGGAGTCATTGTTAAAATCATGGGGACTGTATCATCATTTAGGCAATATCATCAAAGGTGAAACTACTGAAAGAACTTTTGTTGGACCTTTTTTAATTTCATTAATTTGTTTCTTATAGAACACTTAATTAATATTCAAAGTCTCATTGGCATAAAAGAAAGTGACATTGACCAACTTATTCCATTGTTTGGCATAAGAATTGGATTCAAAACACGTTTGGCCGAGTGAAGAATTGCTAATGTAAGTCTTTCGAAAAATATGCATACTTTTAATTCCAGGAAAATTGAAAATTGTTGAAGTTTTATTCCCGCTAAACATTTTAGGGACACTCGTCCATACCTGTAGCTGAAACACTCTCTATGACCTCCAACGTCTCTCAATGGATAAGAGATCAAGTAGTATCAGAAACAGTATTTAGCCGGTCAATAACACCCGATTCCGTAAATCCGTATTCACCAGCAGCTGATGATAGAAGATCATCCCCAATAAGTTCGCTGATTCCTTCTACTGAGACTTTGACTAATCTGGTATAATTTAAATCTTAAAAATTTAAAATAATAATTTAAATAATCATTAAAATTTAGAATCTGCGAGAAATATTAGAGACAGATTTTTTGTCTAATGCTGCGCTCACTTTTTATGCAAAATTCAAAACTATTAATGAGCATCATAGAAAAAATGTGATTGCCGCAATAACAAATTATTTTCTTCAGAGAAAAATCCGCTTATCTACCGAGGATTTTAACTTACTTACAGTAAAAATTTTGGAAATATTTCCATCTGAAGATAAAGTAATACATATTTAATATAACTTAATTAAAAATTATAATAATTTGGTATATTTTCAGACATCATATTACATCGAACTTACTGAAAGCAGTCAACCTAGAGGGACTCTCTACAACAAGGTCGTAAATGGTATGCGGAAACTGCGGGAACAAGGATTACTAAAAAGATATAATTCAGACTATAAAAAACGTCGAATATCTGATACAATTCCTGAAGGTAATTATATCTACATACATATTTTGTCTATTGAATTAAATATAATTATAAAAATTATTATTTAATGATTTTTTCTATTTAGATCACAGCTATACAGATGACGACAAACTTTGGCTTAGTTTTAAACATGAGCCTTGGACAGTAGTAGAGGAATTGTGGAAAAAAACTAGAGAGCAGCGTCGAACTGAAATAATTTCCAGCGCAGATAAAACAATTACACAAATTCTAACGGACTGGCCTCGATACAAAGATCGAGACGGGCATAGATTGGTAAAAAACACTAACTATTAATTAAACAATTTGATCTCCATACAATAACTTTATTACTTATGTTACAGATTGAAATTGATTTTGAAGGGCTACATCAACAAGAATCTACAAAATTGTTCGCAGATTTTGAACTATATGCAATAAAAATAATTCAATTTGCCAAAGAGAAATGCAAAAGTAAGCTTCCTCAAGAAGGCATAAATAATGGTAACTAAAGTCTTCTTTGATAAACACTATTATAAAATATTCACTAATGTTTTTTACAATTTCAGATCTCCGTATCATAAATATTTTTAAACTGATTCATCACTTATTGCCGCCTAACACTAGATATAAATTGAAAGTAGCTGAAAAAGTTGTAAACTGGAAACCTACCATTCAGGATTCGCTAAACAGCATGTTTTTTTTTGTGGAAACCGAAGCTAGCATAGAAGAAAAAATTGGTAATCTATCAGAGGAGTACAAAGCTAAAAGTCTAACTTTACAACCGATTGTTGTAATTTTATTAACAAAGGAAGTACCAACCAAATTTTTTGTAAAAATAGATGGGACGACTTATATTCAACAAAATATCTTGGCTGCAATCGATTTGTGCTTCAAATCGTTCTATGTATTTAATTTTGCGTATCCTCGCCAATCACATAACGTGTGGATTTTTATTCAAAAATTTTTCTATATGATCAATACAGCATACGATAAAAGTATATCTTCAGTTTCCAACCTTACAACAGAATTAAATAATATAGCATAATATTAATATTATTATATAAACTTTTTAAGACTATTTTTTTTGTGATATATTTCCTTTGCTACTAATTTTAAATATTATATTTCAACATAAATTTTCCATATCGGTATCATGTTTCTTTGTTACTACTGCAAGCAATTGTTTAAAAGTATTTCCAGTATTTGTTTCCACATTGAACTGCATCATCAATTTTATCAATGTGGTATGGATGCTTACAATCTTTTCAATCTGTTCATTCCTTTAAAAGACATATGCCTAGGACACATTCGGCAAAAAATGTTAATTCTAATTAAAGAACTTAACTATTCTACTCCTTTAAATGAACTACAATCATTGCAAACCATAAATCAAAATTCAGACGTATATGACTCATCATTAAATATCGTTCTTGCAAGTCAGTTACAACATTCAAAAGTCAGAATGCTTCCTTTACAAGAAACTCAGCAAGTTAGTGCAATGCAAAATATTGGATTCAATCCACTTTCTGGCGATGAAATTTTGGAATTTATTTGCAATTTGCATGGAAAGCCTAACCTTTCAAGGAAACAAGTTCAAGAAATAGTTCATTCAGCTGAGAAATTGATAACAAGCCTTTCTGATGGTATTAAAAAAGCCTTTATTAATGCATTTCCATAAGTAACGAATTGGAAAACATGATAAATAGACCGCTGAATATCTTTAAAATGATAAATACGGAGCACAAACTAATAAAATACCTGCAAGAAAGACAGTTATTTCTTTATCCTAAGTCATTTATAATAAATAATGAATCTCAGCTTGTTATTCAAAGAGGTGTACCAGCTCTTGATAACAATAGGGCAAAAGGAATTCTAATGCCAATTGAATTTCAAATAAAAAGCTTTTTTGAGCTCCCAAATGTATTAAATGAAGTAATTGAAAATACCACAAAACTGAATTTTGAGAATGGCTTTTGTAATTTTGCTAATGGGAAGAGATGGAAAAGCATAACAAAAAAATATGAAGGACAAGTAGTTGTACCTTTTTTCCTGTATAACGATGATTTTCAAGTAGACGATGCATTAGGATCTCATTCTGGAGAAAACTCTATTTCTGCTTTTTATTATAGTTTTCCAACTCTTCCCACCTATTGTGGTTCAGCATTGGAGAACATATTTTTATGTATGCTAGTTAAATCAAAATATATTAAAGCCTACGGAAATGACTCATGTCTGCATCTATTAGTTGACACGTTTAAAAAAATTGAAACAGAAGGAATAAAAATAAAATCTGACAAAGGTGAAAAAAGTAGTTCGTTTTATACTTGGTTTACTTATTGGGGATAATTTAGGGTTAAATTCTATATTAGGTTTCTCTAAATCGTTCAATGCTAACTTTTATTGTAGTTTTTGTAAAATGCCAAAGTCGATGTCATATACTGCAGCAAAAGAAGACCCAACGTTGCTCCGATATAAGGATAGTTATGAACAAGATCTTATAATGCAGGACGTTTCACTTACTGGCATATCTGGAAATTGTCTTTTAAATAATTTGGAAAACTTTCACGTTACAAATAATTTCTCAGTAGATATCATGCATGATATATTTTTTGGTATTTTTAAATATGGAATTTGTCAAGTTATACTATTTTACATAACAAATACTGGTTACTTCACATTAGATTTGCTAAATTACAGAAAACAAAATTTCGATTACGGTTCCATTGAGATAGGCAATATTTCTGTACCAATTAAGCTTGAACACATTAAAAAAAATACTATTCATATGTCTGCTCGTGAATCCTTGTGCTTTATGACATTTTTTCCATTAATGATTGGTGACTTAGTTCCTGAAAACGATCAAGTATGAACGATCAATTCAATGAACTATTTGTTACGTTATTTAATGAAACTTTAAAACCCAAACATCATTTTATGATCCATTATGCAAGAGTTTTACGTGAATCGGGTCCACTAAAATATTTATGGTCTTTTCGGTTCGAAAGCAAGCATCAAGAGCTAAAAGCATATGCGAAAAATATAACATCACGAGTAAATATAGCATACTCTATTGCTCTAAAATTTTCATTAATATTTTCTGAAAAACTTTTAAAATAAAAAATATTTTTGAATATATTTCCAATCCAAAATTAACAAAATTAACCCTCCAAGAATTAAATTGCTTCGAAATAATAAAGGATAAGTTAACTATGTATATTAATATACAAGAAACCAATTTTCAGTTACTTTCTGTTGAATACAAAGGAACTGTATATAAGAAAAACTATTTTCTCTTGAAGGACAGCACAGATGAAAATATTTTTGAAATCGAACATATGTTTATAGCTAATAATAATATATTTTTGATCTGTTCAACAAATGCGTTATTAGAAAATAATGAACACTTTAACTGTTATAAGGTTGGATCTAAGATCCCAGATATTTTTCATATAATACCTATTGATAAATTTAAATACCCTCCAATAAATTTGCATAAATTAATAAATGGAAATTGTTATGCAAAAATTAGAAGTTTTTGATTGTTTTTGTTTATTTTTATTACTTTTAAATTAAGATAATTTTTATAAGCTCTTACGTAAAAATAGTACCAAAAAAATATGAAATAATGTTGAATTCAAAGAATTTTTTTATTTACTTCAAAATAACATAAAACTAGTTAGTAAAATGGTAAGTAGCTAGCGATATTTGGAAATAATTATGGCGTTTATGGCACACTAATGTAGTTCTAAAATCAACTACAGCAATCTCGTTTTATATTAAATTCAACAATTAACTTGTAAGTTTTATTGCAGTTTAATTGTAAAATCTACATTTAATTTAGGACGGAAAAAACAATTTCATATTAAATTCAACAAATGTCTTGTAAAATCTACAATTTATTTGTAGTAGGAATAACAATTTTATATTAATATTGACAATTTTGTTGTAAGTAATACAAGTATGACACTTATCATTTCTATTATAATATATTTGTTGAGATAACAAGTAGATTGTAGACTCGTTTCATAAAATAAATAGTAATTTTTACTAATTAATCGTTAAACCAATAAATTTATTGTGAGCTCAAAATATATTACAAAGGATTTGTTGTTTTTACCATAACTACAATTTATTTGTTGATTTTAAGAAAATATCGATAAATGTAAGCTTACCAACATTATTTTTGTTTCAACAATTAACTTGATGGCTGAAATCCGTTGACGGAAATTGTTGAAAATACCATTTTTTTTTTAGAATCAACAATGTTTTTCTCTGGGTGTAGGATTGCTTGGTTTGGGTATGTTCTACGAGCCGATTCACAGTCTGGAATGGTTAGAAAAATGTACGTTAGTGCCCCAAGGAGTGGGCGACCGCGAGGTAGACCACGACTACAATGGGAGACTGACGTAATAAACGACCTTAAAAAATCGGCTGCCATGGTAATTATGTCGCTGTTGCGAATGACCGTGGTGAATATTCAAAGCTGATTAGTCTGGCAACGCTCCTACATGGAGCATGAACGCCGTTAAAAAAAAATCAATAGAAGAAAAAGAAATTTTGTGAAGGATCTACAATCTATAATCTACGTCTATAAGAATGTAAATAAATTAAACTTAATACAATGACCTTTAGGTCATTGTATTGAGTTTAATTTATTTACATTGTTTTTGTAAAGTAGTACGTAGCTTAAATCGTTTTAATTTTGTTACAATTTTCTGATGATGATAATTTTAAATATTATCGAAACATGTTAAATTTTAAATAAAAATTTAAAATAAAATATTTTCACATGACGGCAATAATATTAATAAAGTTATTTTATTAATAAAAATTGAAAACCAAACAAAAAAAAGCTTAGTACTTAATTTGTTTTTTATTTTAATTGTGAAGTGGGTGATTTATTCACATATACAGAAAGATATTATTAGCATCTTTCAACATGAATTTTAATATTTCACGTTGAATCGTATGTCAATAGCAGCGACAAGAGTACACGGGCCTGTTACGCCCGTAGATCAAAAATTAAAACAAATATACAAAAATAAATTGTTGCTTTTTATACAGAAAAATAAATTTTAATTTGCCTTAAAATTTATTAAAAACCAAAACGAAAAAGTAATCGAATTTAAAACAAAACTCAATTTTGGCGCCTTTTGTGTTGGCGCCGGGTGCGGTCGCTCCATTGCACCCATGGTAGATCGGGCCTTGTACTTAATTGATAACTGTTTACATCGACCATAGTCGACCTAATAAGTATAGTACGTACCTATTAGATACTGGTGTAAGCTTAGTATTATTCGAATAAGTATGCTGACGTTGTGACTTATTTTGTATCTCTTTGGGTGCTTTCCAAACGACGGCTTATTCGATAAGGCTGCTTTCCAAACGACGACTTATTTGATGCTTATTACGTATTTGCTGCCATATTGAAAATTTCAAAAAAATCAATTAAGACAATAATGTCTATAATTATGTCAGTTTAAATCTGATTTTTGGGAGTTTGGTTTCGATTGTCAACCGATGCAGTCGACTTTCGTCTTTTTTCCAATCGTTTTGCAATTATTAAAATTAAAATCAATTAATAATAATCATGTGTTTTTATTCTTTTTATTTCTTTTTTATTAATAACAGTGAAGTGGAGTGAATAAGTGAATTTCAGTTGTTTTTACATTAGAGTAAGAGCCCGTGACGGCCAGACCTTCGTTATTTTATAAAAGCTGAAAGTTTCTCTGCGCATACCCCTTACTCAGGTAGGAACGATTAGCGACATATGAAGTTTGGATCATAGTGGCTTTGGCAGGGAGCAGGTTCCAAAGGGGCCTCCAAAGTTTCGTAAAAGTATAAAAGGTAATTTTTTTATATATTCTTCGGGATAGTATTAGAAGTCACGTCACCCATTGCCAAACACTTACTATCGTGGAAACCCCCTGCCAGACACCCTTAAAGTTTAAACTTTAAGGGTGTCTGGCAGGGGGTTTCCACGATAGTAAGTGTCTGGCAATGGGTGACGTGACTTTTAATACTATCCCGAAGAATATATAAACAAATTAGCTTTTATACTTTCACGAAACTTTGGAAGACCCTTTGGAACCTGCTCCCTGCCAAAGCCACTATGATCCAAACTTCATATGTCGGTAATCGTTCCTACCTGAGTAGGAGGTATTCGCAGAGAAACTTTCAGCTTTTATAAAATAACGAAGGTCTGGCCGTCGCGGGCTCTTAGTCTACATATTATAATATTAAAAAAAATTTCTGATTTCTGAAAACTATTCTTTATAGTTTAAATTAATAAGTATATACGATTCTCTTACAATAAACAGTCATTGTAATAGATAGTGTAGTGATAGTGCTTGGTTTGTTTGTGCTCGAATTTTGTTTTTTTTCCGATTCAAACAATAGGTGTAACAAAACCAGGTTAAACAGGTAGTTTCTAACATAAAGACAACATATCAGAGGTATTTACAGTTACATATTTTGGTAAACGCTTTCTTTTTTTCAAACAAATAATAACAGGATATTCAATATGAAAACCAAATTAATAAACTTAACAATTTTTTTTTGATTATCACAATAAAAGTCACCGTTAAGATTTAATATCAATTAAATCTCTCTCTCTCTCTGGCGTTTACATCCCATGAAGGGATTTTGCCGTCTGTGCAATAAGCTTCCAATCATCTCGTTCCATGACCAGTTGAACCCAGTTTCGACATCCTATATCACGAAGGTCTTGGATGATGTCATCACGCCAGCGTTGTCTAGGTCTTCCTCTTCGACGAACACCAGCTGGTTGTTGTTGGGACGCTTTTTTAATCATTCTATCTAATGGTGCCCTTTCTACATGACCAAACCATCTAATCCGGTTAGATTTAATGAATCCGATTACATCGCAGCCGCCAAGGAGCTGTCTGATTTCGTGATTCATTCGGATTCTATACTGATTTTCTGCAACTTTACATGGACCATAAATTGTTCGTATGACCTTCCTCTCGAATGTTGATAAAATTCTACAATCGGAGGAAGTCAGTGTCCAGCTTTCACTTCCAAATGTAAGCACAGGTCGAAAATAATGCTTTGTAAAGTGTGAGTTTACACGACCGCGAAAGATGTTTTGATCGCAGAAGTTTTGAGTATGCGT
The DNA here is from genome assembly GCA_963693315.1 of Diogma glabrata. NCBI lineage: Eukaryota > Metazoa > Arthropoda > Insecta > Diptera > Cylindrotomidae > Diogma > Diogma glabrata. Next base: position 249,348,478 of record OY856187.1, on the reverse strand, counting down.
AGAAAACTCTGTATGCGGCTGAGACACGGGCTTTGATATCTGCCTGCATGTCATTTGACGATGTTATTACAGACCCGAGGTATTTGAAGTTTTCCACGCGTTCCACTTCGTAGTCGCCAGTATCCAGATTTCCGGTAGGTATGTTCTTAGATGTTGTTAACACTTTAGTTTTGCCGGTGTTGATGCATAATCCAAGTCGTTTAGCATTTCTTTCAAGCTGAGAGAGACTATTTTTAATATCGCTCATTCTACGTCCGAGAAGCACAATACCATCTGCGTAGCCAAGAACTTGACTAGATTTATTATATATGCAGTTTTGCGTCTCAATTCGGCTTTTTCTTATCGCGTACTCCAGCGCCAAATTAAACAGTACAGGCGCGAGTGCATCACCTTGTCGAACACCTGATGTTATATCGAAAGGATCAGAGACTGACCCTTCGATTACTATTCTACAATTTGATCCCGATGTTGTGAGTTTGCACAGAGAAACAAGTTTCTCTGGGATACCAAGGCATATGAGTGCGGACTAGAGGTTGTCGCGGATGATACTATCATATGATTGCCTGAAATCAACGTAGAGCTGGTGAATGCTGATGTTGTACTCCCAACATTTTTCCAGAATCATCCTTAATGTAAAACATTGATCTGTGGTTGAGCGGTTGGGACGAAAACCACACTGATAGTCACCGATGATAGATTCGGCGAACGGGATGAGTCGAGCAAGTACGACATTAGCTAGTATTTTATATGCAGTGTTCAACAGTGCGATGCCACGGTAATTCGCACACTTTAGACGGTCACCTTTCTTATGTAGCGGAACAATGAGAGCCGTTTTCCATTCAGCAGGCAGTTCTTCTTGGTCCCAGATTGCAAGAATCAGATCGTATAATCGTGAAACCAGAGCTGCTCCTCCATTTTTAAGTAGTTCTGCGGGAATTCCATCGAAACCTGGTGATTTGCCATTTTTCAGTGTTTTAATTGCAGCTTCCACTTCCTCTATTGCTGGATAAGGGACAAAAATCTCTTCAGTTGATGGAGCAATTGCTCGAATAGGATGAACTTCATTCGTCCTATTCAATAGGTCTTGAAAGTGGGATCGCCACACTGCCAGCACATCACGTTCACTTGTTGTAAGTTCATTATTTTCATTTTTGATGGCTGTAGATCTTGGGTGGAAATCTTTTGTCAGATTCCGTGCATTGGCAAAGCACTCTTTTGAATTTCCGTTGGCCGCATGTTGGTTGATGTCTTCAATGCAGCTCTTCATGTGTTCGCGCTTCCTTTTACGTAGAAGTTTTGTTGAGGCTTTCCTGGCGCATAGATAATCAGCTTGGGAGCTTCGGGTATTCCTTGTTAACCATTTTTCTCGCAGTTTTTGTTTATGTTCAACGGATTGGCAGCACTCGTCGACGAACCATTGGTTGTGTGATTTCGGTGGCCGCTTTCCGATTGTAGTTTGTGCTGCGGCTATAATGGTTGATTGAAGCGTTTGCCATTCTTCTTGTATGTTTAATGGCATCTCAGAAGAGATGTCATGCTCTTCTATGTTTTGTGTTATTATTTCCTGATATCTGCTCAGCGTTTCCGGATGTTTAAATGCATCGACGTTCCAGCGCACGGTCTTTTTTGCTTGTCTATTAAATGTTGATGATAATTTGCACTTGTACTTAAAGATGACAAGCATATGATCAGTGTCCATATCAGTACCTCTGTATGATCGAACGTCAGTTACACTTGTGGAGTGTCTCTTAGAGATCATGACGTGATCGATCGATTTGATTTCCGTTCTTCCGTCATTTGATTTCCACGTTGCCTTGTGAATTCTCTTGTGAGGGAAGAAAGTGCTGGAAATTACTAGATCATACATCATAGCCAGCTCGGCTGCGCGAAAACCGTTATTGTTGCTGGTATGATGCAAGCTGTTAGGGCCGATATGTGTTTTAAGTTCTGCAATCCTACCAATTTGAGCATTAAAGTCACCTACCACGATTTTTATATCGTGCCGCGGGATTTTATTGATGACTTCTTCGAGTTCTAGGAAGAACAGGTCTTTAATATCATCTGCTTTATCTTCACTAGGTGCATGAACATTGACGATCGTTACATTGAATTTTTGCGTGCGGATTCTCAGTGTGCATAACCGCATATTAATTGGGCAGAAGCCGATAACATGCTGATTCACGCGACGGTGTATAAGAAAGTCAACTCCAAATTCTCCTCCGTTTTGATGACCGCAATAATAAAGAGTGTATCCTTTCGCTGTTTCATGGATTCCACTACCTGGCCATCTTAGTTCTTGTAATGCCACTATATCTACCCAAGTAACATTTTGTATATATTATAGTCACAAACTATTGTTGTTTTATTTACGGAACACATACTGTACTCAAAATAGGTTGCGGTATTTATACTTCTACAAAATATTGTTTCTGATTGTACACAGTAAAGCTACAGTGTAGTAGTAAACTTATAGCTTCGAATGTAATGTTTCTGATTATGTACTATGTAACTGTATTATAACTTCTACAAAATGACTACATTGTGTAAAGTCTGCGAGAGCTTATAGCTACATTGTAAATATACTAAACGTTGGCCTTGTAAATGTATTTTTACATTTACAGATTAATTACAAAACTTTATTTTATTGAGAACTTATATACTTACCGTATATTTACGGGACATTTACATTAGGAATGTATTTATACTGTCACATAATTTATACAGTTTTCATAAGTCAAACTTTTTTGTTTAATAAAAGATGTCTGTTTCCATCGTGCGATGACAAAGAAATTTATAGCCAGCTTACAGTGATAGACGACTCAATATATTGGGCATTAAATAATCGAATCTTAAGTCTTAATTAATTTAAGAGTCACTTGTGATTTTAAAGTTTCGTGGATTTAATTTCTAACCAAAGGATCCCCGAACATTATTGCAAACACTTCAAAATATAAATATTATTTTGACGGGTAGTGGAAAGCTTTGGTATTATAAGCTAATACGTTGGTTGAAGTTTTCGAATTTAGATCACTTAATTAATATTTCAGTTACCTTTAACATTGACGGCCTTCCGATTTTTAATAGAAAAAAGAATTTTGGTCGATTTTATGTATAACCGATCATTTGGAATTCGGAGACCATTTGCATTTTATTGTGGTCCAACAATGCCAAGCTTAGAACACTATCAGGCAAAATTTTGTAAGATAATTACAAGACACATAGTCTCCCACCCCTCGTTTATGTAAAAAAAAATTTGGACATATACCAAAGTTAAGTGCATGAGGATTGTTTGTACCAAATAAAAAATAAATGTCACTTTTGTTTATTTCACAAATGTCAAAAGTTGTAAAAGGATTTATACAAAGCTTTTACAAAACATATACAAGTAAATATTTGTAAAAGGAAGGTGTAAATGTAAATGCACAACAACGAGGCTAATACTAAACGTTTGCCTAATTTATACATGTAAACTCTTTGAGTTGGAAGTTGTAATTGTATGATTATGTTTACAGATCAAACACATAGCGTTTACATTACGTTAACATGTTAACATTTTAAATATGGAAGTGTAAATGTAAATAAAATGTAAATGTATATATTCTGTGCACTCTCTGTATATCTACATAGGGCTAACTTGTATTTGAAAGCTTACAATTGAAAACTCAGCCATTTTTATGCAAAATTAATATTTGACTGTATTTAAAAAAAATAACAAAATACATTTAATGAAACTTTATTGGGTTTCATAACTTATGTTATAAGTATTTTAGAAAAACTTAAATTTATGAAAATAATAAAACAAATTTTATATAATTTTATCTCTCTAAAATAAATTGACATATAAAATTTTTTTTAAAATTATATTTAATAATTTATTATTTTTATGGCGCATTATTAATTTAAAAGTATTTCCAAAATTTAATCGAAATTTTATTATTCGTTTGTAAATTTTGACATCCAACTATGCAAAATTAGTTATGCCAAAATATAATATTTGCATTTCATAAACATAAAATATATTATTGTATTTGTATATTTATTCATATTTTTTGTTTACAAAAAATCGTCTTAAACTTCGTATTAAAGTATGAAATTGTAACTTTTTTGTAAGTAAACCGTAGTGATTAAAATCGCATACATTTTGCTTTCTGTAACACTACGTACGTGTTTGTAATCATACATAATTCTTACGCAAATTGATATCCGTAAACGTTCAGTAAAAGCCAAAATTATTCCCCAAAATATATACGAAACACTTACTGAACGTTTACGGTACAGTTACCACTGTAACTTTACGATTACAGAGTAAATGTACTGTAATAAATTTGTAAACAAAATTTGTTACTTGGGTAGTGTGTAGCTCTGGACTTGTTGTGTGAGTTTTAGGAGATCTCCTGGTCTTCTAAGGCTTAGCACGTTCCAGGTTCCCATTTTTAAATCGTAGTCCGGGTACAGTTTCCGAGGTCGTTCCAATAATGAATCCGAGATATTCCGAGGCCTGTGTACAGAATTCATGACAATAATTTTTTTACGGAAATGGGGTGTTAGCCCTTCGCCCAACCCAAATTTTCGTGAATGGGTTCGTTCTGCATCTTAAGGTCACCAGAAACAACCTTTTTACATGTTTATATAGCGAGCCGCTTGATCCAAGACAGACGCCCGCTGAAAACCGCCCCTTACATGGAGAACAGACGCTTTCTACACATTTATATAGCGAGCCGCTTGATTCAAGACAGACGCCCGCTCCAAGCCGCCCCTAACATGGAGAACAGACGCTTGAGTTGCATTGGTTTTATGGCGCCAATGACTCGCCATGGTGCAGAATCATTGAGTATAAGCAGTATTTACTCTGCCCCTCTCAACTACACCAACCTAATTCTGTTAGCGTTACCCAGGTAGCACGGCGTGGACGTAGAATTTCGGATTCTTGCTACCCATCAATTAAATCCGCCGTCACAAATTTATGGTATTAAATAATAAAATTAAAAAAATAAAATAACTCTCTGAATGTGAAACAAATAACGTTACAAATAATTTTTGTGAATCTGTATTTCATATAAGTTTTTCTTATATTAAATAAACAATAAACAATCAACAAAGATTATTATCAGTGAATAATTAGGGTCAATTAACTCTTTGATAAAATTTTCCTTCCTGTAATTCAATTTTGTTTTCTGTGTGTTCGTACTTCTGCTTGCTTTTTTTCCTTTTTAAAAAACTTTATTACTGCGGATCTCCTTCCTCGTTTTTGTATCTTGGTTTTGTCAAGATGATAAATCCGGATGAAGAAGATGAATCCACAAGAGCTGCTGCAGAGCTGCAAGAGCTTATAGACAAGCTACCACCGAGTCCAGCAAATACTCAGCAACCCGTGGAAATAGCAACAACCTACCGAGAGGAAGGTGGGTGGGCAGAATCCTTAACCAAAAATCAGCGGAAAAAATTGAGAAGATCAATCAATAAACAATCTAAGAACGTTGAGCACAAGGAGGCTCCTCAGCCTAGTCTAAAAGACAGTAAAAGTGCCAATTACCTTGATAAAAAAAGGAAACGCAGTGACGACACACCACCACAGATGAAACATTCTGCAAAGAAACCAGCAAGTGGCAGATTTGCCTCAACTGAGAATCGTGTCACACCTTCTTCAACGCATCGTGGCTCTACCATAGGCTCTGTGTCTTATGCAAAGATTGTAGCGGATACGGAGGTGGAGTACGCGATCATTGACGGCTCAGTGGCTAGTGGAGCATTAACTGAAGATCAACATAGTGCCCTTTGAGCTGCGTTGACTTTACGTTTGGATGAGGAGGTTGTAAGCTCAACTGAGTTTCCTCGCTTCTCATCTTTTTCATACTGGAGAACATTTTCTTTAGTAGTTTGTGAAAACGAACGGGCAGTCACTTGGCTTAAAGAGACTGTTCCTAAGCTTTCAGTGTGGGATGGAGCCAATCTTCAAGTTAAGAAGAAAAGCAAACTCCCAAAACCGGTCAGAGCGTCGGTGTTTATTCCTGGTCCTCCAGAAGATCCTGGAAAAATTCTTTCTAGATTAGAAAGATACAATCCTGGCATGGACACCTCCGGTTGGAAGGTGTATAGCCAGTTGAAAAAACTAAAACCAATGGCCTGTATTCTAATCTGTGGTATAGATGAGAAATCTGCACAGGTTATAAAAGATATTGACCTGAAGCCATACTATGGCATGCAACGGGTCAATTTCACCCTGGACAACAAGCTTACAGGAGGCACTGAACCAAATGCGGATATCCCAAAGACGGCTATGTCAAAAGACATAGCAAAAACTGGAGTTGAAGCAATGACTGGTGTCCTAGTTGATGACGACAGTACAGTGACATCGAAAGATGGAGCTGGAAATAGTAAAATGGATCTTGAGGGTAATCCCTCAAATCATAATGTGGCAAATCTTGTCAAACAAGACGATTTGCTGGGTGATGGGGGGACCTACAACCTGGTTGGGGCCACGACGGTGACGTCTTTTCGCAAAGCCGAAGCTGAAGCGGCAACAGCTGTATATGAAGGTCCTTCCACAGTAAAAAGCGCGACGGCAAAGTCTAAAGACTAAGCTGAAGCGCCGGTTTTGTTTTGGTTTCTTTTGTTCGTTTATTTTTATTTTTGAGATTATTTGATGGGTAGCTTAAAAATAGCACAAATAAATTTGCAGCATAACAAATCTGCTTCAGCTGAATTATGTCAAGCAATTGTTATGCAGCATACAAATGTAGTCCTGATTCAGGAACCATGGGTAAATAAAAATCGTATACTTGGCCTGAATTGTAAACAGGGCAGGGTGTTTGTCGGTACAGTTACGGAAAACCCCCGTTCGTGCGTCTACTTGTCTAATGACATATTCGGTATACTTATACCCCAATGCAGTGGCAAAGATACCGTTGCTATTAAAGTGACGGTCAAGATTGAGGGTGTGGATACTGATGTAGTTTTTGCATCCTTATATCTACCGTATGATGGTATTATTCCAACCCAAGATCTTGTTAAAGTGGTGGAGTTCTGCAGTAACAAGAATCTGCCCCTGATCCTCGGGTGCGATGCAAATGCGCATCATGGAATTTGGGGCAGTTCTGATAACAACAGACGAAGCACAGACCTCGTTGAATTTCTACATGGTACAGATATAGAAATTCTAAATAAGGGGAATGTTCCGACATTTTCAAATGCAATTAGAGAGGAAGTAATTGACATTACACTCACTAGCCTTGTTGTGGCCGAAAGGGTTCAGAATTGGAGAGTATCGCAAGATATTCTCACGTCAGACCATAATTGCATCAATTTTGACTTTATAGTCGATACTATGGTCAAAGACAGTTTTAGAAATCCCAAATCTACTGATTGGGACATATACAAACTACTTCTTAACCAAATGTTTCTGGAATTTGATCCGTCAATCAAGTGTACTCAAGACATTGAAAATGTTGTGAATCGGATTCAAGAGTTTATGGTCAAGGCTTTTGAAGAATCTTGTCCACATAGGGTGTTCCATCATGAAGGAAATTCACCTTGCTGGAATAGAAAATTGAAGAAGCTGAGATTTACGGTCAGGAAACTTCTAAAGAAAGCCAAGCAAACAAATAATACCGATGACTGGATCACTTATCGTGATAGTCGGAGGAAATATAAATACAGTATCCGTAGTGCTAGAGAGAGTGCTTGGAAGAAGTTTTGTGAATCAATTGAGAGTTATCCTGTGGCAGCTAGGCTTCACAAAGTACTCTCAAAAGAACCCAAATACCAACCGGGCTTACTGCTTATGCCAAATGGAAGGTACACGGAATCTGTGGAAAAAACAGCACAACATCTGCTGTGTACACATTTCCCGGGTAGCAGCACCACTGCTGAGATGAAAGAACAACTAATTGTAGCTCCAAATAAAGATGGTTGGATCTTGGCTGAGAATGTGGTGAATATAAGATCTTTGAAATGGGCTATAGATTCCTTCAACCCCTTTAAATCGCCTGGTCCTGATGGAATCTATCCATGCATGCTACAGAATAATGTGCATGGCCTCATTGAATCACTGTTACATTTATACAAGGCATGTCTAGCATATAGCTATGTCCCTGAAGCGTGGCGGAAAGCTAGAGTTGTCTTCATACCAAAACCAGGTAAAAGCAACTACAGTGAAGCCAAATCATTTCGGCCAATAAGTCTCAACTCCTTTGTCCTCAAAACTTTGGAAAGATTGGTTGACCGTTATATAAGAGACACCACCTTACAACAGTTTCCACTAAGTACCAATCAGCATGCATACCAAGTTGGGAAATCGGTGGAAACAGCTGCGCATCATTTGGTGACTAAAATTGAAAGAGCACTTGATGCCAAAGAATTTGCTTTGGGTGTTTTTTTAGATATTGAAGGTGCTTTTGATAATACCGTAGCACGATCTCAAATTGGATCGTGTCTATGTTGAGCTGCCGCACTGCCTTTGTAGAAATGGGCAACACTACTGTTTCAGTTTCAGTCAAACGAGGTTGTCCACAGGGTCGTGTTCTCTCACCTCTTCTGTGGACTTTGGTAGTTGATAGTCTTCTTATGAGACTGAATCAATCGGGACCCTATTCTCAGGGTTACGCTGATGATATTGCCATACTGGCAATTGGAAAAGACCCTCGCACTCTGGTGGATTTGATGCAAAATTCACTGAAGTTGGTTGAAGAGTGGTGTGGGGAGCAAGGACTTTCAGTCCATCCTTCCAAATCACAGGTTGTCTTATTTACCAACAAGAGAAAAGTGCCTGCAACACCAAGTCTGTATCTTTTCAGTATGCAGTTAAGCTACTCAGATGAGGTTAAGTTTCTTGGCATTATTCTCGACAAAAGGTTAACTTGGAATGCTCATTTAACAAAAAAATTGATAAAGCCGTCATGTCTTTTTGGCAATGCCGTCGATCCTTTGGTCGTCATTGGGGCCTTAGTCCCAAAATCATCTTATACACAGCAATAATCAGACCAACACTTGTTTTTGCATGTGTTGTTTGGTGGCCAAAGACTGAGAAACAATACGTCCGCGCTAGGTTAAACAAAATACAGAGAATGGCATGCGTAGGTATAAGTGGTGCAATGCGTACCACACCAACAATGTCGCTGGAGGTGATGTTGGGTCTGGCTCCTTTACATCTACATGTAGAGTACATGGCTAAAAGAGCTGTCTACAGACTGCATGCGGCAGGGACGTGGGTAAACAGAGGGAAAACATGCGGTCATGGTCACATACTTGATAGACTACGGACTGACTGCCCGAAAATAGATATGCATAGTGACGTCATGACCAAAGTATATAACTTTGAGAAGCCCGCCAAACCTGTCATCTCTTCTAGAGAGGAATGTGAAGTATCTTGGTCCGAATGGTCCTCCAGCGAGACTTATGTTTTCTATACGGATGGCTCACTGTTGAATGGAAGTGCAGGAACTGGCGTGTACCTGGAAGGAAATAATTTTAAAATTGGCAAGAAATTTCCGCTTGGGTGGTTTTGCACAGTTTTTCAAGCGGAGGTGTATGCTATCAATGCATGCACACATGAAATAACGCGTCTGTGTCTGCAAGGGAAGAGGATCTGCATCTGTTCGGATAGCCAAACAGCTATCAAGGCACTGGTTAACCCGGAGACTACTTCCAAACTCTTCAACGAGTGCAGGAAAAATCTTTGTAGGATAGCGCAATACAATAACATCACTCTGCGCTGGGTTCCAGGTCATAGTGGCATTCCGGGCAACATAAAAGCAGACGAACTTGCAAGAGCTGAAGCGGGCATGAAGTATTCAGGTCCAGAACCCGCCTTAGGGTTATCCAAAACGTTTGCGTTGTCGCTATTAAAGGTTGATGCTGACCTCAAGATGAAGGCCTCGTGGAATACGTCATCAACAGGCAGGCAAAGTAAGATGTTTATTAGCATTTCAGAAAAAAGTGTCAATCTTCTTTTAAGTCTGAAGAGGAAAACTCTTAGCACTATTGTCGGTGTCCTTACAGGACATAAACACCTTTTTACCATGGGACTGATTGAAAGTCCGGTGTGTGGGTGTTGTCTTGAAGAGGAAGAGGACTCGGAGCACTTTTTGTGTGTATGCCCAGCCTCTTCTAGGGTTAGAGCTAGGATTTTTGGCTCAGAAACTGTAGAGGCGGGCACAATCAAACTGTCGCCAATACAGTTGATTTTGGATTTCATTAAGCTTACGGAAAGATTTGTGGAATAGTTGTTATGAGTCCAAACTCGGACACGGCGCTATGGACCACAGAGTCTGCGTGCCAGGACAAGTTCTGCCTCGTGCAACCTGTCCAACCCCTTCTAATCTAATCTAATCTTAAATCTGATTTATAAAAACGTTTGATCAATTTAGTGAGATATATCAACTAAATTAAATAAAAAGTATATTTGACATATCAGATTAGATTTTTATGGAAAAAGAGATACAAAATAAGTCACCTCACCAGCATACTTATTCGAATAAGTTTAGAATAAGATAAGTTCCACAAATAAGTCGTCGTTTGAAAAGCACCCTTTTTCCAAAAAAATCTAATCTGATATGTTAAATATACTTTTTATTTTATTTAGTTAATATCTGTCACTAACTTGATCAAACGTTTTTATAAATCAGATTTTAAACTGACATAATTATAGACATTATTGTCTTGTCTTGAGAGATTTTTTTGACATTTTTAATATGGCGGCAAATAAGTCAATAATGAATTGTATCAAATAAGTCCAAGTCGTGGTTTGGAAAGCAGGCTTAGAATAAGTTAAGTTCCACAATTGATATTAGTATAGCTTGTAATTTTGTGCTATAATATATTTGCTGCGTGTTCACCAATAGCTTCCTTAAAGTAGATTGATCTCTTGCCCTCTTGGTAAAATAAACTTAAATCAGGATTCACAAAAAAAGTTTATTTATGTTCGATTGTTTTATCGCACATAGAACCAGCCATATTCTAATTCAATTATTTTAAATTGATGTGCTATATATGCTGCTTAATTACTTCGAATCCAATTTTAATTTAATTTGTTGCAAATTTTGAAAATAAGGCAATCAACTCAACTAAAGCCGTGCATTCGCATACAACAGAAACAGAAACCGAAACTGAATTTCATACAAATTTGACAGCAACTGAAACAGAAACCGAATTTAGAAACAGAAACTGAAAATTCGTCTGTTTTGTCTGAAACAGAAACAATTAAAATTTAATTGTTTCTGTTTCAGAAACTGTCACATAATATTAATTATTATTTTAAATTTTGATAATAAAGTTTTGAATTTTGAATAGTTTTCAGTTTCAGTTTCTGTGTGAACTGTTATAATTATTATTAATTATTATTATACTATTATTATCATACTTTTACCGCAGGAGGGGTCGATGTTGATCGATTATGATCAATGTTGATCTACGGGTCTGACTACCCTGCGTACTCCAGTCCCTGCCATTAACATATGAGTCAGCGTGAGATATCACTTACCACTGGCAATGGCAGGAGATATCATTAGCCAAGATGATATCTTAGGGTGCTGGCGGACGAACTTTAGGCGCGCTATACACCTGAGCTAAACTTTGCGAAACATGCGAACTATGTTTTTAAAAAATAATGTATATAACGTAATTATAGAAAAAAACATGACGGAAACATTACATTTTTTTTAAAAAGCTTTATTCGCATTAAAACATTACTTTTTTTAAAAACATAGTTCGCATAGTTTAGCTCAGGTGTATAGCACGCCTTATAGTCAACGGTAGCACTCCCAGTCGTTAGCTCTTCCGACGAATCAGACTAACACATAATTCTGTGTGGGCTTTGTGCCTCGATTGAGGTAGTGGGTGGTGCGTCTGAGGTGCGCTTCATCAGCTGGATTATTGGCAATTAGCTTTGTTTTGTTTTCTGCAAATTTCTCACAATTTGTTTTTCACTTATTATTTTGTTATTATTTCTTCATCTTATTGTAATAAACTTCGTCCAGAATGGGTTAATTTAATTTACTCATAAATAACCAATACATTCTGCATAAATGTTTTCCACATTCATACTATTGCAAAGATGAATTAAAAAAAGGAGTTAACTAATACAATTTGCATAAATTAATGCAAATTAAATTTGTTATGAGTTCGCTAATACAAATGTTTACATTAATTAAAAAGAGGTGTGGCCTATTGTTTTCTAGAAAATACACTGGAAACAACAACTGATTAGCAGAAGTTTCTACTTATTTATTTTTCGATATAAATAAGCGAATAAAATATCAGATAGTCAGTTTTAATTTTGCAATTGAAAGTGTTTATAAATATTCGCAAGTATAAGGAATAATCGGGTGGTACTTGAGCCTGGGTACTAATAGTGAAAGAATTTGAACTTAGTGGAATAGTAAATACAGATTTTAAGATTCCGAATATTATTGATTCAAATTGTGGAAAAGCGGTGAAATTTATCGTACATAAATCGGAGACCCTAGAATTTATTGTAATTAAAATCGAAAGCTGCTGTAATTTGCTGATAAATAAAGTTTGAGATTTTGTTAACCAAAGATCCGTCTTTTTACTGTCGCATTTGCTCAATAATCAAAAAGAACTGACGCAGAGTCGTTGCAGTGGTGTCAGAAAGGGATTATTGAAACAATGGTCAAGACAGTAAATATTAGTGATCTCAGACAGACCCAGCTGAAGGATGAGTTGTGTAAAAGGAATGCTGGACAAAATGAAAAGTGATGGAGTTATTAGGCCATCTAAGAGTCCATGGAGTTCACCAGTGGTGCTAGTTAGAAAAAAAGATGGGTCAGCTCGTTTTTGTGTAGACTATCGAAAACTGAATGAGGTAACCATTAAGGATAGCTATCCACTGCCACGAATTGATGACACACTGGATACACTATCATTAGCCAAATGGTACAGCACGCTAGATCTGAAGAGTGGTTACTGGCAAGTTGAAATGCATCCAGAAGATCGACGAAAGATAGCATCTACTGGCAATGGGTTGTGGGAGTTCAATGTGATGCCGTTTGGTTTATGCAATGCCCCAGCAACATTTGAACGTCTAATGGAATGCGTGTTGCATGGTTTAACCTGGAAGGCCTGCCTAGTTTATCTTGATGACATCATTATAATGGGTCGCAACTTCGAAGAGCATCTAATGAACCTCGAAGAAGTACTCAGAAGAATAAGTAATGCCAACATGAAGTTGAATCCGGTAAAGTGCAATCTCTTCCACAAAGAAGTGAAGTACCTTGGACACATCATTACAGAAAATGGAATCAGAACCGATCCCGAGAAGATTGATGCTGTGAAAAATTGGCCAGTACCGAAGAATGTTCATGAGCTACGCAGTTTTCTTGGCCTATACACCTATTATCGTAGATTCGTGGAGAATTTTGCGAATATCGCCAAGAGTCTACATAAATTGACAGAGGCAAATACCAAGTTTCTGTGGACAACCGAATGTAATGAGGTATTCTGCCGTTTAAAAGAAAAACTATGCAACACCCCTATACTAGCCTATCCAGAATCTGGAAAGATGTTCATTCTGGACACAGACGCAAGCAATGTAGGAACCGGAGCTGGTTTGTGACAGAAAATTGGAGACAATGAGAAAGTGGTGGCGTACTTCAGTAAAGTTCTGTCAAAACCGGAGCGGAATTACTGTGTCACGAGGAAGGAGTTGCTAGCTATCATCAAGGCTGTGAAACATTTCCACAAGTATTTGTGTGGGCAACCATTCCTGATTCGCACGGACCATGCTGCTCTAAAATGGTTATTACAATTCAAATTTCCTGAAGAACCAATTATTTTTCGTTGCAATATTGTACGGAAAATGCTTCTTTCCATCAATATCAACAAATCTGCTGACCCCGACGGTATTCCACCCCTCATTCTTAAACACTTCGCTAGGCAACTAGCTCCAATTTTAACAAAAATTTTCTATTTATCTTATAAATCGGAATATTTCCCGATTCTTGGAAGCTGGCCAGCATTCAACCCATGTCAAAGAAAGGCAGTAAGATAGATCCTAACAATTATAGATCAATTGCAATTCTGTCGGTTTTAGCTAAAATATTTGAAAAATATGTTAACTACAATTTAATAGATTATTTGGAAGTGTCGCGAATTATTGATGATAAACAGTATGGTTTTCGTAGAAGTCATGCAACAGGTGATCTGTTAGCCTACGTATCCCATCTCTGGAACAAATCGCTGGAAAACCATGGTGAAACATCCAGTATTTCACTTGACATTTCTAAAGTATTTGATAAAGTGACGAATAGAGCGACATAAAAATTTCCCTATTAAAATAAACCACGAAGAATTGCGTGAGGTTGAATCAGTTAGACTTCTTGGAGTGGATATTCAAAATAACCCGAAATGGAATAAACATGTGTTCAACCTCGCTAAATCTGCAATGCAAAAATTAGGATTCTTGAGTCGATGTAAAAAGTATTTCTATCCCGAGCAAATTTTGCTAATCTTCAGGTCCTTTATTCGTCCATGTATGTACATGAGTACTTCTGTCTGTTTGGGGAGGTGCTTGTCGGTCAAAAATAAAATGTCTAGATTCTGTACAGAGAAAAGCAATACGGTTGATTGGTAATACCGAACTAACGGACCAGCTTGATTCACTGGTGACTTCAACGTCCACTTTCGGTTTTCGAAACAAACGATCAACCACCGATCTATTAAACTATGTAGCGCATTGTTGGAACAGCATACTTGATAAAGGTGGAGAAACATACGTTATCGCTTCAGACATCTCCAAGGCATTCGATCGAGTTTGGCATGCCAACTTGATCCACAAGCTCGTTGCGTATGGTTTTCATCCCAATATTGTGAAGCTGATTCAAAATTTTCTATCCAACCGATATATTTCGTTCTCCTTAGACGGATTTTCTTCTGAGTCTAAACTAATGAGCGTTGGTGTACCTAAAGGCTAAACTGGTTCAATCTTGAAGGTAAGTGATAGGTTGACAGATGGTAGATCGAAGAGCGGATGACCAAGGAAGGGTCATTCCTGATCTTAGGCTATATTACCTTTCGATCTCTTCGAATCTACGATACAATAAAAACACTGCTTCTCATGTATGAATAGTCTTATATTTTGGCTGATAATGTTAATAGACAATCTTTTAATGATGATCACTGATCATCTCATCACAATTAACTTTTAGTTGAATGACATTATTTCATAATGTCCAAAAAACTTATCTATCTACAACTTAAAATTTTCCTTACATATATACCTACATTTTATTTACCTTTTTCTCAAAATTTCCTCATTCCTAGGAATTATCTTCCTAAACATTAAAATCATCATGTTATCATTTTATCCCGAAACAATAAAAAATTTCATTCGTTAATATTTCTCAATAATGAAATTCCATTATTTGTTTTGGTAAACTTGAAAAATTAAAACAATTTCAATTTGTGTTCCAGTGACACATATTAATTGTTGTTATAATTTTAAGTTATGTAAGTTTGTTATATAACTTAAATTATATCAAGCAAAAAAGTATAAACAAATTGTCATAACAAAAATTTAAAAAAAATATCATTATATTTTGAAATCGTAAATTCTGCATATTTGAGTTTTAATTTTATATCAAAATTAAGTTCATTTGCATAATAGAACTTTAACACATGACATGTATGAATTTGCTTGTTTTTATTTCAGGTATGAGAATTAATGAGAATCGATATATATGTTTAGCATTATCTTAATCTTCTATTAATCTATTAACTTGATATATATGAGATAAATTACTGATTGATTTTTCTAATAGTATTTAGACATGATCTTGTATATGATACAGATCATCATCCTGAACATTAGTCAATGCATTGAGCATTACATGGCTCAGTATTGTCCCCAATCCCCCTATTTTTGATTTATATCCACGAATTGTTGAAAATCACCAGCAACCCAATAAATAGTTTTGCAGATGATAGTACTCTGCACAAGTCGTTCGAGCCCCTTCCTTCAAAAGGTAAAATTAACGAACGAATTAATCCCGCCCGGAGAGACGCTGTCATAAACGTGAATAAAGACCTAGAAAATGTCGCCGATTGGGGTGACCAAAACCTGGTCAGTTTCAACTCTACCAGAACACAACTGTTGATTGTTTCCAGATCAAAGACCGAGTTCCCTAAAGATATTTTATTCAGTATGTGTGATGAACCAATAGGTGAATGTAAAAACATTCGGTTATTGGGTGTCACAGTTTCAAATGACCTACTCTGGAACGATCATGTAAATTCGATGGCAAAAAGCGCGTCTAAAAAACTCGGCCTCCTAAATAGATGCAAACAATTTTTCACTCCATACCAATTGCTCAATGTTTATAAATCCTATATTCGTCCCTGTATGGAGTACTGTTGTCAAGTTTGGGGTGCTGCTTTTGTTTCCATCTAGGCCCTCTTGGACTCTGTTCAAAAGCGGTCTATACGAATTGTGGGTGATCGAACTTTGACATCAAAACTTGATTCCCTATAACATCGTCGCACTGTTGCTGACCTTATTGTTTTTTACAAATATCGTCATCAACGGTGCTCAGATGAAATCAGCAGTATCATGCCCCAAACTTATTCTTACCCCCGTTCTACTCGACAATCGGCTACCGCAACCAGTCAAACGGTCGAGATTCAACGCTGTCATACTGGCAGATCGCAGAAAGACTTCTTTGTCCGAACTGCATACAAATGGAGTAGTTTGCCGGAATCCTTAGTCTCAGGTGACTTTAACCGGCAGAGGTTTAAAAAAGCGTTCATTGTGACCTTAGAACGCCAGTTGTTGTGGGACATAGGTCTAGCCCTAGGTCTTAAAAGGTATTTATGTGTTGTTGTGACACATATAGTAAACCCTATAACACAACACATTTTATTCAACAAAAAAAAATACTACTATTATTATTATACTAAAAAAATACTATTATACTAATTATACTAATAACAAATATTTATACGTCTTTCCTACTGGGATATTAAAAATTATCAGTCTTATTTTGAAATAATTAACTGATATCACAGTAGGCCAACGTATAATTCATAAAAAATATATAGAGAAATGAAAAATGGCAGAAAATTTTCTAAACGAATTCCACTTGTTCGTTGATAAATTCTCATAATTTTTTGGAAAATTCCTCAAGCAAGTGTTATTGATAAAAGCCCTCGGCCTACGGCCTCGTGCTGTTATCAATATACTTGCTTTCGAAATGTTTAGCAAAAAATTATTTCGAATTATCACCGCCCTTGGGAGATTACAACTGATAATTTTTAATATCCCAGTAGGCCAGACGTATAAATATTCGTTATTAGTATAATTCAAATGTTATTGGTGAAATTAAATGATGTCATTGCATTTTAGAGAATTTCATTGGTTTAAATTAAAATAAAACTAAGGCAAAAAATTATCAAATAAATATTCATTAAATCAATGTTAAATTTTTAATTTATTATCAAATTAATGATTTTATCAAAATCTATTACTATAATTTCTGTGGTGGTTCTGTTACTATTTGCATAAAAGATTTTCTTTCAGATTATTATGTTTTTATATTTTATTGACCGTTGTGGACAATCCTTTTTCGCGCAGATATATGCAAGCAGAAGTAATAAATATTATATAAAAAAAATCGAAAGTAGCAGATATTCCTTACAAATCTTAATTTGAAATCAGGGAGTGAAACCGAACTTTTTATAAACCATGAACCCGAAACCGAACCTGAATCCAAAAACTCAATCAGGTTCGGGTTCATAAATGAATATAAAAAAAAATATTTTCCTACGCAAGTAAGCGTAGAGAGGCTTTTTCAGCTTTGAAATTTGTATTGTCACCCACCACAAAGAGCAAATTCAAAAGAAGAAAATTTAAAAAATATTTTGATTATTAAATTAAATGAGAATTTAAAAAAAAAATAAAGTTTTTTAACAAATAAATAAAATATATTGTACTCTTTTTCTAAATTTTGAACCCGAACCCTGAACCGAACCTGAACCTGAACTTTCTATTTTGATTATCCCGAACCTGAACCCAATTTTTCAGGGTTTCAGTGCCTGTTTGAAAGACATGTTTGCAAAATTGAAAATTGTATTCAAAACTTCATTGCTCAATTTTAACAAAGCGTCATCATGGGCAATAATTTTAAATTATATTAATTGTCAAAAGGATCGTGTTCAAAGTCTTCTGTTATCAAGTTCATTATTTGAAATATAAAAATATGGAGGGGCTGAAATCTCACAGCTCTGAGATATCAAGACTTCGGTCTGGGTTAGGGATTTTAATATAGTTTTCGGCAAAAACTTTTATGAGGACATGGTTTTTAGTTTTGGGCAGCGATGTACATCAAACATAACTCTTTGTTAAAGTACAAGTATTTTTTATCTCTGTTTAAAAATTTATTACAAAACTAACACAAAACATCAATACGTTGCCGGAAAATTATAATCAAAATTCCAAAAATATTGTTAAATTAAATAAAATCAAACTTTTTCAAAATTCCAAAAATATTCCAAATTAGAATAAAATCAAACATTTAAATTTTTTCTAAATTCCAATAATATTTCAAAAATTCTTAAAAATTCAAACTTTTTCCAAAATTCTAAAAATATTGCAAAAATTATTACAAAATCAAAAATTGAAACTTTTTTCAAAATTCCAAAAATTATAATAAATTCAAAAATTAAAAAATTTTTCAAAATTCTAAAAATATTTCAAAAATTCTTACAAAATCAAAAATTAAAACTTTAGCCGAAATTCTAAAAATATTGCAAAAATTATTACAAAATCAAAAATACAAACTTTTTCAAAATTCCAAAAATATTTCAAAAACTATAACAAATTCAAAAATTTCCATGTCCAATTTCATTTTAAATTACATTTACGTCATAAAAACAGCTACATTTTTTTTCCCAAAAAATTGGCTAAAAAATTAAATGAAATCATTTTTTGACACACTTGACATTATTTTTTGACAAACTTATAATGCCATAATTCTCTATAATAATAATAAAATATCATGTCATACGAACTATTAATTTTATTTTTTTCTAAAAAAATTGGGTAAAAAATAAATAAAAACCTTTCTTTTGACACACTTGACACCATTTTTTGACAAACTTATAATGCTATAATTCTCAATAATAATAATAAAACTTCATTTCAAATAAACAATTATTAATTTTATTTTTTTTCCAAAATATTAGGTAAAAAAATATGTAAATAAAAATCTTTCTTTTGACACACTTGACAACTTTTTTTTGACAAACTTATAATGCAATAATCTAGTTTTTGATCTCACATTCCAATCCCGACCATCAAGATTTCTCCAAATTTAATGTTCCTACTCGTAATCACTTAAAATGAACGTTTTTTAAGCCAAAAATATGAAAATTTGCTATTTTTGACACACATAATGATTTTTTTGACACACTTCCGGTACAGTTATCGAACACAGCGTCCTTTCGGACCTGTTCCTTGAGTATACCTATTTTAAGAAAAAAAAATTTTTGAAATCCCTCCAGCGGTTTTCCTTGCAGCGTAGGTAATGACGGCCGGCCGGTAGACAGACATACATTTTTTTTTTTTTGCTTTTTTCAAATGTCAAAAAAAGTGGGGGTAAGAATTTCACTTTGAGCTCATGAATGTAATACTTAGGTCTTTCAGACCGAAGTAATACAAATTTTTTATCAGTTTTCACAATTAAATACCTGTAACTTGTAACGATCGCAATAATCGCAAAACAATAATAAAACCAAATTCATCTTCGTTTTCAATTCAATAAAAATGTATTTCATTAGTTTCCATTCATTTTCACATTAACAATAATTTAAAATTTTCTAATACTTAACTGCTAGTTAAATTTCAATTGTACTATAAAAAACAAACGAACGTACTAAATTTTTATTTCCAATTCTAACAAACAGATGTCGTTATTAATCTTTATTGAATTTCTTTTTAGTATTACCCGAGCTATTTTGACATGATAAGATGTCAAAAAGAATTAACAAAAACACATTTTGTTTTGAAAATATTGTCTTTTTTCTGTTTTTGGGTCTTCAACCAAAATGTTGAATTGAGATTGTTATTAAACACTCAATAAAACGTATTAAAGAAAAAATACTAATTCCATTTTATTTTGAGTTTAAAAAGAAATTGTTTTAATTTATACAGAAAAAAGGTTAACTTTGTTTTCATTAGTGTGTGATTTGGATGAAATATATATATATTTTTTAACAAAGTGTTTCATTCTGTTATCATTAAGTTTATACTTAATTTATCATAAAGGAAAAAGATTGCTTTATAAAAGTGGCAGTACATGAAAAATAAAGTATCCAATGATGTTATCGAAAGTATGAGTAGTAAGGATAACAGTGATCGAAGCATATTACCACAGTTAGAAACAGTCGAGTGTATGGTGGATTTTCCGGTTGTAGAAACCGTATGGATTTAAAGCAAAATATGAAGTGGAAAGTTAAAGGATTAAAGGCAATGTTCAATTGGGCATTTCGAACAACGAAGGTGTAATTCAGCAGCAGCAACTGATGTTCACAAATTAGTTCATCCAATACAGTTGGTTGATTAGTCAAGGGAATTGGAACACATAGACCAAATCTTCAATCAACAGTCATAAGTTAAGGTACTTACAGTAAATATATTAATTTTTTTATTTTCCCCTTTGGAATGATAGGCTAGATTTTTTTTCCAGATAATAAGAGATTCCCAAATTTAGGATTCTGTGGGGATAAGCGCTATCCCGTAGCAATATTATTAATATTATTTTGTACGAAAGGTCCATAATAACAATCTGTCGCCGAACCAAAAACGGACCGGGGGAATATTTTGGTAATATAATACCGTGATTACGGTGGAGTTTTGTTACCGTTAGGTACGAATTTGTTGTGTTATTTAGAGCTATTTTCGGCGCGAAAAATATTTTTTTCATTTTTTTTCATGTATTTGGGCGGTGTCAACCGGTTTGGTTGACTTCGAACTTGTTTGGATAAGAACCAGTTGGGTTTTTTTTATATGTATATTTTTCTTTTACATATATATCAAATATATATAGAATTTTTTCATTTTTTTAATAATTTTTAAGAATTTCACAATTTGATAAATTTAAAAGGAATTTTTGAGAATTGAATTCAGCGGTAGTTGCAATAACGAATTCAAATGACCATTAAATGCTGCACAGGTACATTTAATTTTGGGATATATAAATATTTACTTGAAGAAGACAAATAATAAGCAATTCTAAGACTTATTAGAATTTGAAAGGAAATTGTATTCTGCTTTCGCATTAACCTTTTGGTCTTTGAGTTCTTGGTAGAGCCAGTGTTAAAAATACCATTATTTGTTTTTCTCTAATTAAATATAATATTCTAAAAGATTAAATTCTAATTCTAACATTTAATTTGGTTTTTACAATAGTGTAGAATTGTATTTGGATTAACACTATATTTCTTACACTCAAAAATGCACACAGTCAGAAATTTTGGCTCGTTTAGGAGCAAGCGTCGGCCGGGGCCAGGGAGGCTAGAAAGGGATAGGAAAAGGTGGAGGGAGAAAAAGAGTAGGAGGAAGAAGCAGAAGGCAGCGTGGTTGGCCGAGGAGGTAGAGTTCTCGTCAGTCATGCACGCTTATGCGGAGATATTGGCTGAAGAGAACGCTATCTCTGAGTCCAATCACAGGGGAGAGAACCCTCGACGGTGGTTGGGACCGCAAGTGGCCCCGGGAAATTGTGTGCATCTTTGAAATGTATTTTGTTCTGAATTTGGAAAAAAACCGTTTTGGGGCAGTAATTTTTTTTCGGAGACTGTTTTTTTATACTGTCATTGTACATAGTGTATATAGTAGGTTAATTGTTGTATAATTGTACATATTTGTACATATTTTTGGTATATAGGAAGCGGATGTAGTGGTTTGTGTGGAGTGTTATGTTACAATAGCACCAACGAGATGAAATTAAGAAACCAAACCGATGAAACGATTTAGCCATTTGAACTTTTTGTGAGTAGCTTTGGCAAATATTATACATTGATAGGAATTGGATAGTAGATCATATTTAAATATTTATACATTAATAAATTAGATCTGGAATCTGATGCTCGTTTTAACGGTGCATTTTGGCCTGCGTGAAATAAATACATGATTTTAATTTCTTTACCACTAATGGTTATAATCGGTGAAAATCCTGTTTTGGTTGTGGTAGATTCGAACTATTTTTAATTTCGCGATGAAAATATTGTACATTCCACTACAGTTGAGCGTTTGTTAGAATTAATTGATTTTTTTTTGGGTGTTAATTTTTTTATTGTTGTGTAATGATTACAAGTGTGTAATTGATAATTTCTCTCAGCGGTACCTCTAACAAAGGATCCATGGGGCTTATCTCCTTAACATAATTATGTTCTTAGATCGCCTCTGTCCATTATGGACATGCGATCGAAGTTCATTGGTTTCTTCTCTTCATTTCAGAAGGAGTTTTCTGGTGATAAGGGAGTGACTACTGCTGGTCTGTACTTAGGTACAAACCAGTAGTACCATTCCCTGCACAGAAGCTTCTTTAACGAAATGAAGAGGAGAACCAATCATTTTTTTTTATCAGGATCGAGGCTTCACCTCACACAACTTCAACATTTTTCCACTCTTACATTTAGCTTGCAATAGACAGTTTTCATTAAGTTTAGGATTTGAAGTCTGGTGTTCGGGAGCGTTCTTCGACTATGGCATTAGTTTAATGGTAATTTATTTTTAGGTAGAACAACCGCAGCTGGGTCAGTAGAAATGGGCCTGGAGTCTAATCGTGACAGTTGCGATTGTTTTTGTTAGGTTGGGGAGATACTGTTCTGTAGAATCTGGTCGTTAGGGGCTTTTCTAGTCGGTTCTCACATGCATTGTTGGAGTGGGCTCGCGAACGCGATAATTCAAATACTAAAGAAAATGGATATTGTAGCCATACTTACTTTTATGTGTCTCCAGACGAATCTAGATTTTGGGAATCTCTTATTATATTAAATAAAAATAAAATAAATCAAACAAATTTTTCAAAAAATTAAATAAATAATTTTTATTAAATAAAATAAATTTTCGTAAATTAAATTTTGGGTAACTAAATAATTTTTTTTAAATTTAAATAATTTTAGGTAATTAAATAAAATAAATTTTTTATTAATTAAGCAATACGTCAAGAAATAAATAAATATTTTTTATTTTTTTTAAAAAATAAATCAATATTTTGAGCTAGGACGTTGCATCCAATAAATAAACATCCTTTTTGAATATTTTTTATTTTTCAATTTTTTTTAAAATAAATAAATATATTTTAGGGGTGCTATCGTCAATAACTAATTTTAGGTATATATATATATTTCAGTATATCTGAAATTAAATAAATAAATTATATTTTAATATACAATATCTTAGGAATTTCTGTAAAGATTCAGCAAAGATTAGCTACGACAGTTTTTTTGTTCCTTTACAAGTTTGGTTTTTACAAAAATTTTCTGTTTTTTTGGGGCGTTCGTTGTTTTTTTCCGTTTTGCGGTTTTTATTGTTTTCACTTTTACATTTCCGTCGTACTAACTCTACATTTTTTTTTTTGGTTGTTGAGAATTGGTTTTATTATTGTTGTTTGATTTTGTGAATTCTGGATTTGATAAATTTTACCATCAAAATGTCAAACCAAATAGACGTTGACCATCCGTTCTATGGTCTAGAACCCAGCGAACTGCTGGTCGAATGTTTGGTTCGGGGTGTGAATTTCGGGGGGGCCGATTGGGCAGAGGAACTGCGAAACCATGCAGATCATGGGTCAGTTCCAATAACAGTGTCTCATGCGAGAGATTTGATTGAGGAATCTCAAATGGTGGTGCAGGCAGCACAACTTATTTTAAATCAAGTACGTCGACTTCAGTCACCGATTGATCAGCCCTCTTGGATGGTTTGGCGAATCGAGTGTTACATTATACGGGTAGGATGAATAGGTTGGGTCCTCGCAATGACTTGCAAGAAGCCCGCACCTACGCTATCTCACAATTGTCACGCGCTTGGAGTATAATAGGATCATTATCAACACGTCCAATTATGCAGAGTAAACCAGGAGTATCATCTGCTCCACCTGCTTCACCTGCTTTTCAACCAGATGAGAGATCCACACCGATCCCAGTACGGCCAATATCGGAAACAATAAATAGTCTGAATCGTCCAAACCAGCAACATCAGAGACGGTCAGATCAATTACCACCGGCTTATTTCCAGCAATCTGGGTTGAGAGCCGAGGACTTTGCAATACCACAATTGGGTCCATCACTCCAGTCTGAACATACACATAACAATCCAGCATTGGTACAACCACAACCACAATTAAATTATCCATCAGTACCACAGGTACAACTACCACCAATATATCCACCAGCTCCACTAACAGCACCACCACCATACAACCAACCTCCTCAGGTATGGCGTGACGCGGCTCCAGCGTTAGCACCAGTGGAGTACCGAGGGGTTCGTGGGAACAATTTGAGTCGTTATGACTCAAATTGGGTTCCAACCTTCACAGGGGATGGTCACTCTCCTGATATTCATGAGTTCATTCATAGAGTGGAGGCGGCTGCCAGAAGAGACCGTGTGTCATGGGACGACCTTAGGTCTATCATACCACGGTATCTGAAAGCAGCGGCCGACAGATACTATTTGAATTTAACTCATGAATATGAGGTGGTGACCTACCCAGTGCTAAGGGAGGGACTCCTACAGACCTTCGGTACGCTAACTGATGATAAGGCGATCTTGCGCGTTCTTCTGAACCGTAAACAAAAATCCAAGGAGAGCGTATACGAATATCTGGTGGAGATTGGTTCGTTAAACCGTCGCTTAGCACGTCCATTTGCTGATCGTGAAATGCTAGAGATTGCTCGGGAGGGACTGAGTGTGGATCTCAAAAATGCTACATTAGCAGCAACAATACACTCAATGGATGAACTTCGGACTTTATGTCAGAAGTTTGAACGTTTGTGGTCCACACCAGTTCCAACCAGAACATCAAATTTAAGAATTAGCGAGGTACAGCAAATGGATGATTATGAGGGGGATGCTGAACCAGAACAACATGGATATATTGATGCGGTGGATTCAACACAGAGACGGATATTGCAGCGACCTAGCATAACCTCTGACAACAGTCAACCTGGTCCATCAATATCCAGACAACCAATAGTGTGTTTCAGATGTGGAGTAAACGGTCATCGAGCTCCTGAGTGCTCTAAGAATAGAATTAAACTATATTGTTGGAAATGTAACAAGCCGGATGTTATATATGCAAATTGTTCATATTGTCACCCGTCGTTAAACTACCGTCCGAGAGTACATGCTTCGGGGATGGTACCCTCGGTTCAACATCCAATGAGCCCGAAGAAAACGATGAGAGATGTAGCAACGCAGGACGATCGATCACCACTCAGGAAACCAGAATAAAATCACCTAGTACATTTAATTTCCCATCATTACATCGAACGTATTTTAGACGTCTAGAACGTAATATTAGATATTGGAGGATGAGGAAATTATTTCGTAAAGCTTGTATTTCATCTATCCTTTCAGAAACAGAGGATCCTCGGCCGCGATTAACAATAAGGATTTTGGACAAACACATTTCAGGACTATTGGACAGTGGAGCGTCAATCACAATACTTGGAAGAAATTCCTTGGAATTATTGGAGTCAGCAGGTACAACTTACCGTAAGTACACTTCGTGTATTCGTACGGCAGATGGTACTGCAAATAAAATTTTGGGTTACATAGAAGTTCCAATAACTGTGAGTGGCTCCACTAAACCAATGCGGTTTCATATTGTCCCTGGACTACGAGAAGAGCTCTACCTGGGCATAGATTTCTGGGAGAAATTCGGTATTGTTCCTTCTTTTGTTAGTGAACTGACTCGTACAGAGCCACAAAATTTAAATATACATAACCTCACCACTGACCAGCAACGAGAACTGGATAGGATCAAGGACTCTTTCCCGTCATTTGAAGTGTCTGGGCTCGGAAAGACTTCTTTGGTTGAACATGTCATCGATGTTGGGGATAATGCACCTGTTAAACAGAGGCACTATCCCACATCGCCGGCTGTTCAACTAAAGGTTTATGCCGAACTCGACCGAATGCTTCAAATGGGCGTGATCGAAGAGAGTAACAGTTCTTGGTGCTCGCCAGTGGTTTTGGTACAAAAAGAATCTGGTAAAAACAGATTATGTATTGATAGCCGTCGTGTCAATTCACTAACTAAAAAGGACGCTTACCCACTTCCCTTGATTGATGGCTTACTAGGTCGTCTAAATAGCACAAAGTACATTTCCAGTATTGATCTCAAAGATGCTTTCTGGCAGATTCCTCTGGCAGAAGCATCTAGAGACAAGACAGCCTTCACAGTGCCTGGTCGTCCATTGTATCAATTCCGGGTTATGCCCTTTGGATTGTGCAATGCTCCCCAGACAATGTGTCGGCTAATGCACAAAGTGATACCACATCAATATCACGAAAATGTCTTTGTTTATTTAGATGATCTATTGGTAGTCTCTTCCACGTTCCAGGAACATATGGAATTGCTGTCCAAAGTATCTTCATTGTTAAGAGCGGCTGGGTTAACAATAAACCTCAAGAAAAGTAAATTTGTTCTGAGAGAGGTGAAATACTTAGGATTTTTGGTTGGTGAAGATGGTCTTCGAACAGACCCTGACAAGGTAAGAGCTGTAGCAGAGTATCCAGCTCCATCTACAGTTAAACAAATACGACGTTTACTAGGAATGGCTGGTTGGTACCAACGTTTCATACCAAACTATGCAAGCGTGGTATCACCAATTACAGATTTATTGAAGAAAAGTTCTGGGAAATTAAAATGGACATTGGAAGCGCAGGCTGCTTTCGAAAATTTAAAACGATTGCTGACTACAGCACCGGTATTAGTAAACCCTGATTATAATAAAGAGTTCTTTATTAGATGCGATGCGAGTCTGACAGGGTTAGGTAGTGTACTGTATCAGATCGACGAAGACGGACAAGAGTGTCCGATAGCCTTCATGTCGAAAAAACTTAATAAAGCTCAACGAAACTATTCTGTTTCTGAGCTTGAATGTCTTGCGGCAATTCTGAGTGTGAAGAAATTCAGGGGCTATGTTGAAGGTCACCGATTTACAATTGTGACTGATCACTCAAGTCTGAAGTGGCTTATGTCACAGAAAGACTTGAGTGGTCGTCTGGCTAGGTGGAGCCTAAAACTCCAACATATGGATTTTACCATTGTCCACCAAAAAGGTACCCAAAATATAGTCCCTGATGCTCTATCTCGTCTTTATGACGATACACACGAAGAATTGACGGAAGCATTAGTACATCACATTAATGAGATTAAAATCGACAATGAGGGTTATCGGCACAAGGAATATACGGATATGATAGCTAAAGTTCAATCATCACCAAAGGACTTTCCCTCAGTTAAAGTCGTGGATGATAAGCTATACATTCGTATTGAGCCAAAACCTGATGCAATACCCAACGATGTTCCTGTGTGGAAACTCTGGGTACCAAAACCGATGACTTCCAACATGATTCAGAAACATCATGATGATAGTACTGCTGCTCATGGGGGTGTTAAAAAGACTTTAGAATTACTTCGACGTCTTTACTATTGGCCGGGCATGGCGTCACAGGTACACAACTATGTTGTGTCCTGCGACACATGTAAACAAACAAAAGCCACGAATCAGATATTGCGTCCTCCGATGCAATATCAATTCGAAACAGCACGTCCATGGCAGAGAGTCTATATAGATTTTTTGGGACCGTACCCTCGTTCAACACTTGGGAATACGGTGTTATTGGTAGTTCTGGATCATGCTACGAAGTTTGTACTACTGAAACCACTTAGGAACGCAACTTCACCGAAGGTGAATGCTTTTCTGAAGAACGAAGTGTTTCTTACATATGGGGTACCAGAGTTTCTGCACAGTGACAATGGCAAACAGTTCACTAGTAGGAACTTTCAAAGTCTTTTGTCAGATTTCGGCATTAAACACATTAGGACCGGTGTCTATAGTCCTCAAAGCAACGCGTCAGAGCGGGTCAACAGGTCAGTTCTAGCAGCAATTCGAGCGTTCATAAAAGGTCAACACACCAAGTGGGATTCACAAATTGGTGAAATCGCATATGCACTGCGGGCTGCAGTACATTCTGCTACCAAGTACTCACCGTACTATTTATTGTTTGGTCAACATCCAATCTCGGATGGAAATACTTACCATTTGTTGAGATCACTACACCAGCTTGGTGAAGATGCTGGTGAGGAAATAGAACGTGCTGATCATTTGACTCTGCTCAGGAATCGAGTTCAACAGAATTTGAAAGCAGCTTTCAAGAAATCGCAACATCAGTACAACCTGCGATCTAAACTACGGACTTTTCAACCACAACAACGTGTGTTTGTACGGCAACATCATTTGAGTGACGCTACCAAAAAGTTCTCGGCAAAATTGGCTCCAAAGTTCTTACCTGCAATGATTAAGACTAAGATTGGAAATGTACTCTATGAGTGCATAGATATGAGCGGTAAGAGTCTTGGAGTCCATCACGCGAAAGACATCAGAGAATGATGTCTGTTCGTTAGGTAGGGTCGTTCCTCTGGCTGGTTGTCGTCTCTGGGGTTCACATCTTCAGCATCATATATTACTGGTTGTATCGAGGTTTCAATGGTGCTGACGTTAGATGGATGGATGATCGATTTCGGTACTCACTGATAGTTCCTAGGAACTTCATGAGTATTGAAATTGATCATCGACCCTGACGCTGGTTACCATTGGTATCTCGATCCCAGATACAGTTTAATAGGTGGAAGTAGTTCGGTGGTTTTCTGTCATGGAGGGGATGGCGACGTTTTTGTGATTTCAAGAGTAAAAATCTTGGTTTCTACCTTGAATTCATGGTGTAACGATCGCAATAATCGCAAAACAATAATAAAACCAAATTCATCTTCGTTTTCAATTCAATAAAAATGTATTTCATTAGTTTCCATTCATTTTCACATTAACAATAATTTAAAATTTTCTAATACTTAACTGCTAGTTAAATTTCAATTGTACTATAAAAAACAAACGAACGTACTAAATTTTTATTTCCAATTCTAACAAACAGATGTCGTTATTAATCTTTATTGAATTTCTTTTTAGTATTACCCGAGCTATTTTGACATGATAAGATGTCAAAAAGAATTAACAAAAACACATTTTGTTTTGAAAATATTGTCTTTTTTCTGTTTTTGGGTCTTCAACCAAAATGTTGAATTGAGATTGTTATTAAACACTCAATAAAACGTATTAAAGAAAAAATACTAATTCCATTTTATTTTGAGTTTAAAAAGAAATTGTTTTAATTTATACAGAAAAAAGGTTAACTTTGTTTTCATTAGTGTGTGATTTGGATGAAATATATATATATTTTTTAACAAAGTGTTTCATTCTGTTATCATTAAGTTTATACTTAATTTATCATAAAGGAAAAAGATTGCTTTATAAAAGTGGCAGTACATGAAAAATAAAGTATCCAATGATGTTATCGAAAGTATGAGTAGTAAGGATAACAGTGATCGAAGCATATTACCACAGTTAGAAACAGTCGAGTGTATGGTGGATTTTCCGGTTGTAGAAACCGTATGGATTTAAAGCAAAATATGAAGTGGAAAGTTAAAGGATTAAAGGCAATGTTCAATTGGGCATTTCGAACAACGAAGGTGTAATTCAGCAGCAGCAACTGATGTTCACAAATTAGTTCATCCAATACAGTTGGTTGATTAGTCAAGGGAATTGGAACACATAGACCAAATCTTCAATCAACAGTCATAAGTTAAGGTACTTACAGTAAATATATTAATTTTTTTATTTTCCCCTTTGGAATGATAGGCTAGATTTTTTTTCCAGATAATAAGAGATTCCCAAATTTAGGATTCTGTGGGGATAAGCGCTATCCCGTAGCAATATTATTAATATTATTTTGTACGAAAGGTCCATAATAACAAACTGTTTGAGATAATTTGGAAACATTGAAAACAAAACGATTCGGTACTTTGAATCCATGCATGGAATTTGGTTTTCAATTGTATTCAATTTGTTTTATTCTGGACAGGATAATTTTTGTAATTGTTTTTTATTTTTGACCCACAGGTGTGGCAACCCGTACTCCAGCCAGCGTATAGCTCCGTTTATTTCGTACGTATTGAAAATAAATTGATAGTTTGAAAATTTGCATTGCCGGATTTGTTGATAGCATTGTTTTTTAAGTGTGTATTCATAATAGAAACTCCCTCCAGATATGTGAAGTTTTTAATTTTTTTCTTTTTTGTAGATTTTATATTACGTTCCGAAATAAATACATATTTTCGAACAGAACATGAATTTTTAATAATATGCATACGCGTTTTAAATGGAACTACATTTACTTCGCCTGGTAATTTGAAAATAAGAATTGTCTTCACGTCTAGCCAACGACTATAGATTCGCACGGTCACGTTTTCTTATTTAAAGCTGCATACTACTTACGAAATGGAAATCGAAGATCTTTTCGTTTTCTTTTATTTTGGGTTTTCGGCAGCATACGGTCCTTAATCAAACACAAAAAACGAATTTTTAATAGGCGCGTTCCATTGAAAATCAAACTTACTCAAATTTGCTTTGATCTACTCTACCTCGAACAAGTTGTGTAGTTGAAAAGCAGTGTAGAGATACTACTACGTCTACCTATCCAAATCAAAACACATATAATAAGTTATAAAGGAATTCCCATGACGTAATTTCTAAGACTACTACGTCTACCTATCCAACGTAATTTCTTGTTTTTATCAAAACAAAATAATAATAAATTATTAAACAACATTTTATATGTTTACAATTATAAGTAAGCGAAGTTTTATGAACTTTATGAATTATACTCCCTCAGGGATCACTGGTCTGATTAGACCGTGATACGGGACTTGGCGAACCCGAGGTACCTGAGCTATAGTGGGCTCTAGCCTGCTATTGCAAACCGTAAACCTGTTGTCATGTCTAGCGGGAACGGGGACCTTGGCTTAGCCGCCCGGGTCGCGGGAAGGTGCTCCCTTATTAGCACCCCCTGGTGGGTACACACTAGAGAGGACTCTTGCAGGGTCAAACCACAAAAGTACCATCCTCTGGGCACCTGTCGCCCCCAGTTGTATATAGACTTCTAACAGGTATAGACGAAGGCCTGTTGGTGACCTTTATTGCGTCTAAACTCGTGGGAACAATATGGATAAATATTTTAGTAACCTTTCAAATTTTTTAAAAACTTTGTTTTCACCTGTTTATTATTTCTTACATCCTATCATGAAATATTGGCCTATGTCATATTTTATTATATGATAGGATTTATTGTTTAGTTACCCATTTTTAAAACAAATTATATTTTGATCAAATGACTATCACATTTGATAAAAAACTTTTTAAAATACACATCCAAAATATTTGTGGATTGAATGCCAACCGGGACGCCGTGCAACATCATCTCGAGCACGACCAACCGCATATTCTTTTTCTTACAAAAACACAAGTTTCTGAAAACTATCCCTATGACGTAACACTAAATCCCAAATATAGGCTTGAATCAGCTTTTAAACTCCATCAAGGTGTATGTGCATACATTCATGAGAGTGTTGCATATAAACGCTTTCCAAATTATGAAGTACATGGTGATGGCTACAGTACAGTAGTATTAAAGGTTTGTCTACCTGAAATTTCTTTTTTCACAATAGCTCTATATCGGTCCCCAAACAAACATAATCCCAATTTTTTTAATGACTTGACTAATGTTGTCGACGAAATTAGAGCACAATTTCAAAGTTGTGAGGTTATCGTTACCGGTGACTTCAACGTCCACAACAAATCGTGGTTGGAATTTTCCAAAATGACCGACGACAACAATGGAAGGCAGGCAGAAATATTTGCTGCATCGCACGACCTGACGCAGATTGTAAAAAGCCCAACTTTCACTCCTCGTAATGGCGGTGATAAAAGTTTTCTCTTAGACCTTTATCTCACATCTATGCCAGATATTACGAGTGTCAATGTCGATAAGGGTAGTATTGGAAATTCTGACCATTATCTAATCACATCAGTTATCAAAACTGATTTGCTACAAACTAGAGTTCCCAAATCCCGTAAAATATTTCACTTTTCAAAAATGGACACCAATGGTCTCCGAAGTTTTTTTCAAGGTTTCCCTTTTGATCGTCATTGTTTTTATACTGACGATGTAAATGTTTCTGCTCAAAACTTTACTGAAACCATTCAATTCGGTATTAACAAATTCGTTCCCTTTTCAATAATGAAACCCCAACAAAAATATTTGTTTTCGAAAGCAGCCAAATTGGCTCTTAGAAACAAACGTAGATTATTTAATATTTGGATTCATAAAAAGAACTCTGTTAATCGATCCCAATATTTAAAGGCTAATAAAATATCAAACCAGATAATCGAAAACGAAAAAGCAGAGATTGACAGAGCGAAAGCGGCAAAACTTTCGAGTATGTCAATTTCTGACAAAAGTTTTTACAGTGCCATTAATTCTTTAAATTGTGGTACTAAATCTTCTATCCCTCCTATCATTGATGGTGACTCAATCATTACTGACCCTGCAAGGAAAGCTACATTGTTCGCGGAACGCTTTGCTTCAAATTCAACAGTTTTAGAAACTCCTAAAGGAACACCCCAAACCCAGTCTTCAGGAGTTAATATGAAACAATCACATTTCAAACCCAAAATTGTCGAAAAACTTTTAAGGGGGTTAAACAACAACAAAGCTTCTGGTCTGGACAACATTCCTCCTGTTATTCTAAAAACATTTTCAAAAGAACTTGCACCAACCCTCACCAAAATATTTTATCAATCCTATAAATCTGGTATTTATCCATCCTGCTGGAAGTTGGCCAATGTCCAGCCTGTCCCAAAAAAAGGAACGAAATGTGATATTTCAAATTATAGACCAATAGCCTTACTCCCAGTCATGTCTAAAATATACGAGCACTATATTAATTCACACATATCCAAATTTTTGGAAGACAACCATTTGATATCTGACAGCCAATACGGTTTTAGAAACAAAAGATCAACAACCGATCTATTGAACTATGTGGCACATATTTGGAATAGCATACTTGAGAAAGGTGGTGAAACGTACGTAATCGCATTAGACATCTCAAAAGCATTTGATCGAATTTGGCATGCCAACTTGATCAACAAGCTCGTTGCGTACGGTTTTCATCCCGCAGTCGTGAAGTTGATTCAAAATTTTCTGTCTAACCGATACATCTCGGTATCTATAGATGGCTTTTCTTCTGAGTCCAAATTAATTAACGCTGGTGTACCCCAAGGCTCAGTTTTATCTCCCACTTTATTTTTAATTTATATCAACGAACTGTTGCAAATCACCAGTAACCCAATAAATAGTTTTGCAGATGATAGTACACAAAGGGTAAAATGCATGAACGAATAAATCCCGTTCGGAGAGACGCTGCCATAAATGTAAACGAGGACCTAAAAAAAGTCGCCGATTGGGGTGACAAAAATTTGGTCAATTTTAATTCCACCAAAACACAGCTATTGATTGTTTCCAGATCAAAGACCGAGTTTCCCAACGATATTTCAATTAATATGTGTGACGACCAAATACGCGAATGTGAAAGCATTCGTTTATTGGGAGTCACAATATCCAATGACTTACTCTGGAACGATCATATAATGGCCATGGCAAAGAGCGAGTCAAGAAAACTCGGCCTCCTCAATAGATGTAAAAAATATTTTACTTCGCATCAATTACTCCACATTTATAAGTCCTATATTCGTCCCTGTATGAAGTATTGTTGTCAAGTTTGGGGCGCTGCATCTGTTACTATCCTGTTGCTGATCTCGTTGTTTTTTATAAATATCGTCACCAGCAGTGCTCGGATGAAATCAGGTCCATAATGCCTCAGACATATGTTATTCCCCGTCTTACTCGTCAATCGGTGTGTGCGGGCGGTCGTACTGTCGAGATTACTCACTGTCATAGTAATAGAATGCAAAGAGATTTCTTTGTGCGTACATCGTACACATGGAATGCTTTGCCCGAATCAATAGTCTCGAGTGCTTTCAATCCACAAAGATTTAAAAAAAGCGTCCACCTATACCTCAAGACGCATGTTGTTGTGGGACCTACGTCTTAAAAGGTATCTATGTGTTGTTGTGACACATTTTGTAATTCCTACTACACAACACTTCTTATTAAAAAAAAATACATTATTCAAAGTGTGTCATCATAAAAGTGTGTCATCATATATTATGTTTCAAAACATTGAAACTAATTTTAAATAATTTTAAATAAAACAAAAGGTAAATAATTATGATGATACAGATTTTATTAAGGTGAAAATAATAAGTAATTAAGCAAAAATATATTATATGTACATTTTGCTAGAATTGCATTTTCTACATAATTAATTTGAAATAAATATATTGATTGATTTTTGTGAGGATTAGGAAAATGAAAATGCAAATCCAAAAATTGTATAAAAGAAAGTTTTC
Organism: Diogma glabrata; assembly: GCA_963693315.1. NCBI lineage: Eukaryota > Metazoa > Arthropoda > Insecta > Diptera > Cylindrotomidae > Diogma > Diogma glabrata. The sequence continues at coordinate 249,313,876 of OY856187.1, read as the reverse complement.
GAACAAATAAAAATCAGAATCAGTTTGAATTTAAATAGTGTTTTCTTTACTTTCTCTGATCCTCCTGACGACCTCAGTTGACGCACGTCAAACGGGTTTAACGGTTCTTTCCTTGGTGCAAAGTTGTTTCGGCAAACTGTATCGTTGAAAAACCGGACAGATTTGGACTTACGGACATATAGACGGCAGTGTTAAAGTTAGTCAACAAAAGTTTAAAGTATAATAAGTAATAAATACGCAGTCAGATCAAGGTAGTGTACAAATGTCGTTTACTCATGATATAGAGAACGATCTTTTGGTGTACGCTCAGCACAGCAGTTTATTATTCGATTTTATTTAAATCAGTTATAAACTTGTTTTGGTATTTTTAATAATAAAATGGACTAGTCAGATCTAAATATCAGCCCGAAATAAAAAATTTTGATAATAATAAAATTGTTTGTTTTCTTTTGAAAATTTCTCAAATTTTTGGCGTTCCATTAGTGATCTACTCAAAAGCTGCTTTGAGCAGCTATTTTGTTCCAAAGGAACGTATGTAATAACAGTTGTCGTTGCAAGCGTTCCATTGGTGATCTACTCAAAAACTGGTTTGAGCACCTATTTTTTTCCAAAGGAACGCATGTTAAACCAAATATGAACTGAAAATTTTGTTTAGAGAGCTCAAGCTTTCGAATTGAAAAATTCAATCAAAATCAATTCACAAATCTATTCAGTTTTCAGTCTAGTAAATTATAATTCAATGCATTTTTATATATTTGCAAAATGGTGATGCATTTAAATAAAATTAAAACATGTATTTTTATGTTTATTGAATGTCTTTGAAAATAGTATATTATTTTATACGGAGGAGAAGTATGACTTTTCATGGCGCGCCTGAGTTTACCCCCCGAACGCAGTGAGGTGGGAAATAGAAGGCAAGTCATGAAAAGTTACTTCTCCTCCAAATAAAATATGTTATTTTTTCTTCAAACGCTTTAAAATGTGCCATGTTTTTGTGGTTTTGATACTCAGTTCTAGGTAGGTTTAATTTATGCATACAATAAATATTTAAGAAGGCGAGATTTATAAATATGAGTAGTTTCGATTGTTTTAACAAATAAAAATGACGTTTAAATTTATATTTTGTGTGTTATTATTTTAACGGTATCATAGTAATACTTTTCCCTACATGTAGGGAAAAGGAAAAGTAAAACTGTCGCCGGCGGAGAAGTTGCATTTCTCCGTAGCCAGCCCAGTCATATTATGACCTAATTATTTGACGTTTGAAGAAAAAATATTATTACAGTTCCTACGCTTTTGCTGTTAATTTCATACTCGAGTGAAATGAGTATCATTCTAGCATTGTTATACAATATACTAACTGCAACAACCATAAATCTTTCATTTTATCCCAGTATCAGTTTCATTTCAGCTATTTTGTATGCACTTTGCTTTTGAACGGTTTGCAGAAACCTTGACAAACTGGTTTTTAAAGTTGATTTCGGTTAAATATTGAAATGAACAGAACAGTAGAATTAACTTTATCATAGTTCTGTTTAGCTGTGTCTAAGGGAATGAATTTATACCATGGGTTGACATGTCCATATTTATATAAAAACGAATATAATTGTACTTGGATGCGAAAACGAAATTTTCACATCGTTCAAAATTTAAATTCTGTTTGGCACTAATATATTTGATAAATTTTAGTACCGTGTTCAATTTTGATATTATGAAAAAACATCTTTAAAAAGATTTCTATGTGTTTGGACAAAATTAGATAAAACGATGGCATCCTAGCCTAGCTGCCGCTATGTCACTTCGTATGTGTTGCATAAACTCGAAATATATAATGATCCAAAAATGATATGCAATACTATCAGTATTTATTGAAAAATAAGTCCATACACATTCGTACACCTAGATTTAAAAAGCGATTTTGATTTAAAAAATTCTTTAGCACTCAATAAAAAAAAATCTGGTAATATTTTTGCGGCCCCCCAAATACTTTTCGCCCCCCCTGTTAAGAATCCCTGTTGTATATGATATGATCCACTCCTAACTAAAATAAATTGTTTGCATCTCATTATTAGTTCGATATATGCAACACAAGCAGATGATCTTCGTCTCCTTCCATTCTATATATGTAGTTTTTCCAAACTTTCCAACCAAAGTACTTTATTTAACATAGCTTGGTGTGAGGTAGCTAACGCCAAACGAAATTTGTCACAAAATTCCATTGGATATAACCACGAATTTATATCCAGTTTTACATTCATATAAAGAAGAGTCGAAATTACACTGAACTCGACTAACAACATCAAACTTTTGACCTTCCGAATCAATATCATAATAAAAGTATCATCAAATACTACTTTGTACATATATGTCTCGCGTTGAAATAAATCTATCACGTTCAAATAAAGACGACCTGCTAAATTTGTATGCGCTAACTTACAAATTAAGCTAAATATATTAGTTTTATGAAATTTTCGGGCTTACCATTTATATTCATTCGTTGCATTTTTTCACAAAACTTATAGTCCGTGGGCTGGCGCCGATTTCATGTGATGATTACCACATATTTTATACTTCGTGAGGCGCCTGTCCGAAAACATTTGTTCTGCGATTTTTCTCAAATCAAAAATAGTTTCACGAAATCATCTCTGACTCTTCTAGTTTAAACTGATGCTCACATTTTAACCCCAAAAGAATAAGTAATTGAGCATATATCAACTGTTTTTACAAAAGCAATTCTTAGAGTATCTAACTACCAGTCAAAGAAAATTGACACTGTAACTTGGGCTATTTAAAGAGTCTAAATAATCAATATTTGATATTAACTGATTATATCGATCTAATTAAAAAAAATTAAACTTTTTTTAAAAAATTGAACCGACGTCAGGAAAAACAAAAGACGCACAAAAGAATGAAAAATAACTCAATTGTGGCTTTCAGAAAAAACTAAACTACGTATACATTTATATTTAAGAAAAAATAATGCGTCCAATAGGTCAAATTTCACAGATCAACGTAATCTAGTAAAGAAATTACCTGCGATCGAAAAGGCTCTCTCACTGTGTGAATAAGTAGTTATTGATTTTTATCGATTTTTCCTTAGTAAATAGTAACACAAAACATTTTCATTTCTTTTTGGAAGGACTACTAAAAATTGCTATGGTTTACTCATGCGTTAGAACCATGCAATACAGCAGAAATTTAATGTTGTAGTTGTTGTAATTAAGAACCATGAGGCGGATGTCCTTGGTTCGACTTCACCTTCGTGAATGCTCTCTAAAATTATTTCGATTTAGGAGCAAGAACTATTTTTCTAATAAAAATTTAATAACCTTTAAAAATTGTTGTCGATAAACAATACAATAAATTATTATAAAACAATATTGATAATATTTAAATCTGCATGAAAAACAGTAGAAAGTTATTATTGCGTTTAGAAAAGAAAGATTTTTTCGGCGGATGAGGAGTGATGATTTGTTGTGCACCGAGTACGGAAATATCTGTTTTCTAACGAGTTGCACACAATATTTGTTTGCATACTTCATTGGAATTAATTAAAATAGTTTCTTAAAGTGAAATTTGATTAACCTTGAATGTTACTAAAAGTTTAAAATCAAGTATTTATTCCTTCATTAAAAAAAAACAAACGCTTAAACCAGCCTAACATTATATTGAAATAAGTTAATTAAGTCATGGAAAACGAAATAATATTTTAAGTATAATGAAAACAGCCATGGAAACTAAAAAAAATCTACTACCCCAAAAATCAAAGCATAAATTGTGAAATGTTTTGAAAATTTCTTCCGATAAAAGACGATTTCTTCAGAGAAAAGTTCAGATCGTTGATAAAAATGTTATGTTCGAATACGTTATTGAAAAGTGTATAGTAAGCGAAGATATTAAAGACTTCCACATTGTATTTGGGCAACGTATACGATGTTAACAACTATACTGTAGGTTACGAATATTTTTATGCAGAAAGGCGATTCATTTCTATATGATTTTTAATTAATGGATCTATATTCTATTGCATCCAGAATACGAAAAACTAAATTTACTTTCTAGAAGAAACAATAAAATGAACTTTCGAAGTTTACAGAAAAACCCGGTTTTCACGGCAAAACTCGGGTTTTAGACGGTTTTGTAAAAATCAACAAAAACCCGGGTAACCGGTTTCTGTTTTATCCGATTTACAAGCCCTAGACGTAACTACAACTTTTAGTTGTAGTCACAGTTTTTTCGAAATTGATGTTCAAAACTGGTATTTTTAACCAAGACTTTTTACAAGACTTCGTAAACGTAACGTTAAGGCGAACTGTAAACGTACCGTAGGCGGTAATGTTAGAATAAGAACAGTGTAGAGAAAATTCCGAGACATGTAAATGTATAAGTAGTTCGTAAAAAGTTCGCTGCCGCGGATAGTTTACGTTACGTCTAAACATAACCATTACGCTTCGCAGAAAAGTTGCGTATACGCAATACTTCTTTGATATTTTTTGTAAATATATATTTTAGATTTAAATAAAAAACAATTTATATTTTAAATGTTTATTATATAATATATATTATGGATATAATAATTTTTATCGTTAATATTATTTTTTTTAATTATACATAACTTTTATCAATAAATACTCTATCCTTAGTATTCTTCCTGAATAAGCTGCCTTTTAGATTATTTTTCATTGCGATCCTTAGCGGTCTAGCGTTGTTTAATGTGGTTAATACCCACTCTGTAATAGCCAAAATTATATTAAAGAAAAATATAACGCATTTGTAATGCCAGATCAAAAAATGTTTTCTAAAAATGTGTTTTATCAATATCAAGTTCGGACATGTTCGTAAATCAGCAAAATCCGACTCATGGTTGGGAAGCTATAGAGGCTTTCCAATAGAAAAAAAGATGGATTTTTAAACCATTTTAACGGCCGTTTGGATACTAATATTTTTAAAAACAAATTTTGAATCTTTGGAAACATTTTAATCCTTTTCTTTTAAATATAAACCTCTGCAGTTAGAGGTTTTGACTTGTCGGCTTCCACAAAAAAGTTTGCAACAATTCCCAAAAACAACAATTTGTAAAAACCTTATCAATCAATGAAAAAAAAAATAAAAAGCTTTGAAACGAAGAAATTAATTTTTTTTCTTAAAAATAAACTATTATCATATTTCCTAGTAATTGCATGACGAATGATATAGAGTAGGCTTGTGGTATGTTTTTCATCTAGTGTCATACAATGTCACACATATGTTCTGTGGTAAATTTGATATTTGTTTTTTTCGTTCGTAACAACGTTACAAAATTGCATAGATGTAGTTTTGCTTATATGTAGCTAATTTTCTTTTAAAAATTTGCCCGATATCTGTTTGTTATTAATTGGTTTTGTTTGAACTAATCTGATACATCAGATTGTACTTGTACACAAATTTGTCTGATCTGGAAATCTACCTATTTCTAGCGGACATCCTGCTGCTTGGACTTTTTTATATACATATTTTTTATTTCACTTGACGACATTCACTTGACGAAGTGTCTGAAAAAAAGTAGTGCTCTCAGTTCCATTTGACGTCAAACTGTTCATGTTAGTATTCGAAGACGGTCCAATTAATGCATATCTTTATATATATAATTCTACTGTACGTGTGTATGAACTGAACTCCTCCTAAACGGCTGGACCGATTTGAATGAATTTTTTTGTGTGCGTTTGGGTGACGCCCCGCATGGTTTAGATTCATAAATCAGCCCGGCAAAGGCGCTGCAGTCGGTATTGTCACTGAACTCCACCTAAACGGCTGGACCGATTTGAATGAGTTTTTTTTTGTATGCGTTTGGGTGGCGCCCCGAATGGTTTAAATTCATAAATCAGCCCGGCAGAGGCGCTGCAGTCGGTATTGTCACTGAACTCCTCCTAAACGGCTGGACCGATTTGAATGAGTTTTCTTTGTATACGTTTGGGTGGTGCCCTGGATGGTTAAGATTCACAAATCAGCCCGGCAGAGGCGCTGCAGTCGGTATTGTCACTGAACTCCTCCTAAACGGCTGAACTGATTTGAATGAATTTTTTTGTATGCGTTTAGGTGGCACCCTCGATGGTTCAGATTCATAAATCAGCCCGGCTGAGGCGCTGCAGTCGGTATTGTCACTAAACTCCCCCTAAACGGCTGTACCGGTTTCAATGAATTTTTTTGGTATGCGTTTGGGTGGCGCCCTGGATGATTTAAATTCACAAATTAGCCCGGCAGAGGCGCTGCAGTCGGTAGTGTCACTGAACTCCTCCTAAGCAGCTGGACCGATTTGAATGAAATATTTTGTATGCGTTTGGGTGGCACCCTGGATGGTTTAGATTGACAAATCAGTCTAGCAGATGGCGCTGCAGTCAGTATTGTCACTGGACTCCTCCTAAACGGCTTACCGATTTGAATGAATTTTTTGGTATGCGTTTGGGGCGCCCTGGACGGTTTAGATTCACAAATCAGCCTAGCAGATGGCGTTGCAGTCGGTATTTTCACTGAACTCCTCCTAAACGGCTGGATTGATTTGAATGAATTTTTATGTATGCGTTTGTGTGGTGCCCTGGATAATTTAGATTCACAAATCAGCCCGGCAGATCGCGATGCAGTCGGTATCTAGGTTATTTATCTATACTGCAACTAAACGGCTGGTTTATTCAGACACGAGTCAATATAATTCAACTATTCTTTATCTTACTCGCTTCGGTATTAGTTACTCTTCTTTTATTGATTGCAATGGTAATTTCAATCAGTCTTTACTCATTTAGCTTCATTAAAAACGTTCAAAACATATAACGCATAATAAAACGTCCAACAGTTTTAACTGCTAAATTTACTAGAATTTTTTAAAAACAAAAAAATACGAAACAAAAATTTCCTTAGTTAATTTCCTCAACATCGGCAAAACTAATTTCTCAACAAATTTTTTTTTTGTAAAGAATATTAATGCAAATGTAATTTTATCTTTTTCCCAAAAATAAAAGACAAATTAGAACAAAAGAAATAAATTTTGGGTTTCATTTTAAATAAATTAAAAGATGCAGCATTGAGTTCCTCTCCTCATCAAATTCCCCAATTATTCGCCATATTATTAACGACATGTTTTCCATCTCAAGCTTCTGTCCTGTGGGACAAATATAAAGATTCCATGAGCGACGGCATTCTGCATCGCATTCGGATCGCTGATCAAGATCCCAATATCGATTTTTCGCAGGAAATATATAACGAGGCGCTAATAAAGATTGAAGATATTTGCTTTCTGTTTTGAAATATGCCACTCATTTATTTTGGTATGCCCTCACCTAACCGTCCAGCAACAGACATCATTAACAGCGAGATTCAGCGCGAACAACAGTTCGCAATGCAACTATGGCCCACAAGCATTCGCTTGGAGCTCTCGATAGAATGATGAAAGATCTAAATAATAACACCAGGCTTTTTGATGCTGCTCTACTGCTGCTGTCCGGTGATTTTAGACAGACATTGCCGGTCATTCCACGCGCTACATCTGCGGATGAAATTAACGCATGTATAAAACAATCATATCTATGGCAAAATGTCAGTACGTTACGTCTTAATACAAATATACGTGTTCAACTGCAAAATGATCAATTGGCACTAACATTCTCCGAGCAATTGCTTAACATTGGAAATGGAATAATACCATTGCATGGAGACATACAATGCATCAAATTGTCAGACAATTTCTGCAGCATGGCAAATACGAAAGATGCTTTGATTGAAATCATATTTCCAGATTTACAAGCTAATTATATTAATCATGCATGGCTTCGTGAACGAGCTATTTTAGCCGCAAAAGTATCAATGTTGACGCTATTAACTTCAAAATACAACAGCCATTGCCCGGTAATGAGATATTGTTCAAATCGATCGACACTGTTACCGATCTTGACGAAGCAGTCAACTATCCTGTCGAATTTTTGAATTCGCTGGATTTGCCAGGAATGCCACCACATAACTTGCGATTAAAAATTGGCTCACCTATCATTTTGCTTCGGAATTTAAATGCACCTAAGCTATGCAACGGTACAAGATTAGTCATAAAAAAAATTATGGGCAATGTTCTTGGAGCTACAATTTTGAACGGCAAATTTGGAGGTGAAATTGTTCTCCTGCCACGAATCCCAATGATCCCTTCAGACTCACCCATTCCATTCAGACGTCTGCAATTTTCAATTCGCCTGGCATTTGCCATGACTATTAATAAGTCACAAGGTCAAACAATGTCAATTTGTGGGTTGGATCTAGAAAATCCGGTCTTTTCACATGGCCAATTATATGTGGCGTGTTATCGCGTTGGAAAACCGACAAGTTTATTCATTTATACTCCTCAGGAGTTGACTAAAAATATTGTTCATCAACTCGCATTAAGATAAAATTAAACAAACAATATTGATTATAACGAATTGTTTTTAGAAAAATTGATGTTATTTCAAAATAAAGAATTATGAAATTATTATATTATTTGCCTTTCATTCCATACTTTGTTTAATATTCTAATCGCTTGAAAGATCATGCAGGACAACGTCTGTCGGGATGATGTCTTTGATAAGTTTAAATTCAATTCCGACAATAATTACTTATTGTCGGAAATATTACTTTCAACAATTACTGTAAGCTTAATCACTCACAAAACTCCAAAAAATTAATTATCCCTTAGGGCGAGTTTCACCATCATCAGTTGAGTTAAAGTTAAGTTAAATTTAACATAACTGCCACTTAACTGAAGGAAATGGGCTTCACCAGTCTCAGTTAGCTAAATATTAAGTTCATTTTGTATCATTCAGTTATCTCTCGGTTACAGTTAAATGGCGGTTAACTAACTTTAACTTTAACCGAGGATTTTGAATCTGACCCTAATTCTTTTTGCATCATTATCTTCTATTTATATAAATTAATGTGTGTATGTTTAAAATTTGTAAATGTGTAAATCTTCATCGAATGTATTGTCACTATTCTAACTGCCCTTGCTGACCATTAAATGACATCACGAATACAATTTTTTCGCAACTTTTTTAATAACCTACCAGTAAAGAAAGCGTATATTAAACGGCATGAGCACAGTGAACATTTGTGAATCTATTTTTGTTCTGTATAATATTCTATATAGAGATGACACACCTCTACTAATTCAACAAATCATTTAAATTTTTTTATTGCTTACTTCAAAACTTATTCGATTGCTAATTTTTCATATATCCGATCTGATCAGCAGCGAAGCACGCCGGGCCTGCAAATGTTTTTAGAAATTTTTTACAGTAACAATAACTGAATGTAACCTATTTTAAATATAGCAGTTCCAGGATATTTCTAGGCAATTTTGTTTAGACGTTTGAAGTTGTACTTAGAGGATGTCGATAATCATGGATGTTGATAAGGTTTTTATGTTACCTGTTTTCAGTTTCCTTTAATCTAAATCTTTAATTTTTTTTCAAAGAGATTTCCAGCACTTCAAGACGTTTAATTAAAGACATAAAATGCTTCTCATTTCTCAACTGAACTGTTGACTGCATTTACTTCAATTAACATCTTATTAGTAGTTCTTGAAGCTGGTGTGTGTTCTGTTGCTTATTTGTTTTCATCATTGGCAGTTGTAATATTTATGTTTTTTGTGCGTTGTTATGTTTTTGGCTTAGACGTGGCAATTATAGAGCTAGATTTAGATTGGTTTACTTTACTGTTTGTTGTACATTGGATACTTTTCCAATCTAATTCCTCCTTTTAAAGGTGGCTGGCATATTTCGGTTTAAGATTAACACACATTACATGAAACACTGATAGACACACAGCACAACTAATTTATTTATTTATTTTATTTATTTATTTTATTTTACCAAATACATATATATATATATATATATATATATATATATATATATATATATATATATATATATATATATATATATATATATATATATATATATATATATATATATATACATATATATATATATATATATATATATATATATATATATATATATATATATATATATATATATATATATATATATATATATATATATATATATATATATATATATATATATATATATATATATATATATATATATATATATATATATATATATATATATATATATATATATATATATATATATATATATATATATATATATATATATATATATATATATATATATATATATATATATATATATATATATATGCAATAATACATTTAATCTTAATTAATACAGCAGCCTTACTTTGACATTCGATAGCCTTCGTTTTACACCCAATTTCGATAGCCTTCGTTTATTTGGTACTATGAAATTCGAACGCGAATAAACTCTATCGAATATTTTATTTGATTTATACAAGTTTAGATTGGGCCACAATATTTTCCTAAAGCCGGGCATTCACATACAACAGAAACAGAAACAGAAACAGAAACAGAATTTCATACAAATTTGACAGATAAAAATTCGGTTTCTGTAAAATTTGTATGGAATTCTGTTTCTGTTTCTGTTGTATGTGGTTTCAAGCCTTAAATTATTTTATAACGATATTGTGTTTGAATATTGTGCTTGAATTTTTTGTATCGTTTTTGTAAATTCGCCTACATTTTCTGGTCGTTTTTAAATTCGAAAAGAAGTTTTAAATTTTTTCTAAATAAATATTGAGTATAATTTTTAATAAATGTTGTTTATATATTATTAGTTAAAAGAAACATTTTATGAATTTGCACAATATTTTTTTATTGTTATGTTTACTGTCATGTTTGCTATTTTGAAAAAAAAAATATTGCGACGCTGATGCATAGGCTGACTTCACCACAGCTCTGAAAACATAGTGTTCTGGATATACAGTGAGCTAATGTCCATCAAATACTTTAATTAACGGCTAACCAATGTTTAAGATATCGTGGAGTTCTAATTATAAAAATATTACAGAAAGCAGTAGTATCCCAACAAACATAAATTCTGTTGTACGAGAAAAAGCAAAAAAAAATTTTAACCCTAAGTGACAAACCGGAAGTTGGGATGCAGAACTGAATGCGTGTACTAAATGTTTATGTACCAAGATTCATCCAATTCGATTATCAGGGACAGATGTTATGAAGCTCTCAAAAAGGCAGGTGCTCGGAGGACCCCCACTACTTTGTTCAATATCGCTCAAAAACTAAAAAGCTCCTTGTTATACATATTTGCATCTTTTTCCAAAGTGTCTTAAAAATTCTTTCACGAACAAATGTTGCATGCTCCCAACAAACACTAAAAACATAGTGAAAAAACTCCTGTTATATGGTGGACCCCCAGCCCTGTATCCAATGTACCCCAAAAGCTAATGAAACCTTACCCATGCTACTTTTACCAGTGTTTCATGAAAATCGATCTATATCTATTGTAGGCTACAGTAGAGATAAAAACCTGAAAAAAAACTTTTTAGCCGGAAGTGACAAACCAGGAATTGAAATGCAGAACTGCTACAAATCATACTTTAAGCATATTAGCAAGTTTAATTAAAATCAATTATCAGGAACGGATGTTATTGAAGTTTAAAATAAACAGGTGTTCGGGAGGCCCCCACCACTTATCCCAATATCGTCCAAAAACTAATCAGTTCTTTGTTTTTCAAATCTCCATCTTTTTTTAAAGTGTCATCAAAATTGATTAATGAATGAAGTTTGTATACTCTCAACAAACCCCCCGCCACTTTTATCAATGTGTCCCAAAAGTTGATCATTATTTTCTCACACTGATTAAATCCTTTTCCATAAGTTTCATCATAACCTCTTCATTATGGTAGGCTGTAGTGTCAATAAAGACACTAAAGAAGATTAAAAAAAAATTGCAAAAAAATTTTTTACCGGAAGTGAAAAACCGAAAGTTGGCATGCAGAACTGATGTGAACTGCAGTACTAAATGGTTATGTACCAAGTTTCATCAATTCGATTATCAGGTACAGATGTTATTGAGCTTTCAAAAAACCGGTGCTCGAGGGACCCCACACCACTTTGTTCAATATCGCTCAAAAACTAATCAGCTCCTTGTCATACATATTTGCATCTTTTTCCAAAGTGTCATCAAAATTTATTTTCGAACAAATGTTGTTAAAATTTAAAAAAATAAAAAACAAATATTTTCCAATTAATCAACAACATCGACACTTTTGACATTATTTACTAATAAAAAACTGACATTTGACAAATTTAATACAAAATGTAGTAGATTTTCTATTTTTTACTGTCCCTGAAATTTTTAACACTTCACCGCTTCACAGTTACAGAATTTGGATGCTGTTCTAGTAAAAAAAATTTTTGACTTATCGAATGCTAGAGTCTGAAATTTTAGTTTGGTCGAAAATAACTATCGTTTTTAAAACGAAGGCTATCGAATGTGAGAGTACTCGAAAATGGACGATCTGAATTCTTTTCAGAGTTGGACAAAATGGCGGGAGTTCTCCTGAACACCCGTAATTTTGAATCTTCAATAACCTTTAATCCTAGTTTTCATTCTTATTTAAACTTATTATAAGTACTGGTAAAGTAAACTTATAAGTGCTTATCTGGAACTGTTTTCAATATTTCTGCAGACCAACTTCCGTTTTGTCACTTCTTAGCCTATGGTCTCAAATTGATTTGCAATAAACGTTGGTAAAAGGTTTCAATCAACATGAGAAAGATTTCACTAGCTTTTGGGTTACATTGGACAAACAGTTGGGTGGTCCACCATACAACAAGTGCACCATACAATTTTGATGAGGCTTGAAAAAAAACGCATATATGTATGGCAACAAGCTGATTAGTTATTGAGCTATATATTCAACAAAGTGGTGAGGGATACCCGAGCAGCTCAATAACATCTGTACCTGATAATTGTATTGGACGAAACATGGTACATAAGCCTTTAGTACTGTTCATAACAGTTCCGTGTTCTACTTCCGGTTTTTCCGGTAAAAATTTTTTTGCAATTTTTATATTTTGTTCAGTGTCTTTATTCGCACTACAGTCCACAGTAAGGAAGAGATTATGATGAAACTTATAAAAAAGGTTTCAATTAGTGTTAGAAGATAATGATCAACTTTTGGGACACATTGATTACCATACAACTGCTGGCTTTTCATACTTTGTTTTTAAAGTTGTTGGAAGCATACAGACTGACAATTTTGATGACACTTTGGCAAAAGATGGAGATTCAAATTACAAAGAACTGATTAGTTTTTGGACGATATTGGGATAAGAGGTGGGGGACCTACCAAGCACCTGTTTATTTGAAACTTCAATAATATCAGTTCCTTATAATTGATTCTGATTAAACTTGGTAAATATGCTTAAAGTATGATTTGTAACAGTTTCCCATTCCAACATCCGGCTTGTCACTTCCGGTAAAAATTTTTTTTGCTTTTTCTATTCGTACAACATAATTTATGTCTGTAGGAATACTACAGTTTTCTTTAATGTTTTTGTAATAAAACTATGCGAGATCTGTAACATCGGTTAGCCATTAATTGAAGTATTTGATGGATCTTAGCTCACTATATATCCAAAACATTTTTTTCCAGAGCTGTGGTAAAGTTAACCTGTGCATCAGCGTCGCAATATGTTTTATTCGTTTTACTTGTTCAGTCAGATTTACGTTAATATAATGACTTTTTAAATAATTCAATTTAAATCATTACATGTTACCCTGTCGGAAGTATAAAACCTTTTATTGAGCTCGTGTTTAATGAATTTTACTCAATCGCAAATTTAGAATGCTCACTGTCACTCGCATTGTAAATTTTTGCTTGTAAAATAAAATACAACATTAAACACTTACTTAATAAAATACTATTAAAAGTTACTTGGAAGAATATAGTTTTGTTTGTTTAAAATCATTTTCATAAACTATATACTCAACAGTGAAGTATTGAAACTACCACTTAAATCTAAGAATGACGAAGGATATTTGTTTGTGCTGACTGCTGAGACTTTAAAGAAACCTTACATAAAATGAAATTGAAAAAGAATGTAAATTGAAAAAGTCTATTTTAAAATTGCTGTATCGTAAAAACTTAGAATCAACATTAAAATCTCATCTGAATCTCAATCTTTGCCAATTTCGACAGACAACAGAACTTTAAAAAATTTTAAGTAGAAACGAATTTTAAACGAGAAACTGAACGTATTCTTGATAACATTTTGCGTTTTTGAAGAAATCCATTCATTGCATTGCTTATGATTTGATATTTTTTTTTGTTTAAGAGCTACCAAAACATTTTGGATTTTTGAAATGGGTGGGTTTGTCAACATTTTTGAAAAAAAAAAACAAATAACTGTAGTATCTACTTTTATATCAATATTTGTTTCCATGTACATACTATATTAAAGAGAATAAATACGGATAACAAATTTCCTTATATTCAGATGCGCACAGAACAAAAACTATTACTCAAAAATTCTATCATCACAGGATAACTTAATACACAGATGTATGCTTACTCCTGATTCCAGAATTATATGCATAATTTCACATATGTATTTTTTCGTTTTACTCTTTTTATCTTGGTATCTCCTACTATTTTGGCTGATTTAGCTCTCTATATATCCGGAAAATTATTCTCATTTTCGTTTTTCTAATCTTCATTTACTTTATCAACTGTGGACCAAAAAACACGAAGTATTTTTATTGATTTATCTCGTTAAATGTTTTAAGTTTTTAGTCTTCATGAAAGCTCGTTGTTATTTTTGTGTAAATTAAAATTTATTTAAACTGTTTATAAAAGATCTTTATGCTATAAAATATAAATATGTGTAAATGAATTGAACATAAATAAATTTATGTAAAATATAATTGTTTAATGTGAAATAAACGAAAAATATAACTTTCCATATTTTTCGTGTAAAATTTCAATGTGACCCATCGCAAACATATATTTTAGTTTTGCAATATGAGAAAATCGAAATAAAAACAGTTAAATGGAAAAATCAGTGAAAAATAAAGTAGAAAATACAAATGGCCTCCTATTGTGATAAATTAGGTAATTTTTATTCGAATAAAAATTCTAAGAAAACTGAAAAGGAATGAAAATATGTAAAGTGTATTAATGGAATAAAAAGGAAAAGAAAAACCTAACCTCACGAAAATGAGAAAATTAAAAAGAAAAGTATATTTGTTTAGCTGTTTTTATTTTTAAAATTTATGTTTTCGTACGATTTTCTTCTTTAAATTGTTTTTTAAGAAAAAGAAAAAGGTTTTTAAAATAATTAAAACGAGGTAATGCAATCAAGAATGGCTTTAGGGCCACAGCCCTCCACAGGAAAGGTAATTAACAATAATTCATTTATTATTTTTTATATATTATGTTTCCTGTTGTATATACTGATATATTTTTTATGTGTATATATCAGTGATGCCAGATTATCAAAAAAGAATTTCCCGTTGACGTATCGAAAATTCCCGATTTTTCCCGTTTTTTTAAGGAAAAATCCCTCAGAAATTCCCATCAAATTTTCAATAAAAATATACATATAAATTCAATTATTTATTGAAAAAACTTCAAAAACCACCACAATTATAACAATATTTATCCTTCCGACAACTATAAATATAGGTTTATCTCTGTTTTTTACGACTATATTGGTGTACGTTATTAGTCTTAATATATAGAATAAAACAAACAGCTGTTAATTTTATTCTGTACTGCGAATGTGGCGGAACACAATAAAACAATTTATTTGATTGTATTGAATGCTGAAATAAATTTTATTTTATTTTATAAAAATTTGATTGCATGTTATAAAAAATCAAAAGCAAACATTTTCGACCTGTAGCCCTATTCCGGTACATCGTGAAATAGGAATTGGGAAATAAATTATAGCAATTTTTCATAACTAGTATATGTCCATGCCGCGGGAATTAACAAATTCGTATTAGAAAATATTTCGTTATTTCATTTATTGCACTTTTTTCTCAATTCACAATTCCCAGAGAAATGCTGGAATAGACGTACTGATTATATAAAAAACAGTCAATTCAAACTAAAAGTACGTTCATATTACGATGAAATCAAGCTCGAAATCACCTAAAATCCAAGTTTTCAAAAAACCGTTCACATTATTATTAATTATTTGTAAATTATCAAAAAATGAGCAAAATTTTTTAATAAATATGTTATGTTAGAAATATCTAAACTAATTTGTCTGTTTTTCTATTATTTTTGAGTCAAAACTTTCAATCACCAAAAAAAAAATTCTTTTGTAGGACTCAAAACAAAATGCTTGCTTTATTAAATGTCACTTTAGAAATAGGAATGCAATTTTTTTCGAAAATCGAATATTCAGGGGTGCTTAGTGTGATTTTAAATAGATTTCGTTGAAATCATCTTTCAACATGATTTGGATTTTGTATACAAAAATTAACCAAAACACGCTGATAATCTAGCTGAAATCATAAATTGTTTGAAATCATGGTAATGTGAACGTAGTTAAAGCGCATTTCCCTCTCTCGAATATTAAAAAAGGCAAAGACTACTATGATTAAATTGAATTAAATTTCCAAATGATTGTTTTTTGGTTTCTCATTAGTATAAAATTTGATGTCTTTCATCGGGTAGGGCTTTCATTAGGCTTTTTATAGACTTTTCATTTTCAAAATAGCAAATAATTAAATAGATATCGAAATTGATTCAAATTTATTTAATTGTTTGGAATTAATTATTGAAAAAAATACAATAAAATTCATTGTTTTTCCTTATTCATTTTATCAACAAATTTTAAAATAACTCAATTTAAATTAATAAATGTTACTCTATCGGAAAGATAAAACGTTGTATTGGGTTCGTTTTTAATGAATTTTATTCTCTCGAAAATTTGTAATGCTCGCTTGTTTTCCTTGAAAAATAAAATATTGCATTAAACACATACACAATATATTACTATTGTTTCGATTCTCCATACAACTTGTGGAATAAGAAAGAACTGCTATAAAATGGAGCATTAAATCTATTAAAATTGAGAAGGACATTTTTTAAAAGAAGTAAATATGTCTTGATTTCTTGATTTTCAAAAAATTTTAATATTGTAATAGCTCTTTTTCGATACGTAAACAACTGCTCAGAAATAAAATAGTGATGCCAAACATCCCAATTTTTTTAATATGTTTAAAAAAGATGGATGCATAGAGAGCCAACTTGTAGTTCCAGGTGATTTCATTTCTCGTTTCGCAGTATCAAAATATTCCTGAAATTTAGATAACATGATGGTCCGTTGGGGTTTTCAAAACGTACCTATCTCCCTAAGAAATATTTAAACAGCAGAAGGCTTAAATTCCATCGCGGATTTGACAATACTAAGGCCAATAGATGGCATATGCATTTAAGTAAAATTATCGGGTGATCGACATCTTTTTTTTTGAAGCCTGGTAAAAAAATGGTTGGTGCAACCATTTCAAAATAAGTTTTAATTTAAAACGATTCTATTATTAAATGTGAAAAATCCCGCACTTTCCAAGTTTTTTTTCCCGTTTTCCCGTTTTGTATGAAATATCAGGCAAATGGGAAAAAATCCCGCGATCTGGCAACACTGGTTGATCTGGCAATTGAATTGAATGAAATTGAATTTGAATCTGGCAACACTCAAAGGACATCTGTGTTATATCTTCAGCTAGTTTCCTCAGTGTATATCCTATCCATCTCCATTTCCTTCGTTTTATCTCGGTCTCAATGTCTAACTGCTCTGTCTGCCGTAGAAGTTCCTGGTTACTGATGGTGTTCGGCCAGAAGCATTTGATCAGTCTTCTCAGGCATTTGTTCACAAACACCTGTAGCTGATTTGTGATCTTTCTTGTATGTTTCCACGTTTCACACCCATACAGCAGTACTGACTTGACACATGCATAGAACATTCGTAGCTTTGTCTTTCTTGACAGGACGGATGCATTCCAGATCTTGTTAAGCATATTGAACGTATTTCTGGCTTTGTTAATACGCTGACTGATATCTTCTTCAGTCCTGCCTGTTTTTGCTACAGTACATCCAAGGTACACAAATTTGTCAACTTCGTCCACTTGTGTATTGTTGATGGTAATTGGTGTCATCGTTTTGGTGTTCAATCTCATAGCATTTGTCTTTCTGATATTAATGTTGAGACCGACTTCATGTGCAAGGGCTGATAACTTCTGTATTTTCTGCTGCATGTCAGTATGTGTGTGTGTTAGTAGACAGATGTCATCTGCGTAGTCTAGATCATTGAGCTGTCTTGTTGTGTTCCTTTGGATCCATTTGGACTTGCACCATCGAGCTTTCTCATGATACTATCTAGTACTATTAGGAATAGTAGCGGGGATTGTACACAGCCTTGTCTCACTCCTCGGTGGTTGTAGTATTTATCACTTTGCTGCCCTTTGTATTGTATTCTGTTTCCAGTATCCCGATACATTTCTTTGATTAGATCAACTATTTTCTTCGGGACGCCCATTTCACAAAGTGTCTTCCATATCGCGCTTCTGTTGATTGAGTCGAAGGCGCGTTCGAAGTCCACGAAGAGGAGATACAATGGTGAATTCCATTCGTTTGATTGCTCTATGATGATACGGATTGTGTTGATATGATCGGTACAGCTTCTACCTGGTCTAAAGCCAGCTTGTTCATTTCTTAGTTTCATGTTAATTGATGGAGATATTCTTTCGAGAATGATCATCGCTAGTATTTTTATTATTGTGTTGAGCAGAGAAATGCCTCTCCAATTTTTGCATTCTCTTAGATCACCTTTCTTTGGGATTGTTATGGTTAAACCTTCTTTCCATTTGGTTGTTATTTTACCTTTGTTCCATACATTACACTCTAAAAAATCGATATATGAAGACGTACATTTACCATTATAATAAGCCTTATTTTACGTCTTTTTTTAAGTAATATTCCTCACGGAGTTAAAAGCTCCACCAAGAAGGTGTATTGTAATTATTTAACGACGAAATACGTAAATTTTAATTTTTTTGTTGTGTTTTTACGACAAAAAGTGTTAAAATGCATCCAAAGATTTAAAATTTGAATATTTGGTTTTTTTACTCTTCTATTGTTGTAAATTTACGAATTACTATGTGCGAATAAATTATATACGTATCAAAACTAAAAATACGTTGGAAATGGAATCAAAAGTTGTTAATTGTTATAAATTTTTTCTAAGTTCGGATTGTTTTTTTTTATAATGTTGTGTAGTGTCGGATTAATTATTGTTTATAATATTTAAGTGTTTTACTTGTAATATAAGCTTTTCTTTCATATTATAAAAATTAAAAATATAATTATTGTTATATATGGAGCTTATTTGAAAAATATTTTTCAAACACTACGTAAGACTACTTAATAGGAGATCAAAAAACATATTTAACATTAACAGATCATGGATACTATGTACGTTCGAAAGCTCTTTTTTAAATATATTTCCAATTTTATTAATTATATTTATTTTACAGAAACATCAATTCAAAACGATGAAGAACGAGCATACATATATATTATTATTGAACGCGTTTAAACATCAGAACACAAAGAATTAATTTTAATAATAGACTTAAGTTTAGCTTTTTTTATAATTTTAATAAAAACCCAACCAAATTAATAATTTTAATATGTTATTAAGAGATATTAGGGAATGTAATCCCGGGATTGCAATCCCTAGGAGATATCTCAAACAGTCAAACAGTCAAACTATTAAATTCTTTGTTAGATATTTTTCAAATATAACTCAGAAAATGTAATTGATTCTAAAACTCATCAATAATTTTTCAAAATCAATAATTTAATTTTAAGGTTGATGGCCACAGAATGAGTGACTTATACAAGAAAATTGAAATTTTTCTTTTTTCTTATAATTTTAATGTTATAATTTGTTAATGAATTTTTAAATGATTTTCTTTTTATGAAATAAAGATTTATTTTTTTATGCAGCAAAGATAATTTTGTATTTATTGCAAAAACACCTTTATTGATTAATTTACACATTGTGACGTAATATGCAGATAAATCAGTGTAAAATATTGTTAAAAAATACGTCTAAGGTTGTATTTTTACAGTCAATATTACACAAAATTAAGACTAATAATACACACTTTAGTGTATTTTAACTTACAACTAATTGCGTATTTTTACTGACTTTAAAGCGCTGGTTGAAAATTACTCTTATTATAAATGGTAACTGAATGCCATTTATAATAAATGTAATTTTACACGGTTTTTTTTTAGAGTGTAGCTAATAGTGGTGTTAGAGCTTCTGCTGTTGTGTTTACATCTGTTTTGAGTAATTCTGCTGATATATTATCTGTACCAGCAGATTTGTTATTCTTGAGTTTCTGTATGGCATCTCTAACTTCCCGTTCCGTTGGTGGATAGGTGCTAATAGTTTCGTTATAGTTGTCATCCAGAGACTGCAAATTATCTTCATGTTGGCGGCAGTTGTCTTCGAAGTATTCTTTCCATCTATTTAGCTGTTGTTCATGTGTTGTGAGGGTTTGACCAGATTCATCCTTTATTGGTGAAGTGTTTGTGTATTTGTTGGTGACCTTTCTCACGCATTTATGTAGTGGGCGCATATTTCTATTAGCTGCTGCTGTTTCTGCAGTCTTGAGAATGCTTTCTGTGTATCTTCTGCGACCATTCCTTGCCATCTTTTTAACTTGTTTTGCTGTACTTTCATATTTGCTGCGGATCTCGGTTGTGTTCTGGTGACACAATTGCAACTTGAGCTGACGGCGCTCTTCAATTTTCTTCCAGGTATCATCGCTAATCCATGGTTTCCGTGATTTGTCTTGGTATCCAAGCACATCTGTAGCAGTTTTGACGTAAGCTTCTTTAATTTGTTCCCATTTTTCATCAATGCTGGTGGTTTTGTTGTTTGGTAGATTGAACTGGAGCGATTCTTTGAAGATGTTATTTGTATTTTTGTCGCTCAATCTGTTGATGTTAAATTTCCTCTGACATGACTTGTTGTGTTTTACAGCGGCTGGTTTAATTTTGAATGTTGCAATTACCAGTTGATGGTCGCTGTGTATGTCTGCTCCTCGCTTTGCTCTGACATCTTGTAGTGAGGATAGAAACATCTTTTTCACCAGTACGTGATCAATTTGGTTCTTGGTTCTTCCATTTGGTGATGTCCAAGTGTATTTGTGTATGTTCTTATGTGGGAGCTTGCTGCCACCTATGAATAGTCGATTTGTGACACAACAATCGATGAGCCTGTCTCCATTATTGTTATGTGTTGATATATATATATATATATATATATATATATATATATATATATATATATATATATATATATATATATATATATATATATATATATATATATATATATATATATATATATCAGGCACGAGTCCTCCATATATTGATTGGAATGAGTGCTTCCGTAATCATTTCATGTTTTATTTGAAACAATTAAAAATTTAGAATTTCGCTTAATTTGAAATTACATTTACATATCTTTTGCTATTTTGCTACCATACTTATATGATTTCAACAAACACGCAACGCATTCGCAATCAACAATCGCAAAACATTAAATACACTAAACAGTTCTTATAAATGCAAAATAATGCGCTCGCTAAATTCATTCATCTATTCATACAAAATAAAATACAAGAATAACAAATATTGTATATTTCCTCTTAAAATATTCATATAAAATTTGAGAAAAATAATGAATTGAAAAAATCATTCCTAGAGAATTTTGGTTTTAAATTTCTTTTGTTTGAGAGAATATTGTTTTAATTTATTTTAGATCTCATTTTATTTTTCTTTATGGTTAATTCTTAAAAGTTAAAACTAAGAGATATTTTGATGTAAAATTAAATACATTTCAAATTTGAATTTGTTCGAGATAAGGTGATTTTGGTTTAAGCGATTTAGAAAAATCTTTTACGTACATTACGCACATATCTTTTACAAATCGAACAGATTTGGACAAAATCTGACCGACACATTTTTGATTTGGCTGACTATTTTTTAGGGGTTTTAATCGAAAGAAAAAATATACATGTTCGAGATTTTTTTGGGAGCTCTTTTTAGGGTTCTAAATTTCGAGAATTTCTTAATTTTTGACTTGAAGACTTATTTTCAAAAATTCATAACTTCGGTTCTATTAAAGATAGAAACTTCTGTTTTGTTTTATTTTAAAGATTTTTATTTATTTTATTTAGCGTACGGTTTTTTCTCGTGACACATAAACACAACAAATTAAGACCAATAAAACTTAAAATAGGTAAATTTTTTCTATGAAATCTCCCTAAAACAAAATAAGAATAGACATTAAATGAGCTTACACCAATTTGATCGATTTGATTAGTTAAAACTCAAAAAGTAAAATATTTAAACATTGGACATGGGCAGTACATTTGCACATTAGATGTTTACATCGATTGAGTCTATCCATGCTACTACACCGGGGGCTGCCAAATGGATGTCTGAGATGTCGCCATTGTATCGTTAATTGGATACACAGTTGCAATGTGTTTTATGGTATGTTGTGGTGCTCCGCAGTAACATTGAGTGGACTCTGAAATGCCCCACTTGTAGAAAGAGTCAGTACAACGTCCATGATTTGTTTTTATTCGGTTTAGTGTAGTTCAGGTATGACGCGGCAGATAAAAACCGGGTTGAGGGGAAGTCGGGTTCGTAATAAAAAGACCAGGTATGTTATAATGATTCCAGGAGGAGCCCCTGGCATCCAAGATATTAAAATTAGTTGCCAACAGGTTGTTGACAGTGTTTGTGGGGAGGCTTTCTTGACTTAAGTCGACAAAGTATGGTCACCGTAATATTCATGCAAGGCTAACGTGATGTTGTTGGTTACCTTTTTATTTTCACGCATGATTAAAGTTAAAAGATGGTTTTAAAAAAAAATAAATTCAATAAAATTAGTGACAAATTCCAATTGTTATAAACAAATAAATGTTAAAATCGATTTTTAGTCATAGACCCCTTGTCATAGCCCCAAAAACTCTTTACCCAACTAATGAGTTTTTAGTATGGCCATCGTATTCGTAAATAAATCAATTTTTCGAGCGTGGGACGACAAAAAATTTCATAGATGGGTCATTCTTTTACATACCGAACAGATTAGGACAAAATCTGGCCAAGACGTTTTTGATTAAGCTTAAATTTTTTGGCGGGTTCTATATGTTAAAATATATCGTCTTCGAGGAATTGTTCTTTTTTTGTGGTGGGAGGGGGGACTGGGGTGAAATAGAGCGGATCTAAATTTCGATCATTTCGGCTTGAAGACTTATTTTCAAAGATTCATAACTTCGGTTCTTGTAAAGATAGACACTTTTTTTGTTTTAGTTTACAGTTAAAGTTTTATATTTTTTAAATTAATATATTTATTTTAGTCACGGCCCAACAAAAATAAAGAGTGTTTAGCATAACCATTGCATTCTACGTTATATTTTCTATAAAATACGAATTTTTTATTGATAAATTAATTTATTTGTAACATTAAAACTCATTTCTCCATTAAATAAATATACGTTTGTTAGAAAAAATTGACCGTAGCATACGATGGTTACACTAACCACTTTGTATGTTTGTTGTGCAGTGACTAAAAATCATTTTAACACTTTATTTGTTTATAACAATAGGAATTTGTTAATAATTTTTATAGATAACAGATTTTTTAAAGTCCATCTTTTCACTTTAAAATTAAACAGAAAAAGTGTCTATCTTTACCAGAACAGAAGTTATATGAATCATTGAAAATAAGTCTTCGAACCATATAAAGCCTAATAAGTTTTCAAGCAAAACAATAGGCTTGATATGTAGTGATCAATACTTCATAAGCTAATTTTAATTATTTAACTGCAGTAAAATATGAAATTTTATTGACAATTCAACTCACTAAATAAAGTATCGATAAGGTCCAATAAAAACGCTTCATTTACTATTTTTTAACAAATCAAAACGAATTATATGGATTATTTTTCTCTGATGGGAAGGAACAGCGAATTATAGTGACTATTTTCGGCCTACTTAATATATTAATTTAAAACTAGAGAGATTGAGATAATTTTTTTTTCTTAATGAGATAATTTTTTTTTATTTATAATTTTGTTTAAAAGATAATTATTAGTTTCTAAATAAATTTTTTTCTACAAATTATTCAATAATACAAAATTATGTAAAAATGCAATTTGCTAATAATAAAAATGTCCGTTTTCTTTCATAAATGATTGCATGTTTTTGTTTATTTGTCAAAAATAAATTACAAATTTATAACATTTATGCGCCTACTAAGATAAAATAATATTTAATTTTGTTAGAAGAAAAAATGACAACAAAGGATTATGTTGTATGAAATAATGTTACTATTTCTGTTCGTTAAATTGTCTGCTAAATACAACTCGTCACCAAATTATTAGTAGATTATTTTTCAACATTACCACTCATGCCATTTGAGGTTAAAATTGACCTCAAATGACATTCATAATAATGATTATGAAAAATAATCGACTATTATTTGACGACTCGTGATATTATATATGATAATTTTATAAAAAGTTTTTAGTGGAGCTTACATAAAATCTTATGTAAATTTTTGAAATATTTTCTATTATCTTTATTGGTCTCGACGATGCGGCAAGAATGTAAACAGAAAACTCTCCTTATGGTGCTTTCTACCAACTGACATGATAAGTAAAATGTTATCTAATTTTGCTTTCTATATCAGACCAAATTAAAAAATAGATCAACTATGTATTGAAAACTGGATTATTTCAATAAGTATTCTATAGCATCAATCTATTATTTGATGTTCATTCAAATTTTTTATTTTTGTTCACTAAATTTTAATTAAACAATACATATGGTTTGTTAATATGGTTTTGAAATAATTGCAAAACTGATTATAGCGTCGTATGAACTAAGGTGCGTTCCACTAAGCGTTTACAACGCTCAAAATGACCTTTCCTCCGTTCCACTTGACAACGACGGTCGTGGCGATTGCAGTTAAAACGTCACTAATGACGTCACAATTTTTGCTCACGTCAAGCTCACAACGACCAATCTTAAAAGGTGGGCTGAAGTGAGTGTTGATAAGTTCAGCGCCATTTTTAAAATATAAAGATGTCGCGAACAAATGTCAATTTGTATGATGCAGGAAGTGATATTCTAGTGCAGCGTTTCTTAAACTCGGGGTCGCGACCCCAACTGGGGTCGTTAGATTTTTTCATGGGGTCGCGAGAAATTCCCAATTTAAAAAAATATATAAAATATAAATATTAAAAAATTAAATTTTCCCTATATATGTCTTAAATTAACAAACTTTGCAAGGTTTTTGAATTAATTTTTCAAGGTTGTAGAATTGGATGACTTTTTAAATTTTGTAATGTTTTGTCTTATCTTTCGGTGACATTCCACAATCCACAATACAATTTTGTAGTCGGATCGTTCAATAATTCAATATTCATAATTCAATAATTCAATATTTCACAACACCGTTGGACAATTCAGCCTTTTTACATAAAACTTAAAGATATACAACATATGGACATAAAAGCTCAAGAAGAACTTGCTGAACTATCCTGCCATAGTACTTTGAAAGCACTATTTAAGAATCAAATACCAGGAAATTTTTTTGGTTGTCAATTAAAAGGGAGAAACAGTTCAAATTTTTTGGACATTTTCCACCACATATTTGTGCGAAAATGCATTTTCATCCTAATTGTATATATATTAAATCAAAATATCGCTCTCAATTGCGCAATATTAAAAATGTATTGAGACCAGCGCTTTCGGAAATCGAGCTACAGTTAACGTTACTTTGCTCTAAAAAGCAAGCACACCCATCACATTAAAAAATATTTTAATGTTTTATTTATTTTAATACTTAATAATATAACTAGAAAAGGTTTTTAATCTTTTTTTTAATTAATTTTCATATTGTTTTAACTAGAAAAATATGGAGGTGCTGAAATCTCACAGCTCTGAGATATCAAGACTTCCGTCTGGGTTAAGGATTTTGATATAGTTTTCGGCAAAAAACTTTTATGAGGACATGGTTTTTAGTTTTGGGCAGCGATGTATATCAAACCTAACTCTTTGTTAAAGTACAAGTATTCTTTATCTCTGTTTAGAAATTTATTACAAAACTCACACGAAACATCAATACGATGCCAGAAAATTATAACAGATCATAAATTAACATAATTTAGTGAAAAGATGATACACTCAGCAAACTACTCAAAAACCTCTCCATTTAGCGTTTCGAGAAAATATTACAAAATCACAAATTCATATTTCTTTCAAAATTCCAAAAATATTGTAAAAATTAAATGAAATCAAAGTTTTTTCAAAATTCCAAAAATATTCTAAAAATTAGAATAAAATCAAATATTTAAACTTTTTCTAAATTCCAATAATATTCCAAAAATTCTTAAAAATTCAAACTTTTCCAAAATTCTAAAAATATTGCAAAAATTTTTACAAAATCAAAGATTGAAACTTTTTCAAAATTCCAAAAATTTTAATAAAATCAAAAATTTAAAAGTTTTCAAAATTCTAAAAATATTCCAAAAATTCTTACAAAATCAAAAATTAGAACTTTCCAAAATTCTAAAAATATTGCAAAAATTATTACAAAATCAAATATACAAACTTCTTTCAAAATTCCAAAAACATTTCAAAAACTATAACAAATTAAAAAATTTCCATGTCCAATTTCATTTTCAATTACATTTACGTCATAAAAACAGCTACATTGTTTTTTCCAAAAAATTGGCTAAAAAAATAAATGAAATCATTTTTTGATACACATTTTGACATTGTTTTTTTGACAAACTTATAATGTCATAATTCTCAATAATAATAATAAAATTTTATGTCACACAAATTATTAATTTTATTTTTTTCCGAAAAATTGGGGAAAAAAGTCAATAAAAATCTTTTGTTTGACACACTTGACAACATTTTTTTGACAAACCTATAGTGCCATAATTCTCAATAATAATAATAAAATTTCATTTAAACAAATAATTAATTTTATTTTTTTCCAAAAAATTGGGTAAAAAAATAAATAAAAATCTTTCTTTTGACACACTTTACAACATTGTTTTGACAAACTTATAATGCAATAATCTAGTTTTTGATCTCGTATACCAATTTCTACCATCAAGGTTTCTCCAAATTCAATGTTCCTACTCGTAATCACTTAAAATGAACGTTTTTAAGCCAAAAATATGAAAATTTGCTGTTTTTGACACACTTAATGATTTTTTGACACACTTCCGGTACAATTATTGAACACAACGTCCTTCCGGACCTGTCCCTTGAGTATACCTATTTTTAGAAAAAAAAATTTTGAAATCCCTCCAGCGGTTTTCCCCTGCAGCGTGGGTAATGACGGACGACCGGACGGCCGGCAGACAGACATACATTTTTTTTTACCTTTTTAGAATCAGTAGGTTCTAAAACGTCGAGAAATGCCAAAAAAAGTGGGGGTAAGAATTTCACTTTTGGTTCATGAATGTAATTCTTAGGTCTTTCAAACCGAAGTAATGTTATAAATTTTTATTTTTATATTAGCTGAAAATAAAATAGTTTTTGTTGTTTAATTAAATGTTTTTTTTAATAACGTTTATTTGTCAAAAAAATATAGGTGGGTCGCCAAAATATGGCATTTAAAATTTGGGGTCGCAATACAAAAAAGTTTAAGAACCGCTGTTCTAGTGGAAACAAGATTATTTAAATGTCAATCTCTATTAATCACGAGGAAAAAGTTAAAAATTCTTTAATTTTTTCATAGTACGTATTTTAAAAATAAATCTTTTTTTTCGCAAAATAATTTTCATACAAACTTGGATCTCATGAGTAAAAGTTTTTTTATTGTGCGTGTATCCTAATTATTAATGTTTATTGTTAAGACTATGCAATTGTAACCTAACCTCTAGCTTGTATTCTATTTGTTCAAACTGGCCATTTGTGTTTTTTCGTCAACGCCTAAACTGATCACATAATTCATTCCACTTGATTATACAATTGTAACGTTCAGAAGAAAGTGGAACGGGAACACAGAGGTCGTGAGCGTGATTGTTTTGAGTGCTTAGTGGAACCCACCCCTAATAGCTTGAATTTTTATGGATTCTGATGTAGTTGATGCAGTTTTTATAGAACGGAAAAAAATAATTCAAAAATTGAAAATGGTTTTTTAGTTGTATAAGGTGTTATGATCTTAATTCTAAACCTTTTTGAAACATGTATAAGGTTAAAAAACCTTTTTTAATTTGAAACTAATTTCATTGCTAAAACCATGACTAGATTTTAACAACCACTAGTCAAACTACAAGTTAAATAAAAACATGTAAGAAAACCAACTAAGAAACATTAACAACAACAACAACAAAAACACATATAATATAGGTATATTCGCTATTCTTAAACAATATATTAAGAAAAAACGTTTCTACCATTTACTGCTTCCGTCGAGAAACAAACCAAGCTTCGTGCCTGATATATATATATATATATATATATATATATATATATATATATATATATATATATATATATATATATATATATATATATATATATATATATATATATATATATATATATATATATATATATATATATATATATATATATATATATATATATATATATATATATATATATATATATATATATATATATATATATATATATATATATATATATATATATATATATATATATATATATATATATATATATATATATATATATATATATATATATATATATATATATATATATATATATATATATATATATATATATATATATATATATATATATATATATATATATATATATATATATATATATATATATATATATATATATATATATATATATATATATATATATATATATATATATATATATATATATATATATATATATATATATATATATAAATATATCAACACATAACAATAATGGAGACAGGCTCATCGATTGTTGTGTCACAAATCAACTATTCATAGGTGGCAGCAAGTTCCCACATAAGAACATACACAAATACACTTGGACATCACCAAATGGAAGAACCAAGAACCAAATTGAACCATCTATTTTTAATTTATCGAAATTTTATTTTTTTTCTGAAGACCTTAGCGAAGACACGTTTGCTTTAGTGCAAATCAATGTTAATCATATCTACTAAATCGTACACTTCACAAAAAAATTTTGTAGGCAAAAAGTGTGTAGTTTGATTTACTTAATTTAAAAAAACCCTTAAATATATGGGTTCTAATTTAAAAAAACCTTACTTTAGCATATATCTCCAATACTTATGAGTTTCAAGGTCATTCAATATGACCACCAAACGTCCCCTTCGACTCTTAACAAATATCACCGTGTGTTATTTTGTCCCATCTAGCATGGTTCTCGAGATAAAAGCCTGGCATTTTTTAAAAAACACACCCTGTATATTGTTTGTGAATGAAAGAGAATAAAATATTGATTGTTGTATTTTATTTCAGCGACAATTTTGTAATGTGTGTGTTTGGTATGATAGTTCGAGATCGTAAATTTGATTGTTAGAATTTTTAATATATATTGATTGTGAATGAAAGAGGATAAAAAATTGATTATTGATTGTTGTGTTTTTTTTCCAGCGACAATTTTGTAATGTGTGTGTTTGGTATGATAGTTTGAGATCGTAAATTTGATTGTTAGAATTTTTAATATATATTGTTTGTGAATGAAAGAGGATAAAAAATTGATTATTGATTGTTGTGTTTTTTTTTCAGCGACAATTTTGTAATGTGTGTGTTTGGTATGATAGTTTGAGATCGTAAATTCGATGGTTAGAATTTTTAATATATATTGTTTGTGAATGAAAGAGGATAAAAAATTGATTATTGATTGTTGTGTTTTTTTTCAGCGACAATTTTGTAATGTGTGTGTTTGGTATGATAGTTTGAGATCGTAAATTTGATTGTTAGAATTTTTAATATATATTGTTTGTGAATGAAAGAGAATAAAATATTGATTGTTGTATTTTATTTCAGCGACAATTTTGTAATGTGTGTGTTTGGTATGATAGTTTGAGATCGTAAATTTGATTGTTAGAATTTTTAATATATATTATTTGTGAATGAAAGAGGATAAAAAATTGATTATTGATTGTTGTGTTTTTTTTCCAGCGACAATTTTGTAATGTGTGTGTTTGGTATGATAGTTTGAGATCGTAAATTTGATTGTTAGAGTTTTTAATATATATTGTTTGTGAATGAAAGAGGATAAAAAATTGATTATTGATTGTTGTGTTTTTTTTTCAGTGACAATTTTGTAATGTGTGTGTTTGGTATGATAGTTTGAGATCGTAAATTTGATTGTTAGAATTTTTAATATATATTGTTTGTGAATGAAAGAGGATAAAAAATTGATTATTGATTGTTGTGTTTTTTTTTCAGCGACAATTTTGTAATGTGTGTGTTTGGTATGATAGTTTGAGATCGTAAATTTGATTGTTAGAGTTTTTAATATATATTGTTTGTGAATGAAAGAGGATAAAAAATTGATTATTGATTGTTGTGTTTTTTTCAGTGACAATTTTGTAATGTGTGTGTTTGGTATGATAGTTTGAGATCGTAAATTTAATTGTTAGAATTTTTTTATATATTGTTTGTGAATGAAAGAGAATATAATATTGATTGTTGTATTTTATTTCAGCGACAATTTGGAATGTGTGTGTTTGCTATGATAGTTTGAGATCGTAAATTCGATTGTTAGAATTTTTAATATATATTGTTTGTGAATGAAAGAGGATAAAAAATTGATTATTGATTGTTGTGTTTTTTTTCAGTGATAATTTTGTAATGTGTGTGTTTGGTATGATAGTTTGAGATCGTAAATTTGATTGTTAGAATTTTTAATATATATTGTTTGTGAATGAAAGAGGATAAAAAATTGATTATTGATTGTTGTGTTTTTTTTTCAGCGACAATTTTGTAATGTGTGTGTTTGATATGATAGTTTGAGATCGTAAATTTGATTGTTAGAATTTTTAATATATATTGTTTGTGAATGAAAGAGAATAAAATATTGATTGTTGTATTTTATTTCAGCGACAATTTTGTAATGTGTGTGTTTGGTACGATAGTTTGAGATCGTAAATTTGATTGTTAGAATTTTTAATATATATTGTTTGTGAATGAAAGAGGATAAAAAATTGATTATTGATTGTTGTGTTTTTTTTTCAGCGACAATTTTGTAATGTGTGTGTTTGGTATGATAGTTTGAGATCGTAAATTTGATTGTTAGAATTTTTAATATATATTGTTTGTGAATGAAAGAGAATAAAATGTTGATTGTTGTATTTTATTTCAGCGACAATTTTGTAATGTGTGTGTTTGATATTGTAACGACTCTTCGTTGGTTCTTTTCGATTATTGAGCAAATACGACAGTAAAAAGACAGATCTTTAGTTAACAAAATCTCAAACTTTATTTATCAACCAGTTACAGCAACTTCCGATTTTAATTACAATAAATTCCAGGGTCTCCAATTTATGCACGATAAACTTCACCGCTTTTCCACAATTTGAATCAATAATATTCGGAATCGTAAAATCTGTATTTACTATTCCACTAGGTTCAAATTCTTTTACTGTTAGTACCCAGGCTCAAGTACCACCCGATTATTCCTTATACTTGCGAATATTTATAAACACTTTCAATTGCAAAATTAAAACTGATTATCTGATATTTTGTTCGCTTATTTATATCCAAAAACAAATAAGCAGAAACGTCTGGTAACGCACTGTAGTCTAGAAATCAATATTACGTAGTACGTACATCAAGAATAGGCCACACCTCTTTTTAATTCATTAATGTTAACATTTGTATAACAAATTTAATTTACATTAATTTATGCAAATTGTATTAGTTAAAAGGAGTTAACTTTTAATTCATCTTTGGGGAAAATATTTATGCAGAATGTATTGGTTATTTATGAGTAAATTAAATTAGCCCATTCTGGACGAAGTTTATTACAATATGATAGTTTGAGATCGTAAATTTGATTGTTAGAATTTTTAATAAATAGCGACAATTTTGTAATGTGTGTGTTTGGTATGATAGTTTGAGATCGTAAATTTGATTGTTAGAATTTTTAATATATATTGTTTGTGAATGAAAGAGAATAAAATATTGATTGTTGTATTTTATTTCAGCGACAATTTTGTAATGTGTGTGTTTGATATTGTAACGACTCTTCGTTGGTTCTTTTCGATTATTGAGCAAATACGATAGTAAAAAGACAGATCTTTAGTTAACAAAATCTCAAACTTTATTTATCAACCAGTTACAGCAACTTCCGATTTTAATTACAATAAATTCCAGGGTCTCCAATTTATGCACGATAAACTTCACCGCTTTTCCACAATTTGAATCAATAATATTCGGAATCGTAAAATCTGTATTTACTATTCCACTAGGTTCAAATTCTTTTACTGTTAGTACCCAGGCTCAAGTACCACCCGATTATTCCTTATACTTGCGAATATTTATAAATACTTTCAATTGCAAAATTAAAACTGATTATCTGATATTTTGTTCGCTTATTTATATCCAAAAACAAATAAGCAGAAACGTCTGGTAACTCACTGTAGTCTAGAAATCAATATTACGTAGTACGTACATCAAGAATAGGCCACACCTCTTTTTAATTCATTAATGTAAACATTTGTATAACAAATTTAATTTACATTAATTTATGCAAATTGTATTAGTTAAAAGGAGTTAACTTTTAATTCATCTTTGGGGAAAATATTTATGCAGAATGTATTGGTTATTTATGAGTAAATTAAATTAACCCATTCTGGACGAAGTTTATTACAATATGATAGTTTGAGATCGTAAATTTGATTTTTAGAATTTTTAATATATAGCGACAATTTTGTAATGTGTGTGTTTGGTATGATAGTTTGAGATCGTAAATTTGATTGTTAGAATTTTTAATATATATTGTTTGTGAATGAAAGAGAATAAAATATTGATTGTTGTATTTTATTTCAGCGACAATTTTGTAATGTGTGTGTTTGGTATGATAGTTTAGATCGTAAGTTGATTGTTAGAATTTTTAATATATATTGTTTGTGAATGAAAGAGGATAAAAAATTGATTATTGATTGTTGTGTTTTTTTTTCAGCGACAATTTTGTAATGTGTGTGTTTGGTATGATAGTTTGAGATCGTAAATTTGATTGTTAGAATTTTTAATATATATTGTTTGTGAATGAAAGAGGATAAAAAATTGATTATTGATTGTTGTGTTTTTTTTTCAGCGACAATTTTGTAATGTGTGTGTTTGGTATGATAGTTTGAGATCGTAAATTTGATTGTTAGAATTTTTAATATATATTGTTTGTGAATGAAAGAGAATAAAATATTGATTGTTGTATTTTATTTCAGCGACAATTTTGTAATGTGTGTGTTTGGTATGATAGTTTGAGATCGTAAATTTGATTGTTAGAATTTTTAATATATATTGTTTGTGAATGAAAGAGAATAAAATATTGATTGTTGTATTTTATTTCAGCGACAATTTTGTAATGTGTGTGTTTGGTATGATAGTTTGAGATCGTAAATTTGATTGTTAGAGTTTTTAATATATATAGCGACAATTTTGTAATGTGTGTGTTTGGTATGATAGTTTGAGATCGTAAATTTGATTGTTAGAATTTTTAATATATATTGTTTGTGAATGAAAGAGAATAAAATATTGATTATTGATTGTTGTGTTTTTTTTTCAGCGACAATTTTGTAATGTGTGTCTTTGGTATGATAGTTTGAGATCGTAAATTTGATTGTTAGAATTTTTAATACTAGGAGGGCCCGGCGTGCTTCGCTACGCTTATAAATAAAGTTTTTGCGTAGACATTTTCTTGACGTAGAAGCAATGATTTCAAGAAGTGGTAATGAGAAATGCTAGCATATAATTTTTAATTTTTCTTTTAAATATATGAATGAAAAATAATCAGAACTCTAGCTGACCAGTTCGGATAAATGAAAAATTAGCGATCAAATAAGTTAGAGATCAAATAAGCTTACTTGAAAACTTATTTGATCGCTAATTTTTCATATATCCGAACTGATCAGCTAGAGTTCTGATTATTTTTCATTCATATATTTAAAAGAAAAATTAAAAATTATATGCTAGCATTTCTCATTACCACTTTTCGAAATCATTGCTTCTACGTCAACAAAATGTCTACGCAAAAACTTTATTTATAAGCGTAGCGAAGCACGCCGGGCCCTCCTAGTTATAATAATTACCGTAAAAATAATAATAGGAATGGTTATAGAAATGATAATAGAAATAGTAATGTAAACGGTAATAGTTCTAGAAGAATAAATATTATGAACTCGGGAAACGACGAGCGAGTCTCTGAAGGAGTGGGTTCGATAGACTTAGAGAATCAAAAATTGTTAAATTTAATGATAGAAATGATTGTAATAATAATAAACCACTCAAAATATGTAATTTAGATGATAGTAAATCGAATTTTGTAATGACAAGCACTCACATAACTAGACGAAAAATAACGTTTTTGATAGAAACTAGAGCTGATATTTCGCTCATCAAAACAAATGTGATTAATAATGATATAAAGATAGAAGATAAACAGTGTAAAATAATTGGTGTGACAAAGGAAGAATCATACACGTTAGGTATGACAAAGGTATTGTTAGACTTTGATGATGAGAAAATAATGCAGGTATTCCATGTAGTAGATGAAGAATTTCCGATAGGTACAGATGGGATATACTAGGGGAGAGTTTTTACAGGATAACCTGTGTAAGATTGATTACGAGACATTCACACTATCAATCTATGTGCATGGTGGAGACATTTTAGGACCTATGGGAACGAAATTACCAGAGGGTAATATAGATTTAAAATACCACCACGTATGCAGATAGTGAAAGCGGTCAACTTAAACGTAGCTGAGGACAGTGTGATACTTAATGAAAAGATATCAGAAGGTGTTTTTGTTGCGAATTCATTAATTTCATCAAGAGGAATTACGCATGTTAAGATTATAAACACGTTGGATAAAGATTTGATAATAGACAATTTTTCACCAAAGGTAGCACCATTGAGTGACTATCATGTAATTAATACACTTACAATCAAGAACAATAGGACGAAAGAGTAAAGATACAAAAAATTATTTGAAGAGTTGAACATTGAAAATTTGGATAACGCACTGCCGTGCTAAGCACAAAGGCCGTATCTTGAATTTTTGACATTTCGAGTTATTAACAGTTTTTAATTTTCAAGTTTCACAGTTAAACTAATCAAAATTATATTTTTAGTCAAAAAAATATCAAATTTTGGTTTGAATCAAAGAGATAGAAGGTTATATTATTTGTTAATGTTGTAAAATATTAATTATTGGATAATTAAATAGTAAATTTGATACTTTTAAAGAAGATACGGTATATTTAAAAGAGTAATTTTTGAATGAAAAAATTAATTAAATGGTTTAATTATATGATAAAAATGTCCATCGACTGTTGTTATATCATCTTAGATGCATAACTCATTTTTGAAAAAAAAAGCAAGATACGGCCTTTGTGCTTAGCACGGCAGCGCAGCAAATTTTAAAAATCTGTGAAGAATACGCAGATATATTTCATTTAACGGCGGATGTTTTAACAACAAATAATTTCTACAAGCAGACTATCTCGGCGATAGACAAGAGTCCTGTCTACATAAAAAATTACAGATTACCACAATCTCAAATTGAGGAGATAAACAAGCAGGCGGACAAATTAATAGAAGGTAGTTGAAACTTCGATCAGTCTATTCAACTCACCGTTACTTCTGGTACCGAAGCATAGTGATGGTTTAGAGAAGAAGTTTCGTTTGGTGGTAGACTTCAGGCAGTTGAACAAGAAGATAATGGACGACAAATTTCCTTTGACTAGATTGGAAGATATATTAGACAATCTAGGAAGAGCGAAATACTTTTCAACATTGGATTTGACTAGTTCTTTTCACCTGCAGCATTTTCTACAAATAAGGGACATCACCAGTTCAAAAGTTTGCCGTTTGGTTTGAAGATATCAACAAACAGTTTTCAAAGAATGTTGTCGATAGCGCTAGCTGGTCTAGGGACTGAAGCATTCTTGTATGTAGATGATATCATTATTTTTGAATGCATTATAAACCATCATAATATCAATTTGATTAAGACATTCGAGAGGCTGAGAAAATATAACTTGAAATTAATTCCAGCGAAGTGTAATTTCTTGAAGACATAAGTTACATACTTGGGACATCTAATTAATAGTGAAGAGATAAAAACAGATCCACGGAAGTTTGAAGCGGAAGATCCACGGAAGTTTGAAGAACTATCCAGTACCAAAAAGTGCTGATGAGACGAAGCGATTCACAGCATTCTGTAATTATTATAGAAGATTTATTCCTAATTTTGCAGAAATCGCAAAACCGTTAAACAGCTTATAAGCAAAAAGGATGTGACACTTTATTGGGCTAAGGAATGTCAAGAGGCGTTTACAATATTAAAGGACAAGTTGGTTAACCCAACAACTTTGAAGTATCCAAATTTTGAAGAGCAGTTTGTAATAATTACGGATGCATCTAACTATGCATTAGGAGCCGTACTATCGCAGGGGGAGATAGGATGAATATCTTGACCAAAGTCGTTTAATAAATGACGAATCCAATGAGTTTATCTTTACATGGTTCTGATAACGCAATACATTCAGCTTCTGTAGACGATAAAGCAACACAATCTTGTCACTACAATTTTGATGACAACCAATGCTCTTCATAGTTTTTGTTTCTTGAATAATAGTATTTATTCTCTTCCAAATATTAATATCAACTTTATTTGAATGTTTTTTCCATAATAATATGATGTATTATTATATCGTTTTCTAACCTATAGATTAATGAACTTAACCAATTGTCTAATGTAAATTTTCCTATAAAAAATTATCATTATTCAATTAGTATGTCAATTGGTCAAATTGTTTTGATTGTATTAAAATTATTTTTTAAATTATAATCACAATGGCTTTGCTACATTTTAGGCGAGGAAATAAAGCACAAAAATAGACCAACCTAAGCTAATTGGCAGAGTAAGATGGATCGAGATGCGGCTTTTTGCATTCGATTCAGAAAGCCGTCAGGAAAGTATGTGAATATAGCTACTTTTCGGCAAAAAACCTCTGGAGTACCTAGGGGTCAGGGCGGGTTATATACACCTCATCTCCTTGTACTTTCCATAAATTCAGCTCGAAATTGATCGAAGCTCGTTACTCGGGGGTTTTTGGGGTCGCTGAACACGAATATGATGTCGGCGATGACCCTTGGAGTACCTAGGGCTCAGGGCGGTTATATTTAACTCATCTCCTGGAACTTTCCATTAATTCAGCTCGAAATTGATGGAAGCTCATTATTTGGGGGGGAGGGGGGGGGGGGGTTTGGATCCGCTGAACACGAATATGATGTCGGCGATGACCTACGGAGTACCTAGGGGCCAGGACGGGTTATATAAATCTCATATCCAGGAACTTTCCATAAATACAGCTCGAAATTGATCGAAGCTAGTTACTCGGGGGTTTTTGGTGTCGCTGAACACGAATATGATGTCGGCGATGACCCTCGGAGTACCTAGGACCCAGGGTGGGTATGTCTAACCATCTCCTGGAACTTTCCATTAAATCAGCTCGAAATTGATCGAAACTCGTTACTCGGGGGTTTTCGGGGTCGCCGAACATGAATATGATGTCGGCGATGACCTTCGGAGTACTTAAAGCCCAGGGCGGGTATGTCTACCTCATCTCCTGGAACTTTCCATTAATTCAGCTCGAACTTAATCGAAGCTCGTTACTGAAGGGGGAGGGGGGGGGGTTCTGAGGCCGCTGAACATGAATATGATGTCTGCGATGACCCTCGGAGAATCTAGGGACCAGGGGGTTATATACACCTCATCTCCTGGAACTTTCCATAAATACAACTCGAAATTGATTGAAGCTCGTTAATTGGGGGTTTTTGGGGTCACTGAACACGAATATGATGTCAGCGATGACCCTCGGAGTACCTGAGGCTCAGGGCGGATATATTTAACTCATATCCTGAAAAATTCCATAATTGAAACTCGATTATTTTATTTAATCGATTATTTTATTTTTTTATTATTTTAATTTATTTTATTAATGGAAAAATCCAGGAAATGAGTTAGACATACCCGCTCTGTGCCATAGGTACTCCAAGGGTCATCGCCGACATCATATTTGTGTTCAGCGACCCCAAAAACCCCCGAGTAACGATCAATTTCGAGCTGTATTTATGGAAAGTTCCAGGAGATGAGGTGTATATAACCCGCCCTGGCCCCTAGGTACTCCGAAGGTCATCGTCGACATCATATTCGTGTTCAGCGACTGCAAAACCCTCCCAGTAACGAGCTTCGATCAATTTCGAGCTAAATTAATGTAAAGTTCCAGGAGAAGAGTTAGACATACCCGCCCTGGGCCCTAGTTAGTCTGAGGGTCATCGCCGACATCATATTCATGTTCAGCGACCTCAAAAACCCCTGAGTAACGAGCTTCGATCAATTTCGAGCTGAATTTATGGAAAGTACAAGGAGATGAGGTGTATATAACCCGCCCTGGCCCCTAGGTACTCCAGAGGTTTTTTGCCGAAAAGTGGCTATGTTCACAAACTTTTCTGACGGCTTCCTGAATCGAATGTAAAAACCGCATCTCGATCCATCTTACTTTGCTAATTTGCTTAGGTTTAGTGCTTTATTTCCTCGTCTATTTTATTTTAAGTTAAATTCTCTTATTTCTTTTAGTTGAATTTGGTTGATTGTATGGAGGTTTGGGGTTTTTATCATCAGGGTCTTTTTTTAATCAAAAATTTTATTTCTCAATTAAAACAATAAAGGTTTGTTGTTTTAATTGAATTGTAGAAAACGTTTCTATTTTATATAATACATAATTCTTTTTCAGAGAATAAAGTAGTGTACAGCGTTGCCATTTGGATACATTTGTATCCATTTGGATATATTTGTATCCATATGGATACATTATTTGAAAAATTTATTGAATGGATACTGGATACAGAAAAATCACAAATCTGGTAGAATGGATACATTTTTTTCATATGCATTTTAACTGTGTTGGTTTTCCAAAAACTTTTATGAAATTTATTACATTGTTCGTCTTTTCCCTTTTAGCGAAAGAAAAAGTAGCGGAAATTGGCAAGCAGTGTAACAAATTTTAAACAGTTTTGGAAAAACGATCACATTGCTTGTTAACAATTTAAAAGTCAATTTAAAAATCATTTTAAACAATTTTATAAACCCTCATTGCTTCCTAAATCTGAGGAATTTTTAGAGGTGACAAAAAATGTAAAAAAAAATTATATGGAATTGATTCATCAAATAAAACACGAATAAAAATGAATTAATGTGATTTTTGTATAATATTATAAATAAATGTGATCTGGATACTGAATCGAACTAAACATTTCGTAATTAGTCCTTTAGCAATATCAAATAATCATGTTACATTTTTTCAAAAAAGTGGATAGATTTGGATACAATTTTTTTTATATAATTGGATACATTTGCATTTGGAGTGGAAACGCTGAGTGTAATCGATTCGTGTTTAATTAGTTCTATTCTCTCGCTCGTGCCTCGCTCAAATTTTAAACTTTTGCTTGAGAATAAACTATCTCATTAAACGCTAATTGCTTAATTTACTATTATTACATTGATTTCTTTGATCAATATTTTCGCTGATACAGCTTTATTTATACGTCGTGTATAAATTCAACTTCTTACTTGTTGAACTTTAACTTCATTCTTATTTATAACATCTGGAAATAAATTACTTTGTACTGGAATGCCAGTTTTTTCTTCATTATTGCCTTAACAATCCATAATACCACTTTCTGCAATATCGTTTAAATGATTTTAATTTTTATCTATTTGTATGATCAATCGTAATCTGCTCCTCCTGAGTAACTTTAACTAGTACATATTTCTTTTTCTACGAACTTTGCTCTTTGTCTAATCTAGACTTTATCTGTAGATGGAACATAACATCTAGATACGCTTTTGATCTTAGCCAATTAAAATGACATATACTCTTTTACAATCTAGTTTACGTCTCACCTCAAACCAAAACGTTTAAAATACTGAATATTTGGTTTCTTACCATAACATGACTCATAAGGTGTAGTACCTTTGGTTGGTAAATGATTTTGTACATAACTCAACATTGTTACAGCTAAATGTGGCTGATAATGACACACTGCAAGTGAAAAAAAAAATAATAAAATCAAATCAAGTGTAATGAGAAGGGGTTGGGTTGGGTTTATTGGGTTAGTTTTCTTCATGTCCATGACATGTATTAACTTCTGAAGTCCCATTTATTGGATTGAATTGTTATTTTTTTTCGATTAGTTGAATAACATAAGTGAGTACATAATAATTTTTGAAAATCTAATCCTGAATATTTAGGAAGAAGCTAGTCCGTTCAATCACAAGCCCATCTAGCACCCTAAAGTAAAAACACCCGCTTGTATATTTAAGCTTTATCTAATATGTATTTTTTCTATTTACAGCAAGTGGTTGAACTTAATGGATACGTGATAATTTTAGTCGAAACTAGAGATGGCAAAATAAAATTGTACGGATCACCAGCTGATAAAGATAATTTAGAAGTTGCCGACGAAATCTTAGATATTAATGAGAAAAAATTGGAAGACCTACCACGGGCTGACGTTATTCGTCATATTCATGAAGTAATACAAATTGTTTACTTGCGTAAATGTTTAACAAAATATAATTTATTTTATTTTTTTATAATCAAGTGCATTCAATCTTGTATGATTAAATTGAGAGTCAAACGACGAAGTGATTCAAAACTAGGTAAGTTATAATCTATAAATTTACTCTTAAAAATACTTGCAGTTAAATAAATAACTTTACGTGAATATGTATTCAATGTATTCATTTATTCTACTTTTGTTGCTCGTGTGGCTCGGAATTATTATTCTCTTTAAATTGTTTACTTTGTTCATTTGTTTTGAGCATTCTTGTCTCTTTTCATTTGAATTGTTTGCTTCATTTTTTATAGTAAAAAAACTTGTCCAACAAGTTTTTAAAAACAATTTAAAATTTAAATAAAACAAAACGCGATTGTAAGAGTTATTGTGTGTAAAATTAGCGGTTTTTAAAAAAGTAATATTGCTTTTCTGAATTCCAAACTGTTGACTTGAAGCAATCGACTAATATGCTGAGAGTTGTTTTTTCTTATGTATACATATTTATTTGATCGAACGAGCTTAAGGGCAGGGTTGTAACGTATAATACGGTAACGTATAAAATACGTATTATACGTACGTATAAAACGTATAAAACGTACAGTATAAAACACACAATCATTTACGTTTTATACCGTATAAAAGTAAAATCCTTAATAAATAAAAATACATTTATATAACATTAACGCGGGCGTTAACTCGTATCGTACTCGTGATATTTAAATAGCCTAGGCTTTATAAATAGCCTAGATTTCGGGACTAATAGGAACAGTTGCTTTAGAAAATATAGCGTCGGCATGATAATTTCTTACCCAACTATTGCTTTTAGTTCAGAAAACTTCCACATTTAACGTAAAGGCTTCTTTTCAAAATATAATTATTTATTTTCAACACAAATTTAGTCTGCAATAATTTGACATTTCCAACCATACCTATTATTCATCAATGACCAAAAATGAATTTACTCAATAAACTTCTCACTAAACTTTTTCGTTTGACGTTAATACATATTATTTTAACTATTACAACTTTTGTATAAAAAGAAGATTTGATCTGCAAGAACCTGTTATTTTCAAACTGTGTCTATTAATTGGAAGTGGTGCAACCTGGATTCACACAACAAAATTTTTTTAAAAACATCTCTCTAATACTCTCTAATAATTTCCCTAACTGCTATGAAAAAAACGACATTTATTCTGAAACAACATTATATTTCCAGCTGTTCTTATTAGATGGGAGGAGCTGAAGTTGGATTGAACCATATTTTATATATTCAATAACATTTCATGATGCCAAATAATTAAGTTCATGAGCCAAATGTTTCTCATCCAAAATGCTTCCCATTAAGTATTAAGTAAATGTTGGAATCAAAATGAAAGTAAATCATATAGTATACGTGTTGAAAAATTCAAAAATAATTTAATTGCTTGAGTTTAAGTGTTCAAAAAAATCTCTAATATATAATTCAAAATTTTCAATATTCAAATCTAGTGAATTAAAAATTATTAACCAGTTTAATGTACAGTAACATAGTCTTTCGTACAAAGTATAAAAATATACATTCAAATAACATCTAGAATTTAAATAGTTTTTGTTATAAATTATAAAATATATAAATAATTTATAACTACGTAATTATATTTTTAGTAAAATATATATATTTTTACTAAAAATATAATTAATATCTGAAGTAAGAAGTATTTTTAATTTTTAATGAATGAATTTCAAAAACAAAATCATATTATACGTTTTATACGTTATATACGTTTTATACGTTTTATACGTTACGTATTATACGTGTAACGTATAAAACGTTTTATACGTGTATATTAACAACCCTGCTTAAGGGTGTATGTAAAGCAGGCTACAGACCTTCAATCAATTTGTCAATCAATTGAAAACGAAAATAAACGAAATAAAATTTAGGGTATTTTTACACTAAATTTTTTTTCGTTTATTTTCGTTTTCGAATTGATTGACAAATTGATTGCAGGTTTGTAGCCTGCTTAACATTTATGAAATCAAAGATTGACGTCGAATTTTTAAACATATTACAGAATAAACGTTCCTGCATCGATTGGAATCCAAAAATTTAGATCTCACCGACAATTTTCGCCAAATAATTAATTTCAAAGTTATCATTTCTATGTTATCATTTCTATGTTATATTCGGCGGAAGTATCAAAATTGGTTAGAAAAATTAAAAATTCAGAATGTTCTTGCAAAGATATCCGAAAAAAAACTTACGTTCAGTTTCTCTGTGCGATTTATGATTTTTTGAGCCCAAAAAACAACGGTGTCACCGGCAATCAGACGTAAATATTTAATTTAAAAATTTATAAAATCTGCTGCGTACACCGGAAAGCTGACCGCCATTTGCAGTAAGGAAATCTGGCAACGTTGTGTGTGTCGGTAATAGAGAAGTCTTTTCTCATCGTTAGTGTTCATAATAAGATATCGTGACAATCAAATTTTAAAATAAAATAATAAATATATTTATTTATTCCTATTGGACACGCAACAATAAAACAAAATAATTTCAAATTAAAATAATAAATATATTTGACTGACTACGACTTTGCCAGATCTTTTTTTCCATACAGTAGTGGTAGTCAAATTAGAGACACATATTTTTTAGTACTATGAAATTATATAATATTTTGGAAACATTCTATCATAGAAAATTGTTGTAAATGATAAAAATCATTCCTGTATTGAAATTTTTACATAATAATTTGTTTGAAATTTTATTAGATGTACTACGCAATTTGACTATCTATACATCCTTAAAACTATGAAAAGCAAATTGGCAATTAAAATAGCTACACATTGTTTTAATTTTAAAAATTTGGTATATGTTGGAACGGTTTCGGAGTCGTTAATATATTATTATTTTTTAACGTATTTTCAAAAGTCATGGTTCCGTCCTAAATTTAGCTTAAAAAGTTTTAAATTGTTGAAAACTTTTTCAGAAAATGAATCTACCATGTTACTATAATAAGGATGATAGTTATTTTATTTTATTAAGGAGAAAAGGCTTAGTTTGCCTAAAAACACCTTATTGTTATAATCTATGAAATTTTTTATTTCAAGTTTTGAAGTAAAACTTCCTTAGGCGCGTTATGAGAATTTTGCAACGGAAGTATAAAAAACGAATATAATATTCGGCAAATATACGATACAATCCGACTATGAAACACATATTTTAAATATTCACTGGTTTTTGGTGCATTATAGAAATAGTTCATATTTTTTGATGCTTAAAAATTTAACAGAAATTCAATTAAAAAAACATAATTTTGAATTAAATTTAATGATTTTTAATCCGAATTTTTGGAGTATTTTAATTTAATTTAATATCAGTTTTCAAAATATTATATGTCTGTTCCACTTTTGTTTACAATGGATGCTTAGACTCGTAAATTAATAAAACTGGCAGCATATTTGGCTTTTTTAAAAGTAGAGAAATAAGTTGTCGCAAATCTTGGTAAATGGCATATATAATGAAATATATAAGATGACAAAAAGCACCTTTTTGAAATTTGAGCAAAATCGAATAACTGGTTCAGGAATGGAAGCAT
This sequence comes from Diogma glabrata, assembly GCA_963693315.1. Lineage (NCBI taxonomy): Eukaryota > Metazoa > Arthropoda > Insecta > Diptera > Cylindrotomidae > Diogma > Diogma glabrata. The sequence continues at coordinate 249,269,466 of OY856187.1, read as the reverse complement.
GTGTGGTGGATCTTTTTGGTTTGTATGGTCAAGTCATTCATTTGTTATTATATTTTTTATTCACTTATTTAGTCTCGTACTAAATGTTATATGAGTTGGATGTGTGGATTGTAGATGGTGGTCATGGTGTGGTCATGGTGGTCATTGTGGTCATGGTGGTCATGGTAGTCATGGTGGTAAAAGGTCATGGTGGTCATGGTGGTCATAGTGGTAATGGTGATCACGGTGTTCACGGTGGTCATGGTAGTCATGGTCGTCACGGTGGTCATAGTGTTCATGGTGGTCATGGTGGTCATGGTGGTCAAGGTGGTCATGGTGGCCACGGTGGTCATGGTGGTCATAGTGGTCATAGTGGTTATGGTGGTCATGGTGCTCGCGGTGGTCATTGTGGTCATGGTGTTCACGGTGGTCATGGTGGTCACGGTGGTCATGGTGGCTATGGTGGTCATGGTGGTCACGGTGGTCATGGTTGTCATAGTGGTCATGGTGGTAATGATGGTCATGGTAGTCATAGTGGTCATGGTTGTTATGGTGGTCACGGTGGTCATGGTTGTCACGGTGGTCATGGTATTCACGGTGGTCTTGATGGTCATGGTATTCACGGTGGTCATGATGGTCATGTTGGCCATGGCGGTCATGGTGGTCAAGGTGGTGATGGTAGTCATGGCGGTAATGCTGGTCACGGTGGTCATGGTGGTCATGGTGTTCACGGTGATCATGATGGTCCTGATGATCCTGGTGGTGTCACGGTGGTCATGGTGGTCATTGTGTTTAGAGTTTGCATCCCGGGCTTTCCCGGGCGTGAAAAAATATTTGTGTTGATTAAATTTGTTTTGTTAAATAGAAGACTGAGTGCGTGTTCTTAAAAATAAAATAAATAAATTTCTTTGGCTACTGTGGCAGATAAAAAAGATAAAATATAAAATAAATAACTCATATTACAATTTAGAGTTGCATTTGTGGCGAACATCAAAACTAAAATCATTTCTCAAAAAAATTTAAAATTTAGGATGATTTCGTTGACATTCATTAAAAAAACAAAAACTATATTTTTTATTTTTATTATTCGGATTTTGTTTTTTCCAAATAGTTTTTTAAAAGTTCTTGTTTTTCTGTTTTACTAAAAAGTTTTGGATTTGATTTCTTATATACCGAAATTTCCTAGTTTATTTTATTTTATTTATTAAAAAAAATTAATTTGATTAAAAGAAAAAACATATTCTTTAAAATAATAAACGTTTCTGTTCTTGTTTTTAAAATAAATTGTTGTAACGAAGTGAATTTATTCTTTAAATTAATTTATGTAAACGTTTCGAACTATTTTTATAAATGAAGTTAAATTAATGTTTTTGGTGATATTCTTGATCTCGTTAATGAATCAGTTAATATAAATTATATTTTACTGAAGTATTTATCATTTGAGTCTAGTTAAATAGAACATCAAGTTACAAATAATTAAGTGTTTCTATCAAAACTAAATTGCTATTAATCAACTTTAGTACAATATATTCAAATGATAAAAGTATTGCTATCAAAATTGAATTGACACTAATCCATCTTTATGCAACATTTTTAAATAACCATCAACAAAAAAATCCATCTCTACTCTACTCATCATTGCTGTTCCCACACTAGTGGTGCTTAGCATTTCATCACAGTTGACCACCAGGCAAATTTATCACATCAGGCAGATTCAAAATAATAGTATACTACAAACTATACATTTCATGATAATATAATTTACTGTGTTATAAAAAGCAATATTTACATAATGTATTAAAGTCAATTCAATTATTAGCATAATCGAAATATGAAATTAGAGGTGCCAAATTTGCTAAATTTATTGAAAAATGCATCAATTGTTGTATCAATTGTTAAATTAAGTGGACATGCATTCATCGTGAAATTCAATTTGTAATACGTTGTAAGACTTTGTAAAACATGTAAATATGGCTTTATATTACACATTGTTGTAATTATATTATCAAGAATATTAGAAAGAAGCTCTAAATTTCGATATGACATATCTATTTTATTTTATATTTAATATTTTTAGTAATACCTGCTGCAGTGCCCAAAGAAGTTTTACTTCAACAGCGTGTAAAGATTACGCACTTCATTTTTATACAACCACTGAATTGAATTTTACATCATTTCTATAAAACTGTGTTGTTTAATATTGTAACAAAATTTGGTTTAAACGGTACCTGTTTCGGTGCCATGTAACATTATTACCAAAATAAAATTATTGAAACTGAAATACAGAATCTATGACAAACGAAACTCGGCTTTGGCTCTTATGAATTCAAACAACTTTTTATATAAACAAAACAAATAAACTAACGTTGAACCCATAAAATTTAAAATTTCAACTAACAAAAAAATTATATGAACTAAATTAAATCATAAAATAATAAGAAGCTTACATTAGCATATTATTTGCTGATCCGCTTCAAATGTACATTTTTAGCATCTTCTTGTAATCATATTGACAGTCCACTATATGTAACAATAGCAATCCCAAACCCTCCATACTCACAACTATCAGCCATTGTTCCTCGGTAAATTCCCTTTCTCGTCAATGCTCCAATACAACTGTCAGCCAACCCTTCAATGCATTTGAATTACTTATTAGCATTTTATGTTGTTCGAACCACAACTTATAAACTCCATTATTTTTTAGAAGTATTTCAACTTGTATTGTTTTGTAGCAGAACAATATTTTAATTAGCGATAAGTGAAAAATACCTTTCCAAGTTACAATTTGAGAAAAGTTTAGTATTTTGTATTCAAAAGAACAGCACAAATGAAAACTATTTCAATAACATTTGCTAATACAATTTTATTTACACTTATAAAAATTTTATTTTTTAATCTGCACATTTTAAAGTTGACAACTTTTATTAAAAATTACATAAGATTTTTTTTTATTCGATTTAAATTTACATCATAATCTATTTAATTTTTTTATCACAAAATCATTTTTTCTATTAAGATGTTTTGATTAAAATTTACATACTGTCCTTTGATCGAACATATCGATTGCTTATATACAGATAGATCTTCCATCTTCTGTCCTGCAACGATTGCAACTTCCCCTATTATAAACATTAAAAAAAAATCTATTTTGTTTTTACTACCAGATTTTACATAAAAAGCATATTGTATTAATTTACATTAAATTACTCAACAAAACATTTAACAGTAGTTTTGAAAAATTTTATGAAAAATTTTGTTTGAAATTATCACTCGATTCTAATATGATTTCAATTATTTATTCATATACTGCACAGTTCAACCATCAAAGCTAAACGCTTAAACATGAAACCGTTGACTTTAAAGGATTATAATAGGTTTTAAAAATTTACATCAGAACAGGCATTGTAAATCTTTCTGCCAAAAACGTTACTGAAACCATTCAATTCGAATCAATAAATTCATTTCATTCTCCGCAATGAAATCCCAACAAAAATATTTGTTTGCCAAGACAGCCAAATTGGCACTGAGAAACAAGCGTAGATTATTTAATATTTGGATTCATAACAAAATCCCTTAAAACGTTTCCAATATCTAAAGGAAAATAAAATATCAAACCAGATAATCGAAAACGAAAATGCAAAAATTGACAGAGTGAAAGCGCTAAAACTTTCTACTATGTCCATTTTCGAAAAAAGTTTTTACAGTGCCATTAATTCTTTAAAATGTGGTACCAAATCTTCTATTTCTTCTATTATTGACGGTGATGTAATCGTCCCTGACCCAGCAAGAAAAGCCACATTGTTCGTGGAACTCCTAAAGAGGATTATGTCGCTAGCTGGATTATTGGCAACCCCATTTTAATTTTGTTGTTTGCAAATTTTTCAAATAAATTTGCTTTTCATCTCTTATTTTATTTTTATTTTCTCTATCCTACCATGAAAATATGAAGGGAATCTCACAGCTCTAAGATATCAAAACTTTGGTCTGGGTTAAGGATTATGATATTGTTGTCGGCAAAAAACTTTTATGAGGACACTTGTTTTGGACAGCGATGAATATAAAACATAAAAATATGGAGGTGCTGAAATCTCACAGCTCTGAGATATCAAGACTTCGGTCTGGGTTAAGGATTTTAATATAGTTTTCGGCAAAAAACTTTTATGAGGACATGCTTTTTAGTTTTGGGCAGCGATGTATATCAAACATAACTCTTTGTCAGAGTGCAAGTATTTTTTATCTCTGTTTAAAAATTTATTACAAAACTAACACGAAACATGAATACGTTGCCGGTAAATTATAATCAAAATTCCAAAAATATTGTTAAATTAAATAAAATCAAACTTTTTCGATATTCCAGAAATATTCCAAAAATTAGAATAAAATCAAATATTTAAATTTTTTTTAAATTCCAATAATATTTCAAAAATTCTTAAAAATATTGCAAAAATTATTACAAAATCAAAAATTGAAAATTTTTTCAAAATTCCAAAAATTATAATAAATTCAAAAATTTAAAATTTTTCAAAATTCTAAAAAAATTCCAAAAATTCTTACAAAATTAAAAATTAAAACTTTTACCGAAATTCTAAAAATATTGCAAAAATTATTACAAAATCAAAAATACAAACTTTTTCAAAATCCCAAAAATATTTCAAAAACTATAACAAATTCAAAAATTTCCATGTCCAATTTCATTTTAAATTACATTTACGACATAAAAACTGCTACATTTTTTTTCCAAAAAATTGGCTAAAAAATTAAATGAAATCATTTTTTGACACACTTGACATTATTTTTTGACAAACTTATAATGCCATAATTCTCTGTAATAGTAATAAAATATGATGACATACAAACTATTAATTTAATTTTTTTCTAAAAAAATTGGGTAAAAAATAAATAAAACCTTGCTTTTGACACACTTGACAACATTTTTTGATAAACTTATAATGTCATAATTCTCAATAATAATAATAAAATTTCATTTCAAACAAACAATTTTATTTTTTTCCGAAAAATTGGGTAAAAAACTAAATAAAAATCTTTTGACACACTTGACAACATTTTTTTGACAAACTTATAATGCCATAATTCTCAATAATAATAATAAAATTCATTTCAAACAAACAATTTTATTTTTTTCCAAAAAATTGGGTAAAAAAATAAATAAAAATCTTTCTTTTGACACACTTGACAACATTTTTTTGACAAACTTATTATGTCATAATTCTCAATAATAATAATAAAACCGAAGTAATTTCATTTCAAACAAACAATTTTATTTTTCCAAAAAATTGGGTAAAAAAATAAATAAAAATCTTTCTTTTGGCACACTTGACAACATTTTTTTGACAAACTTATAATGCCATAATTCTCAATAATAATAATAAAACTTCATTTCAAACAAACAATTAATTTTATTTTTTTTTCCAAAATATTAGGTAAACAAATAAATAAAAATCTTTCTTTTGACACACTTGACAACATTTTTTTGACAGACTTTTAATGCAATAATCTAGTTTTTGATCTCACATACCAATCCCGATCATCAAGATTTCTCCAAATTTAATGTTCCTACTCGTAATCACTTAAAATGAACGTTTTTAAGCCAAAAATATGAATATTTGTATTTTTGACACACATAATGATTTTTTTGACACACTTCCGGTACAGTTATCGAACACAGCGTCCTTTCGGACCTGTCCCTTGTGAATACCTATTTTTAGAAAAAAAAATTTTTGAAATCCCTCCAGCCGTTTTCCCTGCAGCGTGGTAAAGACGGACGGCCGGCCGGCCGCCGGCCTACAGACAGACATACATTTTTTTTTTGCTTTTTTAGAATCAGTAGGTCCTAAAACTTCGAGAAATGCCAAAAAATGTGGGGGTAAGAATTTCACTTTAAGCTCATGAATGTAATACTTAGGTCTTTCAGACCGAAATAACTCTTTTTTATTTTATATTTCATTTTTTATTATAACAAATCATAAATTAACATAATTTAGCGAAAAGAGGATACAATCAG
>OY856187.1:249142277-249263265 GCA_963693315.1 Diogma glabrata | reverse complement strand
AATGCGGGCGAGGGGTTGTCCGATAGAGCCGAATGTCCGTTATATAAAAATAAATTTAATAAAGAGACTATATATTTACTATCAAAAAGAAACACATATATATTATAAACAAAAGTGTATTATATTGTTACGTTTTTCTAACCTTACTTCGAATTGGCCTTACTCTCAATTCGATAAACGTAATTCCCAATCTCTTCCTGAGTTCGATCACTGATTAGTAAGCAAACACACCAGGTTTTATTAAGTATTCAACACCTTAACTGTTCCACAACAACAGGAAAACAAGGCAGCAAACAATATTCTTAACTAGAATATTCTTTTAACAGCTTCAGAAACTCCAACGGTTTATTGTAGAAATTTCCAGTAATTCAACGTTCAAAATAATACACAAATTATTTCTACCTAATAACACTTTAAACTTTATTTACAAAATAACTTTACACGAAAACTAATTTAAAGATCACTTTTATAATTTTAACTTCACAATCGCAGGTTTAAAATAAACTAATTAAAAACTACAATAGGTAATTTTCTTATATACCTTCTGCAATACTTCTAGATAATTCGACATCACTTTCCAGAAACCTTGAGAAAATATTAGAATATTCGATTATTTTACGTTATGTTGATTTGATTCATAAAATCGTTTATGTTGACCCTATTTCTAAGAAGAGACAACAACAACAATATTCATTTCATTCAATTTGTTTGTTGATTTTATTTTCCTGGAAGTGACCGTAATCGTTTAGATCTTTCTGTAATCGTCTAGATTTTTCTGTACTCGTAACATTACCCTCCACTTAAGCCTAAGTTCGTCCCGAACAGGATCTAGCTCTCCTTTGTATAAGGCCAATCTTTCCAAATGTACTACTTTCGCTTTGCCTCGATGGCCTTTCCTAATTCTATAAACCACATCATTCAACTTGGTTATAATGTTGTAAGGTCCTTCCCATGCAGCTTGCAGCTTTGGTGATAACCCTTGTTTTCGTTGTGGGTTGTGTAGCCATACTAATTGTCCTTCTTCGAAACCTTTATTATTAGATCGTATATCATATCGGGCTTTCATTTTATCACTGGTCAGTTGTATCTTCTGCCGAACAAGATTGTGAATATCTTCAAGGTTCTTCCTGATTCGGTTGACGTATTCTTGCGCAGACAATGATGTTGATGGTACCGCTCCAAATTTGAGGTCTCCAGGAAGTCTTAAATCACTTCCAAAAATAGTTTGAGCTGGTGTCATGGTCGTGGTGTCATGAACTGCTGATCTGTATGCCATCAAAAATAAAGGAATGTGTTGATCCCAGTTACGTTGATTCTTACTGACCACTTTTGCTAGAAATTTCTCCAAAGTAGCATTGAATCTCTCAACCATCCCATCTGACTGTGGGTGTGAAGCTGTCGTCCTCGTTTTGTTAATCCCCAGCATTTGACAAATTTCCTGGAATACAGCTGACTCGAAGTTCCGTCCCTGATCGGTGTGGATCTCCATAGGAACTCCATAGCGGCTGATCCAATTATTTATCACAGCTTCAGCGATTGTGGTTGCTTCCTGGTTGGGAATCGCACACACTTCCGGCCACTTACTGAAGTAGTCCATGATCACAAGCACATATTTATTCTGATTATCAGTTGTTGGAAATGGTCCCGCTACATCCATTGCGATCCTTTCAAATGGAGCACCTACATTGTATTGCTTCATTTTTCCATGACTTCTTCGTGCGGGTCCTTTCACCGCCGCACATTTATCGCATTTTTGACACCACTCCACAATTGATTGCCGAGTCCCCGCCCAGTAAAACCGTTGTCGTATTTTTGCAAGAGTTTTATTTATCCCAAGATGACCTCCACTCGTTCCTTCGTGATACTCCCTTAGTACTGCTTCTATTTTCCTTTTTGGTACCACTGTAAGGGATTGCTTTATCTTGCCATCGGAGCTTTCCCATACTCTCTTTAAACATCCATCCTCTAACTGGAGACTGTCCCATTGCGCCCAGTACGCCTTCAAAGTTGGAGTTTTATCAGAAATTTCTCCCCATACTGGTTTGCAGCCCTTTTCCTTGAACTCGATGATGGGTGCAAGATCCGGATCTTCTAATTGATCTTTTCTTATGGCTTCAGCAGTCCATTCATCGTCAGGTAGCACTTGTAGTAATCGTACATCGATGATGTTCTCCTTATTTTCTTGACGACTGCAATGCTTGCATTCAACTGGACAGGGTCGTCTCGATAATGCATCAGCGTTCCCATGTGCAGTACCCTTTCGATGTTCAATGTCCAAATCGTACGCCTGCAACCGTTCGATCCAGCGTGCTACTTGTCCCTCTGGATTTTTGAACTGGAGTAGCCATCTTAACGCACCATGGTCAGTTCTAAGATGAAATTTCTGACCATACAAGTATTTATGAAAATGTTTGACGCATTCCATAATGGCCAATAACTCCTTCCGGGTAACACAATAATTTCGCTCCGGCTTTGATAACATTTTCGAGAAATAAGCTATCACCTTTTCCTGACCATCTATATTCTGCGACAAGACTCCTCCTATACCTTCATTACTGGCATCAGTATCCAAAATAAACTGAACATTTGGTATAGGATAGGACAGAATTGGAGCCGTACATAATCTCTTTCGGAGCTCCACTAATGCTTGTTCTTGAGGTTCATTCCATTCAAATGCCTTATCTTTTCTGGTTAACTCATGCAGACTTTTGGCAACGTTGGCGAATCCTGGCACAAACCGTCTGTAATATGTGCACAATCCAAGGAAGCTTCGTAGTTCATGTAGGTTCTTTGGTCTTGGCCAGTTCATAACTGCCGCAATCTTGTCGGAATCTGTATGAATTCCCATTGCCGTAACCTTGTGTCCCAAATATTTTACTTCTTTCTTGAAAGTGAACACTTTTTGGGACTTAATTTTAAACCAGCTGCTTGCAACCTTTCCAGTACCTCCGCCAAGTTCTTCAAGTGGTCATCAAAGTCTTTGCCCATGACGATGATGTCATCCAAATATACAAGGCATGTTTTCCAGTGCAAGCCTTTAAGTACCCGTTCCATTAATCTCTCGAAAGTTGCGGGAGCGTTGCATAACCCAAATGGCATGACATTAAATTGCCATAGTCCATTACCTACACTGAACGCCGTTTTCTCCCGATCTTCCTCCGCAACTTCCACCTGCCAGTAACCACTCTGCAGATCCAGTGTTGAAAACAATCTTGAACCCGATAATGTATCTAGTGTATCATCAATCCTAGGCAATGGGTAGCTATTCTTCTTAGTAACTATGTTTAGTTTCCTGTAGTCAACACAAAATCTCAAGCTCCCATCTTTCTTGCCAACCAACACCACAGGTGAGCTCCAGGGACTGTCTGAAAGCTCAATTACACCAGCTTCTTTCATATCTCTTACCATTTTATCAGCTTCCTCTCTTTTAGCCAATGGTAATCTCCTTGGTGCTTGACGTATCGGCTTTTCTGCTCCGGTATCAATACGATGTTTCACCATATTGGTTCTGCCATTCCCTTCAGGTGTACTACAGAATACAGACTTGTGCCGCTCCAACAATTGACGTGCTGCTTTCTTCTGTTCTTCTGAAAGCCCTTCTGTCCATTTCTGCACAAGTTGCTCCATTTCTGCCTTTTGTTGTTTTGTGTTGACCGAGCAATTGATGTTTTTCTGCTCGCACTTTATTATTTTAGCTACCTCTTCGCATTGTCCTATGATTGATCCTTTCTTAATTGTTTTCTGCGTATCTGACAGATTTAAAACCCTTACTGGTATTTTGTAATCAGCATCCGATCTAACTAAGGTTTTTCCTATAACTACTTCTTTACAATTTTGTTGTTCTTCTTTGTTGGCTTCCACAACCCACAACCTGGGTGACCCAGAACCTCCTTCCAATTTTCCCCAAATGATTGTTTCTGATTGGGGTGGCAGCTTTTCCCTGTGATCTAATATTATTCGACGAACACAATTTGAATCTTCACCATTAAATTGGAGTGGCAACTCAACATTTCCGTACGTGAGTACTCCTTTGCCAGCATCAATAACGAATCCATTTGGCCTCATGAAGTCCATTCCCAGGATTACTTCATCCACAATGTCAGCTACAACCACTTCATGTTGAAAGTGAGTATTCCCTATTTCAATGTTGACCACTTTCTTTCCTTTAATACTTGTACTTTCGCCAGTAGCTGTCTGCATTCGGTATCTTCCTGCTGGTTTTAGTTTCCCTTTCACAACATCAGTGCGGACAATTGTATTTGTTGCTCCCGTATCTAACGTGATGACACAACTTTTTCCATCAATATTAGCCCTAACAGAAAGGCTGTCACCTCCCTTTGTCAATCTCGAAACATGGATGAAGGTTATGGGGCAATCGGTTGTGAGAGCCAGCTTACGCCCCTTTAGGCTGGCTTGTTGTAGTTTAACTGATGCGGTGCTGCTCTATCGTCTTCCCTAGCTTGCTGCACCCGTTCTTCTGCTTGACGTCGCTGCATAGGCGATGCTGATCTTGCTCGTTTCCTTCTCACATCTCGGCATTCTCTCGAAATATGGCCCAACTTGCCACATAGCCAGCATCGAATTCTGTCACTTCTGACACTCTCTCGTAGTCTTGGTTTATAACCGTTGTCGTCAGCCAACTCCACCCGACGTATTTTGATTGATGGTTTTATAATTGCTTGTGCAGTTTCATTTGTTAAGGCATAAGCAATAGTTTCTGCGAATGTTGCTTTTGGCGACAACATTACTGCTTTTCGTGTTTCTGGATCACGAATACCATCAGTAAACGCCTCGATCTTCATTTTCTCCATAAAATTCGGTGGAGTATTTGAGTGTGCTAAATGTACAAGGCGTTCTACTGCGAAGAATAGTCCTGAATGCTTTCTCCATTCCGTTGCAAGCGACCCTTTAACTCGATCCGGTATAGCTCCTTTTTGTGGTCGCTGCCATATTTTCGTTCCAACGCATTCATCACTTCAGCATAACTTTTGCGATCGTTTTCTGGTACTGCCTGTAATGCTTCAGCTGCTTCACCTTTAAGCTCAACTATCAATGCAGCAAGACGATTTTCAGCGTTCCAAACATTTTGATCAGCTGCGGTCTCGAACTGGAACTTGAAGATGCCGAAAGATGTGGTACCGTCATACGATGGTGGCTTTAGTTTAATATTTGCTATTTGTTGTACCACATGTGAAGTGACTTTATTCGTTTCAACATCTTGCAACCGTTTCTCGAAATCATCTACTTTTGCAAGTACCTTTTTGTTTTCATCAAGTACTTTCTGCTCTAGCTCTTTCACCTCTTGATGAACTCTGCCTACTTCCTCCCGTAACGTAGTAGATATTTCGAGAAGTTTCTCGTCCATTATTTGCTTGACGTTCAAACTGATCTCTTCCTTGGTTGTAGCCATGTTATTGTTAACTATTTCCAGCTGTTGATTGATGTTGCTACTGATTTCTTCCTTAGTAGCAGCCATTTGTTGATTGATGTTACAACTAATTTCTTCCTTAGTAGCAGCCATTTGTTGATTGATGTTACAACACATTTCTGATTCATATTGGCATTTACGGCATTTAATTGCTGATTCTGTTGACTGATGTTCAAACTCATCTGTTGCATCATAGCCATTAACTGCGTAAAATCGAAATTTCCAGATGGCAATGAAGTTGTTGTTTCCGCAACAAAACTTTTCTCCTCATCAGCTGCCACTAGATCATTATTTGTACTAATCACTCCAAACTGGTAACTTTCCACGTCCATTCCATTGGCTTCCATACCTTGTCGAAGCCGTAGCATTAATTCAGCTTTGTTTCCACTTGTTGACAATCCACGTTGTTCTAGTTCTTTCTTTAACTCTAGAACCTTCAAATCACTTAATAAAACCATTATTAACAGCTAGCTAATCCGCCGATGTCACCAATGTTACGTTTTTCTAACCTTACTTCGAATTGGCCTTACTCTCAATTCGATAAACGTAATTCCCAATCTCTTCCTGAGTTCGATCACTGATTAGTAAGCAAACACACCAGGTTTTATTAAGTATTCAACACCTTAACTGTTCCACAACAACAGGAAAACAAGGCAGCAAACAATATTCTTAACTAGAATATTCTTTTAACAGCTTCAGAAACTCCAACGGTTTATTGTAGAAATTTCCAGTAAAACAACGTTCAAAATAATACACAAATTATTTCTACCTAATAACACTTTAAACTTTATTTACAAAATAACTTTACACGAAAACTAATTTAAAGATCACTTTTATAATTTTAACTTCACAATCGCAGGTTTAAAATAAACTAATTAAAAACTACAATAGGTAATTTTCTTATATACCTTCTGCAATACTTCTAGATAATTCGACATCACTTTCCAGAAACCTTGAGAAAATATTAGAATATTCGATTATTTTACGTTATGTTGATTTGATTCATAAAATCGTTTATGTTGACCCTATTTCTAAGAAGAGACAACAACAACAATATTCATTTCATTCAATTTGTTTGTTGATTTTATTTTCCTGGAAGTGACCGTAATCGTTTAGATCTTTCTGTAATCGTCTAGATTTTTCTGTACTCGTAACAATATATAACAAAATTCTAATTGTACTTTATTCGTTTTCAGATGATATGTCAATATACACCCGTATAGGAGAGTCGTCAATGTTTTTTGAGCTTCCTGGTTTTGGCGATAATACTTTGAAAAATGTATCAATGTTTGTGTGAATTTTCGAAATTTGTTGTTTTTTAATTATCAACTCTCTAAAACATACTTTCGCAGTTGTGCAATATAATTGGAGTTCGTCAACTGCCGAATCATCGATAAATGATATTACATCGTCAAGATGCGATCTGATCATTGATAATTTTATTTTAGCGATAATCGGTTCTTCCGCTATCTTTGCTTTCATTTTCATTGTCATTTATCAACACTTCATCAGCTTTTTCATTTTCAGTCATAATCTGATATCGAGGATCATTTTTATTCCATTCCACCATTCAAACACATCTTCTTCGGCTACTTCTTGTGTAGCACTATTTTCAACAATCCTGCATTTAAATTATAATTTTTAAGCTTTGTAAGCTACGTTGGCCTCTTCTGTCTCCTTCATCTTCTTTAGCCTCCTTCAGCCCTTTGACATCGACACTCGTTATATCTGGCATAGGTGTGAGTTAGAGATCTAGAAGAAAACTTTTATCACTGCCATAACGAGGAGCGAAAGTTGAGCTGTGAATCTTTTGAAATAGGACATTTCATGCAGTAAAAATTTCTGCCAGCTTGCCAGCCATTGTTATTGTCGTCGGTTGTCTTCAAAAATTCTAACCACAACTTGTTGTGGACGATGAAATAGTTGGTAACGCTATAGAGTTGCCACCCGTCCCGTTTTGAACGAGACAGACCAGTTTTAGAGTTGGATGTCCCGTGTCCCTACGTTACCATGAACGGGACGCGGTTTGTCCCGTTTTGGTAGAAAAACAACATTTTGTGAATTTATTTTTACTTTTATTGTTAGTACAAAAATAAAAACTACTCCATTTTATGATACAAAAATAAAAACTGCGATTTATGATTTATTAACTGGCAATACCTTACTTTTACTATAAGAACTGTGTTTAGTTTGAACTGTCAAAGATTTGATTAAAATTTTTTTAAAATAAAGTGGTTAAGGTCTGTTATTTTAATTTTTTTTAATTTCTTTTTCATAAATAATATTTAAAATAATCTGGTAGGATATCAAAATGAGTGAAAAAAAAAACTACCCTATTTAGACCATCAGAACAAAATAAAAAGGAAAAAGATACTGTAAATTTATATCAGATTGGCTAACGGATCCTGAATTTGACTGTTGGCTAAGGAAATGTCCGGATGATGAAATTAAGGTATTTTGCTGTTTGTGTAAGATTACATTTTCCATCAAATTTGAAGGTGTTGGAGTGGTTAGAAAGCATGCTAAATCAAATAAGCATATGCAATATGTAAATGCAAAGAACTCAAGTACTAGACTAAAAAGTTTTTTTGGAAAATCAAACACAGATGATGAAGATGCAGCTGTGATATCCGAAATTACTCTCACGTACCATGGGGTTAAGCATAATCACTGTTATTTGTTTCAAGGTTGTGGCAACAAACTAGTGAGAAAATTATATTTAATGATTCCAAAAGAGCACAACGTATTCACTGCGGTCGAACAAAAGCTGAAGCAATTGTTGATAATGTTTTGGGTCCTTTTTCTGTTGAGAATATTTTAGTTGATCTCGGAAATGGTCCAATTTCGACCGACGCTTCTAATAAAAGTAATAAAAAACTATTTCTTGACCCAACGACATTTCTCCTTAATTTTTATGAAGATAACAACGAAACATCAGAGGCCATAGCAATAAAATTAATTGAATGTCTTCAATCAAGCGGCTTATTACGAAATAGATTAGCTGCATATGGAGCCGACAATGCTGTAAATTATGGAAAGTTTAAATCAGTATACCAACATCTAAAACGAATGCTGAATTTTGAAAATTTAGTGGCTGGACATTGCCACGCACATATTGTACATAATACCGCTCTACCGCAAACTCCAAAATCGTTATGATGTTGAAAGCTTCGTAATTAAGGTTTTTAGTTAGTTTTTATCAAGCGATAAAAATCTTGCTGAACTTAAAGAGTTTTTTATTTTTATGGAATCAGAATATGTGCAGTTACTTGGACACTCAACTATCAGATTTTTTACGTTGTTTCCAGCAGTAGATCGTATTTTACAATCTTGGCTGGAGTTAAAATCATATTTTTTGGATTTAAAGCAAACCAGATTTCAAATCAACTAGAGTGCAGTGAAAAAGAATATTTTAAATCAAGGAATTTTAGATTATTTGAATAAGTGGTTTGACTATTCGACAGAAAGTTTTTTTTACAAATGCAAACAATTCAATTTAAACGAAGAATTGGTGTTCAATGAAGTTATTGACGTTGATCAAAACTTGGGAATATCTTCGTTGGACGAGGATGCTTTATTGTCAGAAATATGCTTCCTAAATAATATTTTTCCACAATTACTGACTCCTATTTTCTTTCTTATTACCTATTTTGTTGGTGGAGAGGGATGGATGAGGAGGCCGTTGAAGAGACAATGCGTTGAAGCAGATCAGCAGCCAATGTGGTGGCTTCAGTTAAGCATAACAAATATGTCCCGTTTTGTGATTTTGAAAAGGTGGCAACTCTATAACGCTACCCTCACAATAAAAACATTTGGCTCTAATTTTGTCCATGATATTAGTCCAGAGCTTAAAACATTTATGTTATGTTATGTTTGTTTGCGATCCAGTATAAAAGTTCGAGGTAGACAAAACTTAAAATCAGGAAAGCGTTTAAATCGTACATTCTGATGAATATATATGCTAATACACCTTGATTAAGTTTAAAAGCCTGTATTTGGTATTTGATTTAGTGCAACGTCTGGGGATAGCTTTCAGAATATTTTCTGCTAGAAAAAGAATTTGCGTTTTATTATGCTCGAGATGATGTTGCACGGCGGCACGGTTGGTGTTCAATTCACAAATATTTTTGATTTGAAGGTTACACTTTGAATCAAATATATATGTAATGTTTTTTTGTCATAGTGATCAGAATTTTTTTCATAAAATGGATGACCAAACAAAAACTTTTATTATATATTAAAATATGACATATGCCAATATTTTATAATTTGATGTAAAAAATGAAAATAGAACTGGTGAAAGCTTAGCTTTTAAAAAACATTTAGCTTTTAAAAAACAAAAAAACATGGGTTGAAGATCTTGGTTGGAAATCTTTTGTCAGATTCCGTGAATTGGCAAAGCACTCTTTTGAATTTACATTAGCCGCAGGTTAGTTGATGTTTTCGATACAACTCTTCAGGTGTTAGCGTTTCTTTTTTCGTATAAGTATTGCTGAGGTTTTTCTGGCGCATAGATAATCAGTTTGGGATTTTTTAGTGTTCATTGTTAACCATTTTTCTCGCAGTTTTTGTTTGTGCTCAACGCTTTCGCGGCAATCGTCATCAAACTATTCGTTACTTGATTTCGGTGGTCGTTTTTAGGTTGTAGTTTGAGCTGCGGAGATAATGGTTGATTGAAGCGTTTTCCATTCATCTTGTATATGGCATCTTAAATGGGACTTCATGCTCTTCTATGCTTTGCATTTCAATTTCCTGATATCTATTCACCGTTTCCGGGTGTTTAAATGCGTCGACATTCCAATGTGTGGTCTTTTTTGCTTGTCTATTAAATGTAGATGACAACTTGCACTTGTACTTGATGACAAGCATATGATCTTTGTAAATATCAGAACCTCTGTATGATCGCACGTCAGTTACACTTGTAGAGTGTCTCTTAGAAATCATGACATGATCGATCTAATTTTCAGTTCTTCCATCGTTTGATTTCCACGCTCCTTTGTGGATTTTCTTATGAGTAAAGAAAGTGTTGGAAGGTGGAAGGGGATGTCATTGATGACTTCTTCGAGTTGAAGGAAGAGCAGGTCTCTAATATCATCTGCTTTGTCTTCAGTAGGTGCATGAACAGTAATGATCGTTACATTAAATTTTTGTGTGCGGATTCTGATTGTGCATATCTGCATAAAAATTGAGCAGAAGTCTATAACATGTTGATTCACGCAACGATGTATGAGAAAGTCAGCTCCGAGAGTGTAGCCTTTTGCTGTTTCATGAATTCCACTCCCTGGCCATCTAAATTCTTGTAATGCCGCTATATCTCCTGTGTAGCTATTGATTTGGTTTGTAAGTTTTAGTAAATCTCCTGTTCTTCGAAGGCTTTGCACGTTTCAGGTTCCCATTTTTAAATCGTAATCCGGGTACAGTTTCCAAGGTCGTTCTAGAAATGAGTCCGAGATAATCTGTGGCCAGTGTACAGAATTCATATTAAATTTTTTTTTACGGAAATAGGGGTTAGCCCTTCCACCAACCTAAATTTTCGTACCAGAAACAACCTTTTTACACGTTTAGCGATCCGCTTGATTTAAAATAGACGTCCGCTCCAATCCATCCCTAACATGGAGAACTGGCGCTTTGGTTCCATTGGTTTTATGGTGGTAATGACTCGCGCTGGTGCAGAATCATTGAGTATAAGCAGTATTTACTCTGCTCCTCTCAACTACTAAAGGGGCAAGTCTGACGAGAATTTCAGTCAATATGACTGTTAAATTGGAATGCCACTCTAAGAGCTGATTACCCATATAGATAATAATCGATTAGCTTAAATCTTCAAGGGACACTCAACCAGAAAATGGAATGAATTATTAAAATTTAAGCAGTCTAGTGACACTTGACGACATCCTATGGAACATCAACAACACAAAAAAACTTATATAGTGTCAAATATTTACACTAAGCATGTCTTTTTCAAAAAAAAAAAAATTCGATTACATTCTGTCCGCTATATCCGAAGTCCGTTATATCGGGGTCCGTTATATCGAGGGTTTACTGTATATATATATATATATATATATATATATATATATATATATATATATATATATATATATATATATATATATATATATATATATATATATATATATATATATATATATATATATATATATATATATATATATATATATATATATATATATATAATATATATATATATATATATATATATATATATATATATATATATATATATATATATATATATATATATATATATATATATATATATATATATATATATATATATATATATATATATATATATATATATATATATATATATATATATATATATATATATATATATATATATATATATATATATATATATATATATATATATATATATATATATATATATATATATATATATATATATATATATATATATATATATATATATATATATATATATATATTTATATATATATATATATATATATATATTTATATATATATATAATTTTTTTTTTTTTGTTTTTCCATCTCCGCTTATCACATATAGTCGTTTGGCATCAAAATTTTTCCGAAATTCCGAGATGAAGCCCATTGCAATAGGTAGATTTTTATATGAAATCTACCTAAAAGCCAGATGTGTAATATTGTCCCTGAAACATAAAAATAATTTTAACGAAAGTGGAAAACAAAAAGTTGTGATACAGAATTATTATGAGTCTTGCAAAAACCTTATATACCAAGTTTCATTAAAATCAGCTTTCTGTGAAAACAAAATGAGAAAAATTAGCATTTGCATGCTACTTTGTTTAAAGAACCTTAAGCCTCCCCAAATTTGTTTCTATAAGTTTTTAACATAATCTTTATGATTGCAGGCTGTAGTGTAGATAAAGACGTTTAAATATACGGAAGTGATAACGGAAAGTTGGTACGCAAAACTGTTGAAAACTTTAAACTTAGTATCATCAAAATCGATTATCAGGAGCGGATGTTAATCGATTATCAGGAGCGGATGGCGTTTGATTAATAGATTAATGAACTAAGGTTGAGGGGTCCCAACAAACCTAAAAACCTAATAAAAAACAGTGAATATAAGAACCTTAAAAGATAAAAATACATTTTTAACCGGCAGCGACAAATTGGCGCTTGGGGTATGGGAAACATTACAGAAACCTTATATATAAACTTTCAGTAAAATTGAGGGGCAGGATTAGAAATTGAAGCTTAGGCAGGCAGGATTAGAAATTGAATAAATTGTTGTTTATTGGGGAACCTCTCACTCTGTACAATTTTGAAAAGAATACAAATTTTGCATTTTCAAATGAATCCAGATTATTACAGTTATTATCCAGATTATTACTGTTGCTAATTTCTAATTTAATAATTTATAATAAATATCGTTTAAATATTTACTATCGTAGAAAAATACACAAACACAAAACATAAAGTAAAATAACGTAAAATTATTCCACCCAACGCTGACAGCGCTTTCATCTTAAACACAATATTTTCATCTCTTGTAGCAAAATGTACTATAGGGAAGTGTGTATCTGATTGTTACGCGCCAAGTGTTGAGTATACAAACTGTTGGCTCTATTTGAAATTAGTTCGACGTTTGTCGTTTAATGTATTTAATCAAATCGTTTTTTTCCTCAATTTTATTAAAAATCTCCGTTAATGCTGCTTAAACTTGTAGTATGTAGTACTTAATTTACGTTGTTTTCTTTTTAATATTTTGACAAACGAAACACAACGGAATAAGTTAAACGGAATACTAAATCATAAAATTTGCTTAGGCTGTATTCTAAACCAAAACTTATTTGAAACTTATTTGTGGAGACTTACTTATTTGAATAAGTAACCTAAATAGGTGACTTATTTGAAATTTTTTTTTCATAGAAAAATCTAATTCGATTTGACAGTGTCAAATATTTTTATGTTTGTTTACAAAATAGTTTTAAGCAATAAAATTTCTTTTTCGATCCCTAATAAAATAATGTAGTAATTTAAAATGAAAAAAAGAAGTTTTGTAAACTCTTTAATTGATAAAATTAAATAAATCGTTCTAATAAATTTATTTTCGAATTTGCTTTTTGTTGCTGTCTAAATAAAAAAGCTAAATCATTTAGAATAGCTTTTAAATACTTATTTAAAATGGCGATAAATAAGTAAGTCTACATAAATAAGTTTCAAATAAGTCGTCGTTTAGAATACAGCCTTAACGTGCAGTTTGTGGAAAAATAAAAGAGCCAATATTTACAGACACCAACACTTAAAGCGCGACGGTCGAATCAAATAGCAATGCACGGTCCCTTATTTTTGAATTCCTTTTTATTTAATTAAAAAATTAAACAAACTTAACTTGATTAGAAAGAAATAAAGCTTGGCAAAAGAAATCGGGCATAAGAAAAAAACCGAAATTTCAATAGATTTTTAGTAAACATTTAGGCGAACAAATTAAAATTAATCCTAAGTAATTAAACTCTGGTGGTGAATAGATACGTTATGTTTAATAAACGCTTTTTAATTATTTGATATGGGATACTGGGAAATATAATTTAATACAAAAGTAAAGGAAAATGCGGCAAATGGAACGCAATGAATGAGAAATGTGTTACACCTCTTTTTTATAACTATCTTTGCGAATAATTGTGCAGTTTACAGTTAGGGATTTGTAAGAAAAAATTATGCCTTAAATTTATATAACAAGTATGAATAGTATTGCTGGTATCCAAGAGATAGATTTTCTGAGTAAATTTGCTCTGTTTGTTATAATTAGATGTTTGCTTTTGCGCAGATCTAGCTATTTTTCGTAGATAGTAATAGCACTACCAGCTCAACTAGCGTTAATGCTAATCAAGAAGAGAAGACCCAATTTTGTTTGCCTTCTAAAATTGTAAACTTAGAGCTGCTCAAGTCATTACATTTTTGAATAAAAAAGACAACCAAACCATTATAATAATTGATCTATTAAAACTTTTCAACAAATCAGTTATAAAACAATGCATAAATGCATTTGTAAAGTGACATTTTAATGTTCAATTTTCGAAGGACTTTCGAAGGATTTTCGTTCAATTGTCGAACGACTTTCGATCCGCAATTATTACAGAATTCACAGTTCAAAATACGGAACGAAAATTGCTTTTTTGTTTACTCCACTTAATTTTTTAGAATCTAAAAACACTGATTACTACAATAATGGCGATACAGTTTCACAACACATAGATATCTTTTAACACCTTGGTCCCACAACAACACGGGTTCAACAACGTGTTGATGGGCGTTTTTTTTAAACTTTAAGGCACTCGAGACTTTTGATTCGGACAAATGATTTTATTTGTACCCTGCATGGACATAGAAAGCACTCTGCAGTCTGTCACTATGACAGCGTGTGATATCGACAGCAAAAGGAGAAAAAGAATATGTTTTTAGGCATAATGCATCCGATTTTATTCGAGCACTGCTCGTGATTTATACAAAACAACCAGATCAGCAACAGTGTGGCAATGTTGTAAGGAATTAGAAGTTAATGTTAAATTTCAATCACTCACACTTCCTAAAGCCCGTTTTTGAGCATAGTTCAAAAGATTCAGGTTGTAAACAGATGCAACGCCCTAAAGTTAATAATAATAATACTCCATATAGGGACGAATATAGGACTTGGCGTAATTGATACGGAGTGAAATATTTGTAACATCTATTGATGAGTTTTCTTGACGCTTTCTTTGCCATCGCTATTATCTGATCGTTCCAGAGTAAGTCGTTCGAAATTGTGACGCCCAATAAACGAATGCGTTCACATTCGTCTATATTTGTTCGTCACACATACTAATTGAAATATCGTTGGGGACTCGGTCTTCGATCTGGAAACAATCAATAGCTGTGTTTTATGGAATTAAAATTTTAACAAGTTTTGTCACCATAATGGGCATCATTTTCTAGGTTCTCGTTTACATTTATGACAGCGTCTCTCTGGACGGGATTTGTTCCTTAATGGATTTTTATCTATAATCTTTATTGAGTCTGGTTGATTATTTTTTAATTTTATTATAAACGTACTCGCAAAATTTTAGTTTGTAACTATAATAATATATATTATATTAGTTATAGGAAGTTAATCAATCCATCAATTTAAAAATAATTTAATTTTAATAGAAAATATCTTAAACAACAAAAAATATCACCTGCAATTAATATTTAGAGTGACATGTAAGTCCATCGACTAAGTTAATCTTAATCAAATTATCCGTTAAACATTAAAAATTAAAATTCAACCCTTTTCAAATAAATAAGTAATCGATATTGTTACGTTTTTCCAACCTTACTTCGAATTGGTCTAACTCACAATTCGATAAACGCAATTCCCAATCTCTTTCTGAGTTCGATCACTGATTAGTAAGCAAACACACTAGGTTTTATTAAGTATTCAACACCCTAATTGTTTCACAACAATAAGTTAACAATATTCCTAACTAGAATATTCTTTCAACAGCTTCGAAACTCCAACGTTTGATTGTAGAAATTTCCAGTAACACAACATTCAAAATAATAATAATAATACTAAATATAAAGTTAAAATAAAAAACTACTTGAAAAACCCTAATGTATTTCAACAGGTCTGTCCTGTTCTACAGAAAAATCGAATTATTTTGTCATGATTAGTGATTGTGGGAGTTTAGACTGGACTAGTTGTTATATTGGGAGACTTAAAATACGAATAACCAGTGTTTTTTAATCTCATATTAGAAAATCGAGTGATCGAGTGAAAGAGCAAAATTGCGCTTGTCATTAATCGTATTCATCAACTTAATACATACTCCTTTTTCTTTTTTAAAGCGCAAATAGGCCACGAAATATACCTATGTAAAAGCCAAGCACATTCTGTAAAACAATATTTGCGGTTAGTTATAGA
The DNA here is from genome assembly GCA_963693315.1 of Diogma glabrata. Lineage (NCBI taxonomy): Eukaryota > Metazoa > Arthropoda > Insecta > Diptera > Cylindrotomidae > Diogma > Diogma glabrata. Next base: position 249,246,916 of record OY856187.1, on the reverse strand, counting down.
CATTTAGCGAATAAAGTGCTACCATTTGAAAAATAAATAAAAATCTTAAGTTTCTTAAATGAAGAGTGGGTTGGTTAAATATTTATCAACTCACTTTCATATAATAATACTTATACATTTTGTTTTGTTTAAATTAAAACTATTTCCAAAACGAGTGTCTTGTATTGTTTTCAATTTTATTATTTTTATACGTTGTCCAATGTTTTAATGTCCCCTCGCTTTTTAAAAAAAATATTTATATATTAATAAACAAATAATGACAAATGAATGAAGTATTTTACCTGTTTTAGTCGTTATGATATGTAGTTTGGTTAAATCCGCTCATTAGAGTCAATGAATTAAAAATAAATTAAATTAACTTATGTGATTGTTTATTAAAATTAAATAATTATAATCTTATAATTACAATTATTGTGATAAAAAATAAATTTTTGAAATCTGACGATAAAATTCTTTTTGTGTTTATATGTTATCAAATTTCGCGATGTGTTGACATGATAATCTTTCCCAATGTGTATAGAACATAAGTGAATAAAATCAATTTTGTAAATTTAATTAAATTTAATTCAATTACATAAAATATGAACGAATCTTGACCTCGAAATGTATTGTATACAAATTAATTCTCTATAAAAAAAAATAAATTTAATTTATAATTTTAATAGTTATGAATAAATATTATATTTCAAAATGTTTATGGTAAAAATTAAAAACAACGTTAATAACTCTGCAGTCATATTTGATTATCAAAACAACGATAATAACGAATTCAATTATTCAAATTCGTTGCGAAAGTATCAGGCAAGTTTAGATGCACAAAATAATTTTTTAATCAAATTTTCTATTGATACGTGTTTAGTTTTGTTTTTGTAAATTAAAAAATAAGATAAGCCTTAAAAGTCTACTACTTAAATTTGATTTTGAAAAAAAAAAAAAACAAGTCACAAGGGTTACAAATATTTTGATTTTTTTGTGATTTTGTGGATTGAAGTACAAATATATTTGATGGACTATATTGTCAGAAACTACGTCAAAAACATATTTATCGCTTGTGCGCCATGATCACTCCCTGTTCCTTAAAATAGTATTTTTTAATTGAACAATCAACGAGCTGGGTTTTAAATGCGAACTGTAAGTTGACTGTGAATTTTATACTCACCACAAAATTCTTGTTTCTGTTTAGCTAATAAAAGTACATATTCACAGTTCCTAGCTACAAGCTGTCGTCGACTCTAATAATAACAACAATTTCAAATATTTAAAATTCAACAAAAAGTTTTTCAGTTGTCATATAATTGGCAAAAATTGTTTAATAATTATGTGTCATTATTAATTTTTGTTTGAAATGTTGAAAAACTAAATATGGTTGGATTCAAAATGTAAGAATAAAGAGGATGATTTAATACTTTTTGACAAACGATTTGATACTCTTGTATGCAGCCGCGGGGCAGTAAGCAAACGAGCTTAATTCTTTACTGACAGCAAATGCGTTTTCCTTTTTTTAAACGTATTGATGTTTAAAAAAAGGAAAACGCATATGCTGTCAGTAAAGAATTAAGCTCGTTTGCTTACTGCCCCGCGGCTGCATACAAGAGTATCAAATCGTTTGTCAAAAAGTATTAAATCATCCTCTTTATTCTTACATTTTGAATCCAATCATATTTAGTTTTCTGATAATATCAATATTTGTATTTTTTCTATGATACATATGCTATATATATGCTATAAAGTCTATTTTCATCACGCTTAATTCCCTGTGAAAATAGGTTCTTTTTCCACTAGTGTAAAAAGAATAACAAATTGTAATTGCTATGGTTTTTCATATAATTTTACAAAATTTTTTAAACAACGCAACCATGAAAAAGTAGAATATGAATTTTGAATGTTATGTTGTCGATTTTTAATTTTATAATCTATAGAAAATGTCGATTATATATATACTATCATAGAAAAAATTGCATTTCCTACGCGAGATAAAAACGTTTTTCGTTTGTAAACATGTCTCACTCGACGCTAGCGCATCTCGTAAACAAATGTTTACTCACGAAAGAGACAATGTTTTCATCTCTTGTAGGAAAATATACTATTATTCCTCGGACCGCTAAATAGTTATGCAGACGCTAAATAGTTATGCAGTCATGCATAGCATGGTATGACTGATGTAGGTAATCTTTCTGACGAGTTTATATAGTTTTTTTTTACTTCACCACAATTTTAAATTGTGTGAAGTAATGCAATCTATCGTGAAAAAAAAATCTTACGTACCCCAAATTTGGTTTTTTCTTTTGTTTTGGAACATCCTCTATCCAAATAGTCAATAAAAATTTTGGTGTACGTCTGTGTGTGGGTGGGTGGACTTTTTGCATCATTGATCATTTTTTAAGCGATAGTGAACAATATGTTGTGGGGTCCCTGGAGCACCTGTTTTTTTTTAAAGCTCTATAACATCTGTACCTGATAATCGAATTGAATGAAACTTGGTACATGAGCATTTAGTACAGTTCACAACAGTTCTACATCCCAACTTCCGGTTTTTCACTTCCGGAAAAAAATTTTTTTTTGTACTTTTTTGAAGTTTTTTCAGTGTCTTTATGCACACTACAGCCTACAATAATGAAGTGATTTTGATGGAACTTATGGAAAAGGTTTCAATTAGTGTGAGAAGATAATTATTATCTTTTGGGACACATTGATCAAAGTGGCGGGGGGTCTACCATACAAATGCTGACTTTTCCACTTTGTTTTTAAAGTTTGTTGGGAGCATACAGACTTCATTCATTAATTTATTTTAATGACACTTTGGAAACAGATGGAGACTTAAATAACAAAGAACTGATTAGTTTTTGGAGAATATTGGAATAAGTGGTGGAAGTCCTCCCGAACACCTGTTTACTGTGTTACCATTTTTTCAATGTTTGTTGGGAGTACACAGCATTTGTTCGTGGACGATGACACTTTGGAAAAAGATGCAAACATTTATGGCATGGAACTGATTATTTTTTGAGCGATAGTGAACAAAGTGGTGGGGGGTGTCCCATACACCTGTTTTTTTGAAAGCTCAATAACATCTGCATCTGATAATCGAATTGGAGGAAACTTACTCTATGAGCATTTAGTACGGTTCACAACAGTTCTGCATCCCAACTTCCGGTTTTTCACTTCCGGTAAACATTTTTTTTTGTAAATTTTCAATTTTTTTCAGTGTGTTTATGCACACTACAGAATACAATAATGAAATGATAACGATAAAACTTATGGAAAAGGTTCCAATTAGTTTGAGAAGATAATTACCATATTTTGGGAAACATTGATCAAAGTGGCGGAGGGCCTACCATACAACTGCTGACTTTTCACACTTTGTTTTTAAAGTTTGTTGGGAGCATACAGACTTTGTTTATTAATCAATTTGAATGACACTTTGGAAAAAGATGGAGACTTTAATGACAAAGAACTGATTAGTTTTTGGACAATATTGGGATAAGTGGTGTTGGGCCTCCCGAACACCTGTTTACTGTGTCACCATTTTTCAATGTTTGTTGGGAGCACACAGCATTCGTTCGTGAACGAATTTTAATGACACTTTGGAAAAAGATGCAAACATGTATGGCAAGGAAATGATTAGTTTTTGAGCGATAGTGACCAAAGTGGTGGGGGGTGTCCCATACACTTGTTTTTTTGAAAGCCCAATAACATCTGTACATGATAATCGAATTGGATGAATCTTGCTACATGAGCTTTTAGTAAAGTTCACAACAGTTCTACTTCCCAACTTCCGGTTTTTCACATCCGGTAAAAAATTTTTTTTGTGTAAAATTTCAATTTTTTTCAGTGTGTTTATGCACACTACAGCCTACAATAATGAAGTTATTATGATGGAACTTATGGAAAAGGTTTAAATTAGTGTGAGAAGATAATTATTATCTTTTGGGACACATTGATCAAAGTGGCGGGGGGTCTACCATACAACTGCTGACTTTTCACACTTTGTTTTTAAAGTTTGTTGGGAGCATACAGACTTCATTCATTAATCAATTTTAATGACACTTTGAAAAAAGATAAAGACTTAAATGACAAAGAACTGATTAGTTTTTGGAGAATATTGGAATAAGTGGTGGGGGGTCCTGCCGTACACCTGTTTATTGCTTCAATGTTTGTTTGACTCATACAACATTCGTTCGTTAAGTAATTTTGATGACACATCGCTAAAAGATGCAAATATGTATGGCAAGGAACTGATTAGTTTTTTTTAGCGATAGTAAACAAAGTGGCAGGGGGTCCTCCGAGCACCTGTTATTTTGGAAGCTCAATAACATCTGTACCTGATAATCGAATTGGATGAATCTTGGTACATAAACATTTAGTACGGTTCACAACAGTTCTGTATCCCAACTTCCGGTTTGTCACTTACGGTTAAATATTTTTTTTTACTTTTTCTCGTATAACAGAATTTATGTTTGTTGGGATACTACTGCTTTCTTTAATATTTTTATAATTAGAACTACGAAGTCTATAACATTGGTTAGCTTTTAATTAAAGTATTTGATGAATATTAGCTCATTGTATATCCAGAACACTATGTTTCCAGAGCTGTGGGGAAGTCAGCCTATGCATCAGCGTCGCAATATTTTTTTAATCAAATGTTTTGTGTAGTAAGAATTACAATATGTGTCACAATAACACATAAAAATCTTTTAAGACCAAGGTCCCACAACAGCATACGTTCAAAGGTATTAATGGACGTAAATCTTTCTTTTTTTGTTTTTTTTTGTTAAAAAATGGATAACTTAACAAAAAAATGCCATCACTGAGAAAATATGACATAGGCCAATATTTTATGATAGAATAGAGAAAATAAAAGTAAATTAAAAAGTCAATAGCAAATTTTTACAAAAATTTGCTGAAACAAAACAAAAATGTAGTTTGCCAATAATACATACTGAATTTTTTAGTTGGTAGTGGTATAACCTAGATTTTTGGTTCACTAACTGTAGGGATCTTCCGTTGTGCAACTGCAACATTAGGTTTTGGTTATATATTCCACGATTTGAAGTTCTGACAAAGGTTCGATGTTTTTTCCCTTTTGAGTACCAGTTTTATGAAGGCAGTTTTCAGGCATGGCAAGATACTCGATAACGAGGTAACATACCACATAAATTTAAACGTAGGTTAATCGCAATTAACGTATGGAATTCAGTTTTTGTTATTGTTGTTGTATCGACGCTGCGTTACTACTCTTCCGGCCCCATGTCCAGATTCAGGAACTCTGCTATTGCCCTTGGGTGGTACCCCAATTCTTATTTTGTCAAGTCGGTTGGTTTTTCATGGACCATTGAATAGGTGGTTTGTATCATGCGACGTGCCCTCACATGCGGCACACTTGTCAACAATGTTCTGGTCAATTTTTTTCATGTAGTTATTTCAGATGCGTAACCAACCGGATCTTAACTGCGCTAGAATGGATCTGGTGCTGCGCGGTAGTTTGGCCTCTTCGGCAACGACTTGTGGTGGCTTATTATTCAGAATTTGATTCGGGGCGTAGTGCTTTATTGTGTCTTCAACAACTTTCGTTTGAATTATTTTCAAGCCCGTTTTATATGAAAGCTCGTCGATGTTGCCGGTTAATTGGTAGTGTCTGACATCATTCAAGAAACATTTCGCAGTTCGCCTTATCTTTCTAGGTGGTGTAGTTGTGGATAAGACGTCATTGCAGGAATGTTGCTCTTTGCCCATATATATTGTTTGGTGTAAGCATTTCATTATGTTGACAGACCGGCAATATGTTACATTCTTGGTGCAGGTGGTCTCGGTGAGCCATCAAATGACATCCGCTTGCTGTTCGCACGGCTGCGTTTTGTTTTACTTGCAACTTACTTATTCCAATGAGTTTCAGCGACTTGAGGTGTTCATATGGGTGCAGAGTAATTTAAAATAGGTCTCCCTATTGCTTTGTAAGTTGTTATGGTCGTGTTTTTATCTTTGCCCCAGCTAGTGTTTTCAATGCATTGTTCCTGTTTTTCAATCTCTGGTTCACCTATTGAGCATGAGTATTGAATTTAAGAAGTGGATCGAATGTGACCCCCAACAGTATCGGATTTTTGACCGTGGGAATAAGCACGTTATCAATTCAGATGCTAAGTGTTGTGTTTACCTCCTTCGTCCATGTGGTGGAAAGTGTAAAGGTGGGCTTTTCGGAGGTAAGATTCAGTTTTCTGGTTTTAAACCATTCGTTCAGGATGTTAAGGTAGGTGTTCAGAACATTAGTGAGTTGTTCCAGGTTTTTTCCTGTTGCAAGCACCGTGCAGTCGTCTGCATATGACGTGATAGTGATTCCTTCCAGTGGGGCAGGTAAACTACTTAGGTATAGATTGAATAGTGAAGGTAACAGAACTTCACCTTGTGCAACTCCTTGTCTGAGCACTCTCATCTTAGATTTGTAGTTACGTAACTCAATGTATATGGAACTCAACGTAGTAGGCTTTTCTAAGACTAATGCAGCAATATCCCATCTAAGTCTATATTTCTCCTAATATTATTTTCTCTGACATTGAATTATAAAATTGTTGACCAAACACACCAGACTAATTTTGCAATTTGGCTAGTAAAAATTCAAAAATATCGCTTGCTTTTTTCAAATTTCAATCCCTTCTACCTAGAGCTAACGATGATACTTCAATAACTTCGAGTGCTTTAATTATCTGAGACAAAATTTGAATTTCTTAATTACTTGAAAACATTTCAGTTGATGAAAAATTTGCTAAAACGGTTTTGATAGTACCTTGCAATCCATAATCCTTTTCTGCATTGCCAACAAAGAATTCCATCTCGTGCGAACGTCTAATAACACACTCAATTCTTTCGCTATTTTATCGATAAATAAGAAATAAAGAATTTTGAACAGGGGATTTCCGAAATAATCGCAAGATTTGTCAAACTTGCTACATATAGTCAAAAACCACGGTGCTGTGAGCAACTCGTTGTTAAATCATTTTTACTATATGTTCATACTTTATATTTTTCTTTTCAAAGAGATCTAGAATATTGATTGTATGTATAATAAATTTTCTGAAAAATATTTGAGAACCGGTTAATCGACAGCTTTGTAAATTAATCGATTAATTAAAATTATTCAGATTGACCGATTAATCGAATAATTGAACCATGTCTTATTGCAACCGACGAAAGGATGGAGATCGGTCTGTATGATTCTCCCTTTTCTTCAGGTTTTTCAGGTTCTAAGATGGGGCTTAATCTTGCTCTTTTCCAAATATTTGATATCTGGAGAGTATTTAACGATGTGTTGAGTGTAGTAGTGAGATAGTTCAATCCTTTGGGTCAATACTGACCTTGTTTCCTTTTCATGTTTACTTGGCTTTTCTATAAACTGTGTGTTAAATTTAGTTGCGCATTTCCTGTGGTTTTCGGTTGGGATATCATCGAAGGAGATCATACAGTTATTTCCCGGTTGTCGAATGAAAAATCAATTAAAATCAACAACATATTTAATACGCTGGCATTCAACTCACTTTTATCGACAGTGAGAGAGTCTATATATTTAAAGTCTTAGTCAATAAAAAAAACGAGTAAAACCCGGTTACCCGGTTTTCCATTTTATTAAAAACCGAAACCCGGTTTTTTAAATTTACTGGGGTTTAACATGCTCCACTATTGTTAATGTAAACTAGAACCTAAAATTGCGAGTAGGTTTAAAGAAACCGAGCTAATTTTAATGTCACCGAAATAGCTGTTGATTGACCGAAGATAAAATTCCCAATACTTTTTCAATTACTAATTAGTGTTCATGGTAAACAAATGGGTGAATGTGGAAGTATTTGTTTATTGGGTGTTACAGTTTTCAATGACGTACTCTGGGACGTTCGTATAATGGCAATGCGACAAAAAACGCATAAATTCGATCTCTTCAATAGACGCATGCAAAAAATATTTCGCTCCATATCAATTACTTCACATTTATAAGTCATGTATGTAGGTAGCCCCATATTTGTACCTGTATGGAGTCAAGTTTTAGGGAGAATGCGTTCGTTGCCATCCTTACCTTTTATATTACGAATTGTTGATGATCGAAATTGGACTATAAATCATGATTCCAGACAACACTGTTGCACTATTGCAAATCTCGGTGTTTTTTTATAAACATCATTACTATCAGGGCTCATATGAAACCATCATGCTAGTCGAGGCAGTAAAGGTTTTTACTTCTAAGTCCTCAAAGATAGGTCCGATTTTATGATTATTTTATATGTTTGTTTTTTTATATTTTTTGAAATCAGAAACATTTCGATGGTGCGCAATTAAACATTTATATTCTATAATATATACGAAATTGATGCAAACATTAATTTTTTTCGCGTTTGTTGTTTTCTTTATACATTTAAATGGTAAAGGGTTAAAAAATTGATTCTTTTTTATTTTAAAATTATTAAAAGCTTTAAATTATGTGTAAAAAAAAGTATAAACAATTATAAATGATTTTGTATTTATTTTGCATTTTAATATGATATGTCATTTATACGTTTAAAAATCAAATAATTTTTTAATCTATATGCTAGTTTAATAATTTTTGGAAATAGATGTTACCTTATTTTTATGTCTATATGAGTCATTAGGGATTTCATACTCTTCGGGTTTTGGCGCGTTATTGCAATTCGTTTTACTGCAACAAATGCATGCAGGTGAGTAATGTAGACCACTTTTCTGCATCGACACAGTACCACATTCAGTTATGCAAGAACAAAATATAATTTTTAAGATGTCATTTGGTGCTGTTGGTTTTGTCATTCTTATTGTTGCATAATTTCCTTTCTGCTAAATTGTTCGGGAGATATTTTAGAATTATTTTTCTATTGCCGAACTTGAAGCTAAAAAAGTGTGCGTGCCAATAAAGGATAAAATATTAAGAGTTAGACTCTATGCAGATAAAGGCGGTAGAGTTAGTGGATAATATAGACTAACTGATCAGCTTGATTTTCTCCAAATCATAGGGCTGAGCAGCAGATTCGCTATAAATATACATCTTTAACGAATTTTCCTTTAATAAAATTCAAAATATTCTTAAATTATGTATACGCATTACAATTTACGGACAACAGCTTCAAAGCGACCCGGGTGTGTTTACTGTCCAGATACCTCGTTGTAAAACATACATCTTTCTGGAACGAACATTTTGATAGAGTGAATAAATTGTGAAGCTCAATATTCCACAATTTGTGCACTCGCTCATTGTTTCTTCCTACGAATTAATTCTCCAGATATATAAAACGTCCATCGTCATATAAAACAATTAGTATATTTATATAATTTACACTGCTTGCCATTGGGACTTAGTGTAAGTATTCAAATAATATTATGTATAGAAATTGTTACTTTACGCTTGATAACTTTATTAGTTGTTTTCGATATTCTGTACATATATATTTCGGTTTGTTAGACCATCTTCAGGAGTATTCTTATTCGAAAATGATGGTCTAACAAACCTTTATTAATTAACTATTAAAGTTATCCTGCGTAAAGTAACAATAAGCGCTATACATAATGTTATTAGTATATTTATGAGATGGCCACCCATTGGAATCAACAAACGACAGACAGTACAGACTAACATTATAAACAAATGATTGGCATACAAGGATGGAAACGGACGAAAAGGACCACATTGCATGAGTTCTAGAAACAAAGAAAAATCAATAATCATCGTTTTAAGAGAATAGCGGTCCGATTAAAACGCGAAATATTTAAAGACGAAAAATTGGTAGAATTACTCGATGACGACCTGTTTGAGACTTAAAAGAATCTGGAAAAGTTATTGAAAGTCGATCTCAAAACAGTTGCCAAACGTCAAAAGCAATGTGAAAGATTCAAACGCAAGATAATTAGTTTCCTTTCGATTTAAAGCCAAAATAGCCAGGCGCTGTTGCCAGAAACGATTAGGTTGTTTGCATCGTATCGAAACTGGTAATAAAAAGAGCATGCGTTATGACAATCGTGAATTAAAACAGCTTCAATACCTGCAAATCAACGGCAAAGCCGAATATCCAACGGTTTCAAGCTTGTTCTCTGTAGTTGGTAAGGTTAGTTGGGTGTAGTTTATTATGAGCTTTTGAAACTTAACGACAGATCGATCACACCTACGATTTATACGTCTGAGCCAAGCGTGGCATGAAAAACTGTCGTAATACAAGGAGAGTCACGACAAAGTAATTTTAAAGCATGAAACCTACCTAAAACGGAATGTTTTATCCCGCCGTTTTCACCAGACTTTGTTCCTTTCGACTACTACTTGTGTCGATCGATGACTCATGGCCTGGTAAAGTAACTTTTCTAATCTTATGAAGATGCCGTAAAATGGTTAAATTTGTGGATTAACTCAAAGATCAGTCGTTCTTTCCACATGGCATTTGCATACTTCCAGTAAGTCATAAGAAACTAAACGCGAACAATGACAATACCTTCAATAACATTTCCCTTGCTAATTTTTTTAAATAAAGCATTTATTTTCACACAAATACAACGATATCTTGTTCACAGCCTCTATATTTGTTGCAATTCCGTGAAAACATCCAAAAACCACAACAACTATAGGTATGCTGACTTCTAAGAATGAAAAGGATGAAATGTTAAAAAAATAGATGGATAAAACAAAATTTTGGAATTCGTTTTTTATGACAGTATGAATTGAGTCCTTTTGCAGAATGACCGACAGTTTAATACGGATTATGTTCACATTTTCACAATACCATTTTGCAAAAGAATTTCCACCCACTTTGCACTTACGTTATCGCAGTATACATCTCAAAAGCATTTGATCGAATCTGGCTTGCCAACGTGATCAACAAATTCGTTTCGTACGGATTTTACCCCACAGTGTAGAGGAGCTGACGATCATTTGTCGGGATCCCTGTATAATTTTCCTATTTGTTTAATGTTAGTGCCCAAATACGTATATATACTCTGACAAATAGCTTGAATTCTATCAGCTATGATTTTGGCTTTGCATATTTACTTGTAATGTAAACCTTAAATTCAAAAACCAATTTTGTGAATGTGTAAATAACTATTGTTTCCACCCACACAAATTCTGAATTTTTATTTACAGTATTTGTTTGTTACATGGTTACTCAAATTTTAAATAAATTTATTTTATTCTAAATGAATAAATAATAACTAGACGAGTGTCGGCTAAGTCGTCACACCTAAGTTAAATTTATTTGAATAATAATTTGATTTTTTGTGATAGTAGCGTTCTATCAATACAACACGAGTCGATTGTCATTTCCTCTATACAGAATGCATATATGGATGTTATGTAAACCCTAAAAAACAAACTAAAAGTTTGAAACTAAACTAACCAATTCCAATATTAAAATTTTGCTGTTTGTTTGTTTTTAATTGTGTTTTGTTACAAACTTGTTCACGATTTCCATAATGAGACAACAATCAATAGTGACGCGAAACAATGGGAACCATTATTCGGGTTATCATAAAAGACACACGAGAATAGTTCGACATCTTAAGTGGCAGTATGAATAAAGATTTGAGTTTTTCATTTACGTTATATTTAAAGCCGTGTTACGTAATGTTTGAAGTGTGTAAGTAATCACCACTCAGATTAGCACGCTAGACTTCGAACTGAGAGGACCTGAGCTTCATTTCAATCTAGGGCAGTGTATTTTTAAGCAAAACATTAACACATCGGTTTTTCATTTAATCAATAGTCAACTAATAGAGTTGATAAATTGGAGAAACTATTTGGGCAATTGAGCACACCAATATAAAACTAGTCGATTAAATTAAGTCTTCAAATGAAAATCGACCAAAAATTGAGTAAACTGAAATTAATACAGTTGAGACACTAAGTTGTTTACTTGTTAACGTTCCAATATGTGACATATACGGTACAAACATTTTTTTGAAACAATGGAATAACTTATCAGAGCCTTAGAGTTAAATAAAATAATATCATTTGCCCATACAGATTCCCAGCCTAACCAGCTGAAACTAATCCTACTTTTTATATTGGACCTTCCTAGACGGTCGTGATTTGACGGTGTTAATCATCGGTTTGTATAAATATGGTATCCAACATGGACTTTTGCGAGTTAACGTTTTTTGGGTATAACAACCTTTCTGCGTAATTTCTGTTGATAAAAAGTATTGTCAATATAGGAACTTTTTTTCCATTCCATTTGTATTCAAAGCATATTGCATGCCAAACATTCCAATTGTTATAATGCCTTAGAACACTCAGGAAGCAGTCAATCTTGTCGTAAAGCGTTCAAAATAATCGTCAATGATTAAGCCTTTTATTACTAAGAAATTTGTAAAAGATTTTCTTTCGTTTGCGTGCTTAAAAAAGACTCTAATGTGTTTTACAAGACTGTGCCTCTTTTTGCTTATCTCAAATAATAAATATAATTGTAATAACTGTCGGTAGAGTGAGTAATATTTTTGTAATTTTTAAAACCTTTGCAATCTTCTCTGTAAGAAAAACGTACGATCTTTTATGCTCTAAAGTTTTTGAATATTTTAGTTTCTAAAAGTTTAATCTTTTATTTTTCAGGAACAACTAAGACGACGACGTGAAGAAGAAGAACGAATAGCACAACAAAATGATTTTTTACGAGCCAGTTTACGTGGCTCAACAAAATTACAAGCGTTGCAAGATGGACCGCTGTATAATGAACGTCCGTCTGGCGTCGACAACGATGCTTTTACAGATGATGAAGAAACGGAAAAAATTATCGGTACTGTCCACATCCAAATTTTATATATTTTTTATTTGGATTTAAAATGTATTATTTTCGTGTCATTAGGTTATGGTGAATTAGTTGCGGCATTGCAAAGATTACAAAATCAATTAAGCAAGCATGGAATGACTGCACTTGCTGGTCGGTTAACAGCAGCTCAAAATTTGTTATTAACATCTGGTATAGCTCGTGCATTATCAGCTCGATCAGCTGTACTTCAACGAAGGCGTCCAAAAATTTTGAATCCTGTTGTTTCTAATGCTCAAATAGCAGCTAAAGATTGTGTAGAATCGTTATCACAATCAGCATCACCATTGACAATAGAATTATGTGATCTGTTATCTACCTACGAAATGGAAGGCCTTCTACAAGCCCATGACAGAGTGGCTGTATATACTGATCGTACTGCCGTTCCTTCAAATGGTGGAAGCAATGGATCACCAAACTCCACATTGCCAAAAACTAAGCTACAAAATCCAACTTTAACGAATAATAGTAAACAAAAGAGATCTGAGCCGTTTGGTGTTTTGAGAGATGGAAGTCAAGATCACATCAGAATAATTCAAATAGAAAAGTCATCTGAGCCACTTGGTGCAACAGTTCGTAACGAAGGAGACGCAGTTGTTATAGGACGAATTGTTAGAGGTGGTGCTGCTGAGAAGTCAGGACTTCTTCATGAAGGAGATGAGATTTTAGAAGTAAATGGAATTGAAATGAGAGGAAAATCGGTGAACGATGTATGCGCATTATTAGGAGCAATGTCAGGAACACTAACATTTTTAATTGTACCCGCTGGTACACCACCACCTGGTGGTGGTCGAGATCCACCGGTACTTCATGTTCGTGCCCATTTCGATTATGATCCGGAAGATGATTTATATATTCCATGTCGAGAATTAGGCATTAGTTTTCAAAAAGGTGATGTTCTGCATGTAATATCACGGGATGATCCAAATTGGTGGCAAGCATATCGAGAAGGGGAAGAAGATCAAACATTAGCAGGTTTAATACCAAGTCAATCGTTTCAGCATCAAAGAGAATCTATGAAATTAGCAATAGCCGGTGAAGCTGGTCTTAGAAACCGGAATAAGGAAAATGCAAAAGGGTCAACATTATTATGTGCAAGAAAAGGAAGAAAAAAAAAGAAAAAAACGAGTAGTGAAGCAGGGTTAGCTAGAAATTCCATTGATAATTGATAGTTTTTTATTATATCTTATTTTTGTTTTTATATTTAGCTATCCACTTTATGCAACTGCCGCTGCAGAGGATACAGAACCCGAGGAAATATTAACATACGAAGAAGTTGCACTGTATTATCCTCGAGCTTCTCATAAACGACCGATTGTATTGATTGGTCCACCAAATATAGGACGTCATGAATTAAGACAACGACTAATGGCTGATTCAGATCGTTTTGCGGCTGCCATTCCACGTAATATATAAATATTTTAATGTAGCAGAATTGTATTGGATTGTTTTATTTTTCTATTGCAGATACATCACGACCGAGAAGAGATGGAGAATTACCAGGAAGAGATTATCATTTTATCACCCGTGCACAATTTGAAGCAGACATTTTGGCACGTAAATTTGTTGAGCATGGAGAATATGAAAAAGCCTATTATGGTAAATGTTAGATGATTCTCGCTGTTTAGTAATTTTGTTTAATTTGATTTTTAATTTTCAGGAACATCATTAGAAGCCATTCGGGCTGTAGTGGATAGCGGGAAAATTTGTGTTCTCAATTTGCATCCACAAAGTTTAAAACTATTACGATCATCAGATTTAAAACCATATGTTGTTCTTGTAGCACCTCCAAGTTTAGAAAAATTACGACAAAAGAAATTGAGAAGTGGAGAACCGTTTAAGGTACTTGTAGTTGATTTTACAATATATACACATTTTACAATATATACACATCTCTCACATTTTCATCTTGTCTTTAAGGAGGACGAACTTAAAGATATAATCGCAACAGCACGTGATATGGAAGCTCGCTGGGGGCATCTATTCGACATGATTATCATTAACAATGAAACAGACAGAGCCTATCATCAACTTTTAGCCGAAATAAATTCATTAGAACGCGAACCACAATGGGTACCTGCAAGTTGGGTTCACAACTAAATATACAAGAACCATTTTTATGTATGCAAATGTATATGTACATATATCTACTTACCTTTAGTCGTTATAACTTAATTTATTTTAAAACAAAAAAGCAAATAATAGTAAATAATATAACAAAACAAAATATAATATTGATTATGTGTCTTAAAAAAATTATAAACAAAACATTGAATTAACATTTATAATATCAAAACCATTCTAATATATGGTGTAGAAAAATTCGTAAAATAATTTACATATGCATATTAACATACATAACGACAGCAACGCAATAGTAGACAAAAAATTGGAATGTTATTCAAATCATCCAAATCTATTTTATATTAATTTAATAATTAAGAGTAAAAATAGAGACAGTCAAAATGAAAAAAAAAAGATTTTTTTTTTCAAAATAATTAAAAAAAAACTTTTTAGATTTCTTATCAAAGTTAATCAAATGTGTATTTTTCTTGTAACCATTAGAATATTTGAATGAATTATTTTTCCAATAATCATCTTTATTTAAGTAATTCAACTAATTTTTGGGTGCATAGCAATCTACTTCAGATTTACTTAATTTTTTTACATTGGCTGATTTCCCAACGTTTTAAACCCCAAATTAATCATTTGGTAAAATAACATAAAAATAAACGTAGATTGGCATTTTCATGAAAAAGCATCAATTTTTTCCTACTGTATTTTTAATGAAAAAAATTTTCTTAAAGTTTCCAAAAGAGAGAAATTAAAAAAATTCACTCCTAGGAGTAGGAACGATATAGGAAATGACATTATTTTAATGAAGGGTGTTAAAAAAAATTGTAAGTCCAGCCTTTGTACCATCTTTCCGTTTTTTATTTGAACCTTTTCAATGAAAATGTATTCGCTCAAAGCTTTCTATTCTATTTATTTTATTTCATTTATTTCGTTGAATTTTTTCGTTGTGCGGATTGAATAAATATCTAAGGAAGAGTATCTAGACTTTTTGAGTGAAGCATCTAATTTTTAGTATTGGTGAAGTTAGAGAGTGTTTGTATTCTAGCTGAGTGGTACTGTTTACAATTTACATAATTATATCTTCAAAATAAATAAAAAAAAAAAACAAATATTAAAGATATATTTAAAATCCTAATCTGTTTGAATAAAATATTTCCTTATATTAATTTTAATTAATTTTAATTGTATAACACAAATTTAATAATTTTGAATTTCTTTAAGAACACCTTATATTTGGATGTGACAGCGTTAGAAATTTGTTTTGACAACGATGGAATTTGAAAAACTATATTGATGTAGGAAATAAAATATAAAATTAAATTAGAAAACAACAGTTTTTGTAAAGCAAATAATTTATGTATTTGTTAAATCATCATCCTTAACACTTTTTATGCGTGGAATTAGTACAAATACTCTAATCTATAATATGAAATTCGATGATCAAGTTTCAATAAGTTACTACACAAATACAAATATTTGTTTTATAAAACATTAATTTAAACTTCAATTTTTATAAATTTAGTTTTCTGGAAATAAGCATTTGAAAGTAGAATTTCAAGAAAAACTGTGATTTTATTTTGAAATAGAAATTGACTGTCATGGATGTGCTAAAGTCGAAAAATATTCGTGTACATACACGTAATTATTATTCCTTATCTATTTGTTCAATTGTTATGCGGAAAAGCTGTTCTCATTGATAGTTGATAAACTTCACCACGCTTTTCAGCAATTTATCTCGCAACAGAATTTTACTTGTTTTAGAAATGAAATTATTTGTCCTGCTGTAAATTCAAAATTAAAAATATTTAGTTCAAGTAATTTAAAGAAAATAATATCGTATAATTGATTTCCTTCAATCTTTAAATATCATTTAATTACAAAGAAAAAACCATTAACTTAGTAAGAAACTAATACCAAGATTAGAATGTGTTTAGAAAATTATACATAAAAATTGTCAAACAGAAAAGGAAATAATGAACTAAAATTATTTAGTCAGATAGATCAATCGATCAAAATTATATATGTATATGCCAAAATTTTTTTTTAGAAGGGATTAGCCTGATTCGGTAATCAACTAGGAAAAAACTATGTTATGAAAATGATTATATAAATAATTAAAATTAAATTTGTAAATAAACATATTAATAATGATTATTATTAAAATTAATTAATTAATAAAATTGTTTATAAAAATGAAAAATAATTAGTTTTTGATCGGAAAATTGATGGAATTCATTTTATCATAACCGTGTGGTTTTAGAACGGTTTATCTTGTTTCATTACCATTTGCAATGTAAACGGCGTCGAACCTTGACATGTTGTGACATGTATAACTATTAACTAATATCATATTAAAACCAATACTATAAAGCAAAACGACTTTGAAGTTACTGGTTCCAGAAAAAACCTTGTACTGGTTTGGAAATAATTAGGTTATAAATAACTAAACTGTAAAATATGGAGGGGCTGAAATCTCACAGCTCTGAGATATCAAGACTTCGATCTGGGTTAAGGATTTTGATATAGTTTTCGGCAAAAATTTTTTATGAGGACATGGTTTTTAGTTATGGGCAACGAAGTATATCAAACATAACTCTTTGTTAAAGTACTAGTATTTTTTATCTCTGTTCAAAAGTTTATTACAAAACTAACACGAAACATCAATATGTTGCCGGAAAATTATAATCAAAATTCCAAAAATATTGTTAAATTAAATAAAATCAATTTTTTTCAATATTCCAAAAATTAGAATAAAATCAAATATTTAAACTTTTTCTAAAATTCCAATAATATTTCAAAAATTCTTAAAAATTCAAACTTTTTCCAAAATTCTAAAAATATTGCAAAAATTATTACAAAATCAAAAATTGAAAATTTTTTCAAAATTCCAAAAATTATAATATCAAAAATTAAAAATTTTTCAAAATTCTAAATATATTTCAAAAATTCTTACAAAATCAAAAATTCAAACTTTTACCGAGATTCTAAAAATATTGCAAAAATTATTACAAAATCAAAAATACAAACTTTTTCAAAATTCCAAAAATATTTCAAAAACTAACAAATTCAAAAATTTCCATGTCCAATTTCATTTTAAATTACATTTACTCATAAAAACACTACATTTTTTTTCCCAAAAAATTGGTTAAAAAATTAAATGAAATCATTTGTTGACACACTTGACATTAGTTTTTGACAAACTTATAATGCCATAATTCTCTATAATAATAATAAAATATCATGTCATACGAACTATTAATTTTATTTTTTTCTAAAAAAATAGGGTTAAAAATAAATAAAGGTTTTTATTAAGGTCTTTTGACCCATTTGACAACATTTTTTGACAAACTTATAATGCCATAATTCTCAATAATAATAATAAAATTTCATTTCAAACAAACAATTTTATTTTTTTCCAAAAAATTAGGTAAAAAACTAAATAAAAATCTTTTGACACACTTGACAACATTTTTTTGACAAACTTATAATGTCATAATTCTCAATAATAATAATAAAATTTCATTTCAAACAAACAATTTTATTTTTTTCCAAAAAATTGGGTAAAAAAATAAATAAAAATCTTTCTTTTGACACACTTGACAGCATTTTTTTGACAAACTTATAATGCCATAATTCTCAATAATAATAATAAAACTTCATTTCAAACAAACAATTAATTTTATTTTTTTTCCAAAAAATTAGGTAAAAAAATAAATAAAAATCTTTCTTTTGACACACTTGATAACTTTTTTTTGACAAACTTATAATGCAATAATCTAGTTTTTGATCTCACATACCAATCCCGACCATCAAGATTTCTCCAAATTTAATGTTCCTACTCGTAATCACTTAAAATGAACGTTTTTTAAGCCAAAAATATGAAAATTTGCTATTTTTGACACACATAATGATTTTTTGACACACTTCCGGTACAGTTATCGAACACAGCGTCCTTTCGTACCTGTCCCTTGTGAATACCTATATTTAGAAAAAAAAGACTAAATTGATTAGTACGTTTAGTACAATTTAGCATCATTAGAATACAGCCTTAGGTCTTTCAGACCGAAGTAATGAAACAAAAGATTTTGAAAATCAAATTGCTAAACATATGAAGCCATCATTTTAACTGCAAAGAAATGCATCCCAAGAGGCTTCCGTGAAGAACACATTCCTGGCTGGAGTAGAGAGAGAGAGCGATATATTTATTATTTGAGGAGTACCTTAGTAGTGGTGAGGCAGACGTGCTGATGACTTAATATACTTGTGGCCAACATTTAAATTAAAAAATTTCAAAATTTCAGTAGGCGATGTTTTTATCGTGAAAAATATTTGAAAAAACAAATTAGTTTTTCTTGTTTTTCGTTTTTTTATTGAAAGAAGCATTGGTTTTACTCTTACAATTCAAAAGTTCCTATATTATATTTTTAATTTAATAGAATTGTTTAATTTTAAAAACATTCAGTGAAGCTTATTTTTTTAATTTCCTCATATATAAATATAGTTTTAATTATATATGATTTGATTTATTGGCCTTAATTATATAGTTATTATAATTAATAATATGTACATGTAAATTATAAAAGAATATGAATGCAAATAAACAGTGGCGTAGCTAGCATGGGTGGCACCGGGGGCGGATATTGTGGTGTCACCCCAAAAATAAAAACTGTCAATAATAATAAAAAGCCGATAAACGTAATTTATAATTTTTTTTAATTAATACAAATGAGCATTATTATTAATAAGCTACATTGGGTCATTGTTGCCCGCAAGTAATTTTTAATTAATTTTAATTTGCTGAAACTCCTCTCACACGAAACCACTGATACGCAAATAGTCATAAATAACTTTAGTGCGACTGTGAGATTTGGAAGAAATTCTGAAAAATCCCATTTTACGATGAATTTCAAAAATTTTGGTACACCAGAAATTGTAACATTGGCCGCTTTTAAATGCCTCCTCAACCTGGTATCTCTATGAGGAGTTCTGTTGCCGATACCTTATCATAAAAACCGGTAAACTTTGATACAGATAATTTCAGCTCTTTTCTGTTCGCCAAAAGTTAAGTGTTTGTCTGTACAACCTCGAACAATGAAGCTAAATCTTGAACTGACTTCAGTCTAGTACGGAATTCAACACTGAATCGGTCAAGACATTCCAACATGTCCTTTTTAAGTTGAGCTCTCAGTGTCAGTCCAACATCAGGGGCAAACTCACCAGCCATTCGTTTTTTACGTTTTTACGACGAATTTGGCTTTCCATTGGAATATCATAGTCCTCCGATTTTTTCGCAGCAAGATCTATTGCCTCTTCTACAATGTGGCTTCGTTACGAATTAACTCTATTTTTGTAACTAATTGATCAATATTCAAGCCTTTGCTTTGCAATCCAATCTGAGCACGGACATTATTTCCATTGCAATATCATTCCAAAACAAAAGATAGCAAAGAAACGTAAAATCACATGCTGCATGGATAAGGTTCTGTGCAGCGCCTCTAGTGTCTACATTTTCTTGTTGATCACTTAACTTCTCAATCGCAGCCACAATCCCATCAAAATTTTCGGCCAGAACTTTTACTGCAACATAATGAGGACTCCAATGCGTTGTTAAGAGTCTTTTAACAGTTGCTTTGTTGTGTTTAACAAGCACTTCCCAGCGGCTAGTCGAAGCAGAAAAACATGTAAAACTGGCTTCCGCTGTTCCGAAAAACGTTACACAAGCTGTATTTTGTGCAAATGAGTGATGGCCACATAAATTAATTGAATGATCTATGCAGCCGACAAAAATTGCTTTGTTATTTTTTGCTTTAATAATAGCTTCCACTCCTCCATGTATACTACTCATAACAGCTGCATTATCATAACCTTGGGAACTACAATTCATAACATCTATACCGTCATTTTCAAGATTTTTACACTGAAAAAAACATGTCCTATTTCCAATCGCAATGCAGTTGTCTCAACCTCACCGTGCGGGCAGATATGGCGAATCGAACTACGAGATTGATTCAACAACTGTACAATTATAAGCTGATGTAGTTGAGATAATCATATGAAATATTTATATGAAAATAAAATATAGTTCAATTAATCTCAAATACTTAGATTTTAAAATGAAAATTTCATGATATAAGGCCATAGAAATATGTTTTCATGGAAATAGTTATTATCTTTATTCAACTACTGTTATATTGGATATAACACTTTATATTTTAAATAATCCTCATTCTGTTGTCAGGACAATGTTACTGAGTACTAAGTAGTTGTCCCAATTATGGTGAAATTGTTTGTAAATATCTTTTCTTTGAATGAATAATAAACTGCCAGCTTCGAGATGAGGTTGTCATTACTTCAATTTTTTTTTTTCAGTATAAGAATTTCATCGCTTGCACCAGCTGCTTTTTTCCATGTAAAGTAAAAAATCCAAGGAATACTTCCTTGATTTCGACTTTTCTACTATCAATTTTCACATAACGAATCACTTCTGACATTTGATCAATATGTGAAATGTCAGGTGAGCTATCAAACATAATTCCAAAATATTTAACCGATTTAATTTCGTTGACAAGCTTAAACTTTACGTGGTTCACTAAAACATTTATGAACTCATTTTGTATATCTGGGGCCCTATTCCCGAACACATAAATGTCATCACAATATTGTAAATTCACACAATATTGTGAATTTCGTATTATGTAACACCAATTTGGTGAAAAATCAACACAATATTGTGAATCTGACAAGAACAATATAGTTACTGTCAAAATCACAATTTTGCTTTATGTTTCATGTGTTGACTTTTTTATACAAATTTCATTGATTGGCGTAAAAATTAATTTATAACGAAAAATTAAGTCTTTAATAATATTAAATAATCATATTTTAATATAAATATCATTAAAACATATTTATTTATTAAATATTTTTTTATTTTATTTTGCATCTTTTAAGATTAAAAAAATTAGCTGTCAAAAGTACGAATCTAGTACCAAAAATCTGTTATAATTTTGTAAAAATTTGTTATAATTTGTTTGACACAATTATGAGTTAGAGAATACCATTTTTAAACAAAGTTGTTAAGCATTTTGGTGAAATTGACAATATTGGCGATTGACAAATATGTGTTCGGGAATAGGGCCCCTGGTGACAAATATGTTACTTTTGGTGATATACCATGCTCCAAATTCAAAATGTGTTCTTTTAACACTACACCATACTTTGACAATAGATTGACTAGTTCTAAAAACTGCCTTTATTTGAAGAACTTTATCCTTCATCATGTTCACAAAATGCTAGGTTTTGTTTAGATAAAAACAAAGTTATATCCAATAATCTGGATAAAAGATGTTTCGACTTCTTCATTATCTATTAATTGCAATGCTGAGTCTCCTAACGTTTTATGAAATTTTAACCTCATTTCCAAAGTTTTCCACTTTTTTAAATTCTCCAGATGTTCATTTGAAGTTTCATGTTCGGTTACTTTGGGATTTAGTTTTTACCACTTCTGAAATCCAGTCGTAGATTTTGTATTATTACTATTGGTGACAGCAAATATACGACAACAGAAGCAGTACAGGTTATTATTTAAAGGAGAATAAACCATCCATGACCGCAGAATTTTTTCACCATAAGGCATCACTTTATAATACCATTCTCTAGAAAGATGACGAACATCACGTTTTATGTCTAACCCGTGTCTAGATACAGTAACAAACGACCCTTCTCTATTTTGAAAATGTTCACTTCCTTTTTTATGATTTCAATGCGAACATTATCAGAGACGAGTATATTCCAATGTGATACATCTTTTAAGTCCTGAAGTGATTCACCCATGCAAATACAGTCTTCAATAGTAGAAGCATTAGCAGCATTATCCCTGTCATTTTCAGTATTTCTTTCTAATTCGTCTTCATCATAGTTTATCATTATTAATTCTGTTTTGTCGCTGTTCCTTTCCGAAGATGAGCCAATTTTCTTTGAAACATTCGTTGCATCAACGTGAGAATCAGTTTCTTTTGATGAACCTTGGATATCATCGGGTTTTGTAACATATTTATAGATGGATCCAGATATGCTCTGAACTGCATTTATTTTCTCTGCTGGAACCCACTTTTTCTTTAAGAAGTATGAACTCCTCGTGGCATATTTATTTTTTGGGATATTTGCTAAACGAAATCTAAAAAATATTTTTAATTATAGTAGGTATATCAGCAAAGCATTTATTCTAAATATATTTGTAGGATACATGTATGTCTAGTTCAAAATAAGTACACGGTGTTAACGACTAAATACACCGCCAAGAAAATTAATTTATTTAAATTTCCTTGTAACCACCACTTATATTAAATAATATTTGATAAAATGGAAGATACAAATCATATGCCTAATATTATAAGGAACTCCTAAAAGATATTTTACATAAAGAATTGAAACCAAAATTAAATATCCAATTAGAATCATACTCAAAACAAAATTAAATGTAATTTTTGTGAAAATTTTACATCGGGAAAACCGGAAAATGTTTTAAAGACTGATTTAAGAATACCTTCCTAAGAAGAAAAATAAACAAAATTTAAAGTCTTTTTTTGCAAACCATTTACATAGTTAATAACAATAGCTACACCACTTTTAAAAAAAATTTGAAGGCTTTATACATTTATGTAGCTAAGGATCTCTAAAAGAATCACTTGATGAAATTGAAATTTACAAGGGATTTAAAACCCAACAAAATGTAATTTTAAATGATAAACTTTTATTTAATTCAAATATATAAATACATAAAACTGAAAACAAAGAGTTTGAGTATGTATCTACCTATAAAAATTTGCAAAACTGCAGTAATTGCATAACTGCCATTTTATTCCACAGTAATTATTTTTGTGTCCATTGAAAAACGATCTATTCCAATTTATTCCCTGAGTTTCAAGATAAAGGAAAAAAAATTATTTTGAGATCATTTACAAACACGGTGATTTGATTGTTTATTAGTTTCCTTAGGTGTTAGCAACTAATTTGTTTGAAATGTAAAACATATATTAGGTAGTAAAGTTAAGCTGATATTTTAGAAATAATTTTGGAATAGAGACATTGTAACTCAAGGGTGTCACCCTATCGACAAAGGGTGCCACATTATCGACGTAAACCACTTTTCCTATACATTATTCAGCATATGTGTTTTCAGACCTGGTCGTTAAAGAATCATTCTTGCATACTAAATAATATACCGTAAAAGAAAACGGTTAATATGGTATCTATAGGAATATTCAAAGCTATTGAGTAATTGTGGTGATGGTATTCAATGCTCAACATGTTGATTCGATTAAAAAAAAAATAAATACCCACATATTGTTGAAATTTTATTTTACGTAATAACTCGAAAAATTTAAAAAGTAGAATAGATCCTTTTTGAGCCAATAACACCTTTATAGGACACATTTATAATTTATCACAATTTATAAATTAAAATTATATGGATAACCGGGTTAAAATGGTTTCTAAGTGATTTATCGTTGAAAAAATTCTGATGGTTT
This sequence comes from Diogma glabrata, assembly GCA_963693315.1. Classification (NCBI taxonomy): domain Eukaryota; kingdom Metazoa; phylum Arthropoda; class Insecta; order Diptera; family Cylindrotomidae; genus Diogma; species Diogma glabrata. Next base: position 249,222,522 of record OY856187.1, on the reverse strand, counting down.
GTTTTTTACGTTTTGGGGTGACACCCGGGGCGGACCGCCCCCCCTAGCTACGCCTCTGCAAATAAACTATATTTGCATCCAGCTTAATTTGTTCAAAGGACACATATTATAAAGGCAGAAAATTAATTAATCAAAAAAATTTCATTTATTGGAATTGGTTTTCCGGAAATTTACTAGCAAAAAAAATTGCATTTATTTGAATTTGTTTTACGAAGATTTTAGAATTTTATTTGTTTCGGATTGATGGAGGAATTTTATTTGTTTCGGATCGATTTTTCAAATTGTTTGAATAGAGGAAGGAGATTTTGTTTTGGAAAGAGAGAAGTGAATTCTATAGCGCGAATGACTAGCTATAGTGCTCTTAGGACACGTAACTTTGAATTATATAGCAAAATATTTTCAAGCTATATACTCACCAGACGCCACGAGGAAACAAAAGTGGATTAACGCTATTGAAAACATTGATTTTTTCCATTCTAAATGGGAAACTTGGAGTCTCCTTCGGAAAATGGGTGGCTCAAACTCCATCACTCGCGCTAACAATGAAATAAATCCAGAGTACATTGCAAATCATATCGTAAACATGTCTCGTTCTTCCATTAATCGCCTTAATAAGAGAACAATTAAACATAAATTAAGAGAAATGAGACGCAAGTTTTGTTTTAGGTAGATTTCACAGAATCTGTTATAACCAATGTTCCAGCCCCACCATTAATACAATCTAATTCTTCAATATCAGCGGATGAGCGGAAGTACCAGCAACATCCTCAACAAATAGTTGTCATTTATGTTGTATTTTCCTAATTTTAAACGAAATTAGTTACTAGAGAGGGAAAAAGAATTAAAAACTACTAAATTTTTGAGTGAGAAAATTTTTAATATTTTTGAAAAGAGTAAAAAAAACGTTAATGAAAATTAGCGGGCTACCCGGGAAATTTGATTGAAATCACGGGATAACGGGGAGAATATTTACCGCCGAGATCCCGGGAAAACGGGATCCCGTTTGAGAAGCCCTAGATGTGACGAAGATGGTCACATGGCACGGGAGTGCAAGAAAAATGGGGAAGCAGAGATACTCGCGTCTTCTGTGAAGAACAGAGGAGCCGAAGAAACGGAGCACGTAGGGTTCAGGAACAGCAGTAGAATAGCGCATATGTAGGAAATCGGGCCATATCTCACAGGACTGCTGGAACAGAAAGTGTGAAAGATCTTCGTCTCCTATTCAACGGAAGCCCGTTTAAGATAGAACTGTGAAGCCAAGAAGTGAGGAGAATGTTACCTACATCCCAATTTCGAGAATAGCAGTAAATGGTGAAAGTTTGGGATCGTAGAACGAATTGAAGGTAAAAGATGCTTCATGACCCTGGATACAGGATCAGCTCGAACATTCGGTCGCTAAGGTTAGATTGGCAGCATTTTGGAACCATTAGATGGATTAAAACTGCAAACGGTAACTGGAGAATGGGCTAATATAGCTGGGAAAAGGATCGTTGAAATACAATTAGGGAACAACTGCTATCAACAAGAGGTGCTAGGGGCAAACATTATGGATGAAGTCCTTTTGGGGATGGATTTCTTGAAGGCGAAAGGATTTATCATCGATTTTGGATGTGGAATCCTAAAGGTTAATAATGTTGAGATACCACTGAATTGAGGAACGTAAATGAGGTGGTTCAAATAGCTTTAAGCGGGGACGAATTGCAGCTGAAAACAAGGCAAATAGGAATAGTTCGGGGATACGCAGGAATGAAAAACTTAAGCAGCAAAGAAAATGAGAACGCCCAAAGTAGTGAAAATAGAAACTCAACAAGGTGAACCGACATAGAAAAAAGTTATGGTCAAGGCCTTACAAAAGGAACAAAAGGACTTGAAGTAATTCTGAACATTCTGGAAAATAGGAAAAAAAATGTTTGAATTCAACAATTGGGGGAGAGATCTAGATCCTATTCGGCACGAACAGGCTTAAGTGGAGGGTATTGTTACGATTTCAGAAAAATCCAGACGAATGCAGTCACTTCCAGAAAAATCAAATCAACAAAACACAACAACAAATTAATGCAATGAATAGTGTTGTTGTTGTATTCTTAAAACTTGGGTCAACGTAAAATTACTTTATGAATCAAATCATCATAACGTAAAATAATCGAATATACTAGTGTTTTCTTAAGGTTTCTAAGAAGTGAGTGTTATTGAGTAGAAATATTTTGTGTATTATTTTGAACGTTGTTTTACTGGAAATTTCTACAATCAACCGTTGGGGTTTTTGGAAGCTGTTGAAAGAATATTCTAGTTAGGAATATTGTTTGCTGTATTGTTTCCTGTTGTTGTGAAACAATTAAGGAGTTGAGTATTTAATAAAACCTGGTGTGCTTGCTTACTGATCAGTAATCGAAGTCAGAAGCGGACTGGGAATTGCGTTTATTGAATTGAGAAATACGCCAATTCGAAGTAAGGTTGGAAAAACTTAACAACATATATATGAGCAATTTCACGAAGATTCAACAACGTTTTGACTTGACCCCTTTTAATTTTGATTATTTTTTGTTTATAGATAGTCTTTCATAAATAAAAAATACAAGTTCTCTTAGAATATTTTTTTTCGACCAGGGGTCTTCACAGGGTGCCCCTCAATTTTTGTTATTTTGTGATGTGAGTGCATTTTGACGAGCGATTGTAGAAAAACTACTCAATCGATTTTCATAAATGATATGTCGTTGAATTAGAACAAAGTTTTTAAAAATGTACACTGTTAATTTTTTGAAATAATTTTTAACGGTGTAACATAGGAAAAGATAGCACAGCCTCTTTTTTTTTAAACTAAATTGAAGCTTATTTTATATCTAACTACTTGTGAAAGTTTTGGACATGCGTTATTTTTTGTTTTAAAGATTAAATTCGTTGTGAATATGGCTGTCGGGAATCAGTTTTTTTTGTTCTGAAGGAAAATTATAAAAATGGCGTTATAAACTGAGAGATTTTTTTTTATGTTAAATATCCAATATTTTATTATTAGATGAACTTTTTAAAATATTATAAAAATTATATATGTAGTACAATAAATAAAATAAATACAATTGTTAAAAATGATTTACTTATTTTACAAACAGATGTTTCTTATGAATAGGAAAACACTTCTGCAATTATTTTCTTTGTATTAGATGGCATAAAAAAATGAAATGTTTATTTAGCACTTTTAGTAATCACTTGTCACTCTTATAAAAAATAATTTGACAGTCTCGACTGCAAACAAAAAAGCCGTATAAATAACAAAATCTATTTAGGAACTTTTGACTGGAGAAGTATTATGTTCGTATTATATTATTATGGAATCATAAAGTAAAAGATTGTATTTTAATATTAAATTAAAAATATTTTATTATTGAATAAACTTTTTAAAATATCATGCAAATTGTAGGTTAAAGAAAATAAATATAGTTATTAAAAATTATTTACTTATTTTACAATCAAAAGTTTCTTCTGAGTTGGAAAACATTTTTGCAATTATCGTCTTAGTATTTAATGGTACAAAAGAATGAAATTTTTGAGTTCGACTTATAGGAATCGCATTTTTATATCGATTTTGTAATTTTTCTTTTGTTAATTGATATTCATTTTCATCGGCGTATCCAAAATTCATGGTAGATTCCCATTTTAAAGCCCATTCGAAAAGTTTTTTTGGTGTATCAATAATATCTCTGCTCCCCATACTATAACGGTGTGCAGCACGCTTCAGTGTACCACCAATCCCATCGCAAGGTCCCTTTCTAAGGCTGGTAGCATGAAAATGCCATTCTGCATCAACTTTAAAGTCCTTTTTATGGTAGCATAAGTTAATTAGGTTATGTTTATTTTTGTATTGAGAAGGTGAACCGTCAGTGTTATAAATTGTTTTCCTAATATTAGAACTTATATGCGTTCTGATGAATTCAATAAGTTTTGTAATGAAAAGATGAACTGCAGTACTGTTGTGATCGTTTATATCCGAAATGAGTATAAAACTTCGGTGCTGTATATATAATTCTCAATGGTTTCGCCAAGAAACATCAATGTAACTTCCAAAAATTCTTTATATTCGCTGCGTGAGTGTGATTTTTCCAACTCTTCGTGACAAAAAATTACTAGAGCTTCTCACGAGTGTTTTGGAATTTTGTTTCCCAGTTTTTTGTCCGATATGCCACTTTTGAACATTGTTGGATTAATTTTACCATCATCCCATGTCTTCTGAAATTTGTTGAACAGATAAACATCGGGTGCTGTGGTCTTTCCAAATTTGAGATCATAAACAGTCCGTAGTTTAATCTCCTGTATGTGATGACGACATGGGAATCGAATCAAGTTGTGGCCAATCTTTTTTTCCACCTTTTTCTGGTCCAGTGTTACTTGATGTCGTGTCATAACACATGCGTTCGGCTTTATCAGTAAGATCTCATTCTTTAAGGCATTCATATATCGCATTCGCAATCGATAAGCCGCTCCCTTCTTCGCATTATGGAACCGTTAATAACTTCTCAATATTACCAACTGTTACTACGGTTGGCAAACTATCTACTTTACCATGTCCAGTTGATTCTGCTAGCAATGTTTCCAAAAATAAAAATTTGTGTTACTCAAACAAAGTAGATTTAGTCTAACATAAAAATTTATTTTTTCCGAATTTTCGCAGAAATTTTTTTTTGGGATTAAAGAAGAAGAAATTCGATAAAAACGCTTTCCTAAGATCGATTTCTACATACTTAGGCTCGTTGGAATCGTTAATTAATTAGCTTTTAATAAAAAAATCAAAATTATGAGATATATTATATTTTAAGATGATTATATCTGATAAACATAAAAAATCCTATTATTCTGCTAATTTTCTTATTTTCGACGCCACTAATTATTAATTATTTTCCGATTTCAGTAAAATTGCATACACTTCATTTTCGAGTCAAATGGAACATAATTAGTCGGTGGGAGGGATAAAAATAACAACTTAATAAGTTAGGTCATGTCTAATATATATATATATATATATATATATATATATATATATATATATATATATATATATATATATATATATATATATATATATATATATATATATATATATATATATATATATATATATATATATATATATATATATATATATATATATATATAATATATATAATATATAATATATATATATATATATATATATATATATATATATATATATATATATATATATCAGTGGCGTGCAGTGGGTTTCGATAGACGGTTAGCAGATTATATAAAAAAACAGAACATTTTTCAATTTATACTTACATGATAGTTCTTCCATTTTATTGATTGCTTAACGTGATAAGGCTTTGGCAGATCAGTCTGCACTAATATCTGTAAAAGCTAAGAGTCTTTCAAAAACTTCTTCTGTTTTAGTTACAAATCGTCCTATTGTTGACAACTGCGACTTATAAGATATATCTGATGTTTCATCAAGAAGTATGGCAATAAATAAACAAACTTTGATTTCTAAAAAATTTGAGTTTTTTAGATCAACACCTATTGATTCACTCAAATCATTTTCTATATGATTGAAAATGCCTAAAAATACTTTGGATTCCTATAAAAATGTGTCCAATTCTTGATCATATATTGATAACACTTTCAACATTATAACACTACCGAATAATTTGACAAAATTGATTGATTAATATAATATGGCTTGGTGTTTACTAACGGCAATAAAAAAATTATTTAAATTATGATAACCATCGTAGGTTTAAATACCCTTTTCTTTAGAAAATAAAATAAACATTTTTAAAAAAAATGAAACAGACTTCAGAAACAACAAAAGAGGCACAAAAAAGTGAAAAATATTTCAATTGTGCCTTTTAGAGACAGAAATACATATAAATTTTGATTAATTTAATTTAATTATACTTACCTACAAAAAATTACACTTTTAAACAAAGATTTTATATTACAGAGATGGCCAAGCTTCACTACACGTGGAGAAGCAGTACAATAATCTCTCGTTACGAGAGCCAACATAAAAAATAAAAAATTTCAAAACTATCAGTTGTTTGGAAATATTTATTTTATTGAAAACCAAATACATATGTACTTATGGTTAAAAATCCATACAAATACATATTTAAATTTTGTTACATGACATGCTTGCTGGTAGATGGCATGTTTGTTTGTAACTTGGCCGTGAATTTTCTGAAATCTGGTTCATAGTTTGTTAGCGCAGTATGAAATATTTCCGTTAAATGCTCATTTGTAAGTTGGTTTGATTCGGTGGTTTTATTTTATAAACTTCATTGTTGAAAAAAGTGATTCGCAACAATATGTTGTACCGAATATGGACAGTAATCTGGCAGCAGCTTTTTTCAAATTGGGGTACTTTGATTGAGACACTAGTTTCCAAAACTCATTTGGAGATTGTGGTGCATTTGGCTTTGTGATGCATTTTAAGAATGTGATCTTCCAGTAGCTCTAGTAATTCCATTTCTCCTGCGGCACTGTCATTCAAAAGATAACAAGGAATCGATAAGCCCTCGTTAATAATGTCAATCTCGAATGGATTTACAAGTAAATTAAGAGAAATATTTAAATTATTCAGATCATTAAATCGCAAATGAAAGTCTTTCAATAATTCTGCTAATTTACTGTCGTATTCACTCAGTTTGTTATCATTAATTTTAGAGAGTATGTTCTTTAGACGAGGAAAGTGGTTGAACACTTTTGTTGTTAAATCTCGTTGAAAAAGTTGAATTTTTTTCATAAAACTCAGAATCGTTTAAATAATATCAGTAATAACTTTATCTTTTCCTTGTAATGCTAGGTTGAGGGATTGCAGATGCTCCATTATATCAGTCAAAAACATACAGTCATTAATCCATTCATCATCCTTTAATTCCAGATAGTGTTTTTCTTTTCCTTTGAGGAAATTTCTGATATGTTCCATTAAATCAATGAAATCCCCGTTTGTTTCTTGCAATTTCCTTATGTTTTTAATTTCGTTATTATGGTCAATTATTCATTTTTTTGGTTTAGGCCTTAGGGCAATATCTTACTGTCGTAGATGTATAAACGGTTGAGGTAGCATATATGTCGGATTTGCACGTGTATTTTAATTCTAGTTAATTATGAACTTATTCATTTTTTAATTGGAATATTAAAGGATACATTAAATTTAACGTCGGCAAATTGCCTAAAGATAAAATATCAAAAATATTGTTTATAAAAAAATTGCAGAAAAAGATAATCATGCAAAAACAATCGAATCCACAAGGAAAGATTTTTGATTTTGAGATAGATTTTTGTGCATTAATACAGGTGATTTTATTTTTAGTCCACTAGAATATGTTAAACGTATAACCTTAAATAATAAAATTAGTTAAATTTATTTATAACAGCGGATTATAAACATGATTCGCGAAGTAAAGTAGTATCAAACTAAAACAAAGCCGCAAAAAACTTCAACAGTAGTAACTTCGACAGGACGGACCTAAATATAATAATATGATTGTATTAAATGATATTATATTAAACAGCATTATAAATTACATGTATTACTTCTAATTTTGTTACAATTTTTATGAATTATTAAATATTATTTAATTTTTTCATTTCTTTTCGAGAACCGCATTTATTCTTTCAAAGAGCCGCATACGGCTCGCGAGCCGCGGTTTGGCCATGTGTGTTATATTATAAAACTTATATTTTATTATAATTATTATAGTTGTTGTAATAGTTATTATATTATAAGATTTATTTGTAGTACAAAACTGTTGTCAAAACTCGATGCCAATCATGAGATGTCAATGGTGGTACCGACTTCGAACATTTTGTATTGAAAATAAATTTCATAATATAAAAGCTATTATAAAAAAATAACTTTTACAACATAATATCTTTGTTTAAAAGTGTAATTTTTTTTATGTAACTAAGTATAATTAAATTAAATTAATCAAAATTTATAAGTATTTTTGTCTGTAAAAGGCACAATCGAGTTATTTTCCACTTTTTTGTGCCTCTTTTGTTTTTTCTGAAGTCGGTTTTATTTTTTTAAAAAAGTTTATTACTTCGGTCTGAAAGACCTAAGTATTACATTCATGAGCTCAAAGTGAAATTCTAACCCCCACTTTTTTTGGCATTTCTCGACGTTTTAGGACCTACTGATTCTAAAAAAGCAAACAAAAAAAAAATGTATGTCTGTCTGCCGGCCGTCCGTCCGTCATTACCTACGCTGCAGGGAAAACCGCTGGAGGGATTTCAAAAAATTTTTTTTCTAAAAATAGGTATTTACAAGGAACAGGTCCGAAAGGACGCTGTGTTCGATAACTGTACCGGAAGTGTGTCAAAAAAATCATTATGTGTGTCAAAAATAGCAAAATTTCATATTTTTGGCTTAAAAAACGTTCATTTTAAGTGATTACGAGTAGGAACATTTAATTTGGAGAAATCTTGATGGTCGAGATTGGTATGTGAGATCAAAAACTAGATTATTGCATTATAAGTTTGTCATAAAAATGTTGTCAAGTGTGTCAAAAGAAAGATTTTTAATTATTTTTTTACCTAATTTTTTGGAAAAAAAATAAAATTAATTGTTTGTTTAAAATGAAGTTTTATTATTATTATTGAGAATTATGGCATTATAAGTTTGTCAAAAAAATGTTGTCAAGTGTGTCAAAAGAAAGATTTTTACTTATTTTTTTACCTAATTTTTTGGAAAAAAAATAAAATTATTTGTTTGTTTGAAATGAAGTTTTATTATTACTATTGAGAATTATGGCATTATAAGTTTGTCAAAAAAATGTTGTCAAGTGTGTCAAAAGATTTTTATTTAGTTTTTTACCCACTTTTTCGGAAAAAAAATAAATTTGTTTGTTTGAAATGAAATTTTATTATTATTATTGAGAATTATGGCATTATAAGTTTGTCAAAAAATGTTGTCAAGTGTGTCAAAAGAAAGGTTTTTATTTATTTTTTACCCAATTTTTTTAGGAAAAAATAAAATTAATAGTTTGTATGACATGATATTTTATTATTATTATAGAGAATTATGACATTATAAGTTTGTCAAAAAATAATGTCAAGTGTGTCAAAAAATGATTTCATTTATTTTTTAGCCAATTTTTTGGAAAAAAAATTAAGCTGTTTTTATGACGTAAATGTAATTTAAAATGAAATTGGACATGGAAATTTTTGAGTTTGTTATAGTTTTTGAAATATTTTTGGAATTTGAAAAAGTTTTTGTATTATTGAATTTCTAATAATTTTTGCAATATATTTAGAATTTCGGCAAAAGTTTTAATTTTCGATTTTGTAAGAAATTTTAGAATATTTTTAGAATTTTGAAAAAATTTTTATTTTTGATATTATTATAATTTTTGGAATTTGGAAAAAATTTTCGATATTTTAATTTTGTAATAATTTTTGCAATATTTTTAGAATCTTGGAAAAAGTTTGAATTTTTAAGAATTTTTGAAATATTATTGGAATTTAGGAAACATTTAAATATTTGATTTCATTCTAATTTTTAGAATATTTTTGGAATTCTGAAAAAGTTTTATTTTATTTAATTTAACAATATTTTTGGAATTTTGATTATAGTTTTCCGGCAACGTATTGATGTTTCGTATTAGTTTTGTAATAAATTTTTAAACAGAGATAAAAAATACTTGTACTTTAACAAAGAGTTATGTTTGATATACATCGCAGTCCAAAACTAAAAACCATGTCCTCATAAAAGTTTTTTGCCGAAAACTATATCAAAATCCTTTACCCAGACCGAAGTCTTGATATCTCAGAGCTGTGAGATTTCAGCCCCTCCATATTTTATTATTTCATTTTGTGTAGTCATAAAATCAAAAGGCGGCTAAGAAAGTGTTTTTGAAGTAATAACTTAAAATCGCGGCAAGCATTCATCGATGAAAATCTAACAAATATGGTTTTATCATATTTTTGAAAAGGGGGATATTTTCTGTCATAGAAAGGAATTTAGGACCATTTTGACATCTATATCAACTAAATACAACTCAAACCGTCCAAATAGATCCAAATAGATTAAGCTGTTTCAAAGAAATCGACGAAAATACATGAAAAATATAGTTTTTTTTCAGTTTCCTGAACAACGACCGTTTTCCACGTAATATAAAAAATATGGAACAACCTCGGCATCTATCTTAATAGAATACATTTAAACCATCCAAATCAAGTGAGCTGTTTTCGATAAATCGGCGAAAATACATAAAAAATATAGTTTTTCCAATTTTCTGAAAATAGTACATTTTGGTACAAGAGATGAAAACGCTGCTTTTTCGTGAGTGAAAATTTGTTCACGAGAGCCGTTAACGTCCAGTTGGACAATTTCACGAACGCAAAATGTTTTTATCTCGCGTAGGGAATACACTTTTTTCTATGATAGTAAATACATAAACGATATTTATTAGAATTTATTAAATTAGAAATCGACAAAATAACATTCAAAATTCATATTATATTTTTACATATGGTTGCTTTGTTTTAAAATTATATGAAAATACCATAGAGCAACAACAATTTGTTATTCTTTTTACAATAGAGGGAAAAAGCCCATTTTCACAGGGGATTAAGCCTGCTTGAACATAAAATTTTCCTCTGCTATCATAGAAAAACGGTATTTTTCACGTCATAAAAAATGGATCACTTGGGAGTTTACCTTAACAGAATACAATTTAAATCATCCAAATCGAATGAGCCGTTTTCAAGAAACATACATAAAAAACCTTCAATGAAAGATCCAATAATTCCATCATTTAAATCACTGGAAACTATATTATTTAATGGTTGCACCATTTTAATAAACAAAGTCTAATGCGGTCACGTACGTTTCACCATCTTTTTCAGGTACGCTATTCCAAAGATGAGCTACATAGTTCAATAGATCGGTAGTTGATCTTTTGTTTCATAAACCGTATTGACTGCAGTCAGATATCAAATGATTGTCTTCCAAAAATTTGGATATGTGTGAACTTATATAGTGCTCGTATATTTTAGACAGGACTGAGAGTAAGGCTATTGGTCTATAATTTGAAATATCACATTTCGTTCCTTTTTTTGGGACAGGCTGGACATTGGCCAACTTCCAGCAGGATGGAAAAATACCTGCAGATTTTTAGAATATTTTGGTGAGACTTGGTGCAAGTTCTTTTGAAAATGTTTTTAGAATAACAGGAGGAATGTTGTCCAGACCAGAGGCTTTGTTGTTGTTTAACCCCCTTAAAAGTTTTTCGATAATTTTGGGTTTGAAATGTAATTGTTTCATATTAACTCCTGAAGATTGAATTTGGGGTATTTCCTTAGGAGTTTCTAAAACTATCGAATTTGAAGCAAAGCGTTCCGCGAACATATGTAGCTTTGCTTGCAGTGTCAGTAACGATTGAGTCACCATCAATGATAGGGGGGATAGAAGATTTAGAATTTAAAGTATTAATGGCACTGTAAAAACTTTTGTCAGAAATTGACATACTCGAAAGTTTTGCCGCTTTCTCTCTGTCAAACTCTGCTTTTTCGTTTTCAATTGTCTGGTTTGATATTTTGTTGGCCTTTAAATACTGGGATCGATTAACAGAATTATTTTTATGAATCCAAATATTAAATAATCTTCGTTTGTTTCAAAGATCCTGTTTGGCTGCCTTCGAAAACAAATATTTTTGTTGGGGTTCCATTATTGAAAAGGGAACGAATTTGTTAATACCGAATTGAATGGTTTCAGTAAAGTTTTGAGCAGAAACATTTACATCGTCAGTATAACAACAATGATGATCAAAAGGGAAACCTTGAAAAAGATTTCGGAGACCATTGGTGTCCAATGTCCATCTTTAAAAAGTGAAATATTTTACGGGGTTTGGAAACTCTAGTTTGTAGTAAATCAGTTTTGATAACTGATGTGATTAAATAATGATCATAATTTCCAATACTACCCGTATCGACATCGACACTCGTAATATCTGGCATAGATGTGAGATAGAGGTCTAGGAGAAAACTTTTATCACCGCCATTACGAGTGAAAGTTGGGCTTTTTACAATCTACATCATGTCGTGCGATGCGGCAAATATCTGCCTGTCTTCAATCGAAAAATTTAAAAAAGAATGAAAAATTTAAGAAATGAAAAATTTAAGAAATAAATGAAATTTTTTATTTTAAAAAAACGAATTTATATTAATTGTAACAAAATAAAAGAGTTTACAAGTTCACTTAAGTTTAAAAACAAAAAAATTCGATGTTCTGTAATATTATTTTAACTTTTTTGAGGCACAATTATAGCGCACTTACAATATATTAGTAAAATTATTAAAAAAATAAATGTTAGTATGAGGAAATATTTCCACCACAAGTTTTAATAATAAGCCTAATACGATTTTGAACAGAATGGACTAACTTAATACATTTATTGATAGAAATTTTGGACCAAATATCCTTTATTGCATTCTTCAACTCACTTTGTGTTGAAATCGTGTACTTTTGAAGGTCTTGATCAATTATTGACCATAAGTTTTCGATTGGATTAATATCTGGTGATGTTGGCGGCCAATCCAAAAGTTGAATGCTGTTGTTTTGAAACCAATTCAAAGCTAATGCTGCCTTACGACATGGTGCGTTATCCTGTTGAAAATAACATTGGCTTCCATCAATTCCGAAAAGTTGTTCAAAATATTCCGGTAATGCCTCAGAAATCAAATCAATGTAGTTTCTAGCATTCAATCGCCCTTCATAGAACAGCAATGGACCAATTCCATGTGCACTGAAGCAACCCCATACACTTAAAGACCCACCACCGCCCTGTGCCTGATTTTGAGAACAAAATGGTTGATCGCTTTCCTGTTGAGTTCAGCGCACAAACGCTCGATTTTTTCTATTTATTAATTAAAAGTGAGACTCATCACTAAAGATAACTCGATCCCAGTCTCTAGTGGACCAATTTTTGTGCGTTTTACACCAGTTAAGCCTCTTCTTTTTTTGAAGTATGTTACGGAATGGACCACGTTTCTGAGTGTAGCTGTTGAGACCTTTCCACAAGACGACGGCGAGTTGTTCTTGCACTAACTGGCTTTTCAATGGAAGTTGACCATTCGTTTGCAAGATTACGACTACTTGCTGCTCGATTTTGTTTACATAGCTTAACTAAATATCGATCTTGAGCAGGAGTTGTGCATCTATGACGTCCTTGGCCTGGTACATTTTCAAGTGGCAAGCCCGCCGAAACCTTTTTGGCAATATTGTAGACACATTTTCTAGAAACAATACATCGTTTCGATATTTCAGAATGAGAATAATTTTCCCGAAGTAACGTTTTTATTGATATTTTCTGTTCTGAAGTAACACTTTTTCGACCCATTATATTAAATTCAGTACTGCTGCTAAAAATTTAATTGCGTTCACTAACTTGTATCATTAACTTTGCAAGACTAAACCAAATTTATTAATATCGGCTAGTTTTATAACAAATTACCGTTTTTAATTACCGTTTTAAATTACCGTTTTAAATTTTAAGCAAATTTATTGAAATCATGTTGAAAACAAATCATATTAAAATTGATTTTTAACAAATTTAATAAAGTATATTTGACAGTTTTTTTATTTTGAATAAATTTTCTTTGATATTTATAAGTTTTAACATACCAACCATACCAACCTTATCAAATCAAAATTTACGTTTCGCCATCTCTTGCAATTTTATGTAATCAAAATATTTTAGATCATTGATCTAGACCCAGATAAACATCTGGGTTATGTTGTTGTTGTTTTTACATGTTAAAAATAGACTTGATCTAGACCTTGACCCTGACCCAAATAAAAAAAACGCAACTATTTATCACTTTCGGCACTTTCAATTGCTCATGCGCTATAATTATGCCACGCTCATTTTTGTCATGTTCCCTTTATTATCATTTTATTCTCTTCTTAATAAAAAAAAAGCAATAAAATTTGTCTATATGTTATTTAAATTTGTGATCAACTAATATTATAAAATGTGTAAGCCGAAAATTTTGTTTCTCCTTTTTGAACCATTTTTGTAAGTTCAAAAAGGAAACTATATATTGGGCTATAATATTGACCACTGCTTTATATATATATATATATATATATATATATATATATATATATATATATATATATATATATATATATATATATATATATATTATATATATATATATATATATATATATATATATATATATATATATATATATATATATATATATATATATATATATATATATATATATATATATATATAAGTATTTATATTTTTTATTAAAATTTATTTATTTTTATTTATTTAAAAAAAATTTATTTATTTGATTTGTAAAGAGAAATTATTTATTTATATATAAATAAGGAAAATTAATTTATTTATTTAATAATAAAAGTATTTAGTTATATATCACATTGTTTATTTAATTATAAAATTTATTTATTTAACCATAAGATTATTTATTTATTTATCAAATTATCCATTTGCTCATAAAATTGATTTATTTATTTTTTTTCTTAACATAAGATATCACCCCGGTCAAAACCCATATTGTATCAAACAGTAAGCAAAAAGGTATAGATGGTGTTGATGAAAGATCAAGGAGGAAAATCGAACTTGCGATCTCTCACCAGAAACGATATGTGAGGCCTAGAACGGATAATATATAGGTTGAAATCCCAATTCCACGTTCTAGAACCTCCCCAAAATTTGATAAAGACTAAAGACTGGTTTAGATTCCAGCCCAAATGTCTGTTTCGACAAACCAACTACTGAATCCTCTCATACCTAATCTAAAAAAAATTAAAAGTAAAATCGAATTAAAAAAAATCCATTAACATATAACCAATATCGTTCCTTATAAAAATTAAAATGTAAAAATAAAAACTAAAATTTTGGGGAAAAAGAAATAAAATAAGGGTGTAAATAATCCTGCTAGAGGCGTATTCCTTGCTCATATGACCTACTGTCTTCCTCAGTGATTAAATAAAGCCCAGGTATAGTTATATGAAGGCTTGTTTCTTCGAGCAAACAATATCGTTCCATCATCAAGGAAGATTCCATAACTAAAACTTAAAATGCTGCGGTTAATTGAATAGTGTCCAACCGCCAGCATCGGTAAGATATCAGCCATTCTTGCCTACCGATATCTCATTGATACTGCCAGTGGTATGTGATATCTCACGTTGGTTCATATGTCAATATCAGAGACTATAGTACGCAGGGTTGGGCATCTGTAGATAAAAAATTACAAAAAATTTACAAATCAATCAAAACTTATTTTTTGTAACACATGCATAAAAAATATGTAATTTTGTACTAGAATAAAATACAAGAAAAAACTACTTTTTCGCACATATGACCGCAAAATATTTTGTGCACGGGCTAGCACGCCGCCTGCATGTGAGATTTGTAGTTAAATCTATCCATAAATCTATCCATATATCTATCTATATATAATATTTTTATAGCACTAAAATATCAAAATAATAATTTAAATAACTTACCATATAGTAAAAACAACTTAAACACATTGCATCATTTGAATTGCAAGAAAAAACAATTCATTTAGGTTTTCAAAGTTCACAATTTTGACAGCTCAGTTGGATTACTATGTGTTTTTTTAGTTGGATTCTTATGTATATTTTTTCGAGCTAGTATAATTTACAACTATTACAACGAAGACGGCGCACTTTAATTATTTAGAAATCTTAAATTTGTTTATAACTTTGTTAAATAAATGATTAAATAAACAATTAAATAAATATTTATAAATTTTATGCACTTGTTACAAAAAATAGTGTGTATTACTAGTGCGAATGCGTTTTCCAAGAGCGAGTTATTTGCCGCTTAGTTGCCAACTAACTCTTGTTTGGAAAACGCATTCGCACTAGTAATATACAATCTACTATTTCTATGCATTTTAATCCTTTTAGTTGATCTACTTGCTATTTATCACAAGTTTTGACAATAATTCAAAAATACTAAAAGTTTGTGATAAATGATAATATAAAAAGATAATAAATACATTTTTTCTGATGTTTGTATTTTTTATAATTTACGATTGATGGCGCTCACTCCAAAACAGTTGCAACCAACAAATATTGCGACGCTGATGCATAGGCTGACTTCACCACAGCTCTGGAAACATAGTGTTCTGGATAAACAATGAGCTAATATCCATAAAATACTTTACTTAAAAGCTAACAAATATTATGGACTTCGTAGTTCTAATAATAAAAATATTAAACCAGGCAGTAGTATCCCAACAAACATAAATTCTGTTGTACGAGAAAAAGTAAAAAAACATTTTATCGGAAGTTACAAACCGGAAGTTAGGATGCAGAACTGTTGTAAACCGTACTAAATGTGTATGTACCAAATTTCATCCAATTCGATTATCAGGTACAGAAGTTATTGAGCTTCCAAAATAACAGGTGCTTGGAGGACCCCCTACCACTTTGTTCACTATCGCTAAAGAAACTAATCATTTCCTTGTAATACATGTTTGCATATTTTTGCAAAGTGTAATCAAAATTACTTAACGAACGAATGTTGTATGCTTCCAACAAACATTGAAACAATAAACAGATGTTCGGGAGGACCCCACCAGTTATCCCAATATTGTCCAAAAACTAGTCAATTCTTTGTCATTAAAGTCTTCATCTTTTTTCAAAGTGCCATTAAAATTGATTAATGAATGAAATCTGTATGCTCCCAACAAACTTTAAAAACAAAGTGTGAAAAGTCAGCAGTTGTATGGTAGACCCCCCGCCACTTTGATCAATGTGTTCCAAAAGATGATAATTATCTTCTTACACTAATTGAAACCTTTCCATAAGTTTTATCATAATCACTTCATTATTGTAGGCTGTAGTGTGCATAAAGATACTGAAAAAACTGCCAACAATTAAAAAACTAATAAATAAAACTAACTCTCACACTAATTGAACCCTTTTCCATAAGTTTCATCATAATCACTTCATTATTGTAGGCTGTATTGTGCATAAAGACACTGAAAAAACTTCAAAAATTTACAAACAAAAAAATTTACCGGAAGTGAAAAACCGGAAGTTGGGATATAGAACTGTTGTGAACTGTACTAAATGCTCATGTACCAAGTTTCATCCGATTCGATTATCAGGTACAGATGTTATTGAGCTTTAAAAAAACAGGTGTATGGGACACCCTCACCACTTTGTTCACTATCGCTCAAAAACTAATCAGTTTCTTGCCATACATGTTTGCATCTTTTTCTAAAGTGTCATCAAAATTCGTTCACGAACGAATGCTGTGTGCTCCCAACAATTATTGAAAAAAGTGTGACACATTAAACAGGTGTTCGGGAGGACCCCCATCACTTATTCCAATATTATCCAAAAACTAATCAGTTCTTTGTTACTTAAGTCTCCATCTTTTTTCAAAGTGTCATTAAAATAAATTGATGAATGAAGTCTGTATGCTCCCAACAAACTTTAAAAACAAAGTGTGAAAAGCCAGCATTTGTATGGTAGACCCCCCACCACTTTGTGTCCCAAAACATAATGCTTATCTTTTCACACTAATTGGAACCCTATTCCATAAGTTTCATCATAATCACTTCATTATTGTAGGCTGTAGTGTAGCGAAAATCCGAAATTCTACGTCCACGCCGTGCTACCTGGGTAACGCTAACAGAATTAGGTTGGTGTAGTTGAGAGGGGCAGAGTAAATACTGCTTATACTCAATGATTCTGCACCATGGCGAGTCATTGGCGCCATAAAACCAATGCAACTCAAGCGTCTGTTCTCCATGTTAGGGGCGGCTTGGAGCGGGCGTCTGTCTTGGATCAAGCGGCTCGCTATATAAATGTGTAGAAAGCGTCTGTTCTCCATGTTAGGGGCGGCTTTCAGCGGGCGTCTGTCTTGGATCAAGCGGCTCGCTATATAAACGTGTAAAAAGGTTGTTTCTGGTGACCTTAAGATGCAGAACGAACCCATTCACGAAAATTTGGGTTGGGCGAAGGGCTAACACCCCATTTCCGTAAAAAAATTACTGTCATGAATTCTGTACACAGGCCTCGGAATATCTCGGATTCATTATTGGAACGACCTCGGAAACTGTACCCAGACTACGATTTAAAAATAGGAACCTGGAACGTGCTAAGCCTTAGAAGACCCGGAGATCTCCTAAATCTCACCCAACAAGTCGAGAGCTACACACTGGATATAGTGGCATTACAAGAAATAAGATGGCCAGGCAGTGGAATCCATGAAACAGCGAAAGGATACACTCTGTATTATTGCGGTCATCAAAACGGAGGAGAATTTGGAGTTGGCTTTCTTATACACCGTCGCGTGAATCAGCATGTTATCGACTTCTGCCCAATTAATATGCGGTTATGCACACTGAGAATCCGCACGAAATTCAATGTAACGATCGTCAATGTTCATGCACCTACTGAAGATAAAGCAGATGATATTAAAGACCTGTTCTTCCTAGAACTCGAGAAAGTCATCAATAACATCCCGCGGCACGATATAAAAATCGTGGTAGGTGACTTTAATGTTCAAATCGGTAGGATTGCAGAACTTAAAACACATATCGGCCCTAACAGCTTGCATCATACCAGCAACAATAACGGTTTTCGCACAGCCGAGCTGGCTATGATGTATGATCTAGTAATTTCCAGCACTTTCTTCCTTCACAAGAGAATTCACAAAGCAACGTGGAAATCAAATGACGGAAGAACAGAAAATCAAATTGATCACGTCATGATCTCTAAGAGACACTCTACAAGTGTAACTGACGTTCGATCATACAGAGGTGCAGATATGGACACCGATCATATGCTTGTCATCTTTAAGTACAAGTGCAAGTTGTCATCTACATTTAACAGACAAGCAAAAAAGACCGTGCGCTGGAATGTCGAAGCATTTAAACAACCGGAAACGCTGAATAGATATCAGGAAATAATAACACAAAACATAGAAGAGCATGACATCTCTTCTGAGATGCCATTAAACATACAAGAAAAATGGCAAACGCTTCAATCAACCATTATAGCCGCAGCACAAACTACAATCGAAAAACGACCACCGAAATCACACAACGAATGGTTTGACGACGAGTGCCGCCAATCCGTTGAAAATAAACAAAAACTGCGAGAAAAATGGTTAACAAGGAACACCCGAAGCTCCCAAGCTGATTATCTATGCGCCAGGAAAGCCTCAACAAAACTTCTACGTAAAAAAAAACGCGAACACATAAAGAGCTGCATCGAATACATCAACCAACATGCGGCCAACGGAAATTCAAAAGAGTGCTTTGCCAATGCACGGAATCTGACAAAAGATTTCCACCCAAGATCTACAGCCATCAAAAATGAAAATAATGAGCTTACAACAAGTGAACGTGATGTGCTGGCAGTGTGGCGATCCCACTTTCAAGACCTACTCAATAGGACGAACGAAGTTCATCCTATTCGAGCAATTGCTCCATCAACTGAGGAGAGTTTTGTCCCTTACCCAGCAATAGAAGAAGTGGAAGCTGCCATTAAAAAACTGAAAAACGGCAAATCACCAGGTTTCGATGGTATTCCCGCAGAACTTTTGAAAAATGGAGGAGCAGCTCTGGTCTCACGTATATACGATCTGATTCTTGCAATCTGGGACCAAGAAGAACTACCTGCTGAATGGAAAACAGCTCTCATTGTTCCGCTACATAAGAAAGGTGACAGTCTAAAGTGTGAAAATTATCGTGGCATCGCACTGTTGAACACTGCATATAAAATACTAGCTAATGTCGTACTTGCTCGACTCATCCCGTTCGCCGAATCTATCATAGGTGACTATCAGTGTGGTTTTCGTCCCAACCGCTCAACCACAGATCAATGTTTTACATTAAGGATGATTTTGGAAAAATGTTGGGAGTTCAACATCAGCATTCACCAGCTCTACGTTGATTTCAGGCAAGCATATGATAGTATCATTCGCGACAACCTCTGGTTCGCACTCATATGCCTTGGTATCCCAGAGAAACGTGTTTCTCTGTGCAAGCTCACAGCATCGGTATCGAATTGTAGAATAGTAATCGAAGGGTCAGTCTCTGATCCTTTCGATATAACATCAGGTGTTCGACAAGGTGATGCACTCGCGCCCATACTATTTAATTTGGCGCTGGAGTACGCGATAAGAAAAAGCCGAATTGAGACACAAAACTGCATATATAACAAATCTAGTCAAGTTCTTGGCTATGCAGATAAAATTGTGCTTCTCGGACGTAGAACAAGCGATATCAAGGATAGTCTCTCTCAGCTTGAAAGAAATGCTAAACGACTTGGATTATGCATTAACACCGGCAAGACTAAACTTTTAACAACATCCAGGAATATACCTCCCGGCAATCTGAATACTGGCGACTATGAAGTGGAACGTGTAGAAAACTTCAAATACCTCGGATCTGTAATAACATCGTCAAATGACATGCAGGCAGATATTAAAGCCCGTGTCACAGCCGCATACAGAGTTTTCTACGCATACTCAAAACTGTTGCGATCCAAACATCTTTCGCAGTCGTGCAAACTCACACTTTACAAAGCATTAATCCGACCTGTGCTCACATTTGGAAGTGAAAGCTGGACACTGACTTCCTCCGATTGTAGAATTCTATCAACATTCGAGAGGAAAGTCATACGAACAATTTATGGTCCATGTAAAGTTGCTGAAAATCAGTATAGAATCCGAATGAATCATGAAATCAGACAGCTTCTTGGAGGCTGCGATGTAATCGGATTCATTAAATCCAACCGGATTAGATGGTTTGGTTATGTAGAAAGGGCTCCATTGGAAAGAATGATAAAAAAAGCGTCCCAACAACAACCAGCTGGTATTCGTCGAAGAGGAAGACCTAGACAACGCTGGCGTGATGACATCATCCAAGACCTTCGTGATATAGGATGTTGAAACTGGGGTCAACTGGTCATGGAACGAGATGATTGGAAGCTGGTGGCACAGACGGCAAAATCCCTTCATGGGATGCAAACGCCAGAGAGAGAGAGAGAGAGAGTGTGCATAGAGACACTGAAAAAACTTCAAAACAGTACAAAAAAAAATTTTTAACGGAAGTGAAAAACCGGAAGTTGGGATGCAGAACTATTGTAAACCGTACTACATACTCATGTACCAAGTTTCATCCAATTCGTTTATCAGGTACAGATGTTATAGAGCTTTCAAAAAAACAGGTGCTCCAGGGACCCCCCACCACTTTGTTCACTATCGCTCAAAAACTAATCAGTTCTTTGTCATACATGTTTGCATCTTTTTCCAAAGTTTCATCAAAATTAATTCACAAACGAATGTTTTATGCTCCCAACAAACATAAAAACTTTGTGGAAAAAACCACCTGTTGTATGGTGGACCCCCAACCCTTTATCCAATGTGCTCCAAAAGCTGATAAAATCTTTTTAATGTTATTTAAAAGCTTTTACCAACGTTTCATGAAAATCGATCGGTAATTGTAGGCTACAGTAGGGATAAACACTTGAAAAAAAACCTATTTAACCGGAAGTGACAAACCGGAAGTTGGTTTGCAGAAATATTGGAAATAGTAATAAAAGCTTATATACTAAGTTTCAATAAGATCATAGCCCGCGATCAGAAGTTATTCAAGATTTAAACTTAGAGGTGTTCGGGAGACCCCCCGCCATTTTGTCCAAATTTGAAATGAATCCAGATCTTCCATTTTCAAGTGAACCTGTATCATTTGCCAAAGTTTCATCAAGATTCTATGCAGAAAACTCACCCATCCACCAACCCGTCCACCCACCCACCCACGCACACACAGATGTACACCAAAATGTTTTTTGGCTATTTAGATAGAGGATGGTCCAAAACAAAAGAAAAAATAAAATTTGGGGAATGTAAGATTTTTTTTTTTTCACGATAGATTGCATTACTTCACACAATTTAAAATTGTGGTGAAGTAAAAATCAGAACACAATCAAATACTAATACTTTCGTTATTGAATCAAGTTAAAAATACCCACAAACAACTTTCTTCATATTATAAATCTTTATAGAATAAAAATATAGGTGTATGTAAATTATGATTTTGTTTATATAACTGTTAGTAAACTCACGTGGATACATCCGTGAATCAGTTTTTTTTTTCATTTTACTTCGCGTTACATTTCATCAATCAAAGCGTTCATTTCCAGTTTTCCTTCAGTTTATCTGAAACATTGAACCAAGAAAGAAATGAAAAGCTTCAATTCCTTAATAAATATTTAAAATAAAATTTATTGTAGTAAATAAATATCAAATAATTGCAATAACAACTGTTGTGAAAAAACGAAAAGTTAGAAAAAAAAAACAGTGAAAAGTGAAAAGTAAGTGCATTTCGTATTATTTTCATACAAAAAATTGATCAATAAAAAAATATTACAGCTTATAGGAATTTTGATCCCTGACTCAAATATTCCTTGTACGTTTGGGTAGTTTTTTACCATTATATTCTCGTGCTTACCATAAGTGCCATAAAACTATAGCTAAAAAACCAGAACAAATTGCTATACATGAAAAAGAAGTGATACAGTTAGAACTGAAAAACAGCATTTATGGAAATTGTTAATAAAAGTTGCAAGACTTTGAACCACAATCCTTTTGTGCCTAAATTGAAAGAACATTAAAGTGAAAACACAAAATTCCAAACTTTTAAGTAATTCTAATAAAATTCAGTGTTAGGATAATTCTGTAATAAAAAAATTAGTACCCGAATTTATCAGAACTTTTTGATGTTCTTTATTAAAATATCGAAAAGGTATTCATTAAATGAAAAGGTCTACATACTTAATATTTTCATACATGACGCTCTGACGCATATGTACGTTAAAAGTTCACTAACTTAAAAACTTAAATAACAGTCGAAATATAGTTTATTTAATTCGGAGTTTTTTATGTGGCTCTTTTCATGTTGAACTTTTTCAATTTCTAAGGATTTCTCAGCTAAAGATAAAAATTACCATTTGCAGTTTAAATGTAATGTGATTTATATTTTGAACATTTGTAGTTTCATTTGAAAATAAATTCGTTGGGGGTGTTTGTTATCGAAAAGATTGCCAACATGAATTTAATTTTACTGGGCTTCAGCTTTAAAAGAACTTTTACAACAAGTTGTCAAAGTTGTGTTTTGTCGCAACTTTTTCCTTAAATATTAGTACTCTTCCACTGTACCTAACCATTTATTATAAATATATATATATGTGAACGCGAGTCTATTTTACTTGAACATGTTTTAAAATGTGAGTTTCCTTTTATCACGTGGAATTCGACTTTCAAAGCTTAATAACAAAATTAGTCATAAAAACAACAACAATATTTATTTGAAGGAAAGTAATATTTTCAGAAAATATTCTCGTGTTTTAACATAGGATATTTGATAGCGTTGGTTTTAAATACGTTTTTCCCTCCCTACCATTTTTTTTACATATTAAGGCAAAAAAATTTTTTTGAAATTTCTCATTTTACTACAATTAAATAACTTAAATTTGTTTAAGCACTATTATTGACTACATATATATTAAGCATAATATAAAAAATATTTTTTATTCGCCTACATATTAAAGTGGTACTTTATTACTGTGATTTGTGGCCGTAAAGTGTCACTTTTTAACCATATATTTTGTTGTCATAGTTACGTCCAAAAAAGTAAAAAACATTTGTATTTGTTTAAATTCTATAAAAACAGAAATTTTTATCAGAGCAACCCTTAAATTCAAAATTACATTATCCAATTAAAATTATTGTTATTATTTGTTGTCATAACAATTATTTTGAAAAAAAAAATAACAAATATTTTGTCAAAGGTTACTTGTTCAACATGTTTTCATTTCAAAATTTATGCAAAATTATAACTTTGATTTAGAATAAACAATTTTTTTAAAATATTTTGCTAGCGGCGAATAAAAAATAGTATATGACGCTCGGACGTAAGCTATTTTGAACTTAATGTGGGTGCAAATCTCGGCTAGCGCCTCGATTTCCAAACTCCACATACGGCCAAAATCTTTAGCTTTACGTCCTTGCATCATAATGTATAGTAGAATTTTTTTGCCAGCGAATTTTTGACAGATAGGACGCAGCAAGAGATAAAAGATGAGACAAAAAGTAAAAGAGAGATGTATTATTTATTTTCGGATAAAATTGTTTTCAAAACAATTATATTAGTTAAATTTTTACTTCTATAGTTCGTACCATTTGTTTGTTGTGATATTTGTTTACATAGACGTCGTTATTTTTATTATAATTATTTTTAATTAACAAAATTTTTTTATATTACCTACAAAATCATTAATATGTTTTGGTTTTCTATTATAAATTTTTGAATTTCAATAGTAATTTGTTAATTTTAATGCGCTTTTTTGTCCATTTCAATGGGACCCAAACAGCTTTTTTAATATTTTGATTCGAGACACTGAATTCCGCACATGCGCATTCCGCAATATGTGGAGAACAACCAATTTTTGTATTCGCTGATAAAAAAATTCTACTTTACTATTATTTTATTCTGTCCTTAAAACCAATTTCGAAAATAGGCTAAATTTTTCATACAACTTTGTTTGGGAAATTTTGGCAATTTTTATGTTGTTTTTTTAGCGACTTAAGAAAAATATTTTATATATTATGCTTAATATATAGTCAATAATACTTCATAAGCAAATTAAAATTGTTCAACTGTGGTAAAATGAGAAATTTTATAGAAAATATTTTGCCTTAGTTTTATTTTAATTTAAACCAATGAAATTCTCTAAAATGTAATGACATCATTCAATTTCACCAACAACATTTGAATTATACTAATAACAAATATTTATAAAATTTATAAAATAAAAATTATCCCAAGGGCGGTGATAATTCGAAATAATTTTTTGCCAAAAATTTCGAAAGCAAGTATATTGATAAAAGCACGAGGCCGTAGGCTGAAGGAAAAACAAACCTTTAAATTTGATGTTTTTCTTCGTATTATAAATAAAAACAGATTATTTTCGGAATGGTTTTATGCAAGCATTGATACTAAAATAAATAAAAAGAATGACGAAAAAGTATTAATTTATTTTTTCTGCATATGGAATGAAAGAAAATATTATAATCGACTCCAAAGGAGTGAAGGAAAAAAGTTCAAATTTTACTAAAACGAATAAGAACGACATTAAAAATATATATTACATTTTGCTGTTTTTCGTGAGTGAACATTTGTCCACTTAAACGTAAAGCCGAAAGCGTTTTCTTCTCGCGTAGGAAATGTAATTTTTTCTACGATAGTGAATATATAAACTATATATATTATAAATTATTAAACTATATTCTATTTTTTCATGGTTGCTTTGATTTAAAAATTCAATAAAATTACATGAAAATACCATAGCAACAACAATTTGTTATTTAGCGAAAATGATTTTACACTAGTGGAAGAAACATTTTTACAAGAGATTGAACCTACATGAAAACAGACGTTTTATATGCTACAGTAGAAAAAATTTTAATTTGTGAAATATTGTTCACATTTGAGGAGTGAAATAGGCGCTCCAATAAAATAAAATTGCAACTGGTAATAAATATAAAGAAATTCGCGGACCACTAAAATTTTTTTGCGGATCACTAACGGTGCCCGGATCACCCAAGAACCACTGGCCTTGAACACGTTTTTCTGCAATTGGTACTTTGTACTGTGTAATGATTCTTTGAGACTCCAAGTGACAAAGAGAATTGTAAACAAATATAATAAAGTGGGACATACTCATTAGCTGCATTTCTTGATGCATTATCTGATCCAGATCAGGTCATGGTTCATGAAACGACACAAAAATGTAGTAATAGGTGAGTCTGGTTGGTATAATTATTGCCTAAAAGTACTACACAAAATTACATTGAAATATTAATTTTGGGACTACTCAAAATGATATTCCCTTTTTTTATATGTCTTTAATTTTCTTTTTACATTTTTTTAAACAATTTTGGTGAACAGCCCAAATAATTTTGTGTAAATAAACTTTTTAAATTAAATTTATAAGCTTTTTATTTATAATTTTTATTTATATTAGTTTGGGATGCGTTCGGTTCGTAAATTGTCTGTTTTTTTCTTTATACCATTTACGAAATACAAAATATTTATTCACGTACATTTTCAAATATGAACTAATTTTTAGATTATGATTTGTAATCCAAAAACAAAGTTGGATCTCAATTCGCATGTAAACCTTAAGCGGGACTGGATCACACGGTTTCATGAAGTGCAGCTATTATTGCATCAATAGAGCGGATTTAATTGGAGGCAGGTTTTTAGGATTAAATAACAAAGTTATCATTGATAAAAAGAAAACGAAAGAAAAAGAAAGTTTTAAAAGAGAACGGTATCAAAGTTGCAAAGAAAAGGGACTCTGATGACCCTAAAAGCTAGAGGAACCGAGACCATTAGCACCACCGCAACAAATATAATTAATAAATTTAAACAATAATTTCACTTACCCTAGGATTGCTCCAATGTCCCCACCAACCATCTTACCCTCAAAATATTTGTCAATCATAGTGAAATAGAATATTAAAGGTGTGGCGAACCTTTTTCATTATGCGTGCCAAAAAATGCAATCTATTTTTATAAAATCGCTGACGTGCCAAGCTGTTAGTAATATTAAAAAATACAATTATTACAGACAAAATAAAAAGAAACTTTTGCAGAATTTTATCAACAAAAATTAAAATCAACAATAAAACTCTTAAGGATTAAATTGAATTATAAAAACTAATATTAATTTTAAGTTAATTAATGCGATTTTGATAAATTAAGTGATATGTTCAGTTTGTCCAGTTTGACAATACACTTCAGAATTGATCGTGGTGTTCTTTGGTAGAAGCTAAAAAAAATGATTTCTTTAAAATGCCACCAAACAGATAGCGTCACCTTTTTTTATGAATGTCGACTTTCGCGGTGATTTGAGCCAGTTCATCTTTCTTACTCCATGATCTGTTGCGATTAACATTGTTGTAGATAACCCATTTCTTGTCTCACGTGATGATGCGTTTTAAAAATGGTTCATTTTCTTGACATTTTCTTGACAGACGCAAATCACAGACGTCAACGCGATAACACATATTTATTTCTGTAAGAACATGAGGAACCTATATGTCGAGCCTTAAGATTAAACCTAGACGGTTCAAATGATCATGAACGGTCGAATTTTAGAATTTTGAGGAGAAATGCAAATTTTGCAGCGATCGCACAATTTTTTTTTCGCCGGTTTGCATCAATTAATACCTTTATTGTGTCTTCATCTGCTTTAGCTAACCTTCCAGAACATGGTGCATCTTTAACATCAAAATTGCCGAATTCAAATTTTGCAAACCACATTTTTCTGGCAATACATCTTTTCCAAATACAACGAATATTTTTTTTCTTGCTTGTACTGCATTTTTACCTTTTCAATAAAAAAAAATATTGCGAAATATTCACAATAGCTCTGGAAACATAGTGTTCTGGATATATAGCGAGCTTATATCCATCAAATACTTTAATTAATGGCTAACCAATGTTATAGATTTCGTGTAGTTCTAATTATAAAAATATTAAAGAAAGCAGTAGCATACCAACAAACATATATTCTATTGTACAAGAAAAAGTAAAAAAAAATTTTAACCGGAAGTTGGGATGCAGAACTGTTGTGAACCGTATTAAATGCTTATGTACCAAGTTTTATTCAATTCGATTATCAGGTACAGATATTATGAAGCTTTCAAAAATGCAGGTGCTCTGGGGACTCCCCACCCCTTTGTTCAATATCGCTCAAAAGCTAATCAGCTCCTATACATATTTGAATCTTTTTCCAAAGTGTCATCAAAATTAATTCACGAACGAATGTTGTATGCTCTCAACAAACATTAAAAACATAGTGATAAAACCACCCGTTGTACGATGGACCACCCAGCCCTGTGTCCAATGTACCCCAATAGCTAATGGAACATTTCTCATGTTAATGGAAAACTATTACCGGCGTTTTAATGAAAATCAATGTGTGAAAAATGTGAAAATCGAGGCTACAGTAGAGATACAAAACTGAAAAAAATCTTTTTAACCGGAAGTGACAAACCGGAAGATTAAATGCAGTACTGTTACAAATCATACGTTTAGAATATCTACCAAGGTTAATCAAAATCAATTATCAGGAGCTGATATTATTGAAGTTTCATAAAAGCAGGTGCCCGGGAGGCCCCCCAACCACTTATCCTAATAACTTCCAAAACTAATCAGTTCTTTGTTATTTAAATCTTCATCCTTTTCAAAAGTTTCATCAAAATTTATTAATGAATGAAGTCTGTATGCTCCCAACAAATTTTAAAAACAAAGTGAGAAAAGTCAGCAGTTGTATGGAAGACCTCCCGCCACTTCTATCAATGTGTTCCAAAAGTTGATAATTTCTTTTTATATACTAATTAAAATCTTTACCATTAGTTTCGTCATAATCACTTCATTATTGTAGACTGTAGTGTCAATAAAGACACTGAAAAAATTTCAAAAAATTGCAAAAAAACATTTTTAGCGGAAATGAAAAACCGGAAGCTGGGGTGCAGAACTGATGTGAACCGTACAAAATGCTTATGCACCAAGTTTCATTCAATTATCGATAATCTGATTATCAATTATCAGGTACAGAAGTTAGTGAGCTTGGTGGGGTTCTCCTACCTCTTTGTTTAAATATCGCTCAAAAACTAATCAGCTGCTCGCCATAAAAACTTGCATCATTTTCCAAAGTGTCATCAAAACGATTGTTACTCCCAACAAACATTGAAAAAATAGTAACAAAATAAACAGGTGTTTGGAAAGCCTCCCACTACTTATCCCAATTTTGTTCAAAAACTAATCAGTTCCGAGTCATTCATATTTCCATTTTTACAATGGTATCATCAAAATTGATTAATGAAGTCTGTATGCTCCTAACCAACTTTAAAAACAAAGTGTGGAAAGTCAGCAGTTGTATGGTGGACCCCATCACTTTGATCGATGTGGCTCAAAAAATGATCATTATCTTTTCTCACTAATTGAAACCTTTTTCATAAGTTTCATCATAATCACTTCATTATTGTAGGCTGTAGTGTGCATAAAGACACTGAAAAAAATTCGAAAAATTGCAAAAAAACATTTTTACTGGAAGTGAAAAACCGGAAGTTGGGATGTAGAACTGTTGTGCAACATACTAAATGCTTATGCACCAAGTTTCATCAAATCTGATTATCAGGAACAGATGGTATTGAGCTTTCAAAAAAACAGGAGGTCGGAGGACCCCCACCACTTTGTTTAATATCGCTCAAAAACTAATCAGCTCCTTGCCATACATATTTGCATCTTTTTCGAAAGTGTCATCAAAATCCATTCACGAACGAATGTTGTATCCTCCCAACAAACATTAAACTAAATTAAAAACATGGTGAAAAACCATCTGTTGTAGGTGGTCGCCCCAGCCCTTTGTCCAACGCACTCCAAAAGCTAATGAAACCGTCTCTGGAAAGCTTTTAGTTTATTCAAGTGTTTAGGGATAAACACTTGAATAAAAAAATTTTTAACCGGCGGTGACAAACCGGAAGTTGGTATGCAGAAATATTGGAAACAATGCTAATACCTTATATACCAAGTTTCAATAAGCTCGAATCCCGGGCTGAGAATTTATTGAAGATTTAAACTTAGAGGTGTTAGGGAGACCCCCGCCGTTTTGTCAAATTTTCAAATGAATTCAGATATTCAAGTGAACCTGGATCATTTGTGATAGTTTCATAAAGATCCTATGCAGAAATGTCACCCAGAAAACGAACTTCGTATCAGAACATACCTTATATAAACTTTTGTTTCCATGTTGAACTCGATTGAAAATCAGCCAATTAACCGTTTTAATTTCATCTAAATTTAGCCATTTAAAATTTTTTAGATTAAGAATATCCTTCTGATCAGAGTTTATATTAAAACCCATATATTAAAACCTCTTACCGACCTGAGTAATTTCATAATTGGGGAATACTTAGCTTCACCAGAAGCTCCAAACGGTTTGAAAAGGACCAGGAGACTCTGTGGTATCATATTGGACATTTTTTTGTCTAAGTGTGTCGTCCTGACCTTGTGTTATGTTGACAACCACTATAACCTAACCTTATCTAAAATTAAAGTTCTAGTTAAATTTATTGGGGGTTTTTGTCTTTTGAGATCAATTAAACTGCAGTAAGTAAAGAAGCAATTGGATTTTTTCCAATTCAAAGGTATGGTTTGAAGTTTCTCAGAAAAAAACTCCACTTCTCATTTTTCGTGTTTCGGATGAATTCGAACCTTCCTCTTCAATGCCTTGTTCGAATCCTTAAGCATACACGCTATCGATTACGCTGTTGAGACGATGACAATTTCGAAGTTGAAATTTCTGCGTCACTTATTTATTTTACTTAAGTCGAATTTTTTCACTGTCATCAGACTCCATATCATGGAAATGTTTTTACATTATATGGGAATGTTTGCGTTAAATTTCTAGACAATACAATACAAGACAATTAAATTTCCTTGATGTAGTCTAATATGAAGACATATAGGACTACAGTTGCCCAAGTGTCAGCCATTGATTGGAAACAATCAGTAATCATGACTATATACAATCGTGACATAGGATGTTAAATAGAATAAAATATTCGCCATTCTATGAATTCACACAAAGTATTGTCTAGAAATTTAATGCAAAAATTCTCATATAATGTAAAAACATTATCATAATATGGAGTTTAATGACAGTGGAAAAATTCATTGAAAAAATGAAGAAGTTTCAACTTCGAAATTGTTATCGCCTTAACGAAGCAATCGAGGGCGTGTCTGACTAAGGATCCGAACAAGGCACTGAACAGGAAGGTTCGATTTCATCCGAAAAATGAGAAGTGAAGTTTTTTTTGAGAAACTTCCAACCATACCTTTGAATTGAAAAAAAATCGAATTGCTTCTTTACTTACTTGATTTTAATTCATCTCAAAAATCCCTAATAAATTTAAATTCCCTTAATGTAGTCTAATATGAAGATTGAAGACATATATAGGACTAGAATTAACCTCGTGTCAGCCATTGATTGGAAACAATCAATAATGACTATACAATCGTGTTGTAGTTAAAGTTTTTAGGGCTTTTATGGATTTTATTTAATGTGATGAATTTATTGTGGCCAAATATTAATTTTTCTTTTGAATTTGGTAATACTGGGTTTAATACCGGTAATAGCGGAATGAGATATTAGGGCCAATATCGGTATTAAGGCTAATGCCGTTACCGGTATAGGAAGCCCTATCCGTAAACTAATCAGTTCTTTGTCATTTAAATCACCATCTTTTTTCAAAGTGTCTTCAAAACTGATTAATGAATGAAGTCTGCAGACACCATGCATGTATGCTACCAATAAACAAAATGTGAAAATCCAGCAGTTTTATTGCTATTAGAAATCAAAATATGTGTTACAACAACACATAAAAACAATTTAAGACGAAAGTCCCACAACTACATGAGTTCTAAGGTGTTGATGGACTCAAATCTATGTCTTTTTAATTTTTCTTTAAAGAAGAGATAACTAAACAATAAATCCATCACATTTAAAATATGAGATAGACTAATATTAATTCATGATAGGATAGACAAAATGAAAATTTAATTAAAGGTAAACAACAAATTTGTATTAACAATTTGCAGGAACAAAACTAAATCGGGCTTGCCAATAATCTAGGCATTTGCATATTCCTTGAAAAACTTACTGTTTTCCTTAATGATTAAAGCCCACGCATAGAGTTATGTGAAGGCTTGATAATTGGACCAAGAATTTTTGCTAGAATAGAGTTCATTCGCCAGAATTCCTAAGCCATTAATTCGGCTAGTAATACCTCACTTCTATTGCCAGTGGGATGTGGTGTCTCTCGTTAACTTGTATGTAAATAGCAAGGACTAGAGAACGTGGGATTGTCACTCATGTAGATCAAAAATAAAATAAATCTACATATCAACAAAAACCGATCCTTTCATGTTGAAGGTTGCACATCCACATTGCTGAAAGGTCGAGTTATTCCATAAATACAAATAGCATTTTAATTAAACTAATTAAAATTTGACGCCTCAAATAATTATGGTCACATTTCAATGTTGAACTTTAAACACGCATCAAAGGCTGACTCCACCACAACGTGTTTTGTTGAAAGAATGTTACGAGTGAGGGATAATTAATTTGAATGGATTAAATTTTCGGTTTGACATAATAAATAGAATTTTTTATTTTTAATCAAAAGGTTATTTATATATAGAAAGTTCTAAATATACTTTCAGCATAAAAATTACACAACAACAATAGAAATAAATAGTAAAGAAAATCTATGTTTAGAAAATCCAATTAACGAATCTTTTGTTTTATTCAGCATATTTAAGAAGAAAATTGATTTATGTAAGCATTTATTGAAGCAATAGTTTAATGTACGCCTGCTAGAAAGCCTTGAAAACAAATTAATTTTGAATAAGAGATATTACAAGTAAAAATAAATAGATATGTAGAATAGACTGTGCAGTGCAGTAAACATATGAATGGAAAACTTTTAAGCAAAATTAAGTTTGTTAAAATAAAAGTATAAATTGGATTAATTTTTTAAAATTGTCGATTTTATTTTTCTGCTAGGTTTTTATTTCAGAGGACTTAGCCATAATAGTTTCGTAATAGTATACTGTGCTACTAGTTCGTGTGGGTTTTCCAAAGACATGTGCAACTTTGAGAAAATCACCGAACGAACGCTAAAAATTTAGAACTATTTCAAACATAACTACTCAATTTAATTATTATTGAAAATATTTATATTGGGCTTGTGTTTAAATGTTACTGGCCCATTTTGTTATTAAAAATACCAATACATGTTTATAAATGAACTTAATATGTATATAATTTAAGAATAAAATACTTTTCATCCATACAACTTGTTCGAGCTAATGTAGATCAAAGCAAATTTAATCCTCAATGGAAAGGTGCTATTTTTTTCAGGCGCTCTAAACTTTCTCGATATTGTTTGATAGCATAAACGTGAAGGGGATACACATCTCGAGGCTCTGAGATATCAAGACTTCGGTCTGTGTGAAGGAGTTTTATATAGTTTTCGGCAAAACCTTTTTATGAGGGCATTGTTTTTAGTTGAGCAGCGTTGTATATAAAACAAGAAACTCTTTGTTAAAATACAAGTATTTAATCTATGTTTAAAAATTTTTTATAAAACACGAAACGTCAATACGTTGCCGTTAATATATAGATAGATCATATATTAACATAATTTAGAGAAAAGATTATACATTCAAGTACTCAAAAACCTCTAGATTTGGCGTTCAGCAATTTCAACTTTTAAAAAACAAACAACCTTTTATTTACCATTACCCAAGAGTTTCTATTTGTACAGAAAACTTTTTAGAAAACTTGTTCGTTTAGCTAAATGCATAAATTTTAATAATTAGAACTGACAAGAGCAGATATTTTCCAAAACAACTGCTAAATGCTTATTTTCAGTATAATGACAACTTCTGTGAAAAACGACATTTAATCAAAACAACCTGATATTATCCAACCCAAATGATTCAATTCGTGCAGAACATTTTTAATAAAACTCCTCCATACAGCGTAAATCCTAAATAGCACCAAGCATATTACGTGGTCTATTTTATTTTAAGCCACATGAAGTGCAAAGTTAGCCGTAAGAGTCGTATTAAAATTCCAATCTTAGTTATAAAAACGTTCTTTTAAATATTGATAATAAAAATCCAAATTGTGACTTTTCAAGACTTTATATGACTCAAAGTCATTTATTTTGATCAAAAATTACTTAATATTTCTAAATAACAAATGTCATATTTTGCTGTATGACTTTTATGTCTTCTGAAACGTTATGAATTTTTCCTAGACTAATATTTTTAGTTACGACTTACGTTATTACGTCAAATAGTGGTCGTATATTTAAGTTGTAAATTGAAAATGTGTGTATTATTGGGTTTGTAATTGATTCGTCAAATGAAAATAACTAGAAATCGAAAATTTGAATATTACTTATATACAGAAAATAATATTAATTTTCCATAATTTCTTAATTAAATATTAGTATATTGTGATTAAATAAGACGAACATAAAATATTAATATAATAATTTTTTTAA
This sequence comes from Diogma glabrata, assembly GCA_963693315.1. NCBI lineage: Eukaryota > Metazoa > Arthropoda > Insecta > Diptera > Cylindrotomidae > Diogma > Diogma glabrata. Next base: position 249,188,320 of record OY856187.1, on the reverse strand, counting down.
ATCACTAAATTTAATTATTAAAATGCCTGTTTGCTATTTGTGTCCGTTTTTTTTAAATTTTCATTAAAAAACTTCTTTCGTACATAATTCTTAATAAAATTTATCATTTCAATATCACTAAAATCGTATTGTGTATTTTTAAAAAAATTGTATTTAACCATCCATTCTATAAAATGTACATATATCGACAAACCTCTTTATTCACAATTAAATTAAATCTAACCTAATTTGACATTCCACCTAAACTATCGCAGTCTAAATTATAACTTTTCATCATCGCACGAAGTCTAATTTCAAACTAATTACTCGCTTGTCTGAAAAAAACTGCTTAAATACTATCCTTTAGAATATATTTTAGGGAGGTTAAATTGATGAATTATCATAGCGCTAGTTTCGAAATTTATAGGAAACAGTTGGTTTTTAAACCATTACTTTCAATCGTCACTAGAGACTGAAGCTTAGGAAACCAGAAACCAGTATCAATTAACAAAAATATTTCACTCCATACCAATTGCTCCATGTTAACAAGTCCTATATGGAGTACTGTTGTCAAGTTTGGGGTGCTGCTTCTGTTTCCATATTGTCACTCTTGTACTCTGTTCAAAAGCGGGCTACACGAATTGTGGGAATCAAGATTTGACATCAAATCTTGATTCTCTACAACATCGTCGCACTGTTGCTGACCTCGTTGTTTTTTACAAATATCGTCATCAACAGTGCCCAGATGAAACCAGCAGCATCATGCCTCAAACTTATTCTTACCCACGTTTAACTCGGCAATCAAACGGTCGGGTTCCTCCGCTTTCATACTGGCAGATCGCAGAAAGATTTCTATGTTCGAACTGCATACAAATGGAATAATTTGCCGGAATCCATAGTCTCAGGTGTTTTCAATCCGCAGAGGTTCACAAAAAGCGTTCAAAAACACCTAAGAGCGCAAGTTGTTGTGGGAATTAGGTCTTAAAAGGTATTTATATGTTGTTGTGACACATATTGTAAACCCTAAAACACAACACTTTTTATTTTAAAAAAAAATACCAGCAGAAAACCAGTTTTAAAACATTAATTTTACAAAATGATTTGTGATTTTAATCAAGCTTAAATTTAAAAAGTCTTAAAACAGAGGCTTAGTTTAGGGCTAATACGCGTTGGTGCATAGTGCAAATTAAATTTAAACCTACGTTGGTCTATACGGCTCCTAATGTTTGAACACTTTAATTTTTATGTTTGTTTTGAGATTTACAAATTAATATGCATTCGATGCAAAAACTATTAATGCTAAAGAGTTTGCCCAACCAAGATTTTACCCAATCAGGTGTCTTACTCCACACCCGTTAGAAGACGGTTTCTAGATAATATGAATACATGTTCACATTTTTAACAACATTTATATTTGCTGTTACACAGCTACTACAAACATATTTTACAGCTTTCCTAATTTTAATTTCGATTTGTGTTTATTTCAGATACTAAATTTTATAAATTTTGAAAATTTGAACAGACTAATATACATATAATGGAAGTAACTGAATCAAATTCAAATCACAACACAAAAATATCCGATTCAGCTTATTCAAACAGTTGCAGCAATAGTCAATCACAAAGGAGTGGAAGCTCAAAATCAAGACACTGCGGTAGCCATTCTTCTGGAAGCAGTGGATATGGTGGAAAGCCGTCAACAACTGCCAGCAGGTAAACCTTCATTTATAAATTAAAAACGCTTACAAATGCTAAAGAGCAATGTTTTTTAAACATTCGTTTTATTAAAGTTAAATAAAGAATATCACGTTTTGGTATTGTTTGAAAATTTATAGTCTATAATCTAAAACGTGAATTTTCTGTTTTTAATTTAATTTAAACGTAAATTTTACTAAATGAAATTTTGCGAACCCATTTTTCTTATTTTAATGAAACGCTATTTAATAGGAAACTGTGAATATATAAATGTCTATTGAATGATTTCTCTTTTGCTTATTTTGGATCATCACCACTTAAAACCTCATATTTTAGTTTTTCATTGCATGCATTTTATACAATGACGCAATGCCATAAACCTTATTAATTTTTTTGCATATATGTAAAGGCTCAGTTTGGCATATAAAAATCTCATTAGATATATCAAAAGCATTTCATCAAATCCGGCATGCTAACTTGATCAACAAGCTCATTACGTACGGTTTTCATCCCGCAGATATGAAGTTACTTTAAAATTTTCGGACAAACCGATACATTTTTGTATTCATCGATGACTTTTGTTGTGAGTTTTAATTAATTAACCCTGGTGTACACCAAGACTCAGTTTTATCTGCCATTGTACTATAAAATTATATTTTTAATTTATATAAACGAACTGTCAAAAAACACAAGTAATCCGATAAATTGTTTTGCAGACGCTAGTGCACTGAACAAATAATTTGTCCTCGTATCATTGAAACATGTTTGGTTTTATCGTAGCTAAAATCGTAGCTGCATACCAACTGGTTTAGCACCTCTCTCAAGCGACTTGAAAGTCTTATACATCAAAACTTCACTTCGGTCGAGAATGGTAACATCTTCCATGATCAGCTGTACTAAGTTTATGACAAGAAATTGTTGTAAGTTGATAGTTTCTTTTGACCAAGGACTGAAACTCTGATAAAATTAGGTTCAGGTTCAGGTTCGGGTTAATAAAAATAGAAAGTCCAGGTTCAGGTTCGGTTCAGGGTTCGGGTTCGGGTTCAAAATTTAGAAAAAGAGTACAGTATATTTTATTTATTTGTCAAAAAACTTTACTTATTTTTCAAAAAAATTCTCATTTAATTTAATAATCAAAATATTTTTTAAATTTTCTTCTTTTAAATTTGATCTTTGAGGTGACAATACAAATTTCAAAGCTGAAAAAGCCTCTCTACGCTTACTTGCGTAGGAAAATATTTTTTTTAATATTTTTTTATGAACCCGAACCTGATAAGTTTTTGGATTCCGGTTCGGGTTCGGGTTCATGGTTTATAAGAAGACCGAACCTGAACCCATTTGGGTTCAGGTTCGGGTTCGGTTTCAGTCCCTGCTTTTGACAGCACACATATTTCAATGCTAGATTAGAGAGTATAAAAGAAATAGTATCACCTTATCTTAAACCGGAGTTGACTTTAAAAAATTTTGATATTTCTCGTACACAGCATTCAGAGTTATGTGCTGTCATTTTGCATAGTGATACCAGTTTACCAGGGATTCCCATTAGTACTAGAGCAAACCATTATAGAGTTCCTCGTTCCAGAGAGTCATAGACCTTCCTAAAATCAACGAAAAGGTGGTGCACAGGTATGTTGAACTCTCGACACTTTTTCAAAATCATCCTTATCGAAAAAAGTGCATCGGTGGTATCTCGGCCTTGCCGGAAACCACACTGATATTCTCCGAGCAGATGTTCAGCAAAGGGATTGATGTTGGCTAGAAAAATATACGAAAAGATCTTATATGCTGTGAAGAAGATTAAGATTGCCCTGTAACTTGCATTCTGTAAGCGATTACCTCTTTTGTGGATTGATAACAGCATAGCTGAACTGAAGCCCTGTGGCATGGTTTCAGTCCGCCAGATCACACAAACTCGAACAATCTTGTAGATAGAGTTTCACCGCCATGTACAATCATTTTGGATGTTATTTTGTCGATACCAGGTGCTTTATTACGTTTTTATTTTGACAGCGCCGCTTCGATTCCCATTTTGTGGATTCGTGTAAATGTACCCCTGACTCACGTATAAGCTTTGTTCATTGCCTGACTTGTTACTGGTTCCTTAAGTGAAGAAGATTCTCAAAATAAGCTGCCCAGCATCTTAAATATTTTTAAGGTCTGCTTGTGGCTCCTCTTTTTTGTTTTGAATAGCTGCTTTTCTAGTTTGATGTTCCTTCTTTAAGGTTTTAGCCTGTTGAAAGAAGTCACATGATTGATGCTCCTTTTTGATGCTTTCAATCTCCTCACACTTTCTCTTCCCCCATTCTCTTTTCATTCGTCTACATAATCTTGTAATGATTGGGCTTGCCAGTTTATAGTTCTTCTTCGTAGATCTAATGTTGCGTCCTTGTAGACATTTCAGATAGCTATTTTTTTGTGTTGAATAGCGTCAAGACAAACTTGATTCATATACAGGATGTCTGAGACTGGTTTTCTGGTCATACAAGTATTCCCTTGGCGGCGCGTATTTCTTCAATGTTTCGCCAATACGATTTTTTTATCTCTCCACCGTTTCAGCATTCTTTAGGTTGAGATTAAAATGTTTCCGTTGATTGAATTTCGGAATGCTGGGGTTTGGAAAGTGGAACCTTATTTAAGCACATACAAGAAAGTGGTCCCTTCAAGTGTATCAATTTTAATTTCATCAAAAGACAGCTATTAATTGAGTTTCCTAACGATATTTCAATTGGTATGTATAGCAAACTAATAAACAAATGTGACAGCATGCATTCATAGAGCAATTTCGTGTCGCCGTTACAGAAATTGTTTTAGCATCTGGACTGACCCCTCTGATTTCGAAACAATTTCATACATAGATAGCCAATAACAAAATAAAAATGCCGTTTCTTTCAAAAAATGAAATTTCGCTACAAAGGCGGCATAAAGGTGGCAAAGTTTTAAGGGTTTGTGAAAAATGAGTAACTTTGGCTACCGATTTCTAACGGCTGGCTGAACCAATTTTAATAATTTATGACTAATTTAACAGGTAACTGATAGCACTTCTAAAAAAATTGTTTTTAGCTTTGGACAGCGATGTATACGTAACATAAGATTCTTTGTAAAAGCAACGTAAAAATACAAATACAACTTTTTCAAAATTCTAAAAATATACAAAAAATATTACAAAATCAAAAATTGAAACTTTTTTCAAAATACCAAAAATATTGCAATAATTATAATAGAATCAAATATTCAAACTTGTTTCGAAACTCTAAAAGTATTAAAAGAAATTATAATAAAATCAAAAATTTACACTTTTTGCAAAATTCTAAAAATATTTTAGAAATAAATCCAAAATCAAAGATTGAAATTTCAAAATTCCAAAAATTATAAGAAGAACAAAAATTCAAACTTTTATCAAAATTCTAAATATATTCCATAAATTATAATAAATCAAAAATATCAAAAATTTAAACTTTTCCAAAATTCTAATAACATTCTAAAAATTATTTCAAAATCAAAAATTTAAACTTTTTACAAAATTCTTAAAATATTGCAAAAATTATAACAGAATCAAAAATTCAAACTTTTTTCAAAATTTTAAAAATATTCCAAAAATTATTACAAAATTAAAAATTGAAACTTTTTTCAAAATTTCAAAAATATTGCAAAAATTAAAACTTTTTCCAAAATTTTAAAAGTCTTTCAAAAATTACAATAAATCAAAAATTTAAACTTATTTCCAACTGTTCCTGTTATTCAGAAGTCTTGGATTCTGGAATCACACAAAAATTACTCTTTTTGTTAAAACACGACTTTTAAACTGCAACAACTTGATATTTTCCAACTGTTCCTATAAGTTGGGAGGAGTTGAAGCTGGATGGAACCATATTCCATCTCTAATTTTAATGTTCAATGTCATTTCATGTCATACAAATTATGATTAATTTTGTTTTTCAAAAAAATTGGTTAAAAAATAAATGAAATATTTTTTTTGACACACTTAATGATTGTTTTGACACACTTCATATCAAATTTAGTGTTCAGTTACATTTAATGTCATCCAAATAATGACTTTTATGTTTTATAAATTTCTAGTCGAAAATGTTTCCCATAATATGTTTCTCAAAAATATTGGGAAACAAAATATACGAAAATCATTCTTTTAATACACTTAACGACTTATTTTGACATACTTATAACACAATAATCAAGGTCCTGGTTTCACATGCAGTGGTCTAATTCCCTAAAAATACAGTGATATAGTGATAAATGATAAAATCGTTCAATTTATCCTCACTCGTTTTCATTTTTTCATTATCATTTTGTACTAAAATACGATTCCTTAAGCGCATAATGATAATATGAAATTTACTGTTCTAAATTTAAAAATAATGTTCTAAATGATAAATATATTTGAAAGAACTGTCATATTGTTCATAACAAAATTAATTAATAAAATAATAGACGCCGCTTCTCGTTAAATTGAGTTTTATTTCACAATACGTATTTGGAAAGCTATGCTTACATCGACAATAGTATCTAAAAAACTATAGCTTTTTCCTTAAACTTCAAATCGTTATTTTGCTGTATGTAATCTGTTAAATAATAATTATAAATCAGTATAATTATGTATTAAAATTAACTGCAAAAATATTAATAATGCATCTATAGTAAAAACAAATTAAAAACAACACAAAACGTGTTTTCGAAATATAATCAGCTGACCCCAACTGCCGAGTTTTTTTCGGGAAAAGGTCCATAAGTAATACTTTAAATAAAAATAATAATGGCGCTTAGTTTGATTATTAATTTTGACAGCGTATAAATGCAGTTTTTGTGAATTATTCTATAGAGCCTTACACTAACTTCATATCGGTATGTTCTTGACAAATTACAGCAATGATAATTTTAAATTATGGTGAAAAACACGTGATATCAGCAAGGTCTGGAAATTTGACAAATTACAGCAATGATAATTTTAAATTATGGTGAAAAACACGTGATATCAGCAAGGTCTGAAAATGAGGTTTTAATTTTGTATATTTAGGTATTAGAACTCGTTGACATCAATAAAAGAAATTTTTCTGCGTTTTTAGTTTTTTTAACCCTGTTTTAAGATACAGGGTGTTGAAAAATCAAGAAATTGCTCGACCTTGGTGTATTGAAATGGCTCTACAGTCAAAACTACTGGACTGATTTTAATGTTATATAGCTCAAAATGTAGGTATCGAACAGAGCTAATCAAAATAATAAATAAAGTGGATTTAAAAAACGAACAGTTTTTTTTGGATTTACATATATGTTTTTATAATAAATTTTTACTTTTAACTCAAAATAAATATTTTACACATTTTTTATCATTTATTTAATTTTACATTACTAAATTCCGTAGAGTTAGAATAACGTCTAGCTAAGATTGATCCATCATTTGTAGGAATGCACCCGAGCAGAAATTTCTTAGGGCTCAAATACGGCCCTGATCAGGTAAGCCCTAGTTTGATAGGGCCCTGATCATGAGTGAAACGCTATTGCCCAATCAGTCCCTGATTGTGAAAAATGGATCAGGCACTGATCAAGTTTTCCATATAATATTAAATAGGGCAAACCCTAGTAAGGCATTTTGTATCAGGCCCTGATCAGATTGCCCAACTAGGGGTCAGATACAAAAATCGAGTCAGGGCCGGATATATCCAATTAAGGTTAGCCCTAAAAGGGTATTCTAATTCAGGTCCGGAACAGGCCCACATCAGATTGCCCTAATAGGGCTTGCCCTATCTGACCCTGATCACGCCCTGACTATATTCAGGCTTTCCCTAACTAATTTCTGCTCGGGTATGAGTGATATCCTCGTGTTCCAGGAATTGTTTTTAAATTGGCGTATCTATCAGCTAGTTGTTTCGTTTTACAATGTAACCTGCCTCCGTTACATACAAAAATGCACGTTATCTTGAAAATTGCCTGGAGCTGCTGTCCAGTTATATAACTCCAGAGGTGTTGATATAACTTTGTCGTATTCTTTCTTAAGACTCGCTCTAGTTGCATCTAGTTGCAACATATAAAGTTTGGATCATGGTGGCTTTGGCAGGGAGCAGGTAGCAAAGGGGCCTCCAAAGTTTTGTGAAAGTATAAAAGGTAATTTTTTTACATATTCTTCGGGATAGTATTAGAAGTCACGTCACCCATTGCCAGACACTTGCTATCGTGGTAACCCCCTGCCAGACGCCCAATTAATTTATCAATTTGTTAAAGTTTAAGGGTGTCTGGCAGGGGTTACCACGATAGTAAGTGTCTGGCAATGGGTGACGTGACTTCTAATACTATCCCGAAGAATATATAAAAAAATTACTTTTTATACTTTCACGAAACTTTGGATGCCCCTATGTTAACTGCTCCCTGCCAAAGCCACCATGATCCAAACTTCATATGTCGCTAATCGTTCCTACCTGAGTAGGGGTATGCGCAGAAAAACTTTCAGCTTTTATAAAATAACGAAGGTCTGGCCGTCGCGGGCTCTTGTTCTATAAGCTATAATCTTATCTGGTAATTGAAGTACACATAATATATTTTTGTGTTAAAAATAATATAATATTTGCTGTGATAAAATATACTATATCGAATATTAAGTAATCTCTCTGGACTAAAATTGCCCAGCTTTATTTTTTGAGAGTCAACAAAACATATATTGTGATTAAAAATTGACTAAAAGTCAATTTTTCTAAATAAAACAAAAACAATGCTTCCACTACACCTAAGTGAACCAAAAATAGAAACTAGGGAAAAGTATAATATGAGTCTAAAACCAGGGATGGGGAACCTTTTTACGATTAAAGGCCAATTATAATTTTGCAAATCGTTAACAGGCCGCATTATGCCGAGTATTGTTACTAAGTTCGGGGGCTGCATCTGTTACTATAATGGCTCTTTTAGACTCTGTTCTCTGTAAACGAATTGTTAATTTTTTCTGATCTCGTTGTTTTTTATAAATATCTTCATCAGCAGTGTTCGGATGAAATCAAATCCATTATGCCTGCAAACAGTCAAGCTGTTGAGATCACTCACTCACCACTGTCATATAGTGACAGAATGCAGAGGGGTTTCTTTGTTTGCACAACGAAATCAACTAGCTGATAGATACGTCAATTTAAAAACAATTCCTGGAACACGAGGATATCACTCATACATTCCTACAAATGATGGATCAATCTTAGCTAGACGTTATTCTAACTCTACGAAATTTAGTAATGTAAAATTAAATAAATGATAAAAAATGTGTAAAATATTTATTTTGAGTTAAAATTAAAAATTTATTATAAAAACATATATGTAAATCCAAAAAACTGTTAATTTTTTAACTCTACTTTTTTTTATGATGAAAAATTTTAAGGCGTGTTGCATTAAAATTAATAAAAAAAAACAAAAAATTTTCCTCTCCTGAATTTTTTATAAAATGTTAGTAACATATGCACCTTTCACATATTAAAAAATCAAAAATTTAAAAAAATGGCATTTCTAGAAAATCGAATTTGAACTTTTTACCGTTATTTTTCAAAAAGAAAGTTTTCAAGGTCATATAATGTGAGTTATTATTTTGATTAGCTCTGTTCAATACCAACATTTTGAGCTATATAACATTAAAATCAGTCTAGTAGTTTTGACTGTAGAGCCATTTCAATACACCAGGGTCGAACAATTTTTTGATTTTTCAACACCCTGTATCTTAAGATAGGGTAAAAAAAAAACTAAAAACGCAGAAATTTTTTTTTTATTGATGTCAATGAATTCGAATACCTAAATATACAAAATTAAAACCTCATTTCCAAAATTGCATGTTTTTGCTGATATCACGTGTTTTTCACCTTATTGTAGTAATTATACGAATTAAAATTTATTGCGATGTTAAGAATAATTTTATTATAGTAAAAACAAATTAAACACAACACAAAACAATCTTGATTTGTAAGAATATAATTATTTAGTTTTCGAATATTTTTTAAAAAAGAAAACGACATAAGTTTAATGTCAAATTGTTTTTAACAATTATTTTTAACATTAATGATAAACGTTTTCTCCACCTATTGGGTAAGGAAAAAAAAGTTATCATTTTCACTAATGATAAAAATTTTTTATCATTATCATTTTATCATTTGTCATACGGAATCGCAATTCGGGAAAAATATGAGTTATCATTTTATCCTTTTATCATTTTGTGCATTTTTTCGTTAGGGAATTAGACCACAGCAGCCAAATTCTGTAATTGTGAAGCGGTGAAGTGATAAGTTTTTTAATGAAAAGAAACGAAGAAATTTTTATCACTTCACCGCTTCACAGTTACAGAATTTGGCTGCAGATGTCGAATATCAAGATTTCTCCAGATTCAAAGTTACTACTTATTATCATTGAAAATAAACGTTTTTTAAGCCAAAAAATTGAAGTGCCTAATCTTTACACGCTGTTGAAGTAAAAGTTCTTTGGCTACTGTGGCAGGTATTATTAAAAATATAAAATAAATATGTCATATGGAAATTCAGAGTATCATTTCTTGTTAATATAAGTTACAACAATGTGTAATAAAAAGCCATATTTACATGTTTTACAAAGTCTTACACCGTATTATAAATTAAATTTCACGATGAATACATGTCCACGTAATTCAACAACAAAATGGTACAACAAATAATGCAGTTTTTCAAGAAATTTAGCAAATTTTCAAAGTAAAGTTTATGTTTCTCACTTTAGTTATCATAAACCTCTAATTTCATATTTCAATTATGATAATAATTGAATTGACTTTGTAATACATTATGTAAATACTGCTTTTTATTACACATATTGTAAATTACATTATCAAGAAATGCTACTCTAAATTGCAATATGACATATTTGTTTTATATTTAATATTTTTAGTTATACCTGCCACAGTAGCCAAACAAATTTAATTAAACCGCCTGCGAATATTACACGCACTCATTTTTTTATTTAACAAAACAAATTTAATAAACACAAATATATTCATTTAAAAATAAACTTAAAAAAAAACGGCATATAAAATACTCGGCATACTCAAAGAAAATTATATACGACCACCTCGACATCTACAGCAATATAATACAACTCAAACTATCCAAACAGATTAAGGTGTTTTGATTAAATCGCGTAAAATACATAAAAATACGGGTTTTTTAATTTTCTGAAAACGGCTTTTTTCACATCATAATAATTATGAGAACCTTTCGAAATCAACCCAAATAGAATACGATTTAAATCATCCAAATCGAACCAGCCGTTTTTGAGAAATCGGTCAACATACATAAAAAAACGAATAATGAAACACAGAACCTCCTCTTTTTTGAAGTCGGTTAAAAAACTAAAATAATTCAAAATATAAATTTAAAAAAAACGAAACTCAAAATCGACACATCCAACTCATATAACATTTAGTACGAGACTGAATAAAAAATATAATAACAATTAACATTACCAAATGAATGACAATTGAGACACACAATACACATAATCGAATTGTCGCATACTTGCCGAACATAATATTCGTTTGCCTTTTTACTTCATTGTTGTTTGAATTTCTTCTTTATTTTATTTACATTTTTTAAAAATATTATTTCCTTTCAAAAACTCGCACCTAAAGAAGTTTTACTTCAAATATAAAAATTTGCTACTTTTGACAAACTTAATGAGTTTTTTTACAGACTTCCTGTACAGCTAGCGAGCCCGTTGTCCTTTTCGGTCTTGCCATTAACATAACCTGTTTTTAGAAATTTTTGAAATCGCTCCAGTAGTTTTCTTGTTTTCGTAGGTTGTAACGTCCTGACGGCCAGTAGACAGACGGAATTTTTTTTGAAGTGAAACTTCTTTATCGGCGTATGAGAGAAATTTTAAAGCAGTATAAAATTTTAAAAAAATCGTCACGATTTTCGGTTACGTTGTTTTTTTATAAATTTTAATTTTGTTTTGATAATTTTATTTTTATTAACAGAGCATGCACAATGAAAATACTTTTACTCATGAAAGTTTGTATGAATATTTAATTGGAGAAAAAAAAATTTATTTTTGAAATACCTTTTCCTCAATGAAAAGTTAAACATTTCTTAACTTTTTCCTCATGATTAGTAGAGAATTGAGCTACCTACATTTTAAAGCATTGTATTTCTATTAAAAAATAATAATAAAAAGTTGCTCATGATGGTCATGTTGGTCATGGTGGTCATGGTAGTCATGGTGGTCAAGGTGGTCATGAGGGTCATGGTGGTCATAGTGATTATGGTGGTCATGGTGGTCACGGTGGTCATGGTGGTCACGGTGCTCATGGTGGTCATGGTTTTCACGGTGGTCATGGTGGTCATAGTGTTCATGGTGGTTATGGGGGTCACGCTGGTCATGGTGGTCATGGTGTTCACGGTGGTCATGGTGGTCATGGTGGTCATAGTGGTCATGGTGGTTATGGTGGTCACGGTGGTAATGGTGGTCATGGTCTTCACGGAGGTCATGATGGTCGTGGTGTTCATGGTGGTCATGGTGTTCATGGTGGTCATAGTGGTCATGGTGGTTATGGTGGTCACGGTTGTCATTGTGGTCACGGTGGTCATGGTAGTCATGGTGTTCACGGTGGTCATGATGGTCATGTTGGTCATGGCGGTCATGGTGGTCATGGTGGTCATGGTGGTTATGGTGGTCATGGTGGTCATAGTAGTTATGGTGTTCACGGTAGTCATGGTGGTCATGGTGGTCGTGGTGTTCACGGTGGTCATGGTGGTCATGGTGGTCATGGTGGTCACGGTAGTCATGGTGGTCATGGTGTTCACGGTGGTCATGATGGTCATGTTGGTCATGGCGGTCGTGGTGGTCATGATTGTCAAGGTGGTCATGGTGGTCATGGTGGTCATGGTGGTCATGGTGGTCAAGGTGGTCATACTGGTTATGGTGGTCATGGTGGTAATGGTGGTCACGGTGGTCATGGTGGTCATGGTTTTCACGGTGGTCATGGTGGTCATAGTGGTTATGGTGGTCATGGTGGTGATGGTGGTCACGGTGGTCACGGTGGTCATGGTCGTCATGGTGGTCATGGTGTTCACGGTGGTCATGGTGGTCATGGTGGTTATGGTGGTCACAGTGGTCACGGTGGTCATGGTGGTCATGGTGGTTATGGCGGTCACGGTGGTCGTGGTGGTCACGGTGGTCATGATGGTCATGGTGTTCATGTTGGTCATGGCGGTCATGGTGGTCGTGGTGGTCAAGGTGGTCATGCTGGTCTTGATGGTAATGTGGTCACGGTGGTCATGGTGAATTGGAATGTATCAGAGATATATACGAAGATATATACTCACCAAACAATTGGTTATCAATAATCGGCGTTTTTTTTCCTAAGCCTTATCTACCCAATTTCTGTAAAGTTCTAAATAGTAGAAAAATAATATGTCATAAAGAAGTTTCACTTCTTACCTGTGTACTCTGGTACACACACTACTTTTTTTGCTTAAATCTTCTAATTGCAATATTTTTAAAAGAATATTATGTATTTATTAATTGTATTTATTAATTTAATTGTTCACAAAAAACCAATCCGAAATTAAAAATTCCCCTAATGTTGTCTATATTTCCTAACCAAAAATATAACAACATTTTGACTTTACGTCAGATATTAAGTTTCGCATTGATTGGCAACAATCAATAATGACTTTACACTCGTGACTTAGGATGTTGATTAGAATGTTGACTTAGATGTTGACGAAATATTCTCTCATCCTATGAATTCACACATCGTAATATCTAGAAATTTAATACAAAAAATATCAAAGAAATACAATTTTCAATATGTAATCATAGATGAAAAATTCAACTTAAGTAAATACGAAAAATGATGAAGTTTCAATTTAGAAATTATCTGAACATCAAAATTAAAATATGTTTCGTCATCGCCGCTTTGGCTAAGTTGTGTAAGACACATGGGATTTGAACAATATGTCTCTGATGAATGTAGTTCAAATCCTAACATGAAACACAACAAAATTTTTTCTAAAGGAATTTTAGAGAAAATGAAAAGTTATTTCGAATTGCAAAATTCAAGTGATTTCCAATATGTACTTAAGCTTAATTGTTCACAAAAAACCAATCCGAAATTAAAAATTCCCCTAATGTTGTCTATATTTCCTAACCAAAAATATAACAACATATTGACTTTACGTCAGATATTAAGTTTCGCATTGATTGGCAACAATCAATAATGACTTTACACTCGTGACTTAGGATGTTGATTAGAATTTTGACTTAGATGTTGACGAAATATTCTCTCATCCTATGAATTCACACATCGTAATATCTAGAAATTTAATACAAAAAATATCAAAGAAATTATGTATTTAATTCTCGATGTTATTTCAATGTATATTTTACTTTATACGAAAGACAATGTTTCTGTACTTAAACTGGTAACAAAATTAAACTTAATAACACTTGTTTACAAGAAAAATTCTCCTAAATAAAACCCAACTTTTCTTATAGATTTTGACCGGCTGAATTCGTAATATCATATTCACTTTTTGACAGATCTTTTGAGTAAGTCAAACTCTTGTACTTTACTTCTTGAGTCATGGCATCTTCATTGTTTATGCTTCTTTTATCGTATTTTAGTATCATTCTCTTTATTAATCTCTTAGGATAGCCATTCATTACCGATATCTCATAAATATTTCTTATGATCTCCTCCCTATACTCCTCCCCTTTCTTATGATCTCTTCCCTATAAGATCTGTCAGAAAGTCTAGCTAGATTACTTATATACAACCACAATAACATAAAGGTCGCTTATAAACCGAACAAAACAGAAAATAAGATCATTCCAACATCATACGAGGTAGTCGGCACAGCAGATCAACATGGTCTAATATATACATTTAATTGTAAGGATTGTTAAGGTAGATATAGTGGGCAAAAACTAGGACAGACTGGACAAACACTTGGAAATATGATAAAATAGCATACAAATGATATTAAATCCTCAGTGGTTAAACCTAATAGCACAGCTGCTTTTAAACATGCCAAGGAGTTAGGGCATACATTGGACTATGATCATGCTAGTATAGTAACAAAGAAAGATAATTGGAAGAAACGGCTCATACTTGAATCATTAGCCATACACATCAACAGAGACACAGCAGTCAACCAAGATTCCGACATGGATTCCCTGAGTCCAGCATACACCCAGGTCTGTAACCACATCAAAAAATTAACAAGATAGCATGAACGAAGTATAAATTTACGCAGATTTAGATGATGTTAAACGAAAGTTTTTCAAAATGTTTTTTTCTGAATGTTTTCTGTCTTTTATGATGTCCCATAGTTGGTAGATAAGTAGTCTTAAATTAATATAATTTTTGTAAAAATAATTGGCAATATAAAATCATTAATAAACAATAATAGCGCCATGTCGATCGTTTGTGTTAATTTATTAGTTGCATAGATTTATGTTTTTGTTTAAATTTATCAATTTATGTCAACACAACATGTTTAG
Source organism: Diogma glabrata (assembly GCA_963693315.1). NCBI lineage: Eukaryota > Metazoa > Arthropoda > Insecta > Diptera > Cylindrotomidae > Diogma > Diogma glabrata. Next base: position 249,173,143 of record OY856187.1, on the reverse strand, counting down.
CATATTAGGACCAATTGTTTTTTAAAATTATGAAATAATTGTAGTAAGGTAATAATTGTGTTTTTAAACATTGTAACCAAAAAAATGCTTTTTTCATAAGTAATTCAAATATTTCATAATTTATAGAACACTAATGAGGGGACAAGTAATCCCAGAAATATATGTGAAAAACAATAAAACGAACAAATAGTTCATTGATCTAAGGTTTATAATTGTTTTCCTTTAACTTACGACGGTATGAAAAATAGAAACAGTAATGACAGTACACCCCAGCAAGCAAACCGCAAAAATTTGGCGCTTATGCTACCGATATGCGATCGTTGTGCTACTGTTATTATGCTACCAAATGATGCCCTAACCTACCGGTACCTATAATATGCGACCGCTGTTGCACTATTGTTATGCTACTATTGTGCTACCATGTTGTCCCACCAAAAAAATTAATCTTTTTGCAGTTAATAATCGGTTTTTTATCAATTCAGGGGGAGGGATACATACACAGTAATGATAACAGCGCTTATGAAGGGCCTTGTAAAGCCGATTTTTCAGTTGCAGCAGTGTGTGCGTTCCTTCGTTCTTTCATTAAACGATTTCTTCTCTTCGATTTTTTAGTTGATGAAAAATTTGCAGAATGATTTTGTTGCCATCTACAATTATTGTCATAGAATTCAGATTGAACATTTACAAGACATACTTATTCAAAAATTTTATGAGGTGTTTTTCTTTGTCAAGTGTTTCTTTTTTTGCAATAAAATTTTTGCAATAATATATGACTTCAATCGATTCTATAATATAAATTGTAGTTTGGTTAAATTTTCACATCGATTTTATTGTAATTTTATTATATTATTCTACCGTGTTTGTAAATAAATGTTATTAATAAATACGTAAATAAATATTAATTTAATCAAAGCGATGCGGTAGATCGCTGTTCGTGAAAAAAATAGCGATTACCACTTTGCTTTTTTACGCTGAACCTAGTAGACACAACCTCAAAAAAATGATTTGATCTAATGTTGTTTATCATATATGAACTTATGACGAGTTTTGTAACATAAACTCACCTTTAAATTTCAATTTGAAATAGATCTTGTACAATAAACCGTATACAAAATTAATTAAAAATGAAATTTCAACAAGAAAATTTATTAAGACTTTTAATTTTTCTCTTAACTGAAAAAAAATCTTGAAGCCATCTATTGTAAATTTAAAATGTAAATAGCTAAGACACCTTTTTTAAAAATAAAAACATTATAATTTGATCTTTTACTGCATATTACGACAAAAGAATACAAATACATATGTGTTTTGATGAATTTTTGGACATTTAAAGCTGATTCTGATACTAGCTAATAAAGATTTGTCTACAAAAATATTATCAAGTGTAAATTTACCTCTGATTCTGCGTAAAACGGTCTTTGATAAGACAAATTTTTTTTAAAAGGAACGTGTTAAGGTTTAGACTTGTAGGTTGTTATAAAAACATTATTGTAATTTGTTCTTTTACTCCGAATGACGGAATATTTCCATAAATTTTTCGGGATCCAGTTTAAATTTAATTTGTTTAAAAAGCTATAACGTAATATGCCGAATATTAGACCTCAACATCAAATATTATTTAGCACTATTATCCCAAATAATTTTTTGCGGGTTTGCAATATCTTTTTCTAGAATTTAATTTAAAAAATTTAACTCTGATTTTGTGTCTTAGTTATAAGATCTACGATTTCATAAAAGATCTTTTTAAATTGCCATGCATATCTATCTATTGGTCATTAATGCAAATTTTGGTTACAAAAATGTTAAAATCTTCTTGTTAACTCAGCACCATAAACATAACAAAAAACAAAAAAAAATCACATCTTTTATTTTAGTTTCAAAAGTAAATTTCTGTTTTTCTCATATGAGTTGAGATTTTGTTTTGTTTACAAAAACTGTGTTGTGGGCATAAGAAATCAACTTTCTGATAGTATTGATATGCTAATATATTGGGAAAGGATCGAAGGAGCTTTAAAAGGCTTGACATTTGAGAAATAAGTATATTTTTAATGAAATAAAACGCAGAGAATTGTTGTGAGTGATGCAAGCTTCAGCTACTTGGAGCTACTTGGGCAGTTTGCAAATATCAGGTTGTGGCAGAATGAATGTCGTTTCTTTAGAAAAGTTGAAATGCCAAATCAAAGCGATGCGGTAGATCGCTGTTCGTGAAAAAAATAGCGATTACCACTTTGCTTATTTATGCTGAACCTAGTAGACATCACCTCAAAAAAATGTTTTGATGTAATGTTATCCATATAATATAAACTTATGGCGACTCGTTTAACATAAACTCACCTTTAAATATTAATATGAAATGAATTTAATATACATGACTGTAAACAACATTTGTTAAAATATATCATTTTGAGTTTTGAGAAACTAATGTTAAAATAATTAATGTTAAGACAAATGTTTAAATAATGTTAAGACAAATAAGTTTCATACTGTCTTTGGATCCATCTACTGAACGCTTTTTACAATCAACAAAAATATCAACAAATGTCAATTTTACGTTTTAATGTTAAGAAACAAATTAGAAAGGAAATTGTCATAAAAACATTATTATCATTTAATTAAACTCTGATTTTGCATAAAAAAGCTAAAACATATTAGCCAAGACCAATTTTAAAAGGGAATGTATTTGGTTTGTAGTGTGACATAAAAACATTATTATAATTTGTTCTTTTAATGCGTATGACAGAATAGAAATACATACGTGTTTGCATGTATTTTTGGACATTTATAGTGTGAAATATGTGTTTTCGTGTACTTTTGGACATTTATAGGGTGATTCTGATACTAGCGAATAAATATTTGCCTACAAAATAAATTATTTAATTTTACTCTGACTTTGCTAAGACAAATTTTTTAAAAAGGAATGTATTTGGTTTGTAGGTTGACATAAATAACCATTATGGGTTTTTATATATTTTTGGACATTTATTTTGATACTAACAAATATATATATCTGCTTATAAAAATATCATCAAATGTAAATTTCTCTGATTCTGCGTAAAAAGGTCTTAGGTTAAATTTTTTTTTTAAAAAGGTATGTGTTTAGGTTTAGTAATTAGTTGTGTAGGTTGTCGTAAAAACATTATTATAGTTTGTTGTTTTACTGCGAATGGAGAATATTTGGGACAATTTAACTCATTAAATAAAGTTTCAATAAGGTCCAATCAAAACGCTTCATTTACTATTTTTTAGCAAATCAAAACGATTTGTTTCGATTATTTTTTTCTGGTAGGAAGGAACAACGAATATTTTCGAATATTTTCCGCCTACTTAATATATTAATTTAAAACAAAAACGCACATACAAAATTATGTGAAAATGCAATTTGCAAATAGTAAAAATGTCCGTATTCATTCATAAATGATTGCATGTTTATGTTTATTTGTCAAAAATAAATTACAAATTTATAACATTTATGCGCCTACTAAGATGAAATAATATTTAATTTTGTTTGACAACAAAGGATTATGTTGTATGAAATAATGTTACTATTTCTGTTCGTTAAATTGTCTGCTAAATACAACTCGTCATCAAATTATTAGTCGATTATTTTTCAACATTACCACTCATGCCATTTGAGGTCAAAAATTTCCCTCGTGCGCTACGCGAACTCGGGACCTCAAATGACATTCGTAATAATGATTATGAAAAATAATCGACTATTATTTGACGACTCGTGATGTTATATATGAAAATTTTCGGGATCCACTTAACTTCGTGTAAAAAACTATACGGTAATCCGTCATGTGCCAACCATTAGTCCCTTCAACAAAAGAGCGGGGTATATTATCTAGCAAATTTGTTCCAAATAATTTTTTTTCCAGTGTTGTAATAACTTTTTCTAAAATTTTACTTAGATTCTGCTTAAAAGGTTTTAACTAAGACAATTTTTTTTAAAAAGAAATGTGTTAAGGTTTAGGTGTGTAGGTTGTCATAAAAACATTATTAAAATTTGTTTTGCTGCGAATAAGTGAATAGGATAGCAAATTGCATAGTTTCAGTCGATTTTCAGATACAAATAAAGAAAAACGTTCACCGTAATAAGTGGTTAAACGTTTGTTGAATCTTATTTTGAAATATTTATTTACTGAATACTCTGAAAATTATTTTTAATTCAAAAATAGTTTTATTACAATTAGTTATTAAAATTTGTTTCCAGTTTAATAAAACAAAAGTGGGACAATATAAATTCAGTATTTGTATACTGAAAAATCACATTGAAGTTAATCTTAATGTTAAAGAAATCGTCGCTTTAATAATGAAACAACGTATTCGCAAAAGTGTAGTTTCGAGATAATTGGGTTTAAAGATTTTTCGATTTTCTGATTTTCGTAAACTCGGCAGCACTATTGAATGAATAAAGATATTGGAAAAAAAATTTCTACCAATTAATCTTGACTAATTTCCCCACAAGATATTAAAATTTCACATTGGTACCTGCTGGCTTTTCTACCTAAAAAGAGGTGAAAAGTCAATCAGGTACCTTATACGTTATTTCATATTTCATATACGTTATTTCATTTTGCATGGAAGTACGATTAAGCCTAAAACTAATTATTATTGAACTAACGCATAATATTCTTACAATTTTTTATTTATATGAACCGGTATATCATGTAGTAATGGATGATGCTTATACAATATTTTAGATTTACCATTTCGTGTGGCGATCGTAATGTATGTAAAGTATACGACACTGATTTTACCCAAGTTATTATTCTGTAGGAATTGAAATATCGTACATGCATTTACGCTGTTTCAATATTTAACCAAATTAAAATTTGCATGTACGTTAATTAACAATATATTACTTTTCACCCCCAGTTATAAAAAAATTGGAAAATGTTAAAATGCCACTTTATAGACATCCTTATGGGAAATGCAGCGCACCCATTATATAATAACAACGTATATATGGCATACGTTATTTCATTATTAAAGCGACGAAATATGAAATTAATATTAAAGCAATGATACTTAAACTAAATCTGTTTCCTACATTTTTTTATAGTTCTAAGTCATGTTTAATTAAAATTAAAATGCAATATTTAAAAATAAACTTTTTAATATGTTTATTTTTAATTTTATTAATAATAATATAAACTTCCTTATAGTAATAATTTAAGTTTGATTTTTTATTTTATTGAATATCGATTTCGACTTATGTCATCCTTAGTTCTTAAATTATTATTAATTTAAGAACTTGAACTTAAGAAACTTAATTTATGAATGAATGAAACAAGTTATTGTAGAATCTGGACCAAATAACATACATGGAATGACCTATATTTTGGTTTTACATCATATGCTTAATCAATAGTAGTATACCCTACTCAAAAAGTTTTGTGGCAATATGCGAAGTTCATCCAACCAACCCACACCACTAGATAAATCTTTGACCCAAATTATATATCTTGCGGATTATTGGGTATGTTGATTTTATAAATGCAGAAAAATTGGAAGTAATTCAATCAACCGTTGAAGTTGGTATACAAATAAATCGATGACAAAGATTCAAACTGCTTATATCAAAATGAAATAATTACCTATTATTAATTTTATTATTTATTTCATTATAATCCAAGCTCATAAAATTTATTATTTACTACAAAAAATCGTGATATCAACCACAAAAAACATCAAAAATGTAAATTTTAGTTCGTGAAAAAGGTGCAGTTTAAAGTTTAATAGTCAAAACCATCTCTTCACTACAAAAAGAAGTGATATCCTGTGTCAAGCAGGAACGAGTGTAAAACAAAACATTTCCAAAATAATTAGGTGTTTTACATGATTCGAAATACATACTTTGTCACTCGGATTAGAGATTAGAATAAAACATCTCTAGCTAACTAGGTATTAAAACAAAAGTTTCTAGTAAAAGTAAAAATACAAAATAATATTAATTTATTTATTTGTATTCGAATGAAAATGTGGAATGCGATATTTATACGATTGACTGATTCGAGAGAAGTGCGGAACCATCACGAAACCTCAGGACTAACAGATTATAACTTTAATGAACATGATTTTCAAATAACATGTTCTTAATCTACAAACTAGAGTCTGCAGTATAAAATACTAACTAATAAATTAGCTTGCATTTCTTTTATAGAATTTTCATTTTGTATATTTCTCATTAAATAAAAGTCAATTAGCTCTTTAATTGGGCACCCAGTGAAGGCCCCTGGTGGAAAAAAATTCTACGAGAAGTCGCTCAAATAAGTTTTCAAGTAAGCAATAAACTAGGTGACCAATGCACAATGCAATTGATAAAAAGGAGCGAAGATATGTCCAATCCAAAAGATATGTCCGAAGATATGTCCGAAGATATATTACAATCCAAAAGAACTACAAAATCGCTACAGTTTAATGTGTGGTAAATATTGCTGCATCTACCTCCGGCATAGATTTAGTGGAAAATCAATGAAATTTTTTTTAAACGGATTTAAAACCGATATGTCTGACTACAACGATCGTATCGTGAATTTTGTCTATAAAAAGTACTTTAACAAAACGGCAAAGAAAACAGGTGAACGAACCAAATAAAAACTCGTCCAGGTTGAAAACATGATCAAACTTGTTCAATGTAGGTAAAAGTGTGTTATTAAATTTTTTTTAAATCAACTAATAACAAACTTTTATTTTCACACTTTCAATATCACTGCAGTTCAAAAAAAATAAAAAAAAAAAAATTAAAAAAAAAAACATAAAAAAAAATATAAAAAAATAAAAAAAAAAGCAAAAAAAAAAAAATAATTCAATAATTTGTTTAAGTATTGTGAAAAGATGATAATTTTCCCAGTGAAAGTCTATGGGAACCGTTTTTCGGTGATTATTCCTCCGTGGTATGTCTAATTTTCAATATTTTTTTTTGCAAACCATCTATGGCTAGATGTCGTCTTACATGCAAAATTTCATTTTGATATCTTTAATAGTTTGGGAGGAGTATGGCGAAAATCGAAAATCTGGATCGGGGAAGAATGGAGCTACGCTCGCTTCGCTCCAAAAAATAAACCAAATTAAAAAGGGTCGAGTCAAAATGTCGCAAAATTTTGCTGAACTTGACTGAAATTGCTCATATTTTCTTTATTGTACATATCTAATTTTTATAATATTTTAAAAAGTTATCTAATAACAAAATATTTGATATTTAACATAAAAAAAAATTTCTTATTTTATAACGCCATTTTTATAATTTTCCTTCAGAACAAAAAAACTGATTCCCGACCGTCATATGCACAACAAATTTATCTTTACAACAAAAAATATCACTAGTCTTAAACATTTTACAAGTAGTTAGATAAAAATTAAGCTTCAATTTAGTTTAAAATAAAAAAGGTGTAGCGCCATCTTTTCTTATGTTACACCGTTAAAAATTATTTCAAAAAATTAACAGTGTACATTTTTAAAATCTTTGTTCTAATACCTGTTCAACGACATATCATTTATGAAAATCTATTGAGTAGTTTTTCTACAATCGCTCGTCAAAATGCACTCACATCACAAAATAACAAAAAATTGAGGGGCACCCTGTGAAGACCCCTGGTCGAAAAAAAAAATTCTAAGAGAACTTGTGTTTTTTATTTATGAAAGACTATCTATAAACAAAAAATAATCAAAATTAAAAAGGGGTCAAGTCAAAACGTTGTTGAATCTTCGTGAAATTGCTCACATATATCTCTCAAAAGTCAAAATTAGTAAACAAACAAAACCCCATTTAGTTATTATTTTTTTTTCTATACCAACTGTTAAATCGTGCTATTATCAACTAAAATTAGAGGGAAAAGTTGCGCTTTACCATCAAGGGTAGATAAAGTAGTACTTAAAAAGCAAGGGTGGATAAATTATTTTAATATAAGTATTTTGCTTGATTTGTTTGTTTGCTTATAAAATTCAAAAAGTTATCAAAGCCACCTATACTCATTTATTCGTGAAATTGTTTTTTCCTGACACTTTTAAATTAAATTTATCATTGATTTTTTTGCAGTTAAAAGGTCATATAGCAATTGCCTTTATCCGTAACGTTCAAATAATTATTATTTCGATATATAACTCTGTTGTGCGAGCGTTGTTATCTTGCCGATATGCAATTCATGTGCTAACCTGTTGTACGACCGTTGTTGTTCTACCGATATGCAATTAATGTGCTACTCTGCTGTACGATTGTTGTTAGTCTACCGATATGCGACTGTTATAAGAATTACTCAAGAATTACTGTCTTGTGCTGCCAATATTTTTTACCATTAGGCTACTTTTGTGCTACGGGTTATGCTACTCCAAATTTTTTCACACGACCGCACAACACTATACTACCATTGTGCGACTACTTGCGCTACCGATACGAGAAAATTACTATTGTGCTACTATTATGTAGCTATCATGCTACTAAAATTGCAAGTTACCGATATGTTACTGTTATGATACCATCGTACTACTGAATTATGCTACTATGTGCTTGCTGGGACGGTATTACAGTGGATCAGATTTATGATATTTATAAATATCATAAACGCTTATCATTAAAAGTTTTGAGCTTTTTTTTGTAAAAATCCTTCAAGGATTCTGTAAGTTATCGAAAAAATTTGAAAAAAAATTATTATGAAAAATTTTTTATTTTTTTTTAAATTTTCCATATTCAAGGAAATAAATTTTGAAAAAACAATAATTGTAAATTTTTTAATTTCTTGGAGCTTACAGTTAATTCAATATCCTTTCTTTTAAGTTAAAAAACACGAAAATTGGTGCAGGTTGCACCAAGTTATTCAGGCTTTCCCAAACAAAGTCAAAACTCAAAATTTGAAAAAAAAATTTTTACTAAGAATAATTTAAATTCTACAACATAATTGATTTATGTATGAGTTATTATACAGATTTTCAAGTTAAAATTGCGAATTACGGTCAACGTGTTAAGTTGCTGTTGACATAAGTATTTTTCGTTATCTACGCTTTACTTTCATTCAATTTTATGTCGAAGTAATGAAGGTATGCAATTTTTATATATGGACTCTATGGAGTGATCATTTTAGCAGGATGTATTATGCAAATTCCACAAATAAAACAAAATGAATTTGGAATATTTTTACACTTGAAACTTCTTGAGATGCAATTTAAATAAATTTAACTTTACACTTTACTATTTTAAAAGAATTCTTAACTGATGTTTGAGAACGACTGAACTTGTAAAATATTATTTACGATGCGGTACCAAAATAAAATAAACAATACATAAGCGCGGTTGGAATAAGGAAAACTCAAAATAACTAGCTACTAAATAACTCGCTTTTATTCGAAAATCTATACAACTCATATATAAATCAATTATGTTGCAGAATTTAAATTATTTTTAGTAAAAATTTTGTTTTCCAAATTTTTAGTTTGATTTTTTTTAGGAAAACCTGAATAACTTGATGCAATCTTGACTTAAAAGAAAGGGATTTAAATTTCTTACAGACTCCTAGAAATTAAAAAAAATTTACAATCATTGTCAAATAAATTTATGCGGCGTTAAATATGGAAAAATTAAAAAAAACGTAAATTTTTGATTTTTTTCAAATTTTTTCGAGTGCAACTTCCAGAATCCTTGAAGGATTTTTACAAAAATAGTTCAAAATGTTTGGTGGTATCTTCACTAGGTACTTGTTTTTTTAATACATTGAATTTGTTTGTTTTGTAAAATATGCGATCCAAAAACCGGAATAACCTTTTTTCATCGGGTTATATTCGATTATGGGTTAAACTATTTATAAAAATTTATATTTCTTATAAAAAAGATCAAAATTTGTAAACTAGTGTAATTTTTAATTCACTAGATTTGAATTTTGAATATTGAACAATTTTGAATTATATATTAGAGATTTTTTGAGTTAATCGTAGAGTTAATCAAACTAAAATACACTAGAATTGGGTAGTTGTATTGCATTTAATAAGTATTAGTTTATTTACTATATTAAACTGTATAATAGTTTTAAACACAATATCTTTTGATTTATAAATTAATTATTTATTATACATCACACAATTAAAGTTTATCTTAAAACAATTTGTAATTACAAACAATTCACAAAACATTTATTTTATTTTAATTTTGGAACATAAATTTTATGTGTGCTAATTGTAGGACCGTTTGATATATTCTAATAATTAAATTGTCATATGTAAAGAACATAACATTTAAATACGGTAAATTAATAAATACAAATAAATAAATTAATTAAAGTTTAAACAACAAATCCATATTTGTTTCTCTTAATCTCTTTACACAAACACACACAAAAATGTAGTTGATATTCAAGGGTCCTACATGACTCCCTTTCTTTAAAAAAATTAGAACCGGGAAAGAACAAATTATATGATAAGAGAGAGATGGATTATGCACAGTGAAACATAACACAAATTTAAATTCCTCTAAGCAAAGACCTCAATAGAAACAAAATCACTGACTGATTTATATATCACTGAAAGCAACCTAAAAGAGTTAGGACTGTGAATTTTCTTGAATGTTGTCAAAACGGCTTAAAAGAACTTTAAAGCGTTCTAAGCTAGCCAGCAGAAATGCTGAAGCTAGATTGTTTTGACTATAAAATCTTCACCTTGAGAAGTTTGTCGAAGCGTGTGAAATGAACTTTAAAACGTTCATAGAATTAGCCAGCGGGGTTGCTGAAGCTAAGACACGTGTGACAAAAGAACCATAGAGAATTTTTGATCCTACCAAGTGAGTCTGGTAAGTGGATCAATGCTTGAAAAGACCAAGTGAGTCTGGCTTAGTGTATGATTAGATGACGAAGGCCAAGTGAGTCTGGCAATACATAATGGACAATTTGTTTAACTTGGAATAAAATATTCCGACAAATTGTTGAATGTAGTGAAAATTCAATGGGGTGATAGCATCAGTCAGCAGAGGTAAAAAAAATTTTGTAAGATGCTCCTTTGATGGTATTTACATGATTTTCATCAAACACCATCAAAAACATTACTGTGTGAAATTAGCCAAATGAAACTGGCGAAAAATCCTGGTGATTTTTGAGTTTTCCGTAGAGGGATAAGACTATCAAAATTCAAATAAGGATTTGTTCTGAGGTTTTAGAAAAAAATTTACATGCCATGATTTGTTTGAGCCATAGCTCAATAATGACCGGAAATGATTGGTCTCTTGCATTTGTACTAATGTCTATAGTTAGTAAAACTACTTCGCTCAGAGGAAAAACGGATAACGAAAATCTTTTTTAATTACTATGGAAACTAATAAGTTATAATAGAAACCAATAAGTTCGGCTAAAACTTTCAAGTTTTAGTATACGATGGTTTGATTTGACAATAAATTCTTATTAGAAATGTACTAATATTCTTTTTTTTTCTGAATAAATTTTTATTTTAACACGAAACGATTAATAAAAAAGATTTTGATGAAAATAAAATGGTATGCAAATCAAAAATATAATTTTGTATTTATTTTGTTTTGATTATGTGTGTGTCATATAAAAAATAAATTTTGAGATGAGTAGAGAAAAACAAAAATGGACTCACCTGATTAAATAAATATCGGTATCTTATTCTTATTTATAATTTATTTTAATAAATTTAGTCAAAACAGCAAAAGTTGGTTGTAGATTTGATTGATGTTCTTGTTTTTCTTCATATAATCCTATAGAGTTGAACATTGCGTATCGTATTTGCTGAGTTTCTTAAATTTGTATCATATGTTGGCTTGATTAATTTTGCTAATAACTTTTCATAGATGTAACTGTATTCCATTAAAACAAATGTAGTTATAAATGTACTTTTATTTAGGCTTGATAACAGCTTGTAGGAATGTTGCACGTCCATTATGCAAAAAATACTCGGCTTATGTTTTGCACGTAGCGAACGTTAAACATGAAAAGTTAATTATAGCAATATAAAAACTGTTTTTTTTGGTTGTGGTTTTTATGTACATACCTAGCGCCTGGTACGCTTATTTTGTTTTAAACGTACCAGGTAAAGATGAATTTTCTTTCAAATTAGCGCTCCGTTGTTGTACTGGATGCTTGAAAATTACACTTAGGGTCACCATATATTGCATTTAATAAGTATTAGTTTATTTACTATATTAAAACTGTATAATAGTTTTAAACACAATATCTTTTGATTTATAAATTAATTATTTATTATACATCACACAATTAAAGTTTATCTTAAAACAATTTGTAATTACAAACAATTCACAAAACATTTATTTTATTTTAATTTTGGAACATAAATTTTATGTGTGCTAATTGTAGGACCGTTTGATATATTCTAATAATTAAATTGTCATATGTAAAGAACATAACATTTAAATACGGTAAGTTAATAAATACAAATAAATAAATTAATTAAAGTTTAAACAACAAATCCATATTTGTTTCTCTCAATCTCTTTACACAAACACACACAAAAATGTAGTTGATATTCAAGGGTCCTACAGTTGAATGACAAAAAACACAAATACCTAATGAGAAAAATATCAACTTAAAGGAGGTAAATAATGATGAAATATCATCGCCTAGGTTAGTTGAATAGCGGTCTTCCAAAACGGATTCGAACCTTAGCACTGACGAGGATATTTCGAAGTCCAATCCGAAACACGTATAAGAGAAAAATGGAGGTTTTCACTGCGGAAAAATCCAAAATTTACTTTCGAATTGAAAAATTCAAAATAATAAATTAATTAATTGCTTGAGTGTAAGTGTTCAAAAAATCTCAAAGATATAATTCAAAATTGTTCAATATTCAAATCTTATAGTGAATTAAAAATTATTATGTAGCCTTATTTAAAATTTAAGCTAGTAAATTAATATATCTTTATTTAAAAAAAAATGACTTGTATTCACTCCCTGGGGTCTCCCTTACTGGTAAGTAATTACTTACCGCGTGCATGATCGGTAAATAATTACTTACCTGTGATTTGTGAACAAAACCTACTATGTTTATTTACGAATTAGTAAGCATGCAAAATCGTCTGATCGTGCAAAAAAAAAACTATTTTGGTATTTTTTGTATGAGATTTTATATAGGTCAGTTAAGACAATTGTTGTAAAATATTTTACGGGACAATTATGGGTTTTATGTTTTTGGGGAATATTTTGGTTTTGTTTCACACACTTTATTTAAATATTCTAATGGTAGAACTCGATTCTTAACTTTAAACACTTTCTTTTTCAGTGATGTTGTTACAGAACAATTAACAAAACGCACAAAAGAAAAAGATCGCAAAAAGAAAAAAATTAAAGGAGGACAAATAACATGTTTGGCTGACCAAGAAGAAAGTACAACCACCTCATCTTTGGTCAATGATCAAAATCAAAATGAACAATTACTACCAATTCAAGAAACTGGACAAGGTAACTCAAGATACATAATCAATGTTACCAAATAATTAACTTATAATTTCTATATCTAAGAAAACCAAATAAATTCATGGCATCATCAACAGCAAGATACCAATAATGTAGAATTGAACAGTATTGTGACAGAAAATTCTCTTTTGTTAACATCAACACAACCGTCTCCTTGTCACATAAATTTGAATGATGATGAACATCAAATGTTTTCAAAGGAGTTGGAGTGTAGTGACAGTGTTGGTGCAAATGAAAATGTTAGCAGTGGATTACTTAACGAACGTAATAATGTAACAACAAAAACAAACGTAGTCATTGCAAACGACGTAATGACCAGCTCTGATATTAATGTAAAGTTGGAGAGAAATGTCGAAGAAGGGTTTTGTTGTGTAATTTCTATGCATGATGGTATTGTTTTATATACAACACCTAGCATCACAGACTGCTTAGATTTTCCGCGGGACATGTGGTTGGGCCGTTCATTTATTGATTTTGTTCATCCAAAAGATAGATCTACGTTTGCTAGTCAAATTACATCAGGAGTGGCAGTTCCGTTTTCCGAGACTAAAGGTGGATTTCATAAGGACGCCAGAAATTCCTTATTTGTTATGTTGCGATGCTATCGTGGCTTACGAACAACCGGCTATGGTGTAACAGGAAAATTAATTTCATATAAACCTTTTCGTCTAGTTTTAAGTTTTCGTGAAGTACCTGAGGAACAGAGAACCAAATCTATTGACCCGTTGGCCCCAAACAGTCCATCTATGTTGTTGGTTATTTGTGCAACTCCAGTTCGTGCCATATATAGAGGTAGTTTTTATTTTTACAGTTAAGATTTTGAACTTATTTTGGAGAAATTCTGATTTTCAGCTGCCGATGAAACTTCATGCCATCATCTAACAAATTTTTCAACTCGACATACTGCAGGTGGAATTTTGACACATGTTGATGGTTCTGCAGTTGGTGCGTTCGGTTATTTGCCACAAGATATGATTGGGAGATCAATTATGGATTTCTATCATCCGGAAGATTTACATTTATTGAAATCAGTTTATGAAACTGTTATGCAGAAAGGACAAACTGCAGGTGTTTCATTTTGTAGCAAACAATATCGTTTTCTCGTTCAAAATGGATGTTATATAACAATAAATACTGAGTGGACAAGCTTTGTTAATCCTTGGTCAAGAAAATTAGAATTTGTTATTGGGCATCACCGTGTTTTGAAAGGTAAGTTAAATTTAAATTTTTCGGTGTTAGTTTCGGCGAAACAAAATAATAGTGCGTTCAAATATTTAATGAAGTATAAAATATTTAATAATAGTTATTTAGGTATCAAGGGAGTTATAAGGATGTTAATTACCGAGGGAAACGTTTAATACCCGAGGGCCTCTGGCCCGAGGGTTAGTAAGTTTCACAAGGTATTTGATTTCTAATAATTCACATGAAACATAAATAATTTCATGTCTTACTACCTAAAACATTTATTAAACTAAAATATTTTTATCAAGTATTTGATAGCATGATTTTTCGTTTTAATTGATCAAGTTAATTATTTTTCATTTCAAATTGTATTGCTAGGGTATTGTTATTCGTTACTATGGCTTTATGTAAATAATGTTGTTTATAAATAAACAAAACAAAAATTTATAATGAAAACTAGGTCTATTATGAATCCATAACTCACTCTTATAATTTCCGTGGGAATTAAGAATGTCATTATTATTTCGGTAAAGTCTAAACGACTTATAATAAATCAGTAAAACATAAATTATTTAATGGGTAACAGATGAAAGCATTCCACAACTCAATTATTCAATTGCATTTTAATATCTTTTAAGGACTAGGTCCCACAACATGCTGATTTTAATTTTCTTTTCAAAGAATGGATAACAATAGTTATATATTGTACAAGATGATAAAATTGTACTTTATCTTTGAGAGCGCTAATAAGCATCGAGAAGATAATGAAATTTTATCATCGTGTGGAATACAACATTTTTTTGGCTATAGCAACTGTTAAAGAAAACCAAAAAATGAAGAAAAATCAATTATAAATTTAATTTAAAAGTGTCAGGCTTTGATAACTTTTTGAATTTTATAAATTTTATAAACAAACAAATCAAGTAAAATACTTATATTAAAATAATTTATCTTCCCTTGCTTTTAAAGTACTGCTTTATCTACCCTTGATGGTAAAGCGCAACTTTTCCCTCTAATTTTAGTTGATAATAGCACGTTTTAACAGTTGCTATAGAAAAAATAAATAAATCATATCATATAAATATAACATCTCTGTGCCAAATTTCATGATAAATTGAAAAAATAAATACAAAATAACAAAATAAAAGCAAGTTCCTAAATGTGTTATTATGGTTTTCCATATTATTTACTGTTTGTCCTAAAAATTTTACTGAAACATAACAAAAATGGGTTTGCCAATCAACCAGTAACACAGCACTCATTCATTCTTGAGGCCCACTCTCTTTATTATTGATTAAAGCCCACACATAAAAATAAATGTAGTCTCTTTTGCGTTGCATTGCATCATCAATCGAGTTGTGCCTTACTAGATTGGCAGTGCTACCGTTACCTAATTACCGTTACTTCATCCGTTAGCAACGCTAAGCATCACCTCTGCTAGTGACATTTCACTGCTATCACCAGAAGTATTCGATATCTAACATTCCTTTACATCCTTAGCTGAAACATCTTTATACTGCAGAGGATTATATTTTAATAAAATTGATCGAAATGTTTCCAGAGATCTTGAATTATACCTTTATAGCAGGTCCTGAACCAGCAATTGGTATATCGAAAGGTAGGATAAGAGCGCTAGTCGAACAAGTTCTCTTTCGGAGTGACTCAATGAAGGAGCACAGAAGGCTGCAAGGTCCCCAAGATGTTCACTCCAGAGTTGAACCAGAAAACCACCAAATTCCTGTTAAATCTGACTCGGTCAGACTGCAGGCTAATGGTGGGACTACTAACTGGTCACCATCATGTGAACAAACATATGGTATGGCTTCGAGTAGAAAATGATCCAACATGCCGCTTTTGTCTTGAAGAGGATGAAACAGTCCCTCACATTGTGGGAGAATGTTTGGTTCTCTCAGGGCTCCGAAGCGTCATGTTAGGATCAAACTATCTAAGAATAGAAGATTTCTGCAAAGCAGACCATTCAAGGCTGTTGGCTTTTTTCAAAAAGGTCTTCAGGTCTTGAATATGAGGATGGCATAAAGGACTTAGCAGTCTACATGTCCGGCTATGACTACATGGAGGCCTGGCTACAAAAAAAAGAAAAAAAATACCTTTATAGAGCTTTTAAGAATATAATTTTTTTAAGAAAAAGCATCTAGCTTATTAACCATGTGTTGGATTTGACTGATTGATGAACTTGTCCTAGATATAAATAAAAAGAAAATTTCTTTGATCTAGCTAAGCAAATGCGACCGTGAGAGTGCCGGTAGTTATCGTTATATCTCATATGGTTTATTTATATATCACGGTTCGCCTACCATGAGTTTAAATAAAAAGTCAACCAACATGAAATATTTTTTCATAGCAGTCTTCTTTAAGTCGAATAGAACAAAACTCAACCGTTTTTGAAATCGGTTGCCGGGGGGGGATTTCGAGATATCTCGCTAAAACGGATTTTTGACCGATTTTACCTCGATTTCGCAACTTAGGCTAAAATTTTTTTTTGTGAAATTGCCCAAAGTTCACTGGAAAACTTAAAACGAATTAGGACTTTGCGAAATTTCTCGAAATCCCCCCCGGCAACCGATTTCAAAAACGGTTGAGTTTTGTTCTATTCGACTCAAAGAAGACTGCTATGAAAAAATATTTCATGTTGGTTGACTTTTTATTTAAACTCATGGTAGGCGAACCGTGATTTATATATATATATATATATATATATATATATATATATATATATATATATATATATATATATATATATATATATATATATATATATATATATATATATATATATATATATATATATATATATATATATATATATATATATATATATATATATATAAATGTATATATATATATATATATATATATATATATATATATATATATATATATATATATATATATATATATATATATATATATATAGGTCTAATTCATATTAAATTCAAGTTGGATCACATGAGTGGTTTGGAATCTCAAATTTATCATATGTATTCTGTTTGTCATCGAAAAAAAAAATATACGTATTTTTTTTTCCTTGAAAAACAGCATAAGTGTAAAAAAAATCAAATTTTGTCAAAAAAAACATCTTTCGACTGGCCCCAAATAACTTGATAATGGATAGCTTTAATTCCAAATTTTTTTTTTTAAACAAAAGTTAAAGAAAAAAAATAATTCGTTTTTAACGTTTTGTATCTCACTCAAATATTAGTTATAGAAATTAGTTATAGAAAAATCGATTTATTTTAGTCGAAACTTTAATTTTGTCCACTTTTGCGGATGATATTTCCATAACAAACATTTGAGTGAGATACAAATCATTAAAAACGAATTAATTTTTTTTTTTTAGCTTTCGTTTAAAAAAAAAGATTAAGCATTAGGGCTATCCATTCTCAAGTTATTTGGGGCCGGTCGAAAGATGTTTTTTTTTGACAAAATTTGATTTTTTTTACACTTATGCTGTTTTTCAAGGAAAAAAAAATACGTATATTTTTTCTTTTCGATGACAAACAGAGTACATATGATAAATTTGAGATTCCAAAGCGCTCATGTAAAAATTTCCCGTTTTACTTGAATTTAATATGAATTAGACGGTCTAATTCATATTAAATTCAAGTTGAATCACATGAGTGGTTTGAAATCTCAAATTTATCATATGTATTCTGTTTGTCATCGAAAAAAAAAAATATACGTAATTTTTTTTTCCTTGAAAAACAGCATAAGTGTAAAATAAATCAAATTTTGTCAAAAAAAACACCTTTCGACCGGCCCCAAATAACTTGGGAATGAATAGCTTTAATTCTAAATATTTTTTTTAAACCAAAGCTAAAAGAAAAAAAATAATTCATTTTTAATGATTTGTATCTCACTCAAATATTAGTTATAGAAATATCATCCGCAAAAGTGGACAAAATTAAATTTTCCATTAAAAAAAAATCGACTTTTCTATAACTAATTTCTATAACTAATATTTAAGTGAGATACAAATCATTAAAAATGAATTATTTTTACTTCACCACAATTTTAAATTGTGTGAAGTAATGCAATCTATCGTGAAAAAAAAAATCTTACATACCCCAAATTTTATTTTATCTTTTGTTTTGGACCATCCTCTATCTAAATAGCCAATAAAAATTTTGGTGTACGTCTGTGTGTGGGTGGGTGGGTGGGTGGGTGGGTGGGTGAGTTTTCTGCATAGGATCTTGATGAAACTTTGGCAAATGATACAGGTTCACTTGAAAATGGAAGATCTGGATTCATTTCAAATTTGGACAAAATGGCGGGGGGTCTCCCGAACACCTCTAAGTTTAAATCTTGAATAACTTCTGATCCCGGGATATGATCTTATTGAAACTTAGTATATAAGGTTTTAGTACTGTTTCCAATATTTCTGCATACCAACTTCCGGTTTGTCACTTCCGGTTAAAAAGTTTTTTTTTCAAGTGTTTATCCCTACTGTAGCCTACAATTACCGATCGATTTTCATGAAACGTTGCGAAAAGCTTTTAAATAATATGATAAAGATTTTATCAGCTTTTGGAGCACATTGGATAAAGGGTTGGGGGGTCCACCATACAACAGGTGGTTTTTTCCACAAAGTTTTTAAGTTTGTTGGGAGCATAAAACATTCATTCGTGAATGAATTTTGATGAAACTTTGGAAAAAGACGCAAACATGTATGACAAAGAACTGATTAGTTTTTGAGCGATAGTGAACAAAGTGGTGGGGGGTCCCTGGAGCACCTGTTTTTTTGAAAGCTCTATAACTTCTGTACCTGATAAGCGAATTGGATGAAACTTGGTACATGAGTATATAGTACGGTTAACAATAGTTTTGCATCCCAACTTCCGGTTTTTCACTTCCGGTAAAAAAAATTTTTTTGTACTTTTTTGAAGTTTTTTCAGTGTCTTTATGCACACTACAGCCCACAATAATGAAGTGATTATGATGAAACTTATGGAATAGGGTTCCAATTAGTGTGAAAAGATAATTATCATGTTTTGGGACACATTGATCAAAGTGTTGGGGGGTCTACCATACAAATGCTGACTTTTCACACTTTGTTTTTAAAGTTTGTTGGGAGCATACAGACTTCGTTCATTAATTTATTTTAATGAAACTTTAGAAAAAGATGGAGACTTAAGTAAAAAAGAACTGATTAGTTTTTGGATAATATTGGAAAAAGTGGTGGGGTCCTCCCGAACACCTGTTTAATGTGTCACACTTTTTTCAATGTTTGTTGGGAGCACACAGCATTCGTTCGTTATCGAATTATGATGACACTTTGGAAAAAGATGCAAACATGTATGGCAAAGAACTGATTAGTTTTTGAGCGATAGTGAACAAAGTGGTGGGGGGTCCCTGGAGCACCTGTTTTTTTGAAAGCTCTATAACTTCTGTACCTGATAAGCGAATTGGATGAAACTTGGTACATGAGTATATAGTACGGTCTACAATAGTTCTGCATCCCAACTTCCGGTTTTTCACTTCCGGTAAAAAATTTTTTTTTGTACTTTTTTGAAGTTTTTTCAGTGTCTTTATGCACACTACAGCCTACAATAATGAAGTGATTATGATGAAACTTATGGAATAGGGTTCCAATTAGTGTGAAAAGATAATTATCATGTTTTGGGACACATTGATCAAAGTTTTGGGGGGTCTACCATACAAATGCTGACTTTTCACACTTTGTTTTTAAAGTTTGTTGGGAGCATACAGACTTCGTTCATTAATTTATTTTAATGAAACTTTAGAAAAAGATGGAGACTTAAGTAACAAAGAACTGATTAGTTTTTGGATAATATTGGAATAAGTGGTGGGGGTCCTCCCGAACACCTGTTTAATGTGTCACACTTTTTTCAATGTTTGTTGGGAGCACACAGCATTCGTTCGTAATCGAATTATGATGACACTTTGGAAAAAGATGCAAACATGTATGGCAAAGAACTGATTAGTTTTTGAGCGATAGTGAACAAAGTGGTGGGGGGTCCCTGGAGCACCTGTTTTTTTGAAAGCTCTATAACTTCTGTACCTGATAAGCGAATTGGATGAAACTTGGTACATGAGTATATAGTACGGTCTACAATAGTTCTGCATCCCAACTTCCGGTTTTTCACTTCCGGTAAAAAAAATTTTTTTGTACTTTTTTGAAGTTTTTTCAGTGTCTTTATGCACACTACAGCCTACAATAATGAAGTGATTATGATGAAACTTATGGAATAGGGTTCCAATAAGTGTGAAAAGATAATTATCATCTCTTAGGACACATTGATCAAAGATCAAAGTGGTGGGGGGTCTACCATACAAATGCTGACTTTTCACGCTTTGTTTTTTAAGTTTGTTGGGAGCATACAGACTTCGTTCATTAATTTATTTTAATGACACTTTGGAAAAAGATGGAGACTTAAGTAACAAAGAACTGATTAGTTTTTGGATAACATTGGAATAAGTGGTGGGGATCCTCCCGAACACCTGTTTAATGTGTCACACTTTTTTCCAATATTTGTTGGGAGCACACAGCATTCGTTCGTTATCGAATTTTGATGACACTTTGGAAAAAGATGCAAACATGTATGGCAAAGAACTGATTAGTTTTTGAGCGATAGTGAACAAAGTGGTGGGGGGTCCCTGGAGCACCTGTTTTTTTGAAAGATCTATAGCTTCTGTACCTGATAAACGAATTGGATGAAACTTTGTACATAAGCATTTAGTATGATTTACAAAAATTCTGCATCCCAACTTCCGGTTTTTTACTTCCGGTAAAAAAATTTGTTTTTAATTGTTGGCAGTTTTTTCAGTATCTTTATGCACACTATAGCCTACAATACTGAAGTGATTATGATAAAACTTATGGAAAGGTTTCAATTAGTGTAAGAAGATAATTATCATCTCTTAGGACACATTGATCAAAGTGGCGGGGGATCTACCATACAACTGCTGACTTATCACACTTTGTTTTTAAACTTTGTTAGGAGCATACAGATTTCATTCATTAATCAATTTTAATGGCACTTTGAAAAAAGATAAAGACTTTATTGACAAAGAATTGACTAGTTTTTGGACAATATTGGGATAAGTGGTGGGGTCCTCCCGAACATCTGTTTATTGTTTCAATGTTTGTTGGAAGCATACAACATTCGTTCGTTAAGTAATTTTGATTACACTTTGCAAAAAGATGCAAATATGTATGGCAAGGAACTGATTAGTTTTTTTAGCGATAGTGAACAAAGTGGTAGGGGGTCCTCCAAGCACCTATTATTTTGGAAGCTCAATAACTTCTGTACCTGATAATCGAGTTAGATGAAATTTGGTACATACATATTTAGTACGGTTTACAACAGTTCTGCATCCTTACTTCTGCTTTTTCACTTCCGATAAAAATTTTTTTACTTTTTCTCGTACAACAGAATTTATGTTTGTTGGGATACTACTGCCAGCTTTAATATTTTTATTATTAGAACTACGAAGTCCATAATATTTGTTAGCTTTTAATTAAAGTATTTTATGGATATTAGCTCATTATATATCCAAAACACTATGTTTCCAGAGCTGTGGTGAAGTCAGCCTATGCATCAGCGTCGCAATATTTTTTTTTTTTAACTTTTGTTTAAAAAAAAAATTTGGAATTACAGCTATCCATTCCCAAGTTATTTGGGGCCAGTCGAAAGATGTTTTTTTTGACAAAATTTGATTTTTTTTACACTTATGCTGTTTTTCAAGGGAAAAAAAAAATACGTACATTTTTTTTTCGATGACAAACAGAATACATATGATAAATTTGAGATTCCGAACCACTCATGTGAAAATTTCCCGTTTTACTTGAATTTAATATGAAATAGACCTATATATATATATATATATATATATATATATATATATATATATATATATATATATATATATATATATATATATATATATATATATATATATATATATATATATATATATATATATATATATATATATATATATATATATATATATATATATTTATATATATATAAAAATATATATATATATATATATATATATATATATATATATATATATATATATATATATATATATATATATATATATATATATATATATATATATATATATATATATATATATATATATATATATATATATATATATATATATATATATATATATATATATATATATATATATATATATATATATATATATATATATATATATATATATCTTATCTTATCTTATCTTATCTTATCTTATTCTTATATACATATAAAAATCACGTGTCACGATGTTTGTCCGCGATAAACTCCGCAAAAACCTAACCAATCTTAATAAAATTGTGTTCAGTGTGTGTATAATGGTCCAACTTGAGAGATAGGATAGTTTTTATTTTGATTAAACGCCTAAATATTTTTTTAATACGAATTAAATGTTAAATATGGATAGTTCATAAGCAAACTTTCAGATGGCGGCGTAAATTAATTAATTTACTGTCAAACCTGCTTTATCGACTTTTCAATCATCCATGTAGGGCCCATATAGACTATCATATGTTATTGAGCGATTATTTTGCTCCGGTATTTGCTGCAATGGCACTGCAAAAGGGGGAAAAGAAACGAAATTCAATAAAATTTATATGGGATTTCATTCAAAACACAACTCGAATAATTTTAAAAATTATCTGTGAAATTTCTCATTTTACTACAATTAAATAATTTAAGTTTCTTTATGAACTTTTATTGACAATTACTGACCATATTAAGCATAATATATAAAATATTTTATTCTCTTCTGTCCGTAAAACAAATACGAAAATAGGTTAAATTTTTCATACAAGTTTGTATGGGAACTTTGGGCAATTTTCATGTTTGAGTGACTTAAGAATAATCTTATCTTATCTTATATATATATAAAAATCACGTGTCACGATGTTTGTCTGCGATAAACTCCGCAACAACGTAACCAATCTTAATAAAATTGTGTTCAGTGTGTGTATAATGGTCCAACTTGAGAGATAGGATAGTTTTTATTTTGAATTAATGTCTAAATATTTTTTAATTGCGAATTAAATGTTAAATACGGATGGCAGCGTAAATCAATTTATTCAATTGATAGTAAACTTCAACATCTGTATAAGGCCATTATTAGACTACCAAATATGTTTTAGTAAAGAAAGTTTCATTTGATTTGATAATAAACGAAAAACGTACTATGCTAAGTCAAAACGTTTCTGTATTAATCATAGAAGTGTTAGAAAGTATCGAAACCTGTAAAAAAATTAGTGTTTTAGTTTTATAAAGTTTAAATAAAAATAATATGGTTTTCTTTTCACTTTTCTAAATTAATTTCTAAACAAAATACAAAAATTGATGTGAAATATGTTTGTATTAGTGATATTAAATGGCGGTTGTCTACTTTTAAATTTGAAAAATTTCGTATAATAGCATATTCTGCAATTGCGTATTGAAATATTTATAAAAGATTCAATTAATTTGTAAATAAAATAATTTTGTTTTATTCATTCATATTTGTTTTCAATTTAAATTACTTCACTTAGAGAAAAGCATCTTCTTTTTTTCTATGATGCATCTTTTTTAATCCGCCCAATGGAATATAGTATTTTACTTTTAATAAGGCCATTTTGGAGTTTTTTATTTATTAGGAGTTATTTTATTAAATGTTAGTTACATTATTGTATATTATATATATCTTTCTTATATATATAAAAATCACGTGTCACGATGTTTGTCCGCGATGAACTCCGCAACAATGTAACCAATTTTAATGAAATTTTGTACAATGTGTGTATGATGGTCCAGCTTGAGAGATAGGATAGTTATGATCTTGATTAAATCACTAGATATTTTTTAATTGCGAATTAAATGTTAAATATGAATGGTTTATATGCCAACTTTCAGATGGCAGCGTAAATCAATTTATTCAATTGATAGTAAACTTGAACTTCGTGTAAGGCCATTATTAGACTATCAAATATGTTTTAGAAAAGAAAGTTTTGTTTTATTTGATAATAAACGAAAAGCATATTATGCTAAGTCAAATACGTTACCAAAGGTTATTAATAATTTTTTGCACGATCAGGCGATTTTGCATGTTCGCTGATTCGTAAATAAACATAGGAAGTTTCGTTTACAAATCACTGGTCGGTAAGTAATTACTTACCGATCATGCAGCCGGTAAGTAATTACTTACCAGTAAAGGAGACCTCAGGGTGTGAATAAAAACGATTATTAGTTAAATAATTGTGTACGTCTATTCACTAGCTTCAAATTTAAATAACATTCATTTAAAAATATTGCAGTTAAAAGATTTAAAAAAAGCAATTAATTTTGAAAATATATTCGATGGAATTTTGGTTTTGCAACAAAAAAACCTATAGTATTATGATGAAACGCAAAGCTTACTATTTTGAAATGACATTTTAAGGAATTTTCTTTAAAACATTCAAACTTGAATTTTGTGAATGAATTTTATTATTTAAATAGTTTTGATTGAATTTTTATTAATCGTGCAAAAAATGTAATAAGCATTTTGAGCATTAAGAGTATTACCGATTTCGGATATATTAGAGATCCCGACTTCGTCTCGATCTCAAAAAATATATCCTCAATCGGAAAAACACTCTTACTGCCCTTAAAACTTAAATAACTATTGTGGAGGTTATATATTAATTATAGAAGTGTTAAAAAGTATCGGAATTCGGAACCTGTAAAAAATTTGTTGTATTGGTTTTTATAAAGTTGGAATAAATGTAAGAGTAAAAATTAAAGAAAACAATAATTTAAATTTATTTATTTATTATTTTAAATTTTTC
Organism: Diogma glabrata; assembly: GCA_963693315.1. NCBI lineage: Eukaryota > Metazoa > Arthropoda > Insecta > Diptera > Cylindrotomidae > Diogma > Diogma glabrata. The sequence goes on along the minus strand of OY856187.1, from coordinate 249,147,706 downwards.
ATTGATCTTCTATGTTAATTTACAAAAATCAATATAAAATTGAAAAATACTCTTATTTGTATTGCTCATTAAAATATAACGATTAGAGCTAAAAAAAATTGTCATCAAAACTGGATGAAAAACTAGGTAGCGAAGTCTATTTTTTTACAACGTTTGCACTCTCCAATTCATGTCATATTTTTTTTATTGACCAATATATTTGATAGTGTGATATACGCCTCATAAATTTGGGTTATCCAATAGATGGTGTTGTATTTGTATTTAGAACGTTGTTTTTAACGTCGAAGTTTGAAGTGCAAATACTCTACGATTTGCTTTTTCAAATTGTCGTGCATTATTTTTTGATTGGTGATTGATGATAAATATTTTATTTGATTTTTTGTTTAAATATCGGTTTATGAGCGTAGTTTGCTTTGATCAATGTTTTTATAGTTATAATTAAAGAATTCAATAACGAATTAAATATATACTCCCGCAGGAAGATTTGTAAAATTTAAAATTTTTGATCTATGGGAGTGACAACCCAGCGTACTTAGATTCCTGCTATTTGCATATGAGTTAGCTTGAGTTGTCGTAAACCACTGGCAATAGTAGTGAGATATCACTAGCCAAAGTGATATCTTAGGGATGTTGGCGGATGAACTTTTTTCAATCAACGATAGCACCCTTAGTCTTAGTTATAGAATATTCTTTGATGATGACACGTTATTTCTTTTAAAATAAAATGTGTTGGGTAGTACGAATTACAATGTAAGTAACAACAACTCATGACAACCTTTGAAGAATAAAGTCCACAACAACATGCTTTCTAAGGTGTTGATGGACGCAAATTTTTTGTTTTTTATATTTTTTTAAAAAATGAACTTTTTCGTTTACTTGGAGAAATGAGCTTCCATATAACTATTAAATGTGCCGGGTTTAATCCTTCAGCAAAACAATGTTTACATTATCTTGGTATATGCTTCTAGCACTAGCAATTTGCGTCCATCATCTTAAAAAACATGATGGTGTGGAACCTAGGTCTTAAAGGATTTTATGTGTTGTTGTGAGACATATTGTAATTCCAACTACACAACAAATTTTATTAAAAAAATATTTCAAATATTTTGAAATAGCACAAATGTTTTTAAAAATTTTTGGGGAAAAAGATGATGAACAAAGTCATTGAAGCTACAATCAATTTTGAATGGAAAATTCAAAGAGGGAGATGTACTGTTGCTACGCATTTCAATGATCCCAACAGAAATGGCATTTGAATTCAAACGTTTAGTTTCCAGTGCGACTCGCTTTTGCAATGACTGTCAACAAAGAACAAGGAAAATTGCTGCAAGGATGTGGTAGATTTGGAGAATCCATACTTCTCACATCTGGACAACTGTATGTGGTGGTCAGCTAACGTCGGAATACCTGCTGATTTATTCATGTTACTGATGAATAAATACTGATTTTGAAATTTTTTCCTTATTAAAATAAATAATTGTTGCAATAAAAATGATACAATGTAAATTGAATGTTTGGTACGTTTAGTGTGACTAAAACAATTGAAAAAACAACAACAATTGTATTAAATTTTTCGTTGTTTCAAATGCTTCAGTCAAATCGAACACGACTGTTATCAGAACGAGTTTTCTTGAATTTCCTTTCTTATGAGATACCGACAATATGCGACGGGTATAATGTTAAATAAACAAAAGTTTTACACTATTTGGTGTAAAGTAAATAAAGTTTTGAGAGATTTTTAGAGTGATTAAGCTTAAAGTAATTATTTTAATTCAAATGAATTTTGCAATTTTAAAGCATTTTTTATTTTCGCTCAGAAAAACTTCTTTAAAACAGTTTTTGTGTGTTTCGTGTCGGTAAAAAATACAATTTACAATAGTATAATCACAGATGAAGAATTCAATTTAAATAAATATGAGATAATGGAGTTTCAATTTAGAAATTATCTGAACATGAAAATTGAAATATGTTTTATTGTTGTTTCATCCACTGTATGATGGCTTTGAAGTTTGAACTATGATGTCTCTGATGAGTGTGAGTTCAATCCCGACAGTAATTACTTATTATCGGGAATAATACTTTCAATAATTACTTTGAGCAATAATTGCTCACAAAATCGCCCAAAAATTAATATTCCATTAATGTTGTCTATATATGGAGCATATATGCCAATATATTGACCGTGTGTTAGATATTAGTTTCGCATTGATTTGCAACAATCAATAATGACTTTAAAATGACTTAGGATGTTGACTAAATAGAAATATTTCTCACCCTATGAATTCACATCCTATGAATTCTAATACAAAAACATCCAAATAATTTTGATTTTTTTGGCATCACTTCTTCTATTCCTTTTTTGCATCACTTCTTCCATACCTTCATCGAATATATTATCACTATTCTTACTGCCCTTGCTGACCATAAAATGTTATAACGATCAAAATTGTTTGCAACGTTTTTAGTAACCTACCACAGGTAAAGAAAGCGTATATTAAACCGCATGAGCACTGTGAAAATTTGTGAATCCATATTTGTTCCGTATGTTCTAATGTTCTATATAGAGACACATCTGAAAACTTATTTGATCGCGTATTTTTTTATATATCCTTTGTTGTATATATAATACTATTTTTTTTATATTTTACTGATCAACTAGAGTGCTGATCCTTTTACATTCATATTTAAAAAAAAAAAATAGATCATTTCTCATTACAACTCTTTGAAATTATTGCTACTACGTCAACAAAATGTATACACACAAACTTTATTTATAGGCGTAGCAAAGCACGCCGGGTCCCGCTAGTATATATATATATATTAGGGTGGCCCTTAAAAACAAAAATTTTTATTTTTGTACGGCACCCTCCCATTTCGTGTGAATACCCATAAAAATATTATTTGGAAAATCCGATATGTATTGGTCAATTCTAAGACGGGCCTCCGGCCACTTAAAGTTGAGAAATTTTGTTCTGGACCTTAAAAAAAAACTCTTTTATTTTTTATGCGACACTCTCTCATTTCGTGTCAATACCCATAAAAAAATTATGTGTAAAAATTGAAATCAATCGTTCAACTCTAAGGGGCGCCCCTGGCCACTTAAAGTTGAGAGGTTTTTTTGTGGCCAATATAAAGAAAAATTTAAATTTTTTGTACGACACCCTCCCATTTGGTGTCAATACCCATAAAAATATTATGTGTAAAATTTAAAACCAATCGTTCAATTCTAAGAGGTGCCCCCGGCCACTTAATGTTGAAGGTTTTGTTGTGGCCATTATTAAGAAAAATTTAATTTTTTTGTACGACACCCTTCCATTTGGTGTTAATACCCATAAAAATATTATTTGCAAAATTTGAAATCTATTGTTCAACTCTAAGGGGTGCCCCCGGCCACCTAAAGTTGAAGGTTTTGTTTTGGCCATTATAAAGAAAAATTTACATTTTTTGTACTATCACCTCACATTTGGTGTCAATACCCATAAAAATATTATTTGCAAAATTTGAAATCAATCGTTCAACTCAAAGGGGTGCCCTCGGCCGCTTAAAGTTGAAGGTTTTGTTGTGGCCATTACAAAGAAAAATTTAAATACCCATAAAAATATTAACAATATTTATAAAAATACCCATAAAAATATTATGTGTAAAATTTGAAATCAATCGGTCAAGTCTAAGGGGTGCCCCCGGCCACTTGAAATTGAGAGGTTTTGTTGTGGTCATCATAAAGAAAAATTAAAATATTTTGTACGACACCCTCCCATTTGGTATCAATACCCATAAAAATATTAGTTGAAAAATTTGAAATCAATCGTTCAATTCTAAGAGGTGCCACGGCCACTTAAAGTTGGAGGTTTTGTTGTGGCCATTACAAAGGAAAATTTAAATTCTTTGTACGACACCCTCCTATTTGGTGTCAATACCCATAAAAATATTATGTGTAAAATTTGAAATCAATCGGTTAACTCTAAGGGGTGCCCCCGGCCACTTGAAATTGAGAGGTTTTGTTGTGGTCATCATAAAGAAAAATTTGAATTTTTTGTATTACACAAAAATACCCATAAAATATAAAGAGAAATTTATATTTTTATGGGTATTCACACGAAATGGGAGGGTGCTGCTCACTGTATAATGAAAAAAAAATTCTGGTGTAATCTAAGGGCCACCCTAATATATATATATATATATATATATATATATATATATATATATATATATATATATATATATATATATATATATATATATATATATATATATATATATATATATATATATATATATATATATATATATATATATATATATATATATATATATATATATATATATATATATATATATATATATATATATATATATATATATATATATATATATATATATATATATATAAATATACATATATATATATATATATATATATATATATATATATATATATATATATATATATATATACATATATATATATATATATATATATATATATATATATATATATATATATATATATATATATATATATATATATATATATATATATATATATATATATATATATATATATATATATATATATATATATATATATATATATATATATATATATATATATATATATATATATGTATATATATATAAATATATATATATGTATATATATATATATATATATATATATATATATATATATATACATATATATATATATATATATATATATATATATATATATATATATATATATATATATATATATATATATATATATTTATATATATATATGTGATCATATATATATGATCAGTTTTTAAAATTCGCCATGAACGGTTGTGTTTTTGATTTTCGCTTAATTTAGTTTTGTGTTTTTCTTTTGGTTTTTTGAAGTTTGAATTTATAAACTATAAAATCTGATATAATAAAACAGTTAAAATAACAGTTAAAATATCTATTTGTAACGAAATTCAATTTTGTGCTATTTTAAAATTACAAGACTAGTGCAATAGAAATATTAATTAATTAATTAATTAACATTTTACTTTGAATTTTAGTGCTGATTGTGTTTATTTTTCATAAAAATTCAAAAAACTGTTGAATTGCGATTTAATATTATAATTGAACTTAAATCAATTTAATAAAATCAATCAAAATGTTTAAATGCGATTCAGCACTATGTACAAATTTTGATAGAAAGGAAACAATAATAAAATGCAATGCAATTTGTAGAAATGGTTTCCACGGAATTTGTGCTGGACTTCCTCGCAATTGGAACGAGTCTAAATTGGGTGAAGCATTAGCCACTCATTTCATTTGTGAAAATTGTTCAACATCTTGCAATTTAGTCAATGACGTTGTGGACAAAATGCAGAAAAGTTTTGCTGAAATATCAAATAACTTTCAACAAGTAGTTCAGGATAATGCAGCCAAATTTG